>JARJEE010000032.1:4091372-4768685 GCA_030180105.1 Hyles lineata | reverse complement strand
TGTGTATGAGTTGATATATGTTAGTATACTGACGAGTTGGTTGGTGAGCAGCTTGACGAGGTGCAGCGGCGCGGCGGTGCGCAGGAGCCGCGTGTGTATGTATGTATGTATGTGTGTATGAGTTGATATATGTTAGTATACTGACGAGTTGGTTGGTGAGCAGCTTGACGAGGTGCAGCGGCGCGGCGGTGCGCAGGAGCCGCGTGTGTATGTATGTATGTATGTGTGTATGAGTTGATATATGTTAGTATACTGACGAGTTGGTTGGTGAGCAGCTTGACGAGGTGCAGCGGCGCGGCGGTGCGCAGGAGCCGCGTGTGTATGTATGTATGTATGTGTGTATGAGTTGATATATGTTAGTATACTGACGAGTTGGTTGGTGAGCAGCTTGACGAGGTGCAGCGGCGCGGCGGTGCGCAGGAGCCGCGTGTGTATGTATGTATGTATGTGTGTATGAGTTGATATATGTTAGTATACTGACGAGTTGGTTGGTGAGCAGCTTGACGAGGTGCAGCGGCGCGGCGGTGCGCAGGAGCCGCGTGTGTATGTATGTATGTATGTGTGTATGAGTTGATATATGTTAGTATACTGACGAGTTGGTTGGTGAGCAGCTTGACGAGGTGCAGCGGCGCGGCGGTGCGCAGGAGCCGCGTGTGTATGTATGTATGTATGTGTGTATGAGTTGATATATGTTAGTATACTGACGAGTTGGTTGGTGAGCAGCTTGACGAGGTGCAGCGGCGCGGCGGTGCGCAGGAGCCGCGTGTGTATGTATGTATGTATGTGTGTATGAGTTGATATATGTTAGTATACTGACGAGTTGGTTGGTGAGCAGCTTGACGAGGTGCAGCGGCGCGGCGGTGCGCAGGAGCCGCGTGTGTATGTATGTATGTATGTGTGTATGAGTTGATATATGTTAGTATACTGACGAGTTGGTTGGTGAGCAGCTTGACGAGGTGCAGCGGCGCGGCGGTGCGCAGGAGCCGCGTGTGTATGTATGTATGTATGTGTGTATGAGTTGATATATGTTAGTATACTGACGAGTTGGTTGGTGAGCAGCTTGACGAGGTGCAGCGGCGCGGCGGTGCGCAGGAGCCGCGTGTGTATGTATGTATGTATGTGTGTATGAGTTGATATATGTTAGTATACTGACGAGTTGGTTGGTGAGCAGCTTGACGAGGTGCAGCGGCGCGGCGGTGCGCAGGAGCCGCGTGTGTATGTATGTATGTATGTGTGTATGAGTTGATATATGTTAGTATACTGACGAGTTGGTTGGTGAGCAGCTTGACGAGGTGCAGCGGCGCGGCGGTGCGCAGGAGCCGCGTGTGTATGTATGTATGTATGTGTGTATGAGTTGATATATGTTAGTATACTGACGAGTTGGTTGGTGAGCAGCTTGACGAGGTGCAGCGGCGCGGCGGTGCGCAGGAGCCGCGTGTGTATGTATGTATGTATGTGTGTATGAGTTGATATATGTTAGTATACTGACGAGTTGGTTGGTGAGCAGCTTGACGAGGTGCAGCGGCGCGGCGGTGCGCAGGAGCCGCGTGTGTATGTATGTATGTATGTGTGTATGAGTTGATATATGTTAGTATACTGACGAGTTGGTTGGTGAGCAGCTTGACGAGGTGCAGCGGCGCGGCGGTGCGCAGGAGCCGCGTGTGTATGTATGTATGTATGTGTGTATGAGTTGATATATGTTAGTATACTGACGAGTTGGTTGGTGAGCAGCTTGACGAGGTGCAGCGGCGCGGCGGTGCGCAGGAGCCGCGTGTGTATGTATGTATGTATGTGTGTATGAGTTGATATATGTTAGTATACTGACGAGTTGGTTGGTGAGCAGCTTGACGAGGTGCAGCGGCGCGGCGGTGCGCAGGAGCCGCGTGTGTATGTATGTATGTATGTGTGTATGAGTTGATATATGTTAGTATACTGACGAGTTGGTTGGTGAGCAGCTTGACGAGGTGCAGCGGCGCGGCGGTGCGCAGGAGCCGCGTGTGTATGTATGTATGTATGTGTGTATGAGTTGATATATGTTAGTATACTGACGAGTTGGTTGGTGAGCAGCTTGACGAGGTGCAGCGGCGCGGCGGTGCGCAGGAGCCGCGTGTGTATGTATGTATGTATGTGTGTATGAGTTGATATATGTTAGTATACTGACGAGTTGGTTGGTGAGCAGCTTGACGAGGTGCAGCGGCGCGGCGGTGCGCAGGAGCCGCGTGTGTATGTATGTATGTATGTGTGTATGAGTTGATATATGTTAGTATACTGACGAGTTGGTTGGTGAGCAGCTTGACGAGGTGCAGCGGCGCGGCGGTGCGCAGGAGCCGCGTGTGTATGTATGTATGTATGTGTGTATGAGTTGATATATGTTAGTATACTGACGAGTTGGTTGGTGAGCAGCTTGACGAGGTGCAGCGGCGCGGCGGTGCGCAGGAGCCGCGTGTGTATGTATGTATGTATGTGTGTATGAGTTGATATATGTTAGTATACTGACGAGTTGGTTGGTGAGCAGCTTGACGAGGTGCAGCGGCGCGGCGGTGCGCAGGAGCCGCGTGTGTATGTATGTATGTATGTGTGTATGAGTTGATATATGTTAGTATACTGACGAGTTGGTTGGTGAGCAGCTTGACGAGGTGCAGCGGCGCGGCGGTGCGCAGGAGCCGCGTGTGTATGTATGTATGTATGTGTGTATGAGTTGATATATGTTAGTATACTGACGAGTTGGTTGGTGAGCAGCTTGACGAGGTGCAGCGGCGCGGCGGTGCGCAGGAGCCGCGTGTGTATGTATGTATGTATGTGTGTATGAGTTGATATATGTTAGTATACTGACGAGTTGGTTGGTGAGCAGCTTGACGAGGTGCAGCGGCGCGGCGGTGCGCAGGAGCCGCGTGTGTATGTATGTATGTATGTGTGTATGAGTTGATATATGTTAGTATACTGACGAGTTGGTTGGTGAGCAGCTTGACGAGGTGCAGCGGCGCGGCGGTGCGCAGGAGCCGCGTGTGTATGTATGTATGTATGTGTGTATGAGTTGATATATGTTAGTATACTGACGAGTTGGTTGGTGAGCAGCTTGACGAGGTGCAGCGGCGCGGCGGTGCGCAGGAGCCGCGTGTGTATGTATGTATGTATGTGTGTATGAGTTGATATATGTTAGTATACTGACGAGTTGGTTGGTGAGCAGCTTGACGAGGTGCAGCGGCGCGGCGGTGCGCAGGAGCCGCGTGTGTATGTATGTATGTATGTGTGTATGAGTTGATATATGTTAGTATACTGACGAGTTGGTTGGTGAGCAGCTTGACGAGGTGCAGCGGCGCGGCGGTGCGCAGGAGCCGCGTGTGTATGTATGTATGTATGTGTGTATGAGTTGATATATGTTAGTATACTGACGAGTTGGTTGGTGAGCAGCTTGACGAGGTGCAGCGGCGCGGCGGTGCGCAGGAGCCGCGTGTGTATGTATGTATGTATGTGTGTATGAGTTGATATATGTTAGTATACTGACGAGTTGGTTGGTGAGCAGCTTGACGAGGTGCAGCGGCGCGGCGGTGCGCAGGAGCCGCGTGTGTATGTATGTATGTATGTGTGTATGAGTTGATATATGTTAGTATACTGACGAGTTGGTTGGTGAGCAGCTTGACGAGGTGCAGCGGCGCGGCGGTGCGCAGGAGCCGCGTGTGTATGTATGTATGTATGTGTGTATGAGTTGATATATGTTAGTATACTGACGAGTTGGTTGGTGAGCAGCTTGACGAGGTGCAGCGGCGCGGCGGTGCGCAGGAGCCGCGTGTGTATGTATGTATGTATGTGTGTATGAGTTGATATATGTTAGTATACTGACGAGTTGGTTGGTGAGCAGCTTGACGAGGTGCAGCGGCGCGGCGGTGCGCAGGAGCCGCGTGTGTATGTATGTATGTATGTGTGTATGAGTTGATATATGTTAGTATACTGACGAGTTGGTTGGTGAGCAGCTTGACGAGGTGCAGCGGCGCGGCGGTGCGCAGGAGCCGCGTGTGTATGTATGTATGTATGTGTGTATGAGTTGATATATGTTAGTATACTGACGAGTTGGTTGGTGAGCAGCTTGACGAGGTGCAGCGGCGCGGCGGTGCGCAGGAGCCGCGTGTGTATGTATGTATGTATGTGTGTATGAGTTGATATATGTTAGTATACTGACGAGTTGGTTGGTGAGCAGCTTGACGAGGTGCAGCGGCGCGGCGGTGCGCAGGAGCCGCGTGTGTATGTATGTATGTATGTGTGTATGAGTTGATATATGTTAGTATACTGACGAGTTGGTTGGTGAGCAGCTTGACGAGGTGCAGCGGCGCGGCGGTGCGCAGGAGCCGCGTGTGTATGTATGTATGTATGTGTGTATGAGTTGATATATGTTAGTATACTGACGAGTTGGTTGGTGAGCAGCTTGACGAGGTGCAGCGGCGCGGCGGTGCGCAGGAGCCGCGTGTGTATGTATGTATGTATGTGTGTATGAGTTGATATATGTTAGTATACTGACGAGTTGGTTGGTGAGCAGCTTGACGAGGTGCAGCGGCGCGGCGGTGCGCAGGAGCCGCGTGTGTATGTATGTATGTATGTGTGTATGAGTTGATATATGTTAGTATACTGACGAGTTGGTTGGTGAGCAGCTTGACGAGGTGCAGCGGCGCGGCGGTGCGCAGGAGCCGCGTGTGTATGTATGTATGTATGTGTGTATGAGTTGATATATGTTAGTATACTGACGAGTTGGTTGGTGAGCAGCTTGACGAGGTGCAGCGGCGCGGCGGTGCGCAGGAGCCGCGTGTGTATGTATGTATGTATGTGTGTATGAGTTGATATATGTTAGTATACTGACGAGTTGGTTGGTGAGCAGCTTGACGAGGTGCAGCGGCGCGGCGGTGCGCAGGAGCCGCGTGTGTATGTATGTATGTATGTGTGTATGAGTTGATATATGTTAGTATACTGACGAGTTGGTTGGTGAGCAGCTTGACGAGGTGCAGCGGCGCGGCGGTGCGCAGGAGCCGCGTGTGTATGTATGTATGTATGTGTGTATGAGTTGATATATGTTAGTATACTGACGAGTTGGTTGGTGAGCAGCTTGACGAGGTGCAGCGGCGCGGCGGTGCGCAGGAGCCGCGTGTGTATGTATGTATGTATGTGTGTATGAGTTGATATATGTTAGTATACTGACGAGTTGGTTGGTGAGCAGCTTGACGAGGTGCAGCGGCGCGGCGGTGCGCAGGAGCCGCGTGTGTATGTATGTATGTATGTGTGTATGAGTTGATATATGTTAGTATACTGACGAGTTGGTTGGTGAGCAGCTTGACGAGGTGCAGCGGCGCGGCGGTGCGCAGGAGCCGCGTGTGTATGTATGTATGTATGTGTGTATGAGTTGATATATGTTAGTATACTGACGAGTTGGTTGGTGAGCAGCTTGACGAGGTGCAGCGGCGCGGCGGTGCGCAGGAGCCGCGTGTGTATGTATGTATGTATGTGTGTATGAGTTGATATATGTTAGTATACTGACGAGTTGGTTGGTGAGCAGCTTGACGAGGTGCAGCGGCGCGGCGGTGCGCAGGAGCCGCGTGTGTATGTATGTATGTATGTGTGTATGAGTTGATATATGTTAGTATACTGACGAGTTGGTTGGTGAGCAGCTTGACGAGGTGCAGCGGCGCGGCGGTGCGCAGGAGCCGCGTGTGTATGTATGTATGTATGTGTGTATGAGTTGATATATGTTAGTATACTGACGAGTTGGTTGGTGAGCAGCTTGACGAGGTGCAGCGGCGCGGCGGTGCGCAGGAGGCGCGGGCCGGAGCTGGTCGCCGCGCGCGACACCACGCCCACCGCCGTCGACAACAACCTGCACGCAACACACGTGTACATACACAGTATACACACTCACACGCTCATACAACGCGCCTAGCACTTACCAAGTCGACAACAACCTGCACAAGTACCCGCACATGTACATAAACATATACACACACGTACATCACTTACAAATTATACTTTTCCATACACGCTCACGTATCGACATATCGACGGTCCCTACGTAAACTATCGAATCTGTAAAGTCGCTACTTACACCAATAACATTGGAGTGGCAATTTTTATATTTTATTATGTTCATTTAATGAACTTTCTATTTTATTTGACAGAATACCTAACAATTGAAGTAATAAAATAATAATAAATTATATACCTTTATCTCTACTTGTAATGGCAAAAATGCCAGTTTCGATAATATACGTTGGGACTATCGATATATACTCCGACCCCTTAGAAGCTTGTCAATGTAATAATATAATGTCAACTTAATGTCACTTTTAATAAGGTATATTTTAACTGTCAATGTTAATATAATGACAGCCTTAATGTTAATAGAAATAGGGTGTCATTTAAGTGGTTATAAATTGGCAAAAAGAGTACGATGCGGTGACAATTGGCATTATAAAAAACCAATTATGGCAACACTATTAAAAACGGCATAATATACGCTGAATAATTTTATACGTACGTATTTCTATACATTTACGTACAATTTTTGTTGGTTTATCATTTAAAATAAACAAAGAGACTATTAACAACAATAAATAAAAATAATTAATTAATGTATACCGTGGCGTGAAGTGTGCAGAGAGATCGTCTCTCTCAGCCGCTACAGCCAGTAACTGCGCCAGGACTCGAACCCCAGACACTTTGCCCCACCACCACTGCTCTTGGAACGACTGCAACATACACATATGATATTTACATACATAATATAAACGCTTGTATCCCATAGAGGTAGGCAGAGACTAAGGGTCGACAATTTGCCTGAACCTGGGGAGTTACTCTAAGATCCGAAATTACGAAAGTTCTGAGGTCGTACGTAAAACTGTATATTCCTAGGTACTTATGTTGAAATAAATAGCAATAGCAATCACAAGTAGCAAGTGAAGTCGATAATAACATTTCACAAGTTATGCGATTTGCGACTGTGATTCACAAAGCCGATCGGCTAATATTTTATACGATCTCGTGTAATCTATGAAGGAGGGAGATTGTTTTTTTTTTGCCACCGAGGCAGTCAATAAAGTAACCGCATGTTTTTCTACCTTAAATAATAATACTTATTACTTACCCTATCAAACCGATCCAACATCCTGTGCAATTCATTCAAATGTCTCTCCAGCAACGTCACATCCGCCACCGGTCTACTCTTCTTCTCCTTCCCACTCCCTCTACTCATATCACTAACTGAACTGCACACCGACTCCGCTTTGGCCAATTTCTTATTATTTTTCTTTTTCTCTTTCTTCCTCCCTTCTTCTCTCTTCAACTCCTCTTCGAAGCCGTTGATTCCCTTCTTTTCGTTCACATCGTTCTCCATTAACGGAGTGATTAAATTGGATATTTGGTTGAGAATCTTGGTTAGTTTGCTCGGTGGTTGGATATCGTTTGGACTGTCTTCAGTGTATACCTGGTCGGTGCTTCTGAAATGGAAGGTGTTTTGGGAGAAAATTAATTAAACTGCTGGTGTTATTTGACATGTTAAGCTGAAGGTTATATATTTTTTTAAGAGAAGAATGTCCCCACTGCACTAATAAAAATATTAATATCTCAGTCATTTTACAACCAATTTCTATGCTGTTTTCAAATTCATATTTTTATAGGCGATACTTTTTAGGAACCATTACATACTGGTCAAAATCAAATCTTAGACACAACACTATTGGTGAATCTAACACATCTTCGTCCCACTTGTCTCATTTTTGCTTATGTGGAAACACATCTTCACTCCTCATTGTTAGTATAAACTACAACTAGATTAACCAACTTACGTGGCGAGCAACTTCTGCTTAATCTTCCTGGCTTTCTTCTTGATCGCTTTCTGCTTCTCCCGCTCTTTCCTCTCCTGTTCCACTCTCAACGCGGCTTCCTCTAACTCCTTCTCCTCTTTCGAAGACTGGTCGTGGCTCTCCGATGTCGTCTGCAAGAAGAGTTGGTTATAAAACCGATTAAAAAGTTAACTAGATTTAGCTTGTGGCTTTGCTCGTGTATTTAACCTAATTATAAACATGTGGATTTACCACCCAAAAATGAAGATATTAAAAACATCATAAAAAAATTGTGTTTGTAGTTACTAAAACTACCACCCGGCTTCGTTTTCGGTAGTACTCTAGATTTTTCCTGTATATCACACTATTACACACACTGGGTTGGTATTCTCCTTTATTATTACAATTGATTAAATAAATTAATTAAGGAATTAATATAACACTAGTAATGTATAACATCCATACCGGCTGGCGTGGTCCGGTGGCCTTCTCCCGTATGTGCTGCAGGTGCGCGTGCAGGCGCTGCTGGGAGGCGCGCTGCTTGCTGCGGATGCGCGAGCGCAGCGCGCGCGCCTCGCGCTCCGCCGCCGCCGCCAGCGCAGACAGCCGCGACTTCACGCCCTCCGCCTGCACAACAACATATAACACACCAAGAAATTGAGAAAACAATATTATGGTTCATTTATAGGTAAAATATAAATATGGTTGACATAAGGTTAAATATTAACATGGGATATTATATTATTGACACATGAATAAAATAGAGAAAACAAAATTATCACTAATTTATCGCTAAAATAAAAAATGGTAAAGTTAAGGAAGGAGTTAATGAATATGTTTGTTAATAACGTAATTTAAATGTAGAAAAATAATTTAACTGTGGCAAAAAATGTCGCGAAAATGCGGTAAAATATTTTCTCCTTCTTCCTTCTCCTCCTCCTCCTTTCCTCGTTCCTCGATAATTTTATTACCTCTTGAAAGTTCGGAGAATTTGCGGGAATGAAACGAAAACGATCGAGTGAGGAGTTGATCGAGTTCTGAATGAATAAGTGACTGAATGCGTGAATGAATGTATAAATAAACGAATAAATAAGTGAGTCGGAGTTGGAATGAATGAATGAATGGATGTGTAGTGCGTGCGCTCGCGCAGTGTCTGCGTGCGCGCGGCGGCGCTGCATGTGACGTGGTGGCACGTACCTTCTCTCGTGCGGCGTGGTGTCGCTCGCGCTGCGTGCGCTCGCGCAGTGTCTGCGTGCGCGCGTCGCGCTCGCGGCGGCGCTGCATGTGACGTGGTGGCACGTACCTTCTCTCGTGCGGCGTGGTGTCGCTCGCGCTGCGTGCGCTCGCGCAGTGTCTGCGTGCGCGCGGCGGCGCTGCATGTGACGTGGTGGCACGTACCTTCTCTCGTGCGGCGTGGTGTCGCTCGCGCTGCGTGCGCTCGCGCAGTGTCTGCGTGCGCGCGTCGCGCTCGCGGCGGCGCTGCATGTGACGTGGTGGCACGTACCTTCTCTCGTGCGGCGTGGTGTCGCTCGCGCTGCGTGCGCTCGCGCAGTGTCTGCGTGCTCACGGCGGCGCTGCATGTGACGTGGTGGCACGTACCTTCTCTCGTGCGGCGTGGTGTCGCTCGCGCTGCGTGCGCTCGCGCAGTGTCTGCGTGCTCGCGGCGGCGCTGCATGTGACGTGGTGGCACGTACCTTCTCTCGTGCGGCGTGGTGTCGCTCGCGCTGCGTGCGCTCGCGCAGTGTCTGCGTGCTCGCGGCGGCGCTGCATGTGACGTGGTGGCACGTACCTTCTCTCGTGCGGCGTGGTGTCGCTCGCGCTGCGTGCGCTCGCGCAGTGTCTGCGTGCTCGCGGCGGCGCTGCATGTGACGTGGTGGCACGTACCTTCTCTCGTGCGGCGTGGTGTCGCTCGCGCTGCGTGCGCTCGCGCAGTGTCTGCGTGCGCGCGTCGCGCTCGCGGCGGCGCTGCATGTGACGTGGTGGCACGTACCTTCTCTCGTGCGGCGTGGTGTCGCTCGCGCTGCGTGCGCTCGCGCAGTGTCTGCGTGCGCGCGTCGCGCTCGCGGCGGCGCTGCATGTGACGTGGTGGCACGTACCTTCTCTCGTGCGGCGTGGTGTCGCTCGCGCTGCGTGCGCTCGCGCAGTGTCTGCGTGCGCGCGTCGCGCTCGCGGCGGCGCTGCATGTGACGTGGTGGCACGTACCTTCTCTCGTGCGGCGTGGTGTCGCTCGCGCTGCGTGCGCTCGCGCAGTGTCTGCGTGCGCGCGTCGCGCTCGCGGCGGCGCTGCATGTGACGTGGTGGCACGTACCTTCTCTCGTGCGGCGTGGTGTCGCTCGCGCTGCGTGCGCTCGCGCAGTGTCTGCGTGCGCGCGTCGCGCTCGCGGCGGCGCTGCATGTGACGTGGTGGCACGTACCTTCTCTCGTGCGGCGTGGTGTCGCTCGCGCTGCGTGCGCTCGCGCAGTGTCTGCGTGCGCGCGTCGCGCTCGCGGCGGCGCTGCATGTGACGTGGTGGCACGTACCTTCTCTCGTGCGGCGTGGTGTCGCTCGCGCTGCGTGCGCTCGCGCAGTGTCTGCGTGCTCGCGGCGGCGCTGCATGTGACGTGGTGGCACGTACCTTCTCTCGTGCGGCGTGGTGTCGCTCGCGCTGCGTGCGCTCGCGCAGTGTCTGCGTGCGCGCGTCGCGCTCGCGGCGGCGCTGCATGTGACGTGGTGGCACGTACCTTCTCTCGTGCGGCGTGGTGTCGCTCGCGCTGCGTGCGCTCGCGCAGTGTCTGCGTGCGCGCGGCGGCGCTGCATGTGACGTGGTGGCACGTACCTTCTCTCGTGCGGCGTGGTGTCGCTCGCGCTGCGTGCGCTCGCGCAGTGTCTGCGTGCGCGCGTCGCGCTCGCGGCGGCGCTGCATGTGACGTGGTGGCACGTACCTTCTCTCGTGCGGCGTGGTGTCGCTCGCGCTGCGTGCGCTCGCGCAGTGTCTGCGTGCTCGCGGCGGCGCTGCATGTGACGTGGTGGCACGTACCTTCTCTCGTGCGGCGTGGTGTCGCTCGCGCTGCGTGCGCTCGCGCAGTGTCTGCGTGCGCGCGTCGCGCTCGCGGCGGCGCTGCATGTGACGTGGTGGCACGTACCTTCTCTCGTGCGGCGTGGTGTCGCTCGCGCTGCGTGCGCTCGCGCAGTGTCTGCGTGCGCGCGGCGGCGCTGCATGTGACGTGGTGGCACGTACCTTCTCTCGTGCGGCGTGGTGTCGCTCGCGCTGCGTGCGCTCGCGCAGTGTCTGCGTGCGCGCGTCGCGCTCGCGGCGGCGCTGCATGTGACGTGGTGGCACGTACCTTCTCTCGTGCGGCGTGGTGTCGCTCGCGCTGCGTGCGCTCGCGCAGTGTCTGCGTGCGCGCGTCGCGCTCGCGGCGGCGCTGCATGTGACGTGGTGGCACGTACCTTCTCTCGTGCGGCGTGGTGTCGCTCGCGCTGCGTGCGCTCGCGCAGTGTCTGCGTGCTCGCGGCGGCGCTGCATGTGACGTGGTGGCACGTACCTTCTCTCGTGCGGCGTGGTGTCGCTCGCGCTGCGTGCGCTCGCGCAGTGTCTGCGTGCGCGCGTCGCGCTCGCGGCGGCGCTGCATGTGACGTGGTGGCACGTACCTTCTCTCGTGCGGCGTGGTGTCGCTCGCGCTGCGTGCGCTCGCGCAGTGTCTGCGTGCGCGCGTCGCGCTCGCGGCGGCGCTGCATGTGACGTGGTGGCACGTACCTTCTCTCGTGCGGCGTGGTGTCGCTCGCGCTGCGTGCGCTCGCGCAGTGTCTGCGTGCGCGCGTCGCGCTCGCGGCGGCGCTGCATGTGACGTGGTGGCACGTACCTTCTCTCGTGCGGCGTGGTGTCGCTCGCGCTGCGTGCGCTCGCGCAGTGTCTGCGTGCGCGCGGCGGCGCTGCATGTGACGTGGTGGCACGTACCTTCTCTCGTGCGGCGTGGTGTCGCTCGCGCTGCGTGCGCTCGCGCAGTGTCTGCGTGCTCGCGGCGGCGCTGCATGTGACGTGGTGGCACGTACCTTCTCTCGTGCGGCGTGGTGTCGCTCGCGCTGCGTGCGCTCGCGCAGTGTCTGCGTGCTCGCGGCGGCGCTGCATGTGACGTGGTGGCACGTACCTTCTCTCGTGCGGCGTGGTGTCGCTCGCGCTGCGTGCGCTCGCGCAGTGTCTGCGTGCTCGCGGCGGCGCTGCATGTGACGTGGTGGCACGTACCTTCTCTCGTGCGGCGTGGTGTCGCTCGCGCTGCGTGCGCTCGCGCAGTGTCTGCGTGCGCGCGTCGCGCTCGCGGCGGCGCTGCATGTGACGTGGTGGCACGTACCTTCTCTCGTGCGGCGTGGTGTCGCTCGCGCTGCGTGCGCTCGCGCAGTGTCTGCGTGCTCGCGGCGGCGCTGCATGTGACGTGGTGGCACGTACCTTCTCTCGTGCGGCGTGGTGTCGCTCGCGCTGCGTGCGCTCGCGCAGTGTCTGCGTGCGCGCGTCGCGCTCGCGGCGGCGCTGCATGTGACGTGGTGGCACGTACCTTCTCTCGTGCGGCGTGGTGTCGCTCGCGCTGCGTGCGCTCGCGCAGTGTCTGCGTGCGCGCGTCGCGCTCGCGGCGGCGCTGCATGTGACGTGGTGGCACGTACCTTCTCTCGTGCGGCGTGGTGTCGCTCGCGCTGCGTGCGCTCGCGCAGTGTCTGCGTGCTCGCGGCGGCGCTGCATGTGACGTGGTGGCACGTACCTTCTCTCGTGCGGCGTGGTGTCGCTCGCGCTGCGTGCGCTCGCGCAGTGTCTGCGTGCTCGCGGCGGCGCTGCATGTGACGTGGTGGCACGTACCTTCTCTCGTGCGGCGTGGTGTCGCTCGCGCTGCGTGCGCTCGCGCAGTGTCTGCGTGCGCGCGTCGCGCTCGCGGCGGCGCTGCATGTGACGTGGTGGCACGTACCTTCTCTCGTGCGGCGTGGTGTCGCTCGCGCTGCGTGCGCTCGCGCAGTGTCTGCGTGCGCGCGTCGCGCTCGCGGCGGCGCTGCATGTGACGTGGTGGCACGTACCTTCTCTCGTGCGGCGTGGTGTCGCTCGCGCTGCGTGCGCTCGCGCAGTGTCTGCGTGCGCGCGTCGCGCTCGCGGCGGCGCTGCATGTGACGTGGTGGCACGTACCTTCTCTCGTGCGGCGTGGTGTCGCTCGCGCTGCGTGCGCTCGCGCAGTGTCTGCGTGCTCGCGGCGGCGCTGCATGTGACGTGGTGGCACGTACCTTCTCTCGTGCGGCGTGGTGTCGCTCGCGCTGCGTGCGCTCGCGCAGTGTCTGCGTGCTCGCGGCGGCGCTGCATGTGACGTGGTGGCACGTACCTTCTCTCGTGCGGCGTGGTGTCGCTCGCGCTGCGTGCGCTCGCGCAGTGTCTGCGTGCGCGCGTCGCGCTCGCGGCGGCGCTGCATGTGACGTGGTGGCACGTACCTTCTCTCGTGCGGCGTGGTGTCGCTCGCGCTGCGTGCGCTCGCGCAGTGTCTGCGTGCGCGCGTCGCGCTCGCGGCGGCGCTGCATGAGGGAGGCGGCTCGGAGGGTGCGCGCGGCCTCCAGCGCCTGCCGCCGCGCGCCCACCGCCGCCTCGCGCGCCGCCTTCTGCTCCTGGAACGCATCATTTCAATATTATATTTGTTTTATTACTATGAATAGCGAGACGAGCATATCATTCGCCTAATGATAAGTGATACGACAGCTCATAAACAGTAACTAAAACCAAACAACACCTTGAATTACAAAGCAATGCTTCATATTCCTCTGCGCTCGCCATCCTGAGACATAAGATGTTAAGTCTCAATATATCCAGTAGTTACTCTGGCTACAATAACCTTTAATCCGGTAATCCGTAAATAATTTTTTCGGTAGCAGTCCTCATATGTGCCCTGTATAGTATACAACTATTAGGTGTTATTTATTGACTATCCCACCAACAGACTCCACATACCAGTTTGTGCAGCCTCTCCCTGCGCATCTGCCTGAGGCGCGTGTTCTGCGAGCGGCACTGGTCGAGGAACTCGTGGCGCCTGTTCTCAGCCTCCAGCTGCTTGATGAACGCTATCTCGCGCAGCTTCTCCTCCTCGTCGTGGGCTTTGCGGACTATGTCCTGGGTTGTAAGAAATGTGACGAGAGTTAATGACAGGGCAGATAATTTAAAAAATAACTAAAGTGTCTCTGGATAGCTGACAAACAATGACGGTCGAAAAAGTCAAGGCGAGTTACATAAAATCACATCAAAACACCAATTCTTCTTACCTTGAGATGCTGGTCACGATTCTGAGCCGCTTTCTCCAAACGTTTCTCCATCCTCAGTCTTTTCTCTTCTATCAGTTGGTTTTTGGCGACCTGAAAAAAGAAAACAGTAGATACATTTACATTTTTTTTCATAATATTTGAATTTAATCAGTCCCGCGGTCGTAATTTTGAGAACCTTTCTTATAAGCTCTTTATTTTATAAATGTCGTTTAATTTACTTTAGCAGATGGGGCATTCCACGCGAAGCGGACAGGTAAAAAATCTCGATGTTTCTGATTTCAGAAATATTTGAGTATGTTCTACCTATATATGTCCTTGATTCGTGTATCAAATATTTTTCTGATATAGTGACTGGTTAAAGAATTAAGCAACTTTGAAATTTTGGCCAACTGGTGGGCATACAGTACTTCAAAGGCGATTATCTAGTCAGAAAATTATTTATTAAAATAATAAAACCACTGGATTTAAAACTTCATTTAATGAGCTTTTTAATTGTATTTTTGGATATTAAAATAAATTATTTTTTTCCACGTTTTTTTTTTATTTTATTTTTTTATCTTCGATTTTCACAAACTTAGACCATTTCGATTTTTTTTATTTTTTTTTATTCAAATAGCTAGTATTCTATAGAACATCCTTGCCAAGTTTTATAATGGGCGTGGAAGTGGTTTACGAGCTATGCTGGGAATACTGCCGAAGCGCGGCGTCCTGCGCGAGTTAAGTGAAACTATCAATAAAATAAAATCACTTCTGACCGAATAGTAGCATATTTAAAAAGATATAAATTCATTTTAAACACTTTTTAAATACCGTAAAATCATACAACTATAGTCTTGTAATACAAATATGGTCCATTACCATACTTTGACATTTTGTTCGTTCCTTTATGTCTTTTATGGATTAATAAATCACTTTTTACTTATGATATTACATTTACGTAACATATTTTTATATTAAATCAGTAGTCCATGAGTACAGCAATTTAATTAAAAAAGTCATCAGGTACAATTGCTATTTTTTTTGCATTTGACCCCCTACTCTCCAGTTCAGCAACTTGAAAAAGCGCTCTCTTAGTGCTGCGTGTTTAAGGAGGCTGAATTTGCAATTTTATATCCCTGTTTGTTTGGTTGTGTATTTATGGGATGCTTTCTGCTCAGTCAGTCTTCTGTTTTTAATATCAGAAAGACATAATTCCATTTGTCGATTTGAATAATATTTATATGATCTGGCTCCAGGCTTCTTCCTTGACATTTTTTTCAAATCCCTGATGTAATTCTAAATTTGTTTTAATTGGTTTTTAATTATTATCCAAGAAAACCGTTGGTCTATTATTTTAAACAAAGTATGAAAATTAGAATAAACTTGCCTAAGTATTAAAATAATTAACTTATATAAAAAACAGCTATAATATAATAAATACAAACATATTAACTTAAAAAAAAAAAACAAATTGTAGGACTGGGCAGCTACATATACTTATTTTTTTAAATAAAAGTTAGGGAAGTTTTGAAAACACGCAATAACTGATTAATTCCGCACCGCTCGCTGTTGATTTCACTTACTTGCCAGCTATCGCATTTGCTCTTAATTTCAACGCCTACATCCATTCTAGTCAAATGTTGTCAAAAAAATCGCTCAATGGAGTTACTTACCCATTAATAATACAAAATGTCAAAGTATGATAATGGACCATATTTGTATTACAGGACTATAGTTGTATGATTTTACGGTATCTAAAAAGTGTTTAAAATGTATTTGTATCGTTTTAAATATGCAAACTATTCGGTCGGAAGTGATTTTATTTTATTGATAGTTTCACGTAACTCGCGCAGGACGCCGCGCTTCGGCAGTATTCCCAGCATAGCTCGTAAACCACTTCTACGCCCATTATAAAACTTGGCAAGGATGTTCTATGCAATACTAGCTATTTTAATAAAAAAAATTAAAAAAATCGAAATGGTCTAAGTTTGTGAAAATCGAAGTTAAAAAAATAAAATTAAAAAAAATGTGGAAAAAAATAATTTATTTTAATATCCAAAAATGCAATTAAAAAGCTCATTAAATGAAGTTTTAAATCCAGTGGTTTAATTATTTTAATCAATAATTTTCTGAGTAGATAATCGCCTTTGAAGTACTGTATGCCCACCAGTTGGCCAAAATTTCAAAGTTCCTTAATTCTTTAACCAGTCACTATATCAGAAAAATATTTCATACACGAATCAAGGACATATATAGGTAGAACATACTCAAATATTTCTGAAATCAGAAACATCGAGATTTTTTTCCTGTCCGCTTCGCGTGGAATGCCCCAGATATTTTGACCGAGGAATTGGACTTGACTTCTGCCTTAAATTTGACCATGACCTTGACTGACAATTGTCTTTGGCCAGGAAATTAAGAAATATTTTTTACGCTAGGTGAGAAAGTTATTTATGTTGCCTATACAGGCCGACGGGGTCTGCACTTGTTATCGAGGCAAAGGCGCTCAGTCATCAACAATCATTAGCGCAGTGAGACCACCTGGATTTTTAATATTTTTGCTCGGCGCGCGCCTGCTTGTGTCGGCACTGACCTTGACCTCCTCGACCCTGGCGAGCAGGTGGTGTATCCGCTTGGCGCGCTCGGTCTGGTACTCGCGGCGCTGGCGCTCGGCGCGCGCCTGCTTGTGTCGGCACTGACCTTGACCTCCTCGACCCTGGCGAGCAGGTGGTGTATCCGCTTGGCGCGCTCGGTCTGGTACTCGCGGCGCTGGCGCTCGGCGCGCGCCTGCTTGTGTCGGCACTGACCTTGACCTCCTCGACCCTGGCGAGCAGGTGGTGTATCCGCTTGGCGCGCTCGGTCTGGTACTCGCGGCGCTGGCGCTCGGCGCGCGCCTGCTTGTGTCGGCACTGACCTTGACCTCCTCGACCCTGGCGAGCAGGTGGTGTATCCGCTTGGCGCGCTCGGTCTGGTACTCGCGGCGCTGGCGCTCGGCGCGCGCCTGCTTGTGTCGGCACTGACCTTGACCTCCTCGACCCTGGCGAGCAGGTGGTGTATCCGCTTGGCGCGCTCGGTCTGGTACTCGCGGCGCTGGCGCTCGGCGCGCGCCTGCTTGTGTCGGCACTGACCTTGACCTCCTCGACCCTGGCGAGCAGGTGGTGTATCCGCTTGGCGCGCTCGGTCTGGTACTCGCGGCGCTGGCGCTCGGCGCGCGCCTGCTTGGCCTGCAGGCGCCGCAGCGCGTCCTGCAGACTGCCGCGACGCTTCATGCCCTGCGACAGCTTGGCGTGCAGCTGCTGGGCTCGACCTGGACATATACCGAACCAAACCTCATCATCAGACATAACAATTCTACTGCTGAAAATAAGCCACCTATAAAGCTTTTCAAGATCTTTTGGAAAAATATTCAGGCACAAAAAGTCCACTGTTCAAAATAGGCCTCATCAAGAATTCCCTAAATACGCTGTTTACTACCTTCAGCTCGCTATACTACAAATATCTCGTATTCTACCTCAATATACCAACTATTTTTCAAGTTAATTCTTACCTGGATCTCTAGCAACCAAAGCCTCTAATACCACAAGAGTGTCAACTCTCTCCGCCCACGACATGCCGGCTAGCGCTGTCTCGTACTGATCTTCAAGACTAGCGGATAGTGACGTCAGATTCTCAGTGGACTGGTTGGATGCTGCCGAGGTATCTTCTAGAAGGATCTCTGCGTCTGTCTGTAAATGAATGATCTTTTTTAGAGATGACGATATTAACCGTCATCCCTAAATTAAAGTCTTCTTCTATCTGCCTATGAAAGATTACCAAAGATAAATAAAAATAGAAGACTGTAGAAGTAATCAGGCGAAGAATTAATTATACGAACCTTCGCCTAACTAACGTCAATCTGAAAGGCTTTTTAAGAAATACATTTATCTAATATATATTACATTTAATATATGGAGGCACCTAGCAATATAATTTAGAAATCATGTTGACGTCCTAGGAACAGGGACGTCAATTACAAAACAAATAACCAAAGAAAAGGAAACTAAACTTCGAATCTTACCTCTGTTTCATCAGTCTCAGTGTCCAATTCGACATCAGAAACTTCTTGCAGCTCCAATATCTGTCTGTTCAGCAAGTCTTCTTCTTCGCACAGCTTCCTCTGGTCCACCTCAGACTGGAAGTCCAACGCCAAACTAATCTTCCTCTCATTCTCTTCAATTTGTGACGTCATCTCCGCTATCTCCGACATTTCCGACGCATCGGCTGCTTTCAAAATCTCGTTGTGATTAGGTATCTCATCCTCTTCGAGACATTTGCAAATTATTTTAAAATCTTGCCTCCATTTCTCGATATCGAAGGAATAGTCAGTGCTTTCTTGAGACCTAGCAAGACCTGTAGGCAAGCTTTCAAGAGACGAATGAAGTCTGTTTTTCGTCAGATCGCCGTTTTCTTCATTTTCGCTCAGTTGTTCTGATTTTGTAGAGCTCTTTTTTGATCGCGATTTCAAACCAGTCACGTCAGATTTCTGTCGAATCATAGCCGGGTCTTTCTGCTTGGCCTCATTTTCGTTGGCTACAACTTGGACCACTTTCTCCGGTTTATTTCCTGGTAGATGTTGAGGCTGCTCCGATTGAGCCCTGTCAGCTTTAGACGGGACGATAGGTTTCGATTCCTCTTTAGGCGATTCTAAAGTATTTAAAGTAGGGAGACTGGTGGTTGCAGAAGGTTGGTGAAAACGATTGGCCCAGTGTGACCGTCCCTGCTTTTTAGATTCCCGACTCAATCTTCTTGATTTAACAGTGAGCCAACCTTCGTTATCATTTTTATTATTTACATTCAATACTTCCACGGAGTTTCCTATATCCTGTCCTTCTTCAGGAACCAATGTTTTCAAACTCTCGCTTGACTCAATCCTAGATATGTCAATTTGCGTGACAACAGTATCAGAACTGCTATATTCATCACAATCCTTTATTTTCTCCAAGCCAGGGTTTAATTTTTCCTTTTTATCACCCGTCTCGTTAATCTTCAAAGTGGGTGGTCTTGGAGGTCTTTTCTTCACATCTATCTTAGACTGAGGAGGTTTTGAGTCTCCTGAGGCCATTTGGGTTCTATTCGCAGTTCTTTTGGGGACAGATTTGCTACCAGGAGTGTCAAAAAGACTTGTTCTTCCCGTGGTGAGATTAAATGGATAGCTGCATTTATTAGGCTGATTGCGTTTACGTACTTGCAACATTCTCGGCGCTGATGTTGGGCGTATCTCTACTGCAGTCTTACTTCTAGTCAAACTTGTTAGTCTTGTCGGTGTCTTAGATTCCACTTTAGCCGTGGTCGGTTGCTTGGGTTTAGCAGCTGCTTGGGAGTAAGCTGGTCGTTTTACCTCCAGTTTTTTTGCCTCCAAATCTTTTTTCGTATCATCTTTGTTTTCCGAATCTTTAATGGGTTCTGGAGATTTGGTTTCACTTTTGTTACTATCTTTTATCTCCGCTTTTTGTTGAGGTATATTATTTTCAATTAAAATTGGAAATATTTCCTTTTCATTCGAATTCTCGTCGCATATTTTTAAAGTTTTAGTATCTGCGTTAAGCTCATCATGGTCAGTACATTCGACGTGGTTGGTAAGTATATTAACATTCTCTGTACTATCAACCATAGAGGTATCGTCACCCGATTTTGGGGAGCTATCATTTGAAACATCACCAAAATTATCCTCGGATTTAGCTGGGGAATTTATTGGATTAGTTCCCTTATCATCACTATTTGAGGTGTCGTCGACTTCAATAGAACTTGCAATAGTGTCAGCTGCGTCGATAATTGCATTTTTTCCTTCAGCTTCGACTTCTGTTACCCTATTAACCTCTACTTTTACTTTTTTTATTTCGTTCAGATCTTCTTTAGCTTCTTCCACTCCATTTAAATTCTCGTGAACTCCATCTGTCCCATTAATATTCTCTATGACATTTTCAGTCACATTATCACTTTCTTTGCTTTCTTTAACCCTTTTTATCTTTTCTTCAACTTTGTCTATCCCATTAATTTTCTCTTCAACTATTTCACCTCCATTGACAACTTTAAAGTTGTGGTCGCTACTTTTATCATTATTTAGCATATTTTCAATTCTCACCTGGTTTTGGATTATTTGTTTGGCAAGAAATTCAGTTTCCATTGCGTCTAGCTTCGCAACAGTTGCTTTTCCGTGAGAAGACATTTCTTCCTGGGGTTTAGAGTCAGTATTGACGCGTTTTGATGATTTTATAATAACTTGTTTTGGGCAAACATTAGGAAATTCTTTAGCTTTGCCCAATTCTACATTCTTTAGTAAGGTATCTTTCTCATTTTCTTTTTTAATAACCTCACATGCTACTCCTTTCTCAGTCTCGACATAATTCTCATCAACCTGCTCTTTGACATCCTTTTCCTTTATATCAGAAAGTCTAGATACCTCCTTAACTATTTTGGGCTCTGGTTTCGTAGCAATTTTAGATGAGATTTTGCTGCTAAAGAATTCAATATTAGCCTTTGGACTAGAACTATGGCCGGTTATCCGTGGACTTATCTTTCCACTGCCTGGACTGGCTTTGCCAGTTAAATTCGGGCTGTTCTTACCGCTTGGCGTGTTGTGGCCTGACAGGCATGGACTATTCTTGCCAGAGACCGAGGGGGAGCTTTTTACAGAGTATGTGCGACGGGACTCGGGCCTTACAAAATCAGTCTTTCTTATTTCCCACGCAAGACTCTGGGGTCTTTGAGGCGGGGGCGTATTATCATACTCCCATTTCAATCTAAACCATTCGCCTAGGGCTTTGAAATCGCGTGTGTAGTTTTCCAAAACTAATATAACTTCTTGGCACTCGTTTAAGTTTTCGTGAGCTTCAACTGTGTTGTATATTTCACCGATCTGGAAATGAGAACATCGTCATAAGTTCGCATCGATGAAAGTTCTAAGATGACCCGATTAAAGTCACGAAGAAAAAATTTTAACGACCGAGTGTGTTAAATTAGGTCTGATCTTTTGCGACTCGTTTCATTTGCTATTAATACTGGGATCTTTAATACTAATGTAATTGGTACTAAAATATAAAAAATGAAGAATGAGATATTCCACTAAATTATAGTCTGTTATCAAAACAAAAGCAGTTTAAGGGCCAGTTTCACCAGTTCCTGATAAAGTCCCTGATAGCTATCTGGCACTCATCTGTCAGATAAAATACGAAATTCGATTGCAAAAATACTGAATTTTGTATTGCCCTTAGTGTCAAATATAAACGAGGTATACTCACAGCACGCTGCAGATCACCAAACAGCAGCGCCCAGTACCGTGCACGCAGCTCAGATCGCTTGTCGCGGCCGGCGGAGGCCGAGCGGAGACGTGTGGAGGGCCGCGGCGCCGAGCGGCGCGGTGGCGCCGTGGACCGCGGCGGTTTGCGGGCTATGCGAGCTGGGGGGTAAAGGGGGGACTGAGAATAGTAGCCTTATTTTACCATATTACATCGGCTTACTTTCGAGTGATTGCACAGTTAGATGAGAACATGACTGCAAAAAGACTGTCGTGGGTTTAAACCCAAGACACAAACTGCTGACTCTTCGGAGTAATGCTTTTATCATCGGATTTTAAAGGGGTGAGAAAACTATGAAAAAAATAAATAAACAAATACAGTCTATCGTTCCAAACAGTGAAAGAAATGTAAACAAAATTTCATCAGATGGCAACACAATATTGTAACACGATGTTATGGTGCGGCCTAATCCATTTTACCATGAAATTAAATTACGTCACAATTTTAATGAAATTAATCTACCACTATAACAGATAACGAAAACATCGTGAGGAAACCTGCATGCCATAACGATATGTAAGAATTTCTATGGTATGTAAACTCTGCTAACCCGCATTACGCCAGCGTGGTGGACTATATGACCTAACTACTCTCAATCGTACACTCGATCATAGAGGAGTCTCGTGCCCTGCAGTGCGATGTAAATGGGATACAGTTTTAGTCGAATACCAGTACAAAATAATCAGTCATAATTGCGTAGATATAAAAGCAAAGATAAATCATATTTTATCGATAGGTCATGGAAACTACGTTTTCAATGCATTAAATTTCCTAATGACCCTACAGTTTACATATCATACATGATATCACAGACCGATTAGGGGACTTTCATCTATTTTTTTTTTTATTGCAATGAATGGCGAGTCGAGCATGCCGTTCGCCTGATGGTAAGCGATAAGACAGCTCATGGGCAGAAGTAAAACCAAACAACACCTTGAATTACAAAGCAATGCTTGGCATTCCACTGAGCTCGCCATTCTGAGACATAACGTTGAGATGTTAAGTCAATATGTCCAGTAGTTACTCTAGCTCCAATGTCCTTCAAACTGAAACACAACAATGCATTTACACTGCTGTTTGGCGGGAGAAATAGACATAATTGTGGTACCTACCCAAATGGCCTCTCACATATGAGAGACCTACCACCTGTACAAACAATAAGCCTCGGATATCATTAGTCGTGGAATGTGACATAGTTTCACCACTACGATCTAAAAATGGGGACAATAAAGAACAATTTGAATGCCTAATTGCTTTTCATAAATAATAGGCGTATTTTAATTATCACGAATGGAACTGGCCTTAAAACGCCAAATAAGTCTCCATTGTGCTTTTTTAAGTAAATAAAAGATCTCTTTGTATGGACTTAATCTGCAAATAAGCTTAAAAGTGCGAAAGTTTACGCAACAGTAGAGCATCATAATGTGTCATATACAGCTTATGGGTCGGAGAGTGGAAATAGTTATTGAAGAAAAGGGTTCAATGGAAGGTAATCTTCGAAAAATCACAGCTATACGTAATTATGTATGTACATACAGGGCATATCAAGACTGCAACCGAAAACGAAAACGAGTGGTATTCTAGTAACAGTTCAATTTTAATTGAGTTTTATACGCCCACGGTGGCGTAACTGTACTACGAAACGGTTACAAAGCTGAGGTCTCAGGTTTAAATCTCGGGTCGAGCAAAGTGATATTGAAATATTCCATTCATTATTAGCCCAAAGTCAGGAATTTTTGCCCGATATGGCGATACACACATTAAGGCCGGCAACGCATCTCCATGCCCTATGGTGTTGCAGATGTTCATGGGTGGCGGTTATCACTTACCATCAGGTGAACCGCATGCTCGTTTGCCCACTATGATATAAAAAAGCACACACAAAGCGAAACGTGGCCTGGGTGTCCTTATAGCACTTCTGTTTACCATTTTTTTGTATTGCAATAAATGGCGAGACGAGCTTGTTGTTCGCCTGATGGTAAGCGATACGATCGCTCATGAACAGTGGCAAAACCAAACACCTTGAATTACAAAGCAATATTTGGCATTCCACTGCGCTCGCCATCATGAGACATAAGACGTTAAGTCTCAATATGTCCAGTAGTTACTCTGACTACAATTTCCTTCAATCCGAGACACAACAGTGCACTTAAGCTGCTTTTTGGCGGGAGAAATAGACATAGCGGAAAAAGACACGAGTTTATGTATGTATGATAGTACAGTTCTCCAAATACGTCCGATGCCAATAATCAATCGAAAAAAATAGATTGAAGGCAATCTGGATTGTTTTCTACTTTTCGATTTTTCATTTACCATGTTGCCATAGTTTTTTTACTACTGAGATTGATTATTGGCAATATAGTATCAGAAAAAAGATTGAGCTGTCAATCTCAAACGGCAAATTTTGGATTGGGATTGTTTATTGACAGCGGCTGTCAGACTATCGTTCACTTTATTGATGGACACAAGAAGCTTATACCCAAATGGAGATTGCATTCCCTATAAAACACTGAAGCTCAAAAATATGACCTTGTATGACGTTGCTTTTGCCTTCTATCCTTTTCTTTAGAGTGACAATAAATGAACATGACTTTTTGTTCATTCATTTACTGCAATCTCCATTTGGGTATAAGCTTCTTGGATGGACATAAAATCACACAGAGACACAGTAAACCCAATGCAGTCACTCACTCATTACTCATACCAAGAGTCTATATTTAGACAATGTGACTAATCGCACTTCAAACGGTTTACTTAAAACAACACAATTACTTTAGATAAATGCTTAAGGATTTAACGTAAGAGACACTAGAATGAAATAACACGTATTTAGGAAATTATTATGTGGTAGGTATAGGATTTAACGCAGGTTTTAAATGCAGTTAATATGAGCTTTTAAAAACGTTATTCATAGACGTCAAAAAATACTTATCAGATATTTAATAGCTCATTAACTTTAAAATGGCCTACCCTTACCCTTACCCTTGTATAAGCAAATTTTAAGCAGAATATGGCGGATGTCTGTCAGCCGGACACACAGGACCTTTGATATTACTAAAAACCATTTTAAGACCATTTTAAAAACCATTATGAATAGCAAAACTTAATCAACGTTTTATCTTCTCTTTACATGATTTAACTAATTTACGTTTATATGGTTGATTAGCGGTTTATTATAAATAAGGGGGTTAGTAGAAATGGGTCAACAACTTGAATAATCACTGTCTCAGAGAAAACCGATTTGAAGTAACAGTTTTCTTGTTGCATTTCAGTTGAAGAATCAAAAACTGGTGGTAGGCATTTGTTTCCGTGCCGTATCGAACACCGTATACGATGGTTGAAAAACTGGCGACAGTGACAAATGGAAGTTCAGCGATTTCAATCTGAGCTTTTGTTTAGAAATGATCAAATAGGTTACTCTATTCTGCGAAACGAAGTTCGAATATTCGGACGTTCAACGTCGACATAAAAGAACAATTTTGTACTTCTAAAAAAAGAAATCACTAAAATCGGTTAAAAACTGTCGAAGATATTAGAATTTACGTGTATTTTAATTTTATCACCCACCCCCCCTCACCCCCACCCCTTTTTCCCTCTCTCACTGTAACTTAACTTTAATAATGAACGTAATGCAAAAAGAACCATTGGAATCCTACTTAATTCTAAGGAGTTCCCCTCTCCAGGTCCGAAGATATTCATCAGATTTTTGCCATATTTTTATGGGACCAAACGACAAGCACCAGCTTTCAATCAAAGAAAGAATGGTCGAAATCGGTTCTCACAGTACAGAGAAACGAGGTAACAAATATAAAAAAAAAGCAACATACAGTCGAATTGAGAACCTCCTCCTTTTTTTGAAGTCGGTTAAAAATCAATACTATTCTCTATGAAACTTATCATTCACTCCGAATTTAGTCTATGATTACGACGTATGGTATAGGATTCGGACATTTTGTAAAGTAATTAGGCATATTCGCTCAGTTTTGCGTACGATGTTCCCTGTACTCATCCTTTTCACGACAATTCTGTTCATTTGCCTAAAAATTAAAGAAATATACTATCGCATGTCTTCAACCAACCAAGTAGTTACAAATTAAATCTCCCCCTGATTTACAGGGATTTAAGATTGCTAAAAATATTACTCGGCATCAAATAATTCCCGGAAAAAGTTGACGTCAGCCTAACGACCGATAAATTTTCTGAGAATTCATAAATGATTTTACACCGATACTGCTTAATGAAGACATTATATTCATGTTCACATTTAAACGTGAATCTGCGAAACGAGAGACAGCGGGTTCGATCCCGCACTGAGACAAATATTTGTGTGATCCACAATACTTATGTGTTTGTGAGACGGGAAAGTCTCTCGTAGTGTCTACTCTTTAGTACCCACGACACGATGTGACATGCTACTTTCTCTTCGCCCAATTTCATAAACCTCTCATGCATTTTCGTCAGTTCATGGTACTTCTGACCAGACCCTTGTTCAGTGTATTATCGATTTAATTAAGGTTAGGTTAATCCATATGAAAGTCTCGTCGATACACGTCTGTGTATCACTTACAGACTATTCACAATCATGGACAAAAGTTATCAAAGCTGATACAAATAATATATCCTATATTCTACGGCTTTATCCATAGACAGTGTTAAATAAAACCTGTTTTAGCGAATGTTTTGTCTTCTTCACTCAAACATAATTCAAAAGTCGTTCGAAAGCTTGAACACAATCGATAATTAAAATAAGTATTAAAACGGTATGAATAAGACCGCTGAAAAAAACATCTACAATTAAACATTTTCCAACGAATCTATATGAATGGAGGAACCATGTAAACTGAACAGCTGGTTTGAAGTAGTCCAGTTTCGGAGTAAAATCTATATCTGGTTACAGTGTATTGATCGCTCTCCGAGTCTCGTCTCTTAATAAATATGTGCTTCGAGCTATCCTACAAGTCGCAAGTCACAGCCTTTTTAAAAATAAAATGCACTAGTTTGAATCTATTTTGTTTGTGCTTGTTGACGATACATTTCTTTGGATATTGAGTTTACATATTTTTTTTTATTGCGATGCAAGACGAGCGTGCCGTTCACCTGATGGTAAGCGATACGACCGCTCATAAACAGTAGCAAAACTAAACAATACCTTGAATTACAAAGCAATGCTTGGCATTCCACTGCGCTCACCATCCTGAGACATAAGATGTTAAGTCTCAATATGCCCAGTAGTTACTCTGGCTACAAAACCCTTCTATCCGAAACACAACAGTGCATTTACACCGCTGTTTGACGGGAGAAATAGACACTGCGGTGGTACCCACCCAGATGGCCTCTCACATATGAGAGACCTACCACCAGTAAAATTATATTTATGCATTTCGAAATATCATATCATCTAGCGATATATTTGGGAGAGAAACAAACGACAAGGCTGAAGTCTAGGGTTCAATTACTTGGAACGAATTTTTAGTTTATCAAGTGTATTTAAGGTTAATAACTAATTTCAAAAGGCTCTATATTCCCCACAAATGAAATAAAAAAATATTCATTTCCACTTAGATAAGTTTGGCGCTACGTGGGTTAGCTATTTGTTATTATTATACAATGTCGGTTTCACCCGGTTAGTTACTTAAATAACTAACTGACGGTCTTAAAGCCGTAATCTATAAGCTATCTGTTCTCAACTACAGATTTCATTAGATATTTCGATGTATTTTATGTTTTAATTAACAAAGATAGATAGATATAGACATGGTGTATATATTTATAGTTAGCTAGGGAACATAAATATATAGGTCTATCTTGGTTTGATGAAGCGTAGGACTATACTAACATAGTAAAGGTGGCTATTATAATCTCTTGTTAAAGATGGATAGGATATAGAGAACGGCCGTTAATCATTTTAATACCTATCTTAGTTATCGAATGTGTCGTCCTTTTCGAACGACTTTTAAATTTAGTCTGAGCGAAAATGACAAGGACAAGGCGAGGAAGACAAGGCGACAAGGTGGAAGGACGATGGTTGCAAAAAGTCGCTGGATGCAGGCCACTTCTAACAGGTCAATCTGGAGATCTTTGGTGGTGGTCTTTGTTGAGCAGTGGATGAAGAGAAAAGACAGAAGATGACGAAACATTCTATAGCTAAAATAGGTTTTAGAACTTTCTATGAATGAGGTCTTAAGAATTACAGGCCAATATCTATATATATAAAAGAGGAACCTGACTGACTGACTGGCGTATCAACGCACAGCCGAAACTACTGGAGCTAGGAACGTGAAATTTTCTACAGGGATTCCTATTGGGTATAATGTTTTGCTTTTATGTCCGTATTATTATAATATACACGCAGACGAAGTCACGGGCAAAAGCTAGTTGAAGATAAAAAGAGAGAAAAGGACAGA
Organism: Hyles lineata; assembly: GCA_030180105.1. Taxonomy (NCBI): domain Eukaryota; kingdom Metazoa; phylum Arthropoda; class Insecta; order Lepidoptera; family Sphingidae; genus Hyles; species Hyles lineata. The sequence goes on along the minus strand of JARJEE010000032.1, from coordinate 4,740,892 downwards.
TGCGCGAACGCATATAGACACACGAACGAAACAAACGAAGGATAACAAAATAACAAATGAAATAGCTTTATTTTTTATCCACAAGATGCCTGTTGCCAGATGTTTAACAGGGTGACATTGTCACAATAACACACTGCCAAATTATACAATCGAATTGGAGAGGAATTGGCAAGTGATTTTTCGAATGCGTGTGGCGCCTCGTTGTTGCCATTACAGCATACATCCAAAAAATAAACTCAAATATGAACGCTGAGCAAAATTGTTTTAAAAATATTGAGATACACTATAGTGCCGCACCACTTACATCGGAACTTACTGGTGGTAGGTCTCTCTTATGTGAGAGGCAATCTGGGTGGGTACCACTGCAGTGTCTATTTCTCCCGTCAAACAACAGTGTAAACGCACTGTTGTGTTTCGGGTTGAAGGGCATTGTAGCCAGAATAACTACTGGACATATTGAGACTTAACATCTTATGTCTCAGGATGGCGAGCGCAGTGGAATGCCAAGCATTGCTTTGTAATTCAAGGTGTTGTTTGGTTTTGCTACTGTTCATGAGCGGTCGTATCGCTTACCATCAGGCGAACGGCATGCTCGTCTCGCCATTCATAGCAATAAAAAAAAAAAAAAAAATAGACATTGTGAATATATATACTGGGATTATAATTGATTGTGTGTATGAAGTATACGAATGAAAGATTTCGAATTATTTCGATTTAGAATTATCGAAGTAAGGAATAGGTAGGCACTTTGCCAAACCCTTCGTATCGTATCGCTTACCATCAGGCGAAATACGTGCTCATCTCGCCATTCATAGCAATAAAAAAAAACACTTCACATGCTCCACAGGGAGTCCATAAATTTATGTCAATGCTACTAACAAGTTAGTTTGTGCAATTGGGCCTTAGACATAAGTCTTGTGTTCTGTATTAGAAAATTAGAGATTTTTTTCGGAAACAACAACCAGAATCAAACCAAATACTTTTAGATTACAGATTGATGAAACATTTCTATCAATGTAGGGATAAAAGCTGCGCCCCTTGCGACACAGCATCTGACCAATCACATCACAAAGCTTTTCAATTGAGAGATAGGTAACGTGACCATACATCCCGCTTTAGGCGGGACAGTCCCGCTTTCAGGAAGTCTATCCCAGTGTCAGCGGCGTGCACAGGATTATGACACTGGGTATGCGGCGGAGTACTCAGCCACAAAAACTTTTTCTTTTATAGTTTTTAGCCATGGAGTTAATAAGTTATAATACTAACTCTATGTTTTTATCATAGCCACAGCCACGCGACGGATCTCTAAGTCGGAAACCATGACAACATAACAAGTCTTAGATGTACTACTCTAATGGTGGCACTTCACTTGGCTGTTTGTATTGGCTATTGGTTGTTTGTTGTATATGGCAAAATAAATGACGTTAAAAGCAAACATGCAAATCATATGCAAATAGAGGCAAATATGACAATTTGACAATCAAGGCCAATAACAAATACGTATTGGCCATATACAACAAACAACCAATAGCCAATACAAACAGCCATGTGAAGTGCCACCATAAGATGTTTATAAAGCATAGATGCGTTGTCCGAGCTTTATAATGGCAAGACGTTTGGAAGGTAATTGCCTCACGTGCAATCAGTCACGTTTCAACCAGTGTCGCGGATACACGTTTCTCTGACTATTTGTATTCTCAAAACCAAATGCAGAAAAATAGATTAGAGTGATTTAAAATAACATAAAAATTATTCTGAAACTGTGAAACAAAATAAATATTTTATTTAGTGCGCAAGTACACACAAATTTATTTTTTTATGAAATAAAATTATTAAATTCGCTCTCATGGCGACGTTTGACAACTCTCGCCACGTCATCCCGTACTTGATGATTGGTGCTACGTCACACGCGCTTTGGCCAATAACAGTGCGGCACTTATTGTTACGTAACTAGCGATGTCTATTCATCTTCTTCTAACTTATGTATCTTGCTTTTAGACTCATTCTTCGAACCAATTTGAAATTACTAAGGAAATTACAATACGCATCGCGCCATTTTTTTGTGCCATTATGTTAGTGTATGTCGTGTCTATTTGTAAAACGTCATTGGTACTACTATTCATGTCCATCTTCTACGGCACACAAAACAGCGATCGATCGTCGCGGCGGAAGAAATTCTTATAAGTAAAATAAAAATCTCACCTAGTCAGCTTCAATTTTCACATATTCAAGGTTCCGGTTACTTGAGATTACTATATCCCGATGTAAATAAACGGAAGATTTCGGCCACCTCATTCATTCATTTGATAAACATACATTTTCAACACAAATCTCACAATCAAATAACATTTTAAAAAATAAACAAACGCACTAGTAAAAGCAAATGACTACAATTAATATCGAAACTTGTAAACTGTTAAATGTACACACTTTCAAATGTTAAAATGAAAAATCTTTTAAGAAAACCACAAACATACTAGTATAAAATAGTAAACAATGCAAACACACATGAAAAAATCAAAATGGCCCCCGCGAAACATAAAACATTTCTGCCTAAGATGTTTATTGTAAAACGTCATTGATTTCTGCTATTTAAACAAATTAAACAAATAAAACCTTAATAACCAAAAATGCATAATGTGCATAGGTGATTTATTAGATTTCCGCCTATTAATTTTACTCGGATTATAGGCAACGAACATTTCCGATTACTCCCGACAACTGCCGAACTTCCGAGGCCTGCCGCAGGAGTTGCGGCTTTCGATATTCATGGGTGTGTGCGTTTGCGACTGTGCACGGACACGAAAATTACTACACACATGCAAAGAAAAGTAATGCGGGACGCGGCGGCAGGACTTGGTTGATTAGGTACATTATTTTGCTTTGCAGCGCCGCTTGCTTATCGCGTGGCAAACATAATGTTTGGGTGCTTGCAAATAAATGCTATTTATAAAATATTAGGCGTTTTTAAGTTATTGTATTTTGTTTATTCATTTATTTACTATAAATGAAAGTCATCTAAACCATACGAACGTTATAATAAAATATCTGTGAATGGCAAGTAATGCACTGCATTTCTGCCTACAAGGAGCGCACGCCCCTGCCCAGTGTCCCCAGCAAGGCCGACATACTCCCGCTTTTGAAAATAGACCAAACAATAAATAAAAATAATTTCCCGCTCAAAATGCTTCATCGAACTACTACTGAAAACTGTTGGATCGAATTATTCAAACACTTTCGTAAAACACTCTTGATTTAACAAACTCTTCACAATTATTGAGTATGTTATGTGACTGCCTGGAAGTCACACCACTACTGGGGCTTAATAAATCGTGCCTATTTATTACTATTTTGTGTGTAGTACTATGATTACTTTTTGTTATTCGATCTTCTGTAATGAAAACTTGTAAAACACCAAAAACTTTTTTGTTATTCTTTATTTCCACAGATGTCTCACTCTGGCACAAAAAATAAATGGTCATGTTAGAGATAGGGGTTTCAAAATCCTTTGTGGAAGAATTTCATACCTAACTATTTGGCTCTATGGGTAAATAAATAATGGTTAGTCCACAGGCATCTTTAGCACTAGGGTACAGGGAGATTGGACAACTATTCAAGGTGCTATTATATACAGAAGCCTTAGGGCTAGATCTAGTGATTTTCTGAAAGGTTTACATGGCAAATAGGAGAGCTATAGCTTTCTTAACCGGTTAAGTTGTACCACAAATACTGGCACTAATAACCGACTTGCCTCATGAAATAGTAATAAAACAGTCAAGAATCTATTTTATATGGATTTCCGTTGTCCAATCTGAGACATAATTTACAGCTTTTATTTATGTTAATCGCCATTATAGTATTCAGCATGCAATTAGTGAAAAATCTGAGTAATAAAGCTAAATTTTAAATACATTTCAATAAATCAATTTAATAATAAATAAATTTTAAATACATTGACAGCCTCCGTGGCGCAGTTAGTTAGACGCCGCCTGTGAAACAAGAGGCCGCGGGTTCGATCCCCGCACCGAGAGAAATGTTTGTGTGGCCCACAAATATTTCTTCCGGGTCTGGGTGTTTGTGAGACCGAAAAGTCTCTCGTAGTTCCTGATACCCACGACACAAGACTCGATCTTAGTGTGGGGTCAGGACTATGTATGTGACTGTTGGGTGTTATTTATTATTATTATTATTTTATTTCATTGTCATAGCATCTAGATCTGTTTTTGTGAAAATATGATATACAGCTTGATATAATAATGTTCTAATATTTCCTATATTAGGTTTAAGCTTAAGTCTACCAAACCATTTGGATACCGATTGGTACATTTTATATACCATGAAAATTCATATACAATATAATCTATAGATAAAGTAAACTACATTTAAAAAAGATTGAAGCCACCTTAGTAAAATGATCCAAAAACATATTGTTAAAAAAGTTAAAGCTTAACATACACAAATCAAAACCTTATTAATTGTGTTTATAACTTTCTTTATAAAGAGATATAGTAATCTGTTGGATAAATTCAAATTACATCATTGATTTTTAGTTTCTTTAGCAATCTATATTTTTGACATAACTTTGTAAAAAGCAACTAAAACAAGTATACATTACTAACAATAACAATATAATATACATAGCTTACAGCATACGATTATTATTTACGTATAACAGACCCACTCACTAATCCTTGCAAATTTCCAACTTATTTTTATTTCAAACCCAGTTTTCTTGTAACTGATCTTAGTATCCAGTCTACCATATGTACGACAAATAAAGACTTATTCGTTTCACCTTCAACGTTTACGAGCAGCACAAGACGTATATATTATTTAAGAGTCTTTATTAAACGCATTTTCATAGCGAAACAACACCGCCTACGATCTAAAACGGATCTTTTAATAGGTTTGTTTAAATATTTAAAAAAACGGAATTACCTGGGGTGTCGACAGCCACATGGAACGCCACCAGGTTCCTCGCCTCGCGGCCTTCTTCCTGGACTAGCTGCCGCACCTCCTCCATGCCAGCTTATGAGTACAAAATAATTTTCCAAAGAAAACAAAATGCAACAACCGTGCACATTACGGATATATGTAACACGTGAACTAAGCGTCCAGTTGTATTATAATAGACGGGAAAACGTAAAAACTACCACAAAAGAAATAATAGATTGTGAATGTAAGCGTTAAATTACAATTTTAAAGAAATAACTCGAAAAATAATTTGTACGAGTATTTTCATAACAATTCGCGTTTTGACAGATATGTTTATAAATGTTGCCAAAGTCGAAAATAAGCAGGAAAATAAAAGGGAACATTTTTGCTTTCACTTTAAATGGTATAAAATAATAGATTAATAATTTAAAAAAAAAAACAAAACAAATTAAAATTGAGTAGGTAATTCTTGGTAGAGGCTAAGCGTGTACATTTACATTATAATACATTGATAGTGGATTTGCCTATAATCATTGTTATAATACCAAAAATCCAGCCTTGGCATTCATCAAGGAGCAATTGAGCGCAGTATTTTTATTATCAATCTCTCAGATCAAATCAAGAATACAGATATACGGTTCCAAACTAAAGTTGTCTAAAGTTTACGTTGGCCTAGAAGTCAGTAAGTTCAATTTGAATTGGGGTGGACAATGGACATGTTCGTCGCATGCCAGATGAAATATGGGTGAAGACTACGGACTATCACAAAATAAGTCCCAGTCGGGACGGACAGACGGACAGAAAACATAACGCAACGACAAGACCAGCCGTAAGTGGCGAGACGAATTTGGCTCCTATTTACAATATTGGTCGTTTAAGCGCTAAGCTGAAACGAATGAAAAGCGAGAAAAGCAACCTTTGCCCCGAAAAGAGACTTTCTGTATCAGCCCATATACGTCCCACTGCAGGGCACGAGCCTACTCTACAATCGAAAGTACAATTGAGAGTGGTTAGGCCATATAGTCCACCACGCTGGCCTAGTGCGGGTTGGCGGACTTACATACCATATAAATTCTTATGAACCGCTATGGTATGCAGGTTTCCTCGCGATGTTTTCCTTCACCGATTTAGTGCGTGGTGATTGACTATCAATACACACATGACTCCGAAAAGTCAGAGGTGTGCCCTGGGATTTGAACCTGCAAACCACCATGAACATGTTGGCAGCCGCGTCTGGTCCGTTTACCAACAGGCCACCACGCACGCACGCACGCACGCAAAAGAGACTTTACGGACTCCTAATATAATCATAATTTAAGTAATTTTTCGGACATATAATTAGATTTTAGCTTAGAGTTTTGTTGGATATGCGGGCTGAATAGTTTCAAAAAGATCATTGATTGGTTTCATTACTAATGGTCCCGCAATAATGCGCGACTCGCACTAGTCCGGTATTTCTTTTCCAAACGTGCAATTTGTGACCGCGTTAATTTCCTTTTTTTTTTTTGTTTTTACTTGGTAGAAACTGGTAGCAACCTGACGTTTTTATCTATATCTGTCATATAGAAGAATTGATTTGTTCTAAACTTGCAACACCACCTTCTTTTCGTTGTCAAGCAAGATGGCGGATCAGGTACGTGCAGATTTTTCCAATAAATTAATATAAAATAAGTGCACAAAACAGTGAAACATCGTTCAAAGTGATGTTAATATTGCAACAAATTCGTGTGTGAAAAAAAAATGTGGTTAAATGCAGATTTCTCAATAAAAAATGTGATAACAAATTGTGCACGTGGGAATCGGCATCCGTGGATCGAATACACTTGAAAATGATCGAAACAAACGTTTATTTGGACCGTAAACGCTCATCAATGTGGAAAATGTGAATAATTTCAAATATACTTTTACCCGACATGGTTCTCTAAATATTTATTTCATGTGCTGACCGATATTTATTGTGTAGGTTAATTGTTTAGGGCGTGCTCATAAATAAAACCTGAAATCCAATATGTCAATATAATGTAGCATAACCCGTTAATAATACTTAAAATATATGATTGTCAGCCCGTACGTTTTATCATCGATAGGTTATGTTTACTTTGAAAATTTAGAGGTTATAAATAATATCCTCACTTTACAAGTTAAAACGTTGCAAAACATGCATTTGCCAGTCTTTAATATCGTTAAAAATGGTTTCTATAGATGTTTTCTTAATGTCGGACTTGTAAATCTATGTCGTGTTACTTTGCATAAGTTTGAGCCTAAAATGTCTGTGATATCCCCTCAATTTAGTTTATAAGATGTGCATTTTTGACTGCATAAATCTCCCTCGTGTTTAGTTAATGTCATTATCTATTATGAGCTTTCTGAGGCATAAAAATCAATTTATTAGTCATTTATTTATACCGCAATATATTATGATTACCAACAAAGATTATACTCCAAAAGTCAGCTTAATATTTCTTTTTATAATTAAAAATATGATAGGAATTATAAAATACTTCCATATGAAATTAGTTGTATGATAAAAACTTTAAATTTTACCAGCATAATGTAATAAAAAGTCCTGAATGAATTAAAGGCAAATAATTCCACGAAATTTCCTGAAAAACTTGTTTTTTATCACTAGATGAACTGGTTTCCATTGTGTTATTTTGTTAGCACATGTTATCAATTAACTTAATAACTTGTTTCAATGGTCATACCAAATTAAAGAATAAACTAGTGTTGAGTAGGACATACAAGAAGTAGTACATTTGTCCCGTACATGACGTCAAAATGTAAGAGCGGCTCAACTTTTTAAAGTGTACTTCTTCAAATTCCATGTCCCAGTACTCGTTACTCTACAAAATTAACTATAGGAGAGAGCTAGAGGGAGTGACGCACATGCTAACAATACTATCTTACGTATGGCCAAGTGTCAGTACACCTCACTTCAATTGAAGTGGGACATTGTACTGGCTTAGTACAAAAGTGAGGCTACTCTTACAAACTCTTTTTCAAGTCATGTCCTACTCAACACTAGAATAAACTCTGATCAATTACTTTTTACATTAAACAATTTCTTCAGCAAAGTAATAGTAATCCATTCCACATGCTTCATTTTATAACCAATGCAACATAAATAACATATATTTTGGCCATTATTTTTATACTTTCTGTGATGTTTCTCCATCTTTATAGTAGTTTACAAACGACTGAATCATTTTGTGTTGTTTATGTTCTAATAAACAATCCAAATTGTGCACCGGAACATTAACAAAAATAATAATAATAATTTTTCACTTAGGTTCTTTTTATTTTTACATTAGTTGTAGCTTTTTTTCTGTAGTAGTTTTTGCCAAATAATGACCCAAATCTTCCTTCTTTCTCGAATCTCTTCTTCTTTATTGAATCGGCCTTACATAACTAGTGTAATCTGTTGAATTCACAGAGTGGAATGCTACTTTCCTAATATCCTACTTTCACTATTTTAAAAATCTTGTTTTATGTTCTTTATTTCTTCCTTTTTTTAATTTTCAGCAAATAGTGCTTCTAATATAGTTCTATTACTTATTAGATCCATTAATAGTAGTAATGTGTAGAAAACCACCCTCCACCCTTCCCTAAATATAATGTAACTTAAAAATTTGCAGACGGAACGTTCATTCCAAAAGCAGCCTACAGTGTTCTTGAACCGCAAGAAGGGAATCGGCGTCAAACGTAGCCGTAAACCTTTGAGGTACCACAAAGATGTGGGCCTCGGTTTCAAAACACCGCGTGAGGTAAATGCATGGTGTGACGATACTAATTTCCCCCTTTTTCTTTTTTTGTTTTCCGTAGACAGAGAAAGCGTTTCAGAAACAGGCGACCGTCTTCCTCAACAAGAAGGGAGGGTTGAAACGGAAGGACATGCGACATAGTAAGAATGTCGGACTAGGTTTCAAGACACCCCGTGAGGTCTGTTTTTCGGTTTATATGGTGGTGGAAGATGGGGCGCTGGTTGCTGGTGGCTGCGTTGTTCGGTCGGATTACATTGAATTATGGACTTCAACACATTCTTTAAATTCAGTATTAAATTTGATTTGGTACAAAGAAATACTAAATATTTCGTCAGTCCATAATTCAGTGTATCGGTGTCCACAAGTTCCTCAATGCTTGCTTTAATATGTTTGCATGATGCTATAAGGTGAAGAGGAATTTTAAACACACTGAGGTGTGTCCGGTGCTTGCCACATAAATGATATTTTAAAAAATTACTCCGTGCATAAGATTATGTGTCAACAGGTGATGGTTATTTAATATTTATGTATTGTTTACTTGTAATATGCAAAGAACTTTTGATAATACATATTATAAACAATTTTATCATATTAATTAATAGTTCTCAATATTTTGTAATAGCATGCTGTCTTAAACACTGATTATAGATTTTAGTATAGTGTATACATTGTCGAATATATGCACTGTAATAAAATATGATAAAATTGTGCATTCTATGTGAACAAGGTAGATTTAAGTAATAAAATGCAGCTTTTCTAAAGAAATATATACAAGAACTTAAATTACTTAAGCTTTATTGCCTTGAATACAAACATATTTATTCCATGCTTTACATAATATGATTATTATAAAAACAATTGCTATATTTATTTATTTTATATATTACTTATTTGTAATCAAAAAGTTCTTTGTATTCAACACTTTTTTGTATTTGTGTTTATTTATTTATTATTAAATAAATAAACACTATATTATGTTCAATTGTTCATCCATAAACACGTATTTTCTATCTTACGCTACAGCAAATATAAAAGTACATAACATTATATTAAGTTGCTTTCCACAAAGTAACTTATTCTGTTTTTGTATTAATTTACCTAAAATTTCAAGTTACAATATAACAAAACTTGTCTCTTACCAAATTAAGGATTTTTTTTCACTAGTTGATTAGTATTTAAAATGTTAAATATTTTATTAAAGTTCTTATTCCTTTACTCATCATTTTGCTCTAGCGTATGCAAAAACAGATTGTCCATATATTATATTGATTCATCATCATCATCATCATATCAGCCACAGGAAGTCCACTGCTGAACATAGGCCTCCCCCAATGATCTCCACAATGACCTGTTGGAAGCGGCCTGCATCCAGCGACTTCCTGCGACCTTAGTCAGATCGTCCGTCCACCTTGTAGGCGGGCGTCCGACACTTCGCTTGCCTGTACGTGGCCTCCACTCGAGAACCTTTCGGCCCCAACGGCCATCGGTTCTACGAGCTATGTGCCCGGCCCACTGCCACTTCAACTTGCCAATCCTATTATATTGATTATTAGGTATATTATATCTTGAATTGCATGTGCTAATATATTTGGTGTCTACATACATCAATCCCATCGAAAATTGTATACCAGCCCATAATTATAAGGTCATTATTATAAGGTAAAGGTCTGGCTTTATGTATATTGCAATACGGATTTAGCTTTGGTGGTTACACATACTACATAATATATGCTTCGGTGACTATATGTGCTTCCAAACATAAATCAGAAAATATGTGTAAGGTCAGGGTGGCATATTCCGTCCATGGGGCGTAACCTGTTTACTTTCAATTAAATACAGTACATTCAAATTACAGCTTTGAGAGTTGGCATGTTGGAAAAGCATTTCATAAGCTTTTCATAAATGGAATATGCCACCCTGACCTTATTTACAATTTTATGATACCTAAAATACCAACCCACAACAGGCCAGCGTGGTGGACTATATGGCCTAACCACTCTCAATCGTACTGTCGATTGTAGAGTAGGCCCGTGCCCTGCAGTGGGACGTATATGGGTTGATACAGATACAGCAAATTTAATTATTTAGCTGGTAATGTTGGTTGATGTTTCATATTTAATTTAGTAAAGACAAGAAAACCAAATAATCTGAAATATCCATTTTATTAGTGCTTTTTATCAGAGGGATGTAACATGATGATACCCACACGACGGTCTTCTGAAATACCATATGACGAAGATTGTGTTTCTAACCCAAACTCTGATTACATTTACGTCTGGTTAAAAGCAACATTAATTTGTCAGATTGTCTAAAGATATTTCAATTTTTAATTAGTACTTAAGAATCATTTTTTTTATGTCGTTAGTTTACGTGCACGATGTAAAGAGCAAGCTAAGCCTTTAGTCGCTCGATATAATATTAATAGGAAAAATTATTATCTTTTAAACATACATCAGTAAAAATTCATTTACCACATTTTACCGCAATTTGCCAAAATATACCGAGCCAATACCGCTTACCTTGCTTCTTGCAGTGTGAAATACAAAAAGTCACCTTACTCCATATTGTCCAGGATAAAACATCGCCTTGCTTATACTAACAATGTGAATCGTAATACCGGACGCCAACCAAAAATCAGTACTTCTTACTTAAAAGTACCTTCACAAAATTTCCAGGCGATTGAAGGCACATACATCGACAAGAAGTGCCCATTCACCGGCAACGTGTCGATCCGTGGCCGCATCCTTACCGGTGTAGTGCAGAAGATGAAGATGCAGAGGACCATTGTCATCCGCCGCGACTACCTTCATTACCTACCCAAATACAACAGATTCGAGAAGCGACACAGGAACATGTCTGTCCACTTGTCGCCTTGCTTCAGGTGAGAAAAACTTGATAAGTATTGTCAGTATAAAAAACTGGGGATACATTTTAATTTTAGTGGCTCAGGATTATTTAAAAATCAAACTCTAATAACAACGGTCTAAATGGTTTGTAGAGTAAGCTATAGCCAAGGTTTCACATTCAATAAGTCACCTAAATGCTATGCTGAGATGATGTCACTTCAAAGGAAATAATGTGTATGAAACAGTGGTTTTAAACATTTAGACATCATATTAAAGAGAACATCATAATAACAAGAATCTTTATAACAAGGAAAAGCTGTTCACACTACAATTAATTTCAGTGACAATATTTTTTTTCTTATCCTACTGTTATCCTGTGTGGTTGATAGGCGAGCTCAAATTTTGTTAGTGATTGCTGATACCTAAAGGTTTTCTAAGAAAGATTATATACCTAAAAAAATTTCATGATTATTTTATTATACGACAAAGGTATCAACATTGAAGTAACATAAGACATGCTATGAATCTTTCAAAAACACATACATATTTTAAATGATGATATCCACACGACGGTCTTCCGAACACTACTTGACGAAAGACGTGTTTCTAACCCAAACTCTGATTATACTACATATCACTTTAAGTCCGATACACCTTGAACCCCTTCCTAATTATTTTACCTTCCACCAGGGACGTGGAACTCGGAGACATCGTGACCATCGGCGAATGCAGGCCGCTCTCCAAGACCGTCAGGTTCAACGTATTGAAGGTTTCCAAGGGCAAAGGCTCCAAGAAATCATTCAAGAAGTTCTAATAAACTTATGTTTTAAGTAGTTGGCGTTTTATTTTTTGTAATAAGCGCGGTGTGTGAAGATGGTGCAATGGGGGCAGAGTTCAGTGATATAAAAAAGTATCAGGATATGTAGGTCTACAGCTAACTGCCTAATTAGACTTCTAGCAGTTCACATGAACTCTAACGGCCGATGCCAATAATCAATCGAAAAAATTTGATTGAAGTCAATCTGGATTGTTTTCTACTTTTCGATTTGTCATTTACCATGTTGCCATAGTTTATTTACTACTGAGATTGATTATTGGCAATCTTAGAGTAATTACTACTCTAAGTTGGCCATATAGTATCAGAAAAAAGATTGAGCTGTCAATCTCAAACGGCAAATTTTGGATTGGGATTGTTTATTGGCAGCGGCTGTAAAATTACAACTTCGCTGAAATACATAATTTATACAGGATGTATCCCATAAGACTGCGACCAAAAATAAAACCAAGTAGTAATATTTTATTTATTTATTTGGGTGGCGAATGTATAGTTTTTTCCCGAAATAATAATGTAAACATACACCATACCTTTTATTTTTAAATACTGGTATGCAAGTGTTAAAATTATGATAGTAGCTTAAACCGTATTTACCAGCCATACACGTAATCTAAAAAAAAATAGTATTTCTTTTTGCAAAATTTTCAGTTCCCTTTTTTTACTCTGAAGTCACTAAAAGTACCACCCGGCCTTGTTTTCGGTCGCAGTTTCGATATACCCTGTATCAAAGAATAGACCACTAGCCTTGTATTATTTTATAACATATCAGTGATCAGATTGGCTTGAGAACTGAAAAGCCGACTGCTTATTCAGTTTTTTTATCATTTTTTTGTCAATTAATGCATCTGTGTTTTAGTACTAAGTTTACGGAATCTGCAGTGTTTAAAAGTCTTCTAGATTCTAGAAATGATTTTTTTTTATCCAAAGTAAAATTATGTGTAAGATGTGTGCATTAATAATATACATATTTCCTATATATCAAAGTACTCTGTGATACATATGATTCAATGCGCAGACTTAGAATTTAGAAGATCCATATAGTCGGGCTACAAATCATGATCTATCTACTTATTTTTGGAAAAAGCGCGTTAAGTAGCGCCATCTATGGACAAATAGAATTACATTTATAGAGGCGTTATTAAATATTTTTGTCAATAGATGGCGCTACCTTCGGGCCATGGCTGCATTTCCTTGCTATCGCGGGAGAATTATCTCCGTCTACGGTTAATTATCATTTTTTTTAAATGTTTCAAACAGTTTGTAGTATAACTACAAATTAGCTCTTGGACAATAACACTTTGCTTTTTCTGTCTATGATTAGATTTCTTCAAAAAAAAACAATAATTTATTTTATTAATTCTGAAGACTGCCATCTATTAGAAATATTACGAACTATTACCTATTCAGTGATAGTCTATGCCTTCAAATTTTCTTATCATGCAATATGGAAAATGGAAATATTAATTAAACCCTTAATTAATTATTTAATTGCTATGTTACCCGACATAAAATAAATAAAATATGAAGTAAACAATTAAACTATAATATATATATAGGTTTTATTAAATATAGTATGCTTGCGATTCGATGATAAGGTGAATGGGTCAAAGACAATTTAAAAATAAATAACAAGTTCCAACAAAAACATGTCCGACATTTGATCGTGACCTGTGATTAAAGCCGAGTAATAGGTGTACAAACGATATGATATCATTTTTCTCTAAACTCTCTCTGAACAACACGCCAAAACCGCCAGTGGAGACCGCCAAGCCAGCTTATATGGACAAAAGTGCGACCTTAGAGGAGCTTGGCTACCGAGACGAGAATGACTTGAAAGAGACAATTTACGGTTTGTTTTGAGAATATTCGCGATTTACAAGAATTTTATGGACTATTTTGTGTGTTTAACGCGTGCTGTGGTGTTTTTTAGACTTTTTGCGGACGATACGGGATCCAGAAAAGCCGAGTACGCTTGAAGATTTGAAGGTGGTTTATGAAGAAGGAATCTTTGTGAAGGAGCCTACTGCTGACAAAGTACCTGTGCTGCGCGTGGAATATAATCCTACAGTGCCCCATTGCTCGCTGGCGACGCTGATCGGGCTGTGTATTAGGATCAAGATCCTCAGGTCGATCCACCATCCTGTTAAACTTGATGTGTACATAAAGAAAGGCGCGCATACCACTGAAGATGAAAGTGAGTATTCTATTGTGTTTATTTACGTATTTTCATAGCATTTATGTCTCTTAGCTTGTCGCCATAAATATGCAAGTTACCCAATATTACCTCAACATTTTTAGGAAATCATGTTACTTTTGCAATATTAAATACAAATTATTGATTTCTGCTGTAACTTAAACAGCTGTTTAGAATGAAATGAATCATAGGTGAATACATACCAGCAGTCTTATCATATTATAAACATACCTGTTGCATTGTTATCTTATTTAGATATCAATGTTCATAATATTGAATTTGAAATTAACACATGCTATTAAGCTTAGGTGCATTTCTGAAGGAGGAAAGTCAACAGAATGCTATAAGTGTAAAATCAATATAACATTGAATGGATGAATAAACAAGGCAAATATTAAATACAAATTCAACTTCAAAAATACAATATTCAACCCATTTTATCAAGATAATAATATAATATTTATATTGCTGCACTATATATTATATCGAAAAACTAGATAAAAATAGAATTGTGTGGTCATCTTGTGGCTAGTGATAGTGATATTTTTTTTATAAATTATAAATAAATAGCAGCCCAGCCTGGTTCTGCCTGAGTGTATATATAGACTTTTTTGAAATCATTTTACTTATGTTAATCAGGAATATAATAGGATTCTAATGATGAAATAATTTTTCAAATGGTCCAGTAGTTACAGAACCTATCCAATATAAACAACAAAACCATGTTTTATGCAATTTGATAATAAATAAATAAATAAAAAAACTTTCCTCTTTATAATATTACTTTAGATTAAATAAAAATATAAACACATTTTTTCATTTGGGCACTTTTAAGTTTCAAGTCAAGATATGTGCTTTATCATTTTATACACATATTAAGTACTGTTTGTTCTAAAATGTGGGGCATAAGGAAATATTTTGTGATCACACATTTATTCTGTTTTGTATTTAGTGATCAAACAAATTTGACTGTTATTATACCACCAATAAAGTATAATTTTATATGGAAAGGAATAGCTAGTCTAGATTGACTATTATGACTATTATGATGATACATTTGTATCTAAGTAAAATTGTAAATCTGTGGCTGAACTTCAGAGAACAAAGTTTAATTAAAAAATTAAGTTAATATAATTATTACTATTTCACAGCAGTGGAATTAAAGGACAGTTATAGTTTTGCTGTCTTTGATTACAAGAACCATTTTACTGGTGGTAGGTCTCTCATATGTGAGAGGCCATCTGGGTGGGTACCACCGCAGTGTCTATTTCTCCCGTCAAACAGCAGTGTAAACGCACTGTTATGTTTCGGGTTGAAGGGCATTGTAGCCAGAGTAACTACTGGACATATTGAGACTTAACATCTTATGTCTCAGGATGGCGAGCGCAGTGGAATGCCAAGCATTGCTTTTTAATTTAAGGTGTTGTTTGGTTTTGCTACTATTCATGAGCGGTCGTATCGCTTACCATCAGGCGAACGTTATGCTCGTCTCGCCATTCAAAGCCATAAAAAAAAACATACTAGTAATATTTTATAATTGGAAATATCCATAAACAGCCCAAGATTTATAAATGTGAATGCTCAAAGGTTTTTTACATATATATATACATAAACTCATGACTTTTCCCAGGAGTGTGTGTTCTTGTGTGTTCTATCCCATGATAAGCTAGAGGGCGAGTCTATCGCCATATCGAGCGAAAATTTCTGTCTTAGGCCTGATAATAATGAATAGAAAAATCCAATATCACTTTGCCCAACCTGGGATTTCAACCTGAGACCTCAGTGTTGTAACCATAACATAGTATACCTATGCCACTAGGGCAGACATTAAATCTGTATCAGCCCATATACGTCCCACTGTAGAGCACCTCCTCTATAATGCATAGTACAATTGAGAGTGGTTAGTCCGTAGCGGACTAACCAAGTCCGATAAATAGTAATATATAAAATAAATATGTTTGAAATGGCATATAAAATAGCAGTAAGTTAACAACACCAGTAACAACTGGTTCAATCAATAGAGTACATTTGTTTATACAAGTGTTCATTGTGGGAGGTCTTTGTAATGCATGGAGATGCCAAACAAATTCGAAATAACGTATAGTGTATCAGTATTTTTTGTTGAATGGATTTTTTTTTTGTGTTGTGTCCATGTTAATATTATACTTTAGTGGTAGACAGTAGATGTGACACTAGTTAATTTAGATAGATTAATAATGTTAAAAAATTTTGAGTAAGATATGTTAGACTTGGAAATTAAAATATTGACAGATCGTCAAATTAGCAATCTTTCCAATAGTGCAAATAAGATATACATACATATTATGAGTAGTAAATATATAAATACTACCAACCATCACATATTTAGTCCTGTTCCCACACTAAGGTTGAGTCTTGTGAGAATGAAAAATCTGATACCCATAATTTTTCATTCTCGTGAAACTCAGACCCGAAACAAATACCTGTGGTTCATACCAAACATTCGTTATGGTTCAAGGATTGAACCCGCAGCATTTTGTTTCACAGTCAGTGTCTAACTGCCCTTCTTAACTAATTTCTTAATATTTGGTCAAAACTTCTTTTTTTATAATGATATATAGTATCGATCATTATTAATTAGTTTAGCTTCCTTACCTGTAAATATATTCAACATCCCAACAATAAATACTTAATATTGGCAAAATCTCCGATACTTTGGGGAAGTCATCCATTATTAAAAAGAAGAAGAAGAACCTACTGTGCGTGGCATAGGCAGTAGGAGGTTGTCTAATATGTATATTGTACGAAAATAATTAGCTGTGTTTGTGGCCACAACTGATTATCGATAAAAACAATATATATGAGTAGATGTTCAAATTGGCAACAAAATGTGTTAATGAATCATGCCATTTTCAAAAGGAAAAAGTTAAAACATATGACATTTAATGAATGTTCTCTGTTGCCATCTCTAACATGTTAACATGTTACTATGTGCTATCAGTAGAGGACACTTTTGCTATGTTGAAACTTAGTAACTACACAGACATGTCGATAGTAGGTTTGATATTATCTATATCTCTCCAATATTGTTTATCAGTGTTTGATGAAAACAAAGTGTTTAAAATGACATGCATTATTAATTCATTCCTAAACAAAATGCACAGTCAACTTTTGTTGCTAATTGCTGTTATTATAAAAACAAAAATAACAATATAGGTAATGTTTTTTTTTATGTTTCTGTTTCTTTTTTATACATTATCTAACACATATAACACTTTTTGAAGTATCAAAAATTTCACCAATCAGAGCTTAAAAAAAAAATTCATCAGTTGCAAAATATAAATATGAAAATTAATGTTTGGTGTTTTTAAATGTTGTATCAGCCCATATACAAACTTAACTACTCAAAATCGGGTGAAACTCATGCTCGTTTGCCCACTATAACATAAAAACATTTCAAATAAAAATGTCTGACTTTAGTTGTATTAAATTTATTTATTGCCCACACTAGTCATTTATTAAGCGGCAGTTTTATTCTACCTTTGATTATAAATTTACTAAGTACTAACTAGTATTGGTTCGTTGCACGCAACTTAGGCGACCTAATGATAGCGTGCACTGAATTAAAAATGTATTCATTAGAGATGGTCAACTCGACTTACTAACTCGAGTTAACTCGAGTTGTGCCAAAATCGAGTTAACTCGAATTAAATTCTCCCCAACTCGAGTTTGAAAATCGCGGTAGATGATCGCATTTTGGTACGAAAGAGTAGCCAATATGTATAATTGAATTCCTTGCTATTAGCACTGGCACATTGAATTTTTCGGGATAAATCTATACTAAGTAATATTATAAAGCTGCAGAGTTTGTTTGTTTGTTTGAACGCGCTAATCTCTGGAACTACTGGTCCGATTTGAATGATTCTTTCAGTGTTGGGTAGTCCATTTATCGAGGAAGGCTATAGGCTATATATCATCACGCTATGACCTATAGGAGGAAAGCAGTAGTGATATTTCTAGCAAGTACGAGGAAATTTTGATCGTTTTTCGTGGTCCGATTGGTCGATATTCTAAACTGATAGTCAGAATTAAACATTTTGACCGCCATTTTAAAACGTGTATGCACCCGGGCGGATCCGGGCCCGACCGCTAGTAGTATCCTATGCGTTATATCAGGGTATCAGCTATATGCATACGAAATTTCATTAATATTGCTTTGAATTGTAAAGAAGTAACAAACACTTGGCGGCTTCTCACATATGAGACACACATACTATACCAGTACAGTCACATACCAGCAAAAACTATAAAAACGTTTTTAATTCAATCCTACCTACGAAGTTCAACACTCGGTTTCTTCTTTCAACTCGAGTTGTGTAACTCGAGTTCAATTCGAGTTACCTGAATTTCAACTCGAATTAAGAGCGTTTACACCTTGCGCGCAAAGTCAACTATAGGCATTTCTTCGTTTAATTTCACGCACACATAAGCGATCAAAGCTGTGTGCGTAGAGCTGCCGCGTCGGCTCGCTGTAAAATCAGATCAACCATCTTTGATCCGTGCGCTTCAAATATTCAATTGAAATGCAACTTATGATTTATAATATATTGGTAATATAATGTAATAAAAATATTGTATTTGAATTATAAGTAGACAAATATTACTTTACGAGTAATTAACAATACAAATTAAGTAATTAACAATGAAAATATGATTAGTACCTAATCATATTTTCATTATTAATACATTGTTAAGTTGAATTCAAAAATCAGTGTTCAATCAGTAGACACTGCGGACGTTTTATTAATAACTAGCGGTCGGACCCGGCTTCGCCCGGGTGCAGATAGCTTTTGAGTCCAGTATTGATTTGGCAACAACATATTATTTCGCGTACTAACTATATTTTTCCCGCGCACCGTCGACTATATTTTCCGTCCCGCTATGTCCGGTCTCATTCAGTCCGATGATGAAATTTTAATTATCATTTAATTTCTTTATATACAATATTTTGTAATTGTGATATTGAATCGTTGGTGGGAGGCGCCCGACGTGACGGCCCAGTGGTAGCATGCGCGTGAGCTGCGCGCGGTACTGGACACTTGGTCTTAATTTTTCTAAAATAAATGTAGCCTAAGTTACTCCTTATTATATCAGCTACCTGACAAAAAAAGTCCCGTCAAAATCGGTCCAGTAATTTCAGAGATTAGCCGGAACAAACAGACAGATAAAAAATTTTTAAAGGTCGATTTCGGCATATGTATTGTTTATATAACGATAGGTAGTAGGAAATTTTTTTTCACTTTAAAAACAGACACTTCTATTTTATTTATATGTATAGATTTCGTGTTCGAACAGACACGCACTTGTTCGAACACATGAATAGAGTTAGGGACTATACAACACCTTACAACTACGAAACATATTGAATTTCAAATTACAGTACATAACATAATTTAGCCTCGCAATTACATTTGTCGCAATGTATTATATTAATGATCTACTAATACCTATGCTAGAAGAAACGATGTCATAGGTATAATCCAGTTGGTATGTGACGAGCTGTGACGTTTTCGATACTTTTTATTCCACGTTAAAAGATGTCATAATTATTCTAATACCATTTTTCTATACACCGCTGCTAACTAAAATATCGTGGTACGCATATCTAATAACAATAATTGTATTTCTTAAAAATTATAATACTAATCTTTCTAATTTAGTAGAAAAAATACTATTAAACTCATTATGAAACTATGGTTGCCATGATATTGGAACGCAAATCACTAGTGCTGTGTATGCTTTTCTTATTCTATTGAATAGGAGGAGGAACAAATATATCAACTTTTATAATTATCGATATGACGATGCTATTAAACAAGGTTATTTTGTTCTGAGTTTTCAAATTTTAAGAGGAGGTTCAGAATCACGAGTACCTATAGTCCATTAGTGAATGAACATATATATTTTGTGTGTGTGATAACAACAATTGAATAAGGGCACATATGCATGACACATTATTGAGAAACTATAGCTTTAATATCGATTTGATGCATATCTCTGTTAAATTTTCTTTAGGATAACAGCTATGTTCAACGTGTCGTTTTTATAGGTGTACTAGCGGTCGGACCCGGCTTCGCCCGGGTGCGGATAGCTATTGAGTCCAGTATTGTTAGTTCCAGTATACATATTATTTCGCGTACTAACTATATTTTTCCCTCGCGCCGTCGACTATATTTCCCGTCCCGTTATATCCGGTTTATGTCCCGTCTTATTCAGTCCCAAGATGAAATTTTAACTATCATTTATTGTTAAATTTCTTTAAGTATACAATATTTTGTAATTGTGATATTGATTTGTTGGTGGGAGAAGTGGTGGGAGGCGCCCGACGTAACGGCCCAGTGGTAGCATGCGCGTGAGCTGCGCGTGGTATTGCACATTGCAACATTACTTTATTTCTTCTAAAATAAAAGATTTTTTCTGACATAAATGTAGCCTAAGTTACTCATTATTATATCAGCTACCTGACAATAAAATTCCCGTCAAAATCGGCCCAGCCATTTCAGAGATTAAACGGAACAAACAGACAGACAGACAGACAAAAAAAAATTAAATATCATTTTCGGCATA
Source organism: Hyles lineata (assembly GCA_030180105.1). Classification (NCBI taxonomy): domain Eukaryota; kingdom Metazoa; phylum Arthropoda; class Insecta; order Lepidoptera; family Sphingidae; genus Hyles; species Hyles lineata. The sequence continues at coordinate 4,719,715 of JARJEE010000032.1, read as the reverse complement.
TGTATCGTGTATATAACGATACCTAGTAGGACATTTTTTTTTCAACAGAAACAAACAGACACTTCAATTTTATTTATATGTATAGATAAGCGCATCCCAAAAACACAATTATATATTTTCCAAACGGCCTAAAAAACAACAAACATAATTATAGTTTCACGCTATAACATTAGTATTGTTTCAGTCAATTTTTCAAAATGTTGTTTCCTTTTTTTGCTTAGAAATGACTAAGTTTTATTTCCCATTATATTATCTGAAACATAATTTATACTCACTACAAAATCATTGTAGATAATAAAAATAAAATAAAATATTTTACTACCAAAGTACTAAGATGTGGCATTCGCAGTACACGCGTGGCTATTTTTACTACGCATGACAACGATCAACTGCAGCCAGGCCGGAGCGACGAGCGATACGTCCTCCCTCTAGAAGGCCTTGCGGCGGTCTGATTTGATGCACGTCGGACAGCGTGTTTTATAGGGGTTTTTAAAATATTTGTAGAAAACATGAAAACTAATTTTGTTGAAATATAAAAATGGTAATTTATTGATAAGATGTTCTTCTATTATAATATGCAATTGCTATAAAAAATTATGTACGATAAGTTTGTGAAAAAAAATATGTTCTTGACGAGAGTTTCTGAATAATTTCGCATTGTTTAAATTTTTATTTGTCAGGAACTAAACACAAAAAGATTATTTTTCTCAGCAAAATCCCTCCATAAGGGTCTTATTAGTCTAACAATATTTTTATTTTCATCTTATATTTAGTGATTTCGGATGTCTTAAGCTTCGATCAAATATACACTAGATACACAGTTCCCTGTAAATGTTCCTTTAAAAAGTGGCACCGATGCATTGAAACTAAAAAGCAAACAAAAAGATCACATATACCAATTCAATTAACACAAATTCCACCTTATTCCTGGGGCGTAAAGTAGCTTTTCACATAATGTTGTTTAAACTCTGAATGACACGCCCCCGAAAGTAATAAAATTTTACGACTTTAGTTGGACACCCGAATAAAGGCGCAATGGAGTCGAATGATTACATATTTTTCTATGAATTTACGAGAGTGTAATAATTATATTATCTTAAATATGTTGTCCGAATATGTAGTGTATAGGAATATGGAATAGGAGTCACACACACCACGCTCGAATTGTTAGGTTTAAAATTTTCTTCGTCTATTCCTTGCGATATAATTTCACGCCACTTATTCCTTTTTATTGCATTAAGTGGAAATCTGTAAGAAATGTTTCTGATGTTAATTTATAATAAGTATACATTAATTATTACTAGTAATTTAAAAACAATAAAACTATTCCATACATTTTCTGTTCCAAATCATGACACTACTCATCTTTGTCTATTTAAGCGAGTAGAAAGGGACAACTGCGATGCTCAGTTTGTTGATTTTAGTTTGCTAAATTTATTTATATTTAATTATTGGTACTCAATTTCACATATTTATTAATGTAGAAAGCAAGTACATGGATTATAATTGCCGAAAATATGAAATCCCATGTATTTTAAGCATTGTAAGTGTTTTGTTTTTGCATTTTTTCACAGAGCATTTAGGCACTGTCACAAGCAACGGTCGGTGCGCGACTAAAGGCGAAAGAGTGCTTACTCGAAATTTAAGCACTCTTTTTCGGTGCCATTTTCTAAGCGCTCATGTTGTATCTAGTGTATATTTGATCGAAGGTCTTAAGCTTCTAAATCGCCATTCGAGGCCTAAATAACGCAACCTGTGTTCAGTAATCCTTATAGTATTCACAAATTATCTATCAATCTATAATGTTCTCCACCAAAATCCCTAGATGACAACATTTTCTAAAATTAGTGTTAATTATTTTTCCTTTAAATTGTTTATTGGTGGATATTAACTCGTTTGAAAAGTCCTGTTTTTAAGCCAAAAAGCGCGCGGAAGGTATAAACGCTCTTAACACGAGTCGAGTTTATCCCGATTTGGCACATCACTATTAGAGTATGCTAATATTAATTATTTAAAACTAGGGTTTTAAAATAATATCACTTCAACATATTAACGTAGATACCATTACTATATTATTATGTTATACAAACAAAACCATATTACATAACATACATACACTGAGGAAATAAAATAAACATGTACATTTTTATCTATACATATTATGCATAATGTTATCTAGAGGACACGGCTAGATCAAGTTACATCGGGTTTAAGGGTGAGGCCAGGGTAAGAACATAGCTATTGAACAGAAATATTTACGACAAGGTATTAATTTACAATGTTTCTAGTAGTTTTAGTACTACTGAATTTATAGGGGGTAAGAATTTGCTGGCATTTTTGTAATAGTGTTTTTATTGGCCATTTAAAAAATGAAAAAGCCAGCAAAAATAAGGCGTCCTACTCTAACCTAGCTGTTCTACCGTGGTATTCGAGAGGGAAGATAGTCAAAGACACGCATGTCTAAAAAAATACTTTAAACTTGAAATGTACATTAAAAATGATTTTTTCCTATTCAGGTTTCATAAATTTACGTAAATGAGATGTACGTTTTCTTGTTCAATATGTTCTGTTTTTCGATTATGGACATTTCAAATCTATAATTTTAAAATTTACATACATCAATCTAATTAATCTCCTTTTTTGGAGTCCATTAAAAAATGACATAATGCCCTTTCGATTACCACGGCAGCTTTACTGGTGGTATATCTAGAGCAGCCATAGTCAACCTGCGGCCCGCGACACTGCCCGGAGTCAGTAATTTGTGTCCAATATGACTCGCCCCCCATTATACATAAACACATTGACGCAAGTAAACATACGTATTAGCGGAAGATAACCGAGTTCGCGGAGATCAAGTGATGCTGTGTCATCACATGCACATATGACCCGCGGGTATTTATATCTTTCTAATATTCACAATCATTATGTTTATCTTTATATGTACATGTGATTTTAAATTAATTGATTATCATTACTTAACTTGGTTTAAGATAATTTTGTACTATCATATTAACTCGGTTTCACCTAGTTGCAATGTCTTTTGCTATTTCATTTTCTATTCCAATCTCCTTAATATTTCTTTAATAAATCGCTTTTCTTTTCGTAACTGAACACACATGATTGCAGTTACAAGAAAGCTTAGTTTTGAAGTGATGAGTCAAGAGGATCGTCACTGATTTATCTTACCATCCACTCCATTAACCCTGAATCTATTGAATGAAGCATGAATAATTATTATCTGTCCTTTCTTTTGATAGTAATGCATTTAACAGGAGTTGCCATGTAGTCAAATTGAAAGTAAGAGGTTTAAAGTTATGTATATGAACTACGAAGTGTCCTTGGTATAAGAATTTGATGTTAAGGCTTCTGAGACATTACAAATAAATATATTAAACCAAACAGACACACACATAGTCCTGACCCCACATAAAGATCAATTAAGTCTTGTATCGTGGGTATCAGAAACTATGAGAAACTTTCCGGCCTCACAAACACCCAGACCCAAAAGGAAATCCCTTCGAGTATAAGGAAATAAAATTATTAAAAAACAACTGGTTTGCGCTCACAAATACCAAAGGAAATAAGCCCGTCGAACACATAATGGCCCTACGTGACAAGTGGCACATATGCTTACCGCTTGAAGGCTAGAGGCGAGAGCCTAAATATGTTTGTACACAGCGGATTTTAAACAAAATATTTATTGAATGACTCTGTGGCGGAGACGGTTAGACGCTGTAGTAAGGCCGCGGGTTAGATCCCTGCAATGAGACAAATATTTGCGTGGTCCCACAGTTATTCGGGTCTGGGTGTTTGTGAGACTGAAAAGTCTCTCATAGTTCTCATAACCATAACACAAGACTCGATCTTAGAGTGGGGTCAGGAATATGTGTGTATTGCTGGATGTTTTTATTTATACTAAGATTAATTAGGTATGTCTAAACAATTGATGTGTCATGTAAATAAACTTGTTTTGAATTTATAGTCCATGATGCGTCTGTTTGCAGTGACTGAATTTCGTACACAACAAAAATCATGTTTACCTTGGTATAATTATGTCAAGGCCATTATTACGATTAGTGATCACGATTGCTTAGACATGACAAGAGTTAATGTCTATTGTCTTCTAATTGACAAGACTTGTAATTTAATAACTTGTACTGATAAAAACGTCACAAGTAGCGTTGCCAGTTTAAAACAATTCGGGGCAATCGGCCAGTCACTGAAGATGTTCCGATTTCGGTACCTTCACCTTAAGTCTTCAAGATTTGTAGATGTTCATGTGATATTGAATGAAGTCATTCTGAAAAAAAAAACTGTGCTACGTGATTAGACAGCACAAGCTTACATCTGTATCCCTATTGGGATACACAGGGATGACGGGAGGAGCAAATGCGAATATAATTTAAGTTCCAAAATGAGATTGGGGAAGCCTATTACTATGTTGGGTTTAATTAAAATATTAAGAACTGTCGCTGGATGCAGGCTGCTTCCAACAGGCCATTGTGGAGATCCTTGGGGGAGGCCTATGTTCAGCAGTGGACTTTCTGTGGCAGATATGATGATGATGATTCATGATGATGATGAAATAGGATGCAAATGCAACTACTAACATATTGACACACAAACAGCTGTCGTCAAACGCTATTGCTTCACTTTTCTCTACCAGAATAGCAACGGAAGTGAAAATCGAAATCGATACGTTCGACATTAGCTGCGAACCTCGTTTACTAATTAATATTGAGCTGCGATGCATTCGAATACATAATTGTTTATACATCAATCCATATTGTAGGTCATATGAAAGCCCCCGTGGCGCGGTTGGTTCAATGCCGAATGTGAAACGAGAAGCGGCGGGTTTGATCCCTGCATCTGAAGCGAAGATTTGTGTGATCCACATATACTTGTTTTGGGTCTGGATGTTTGTGGGACCGAAAAGTCTCGTAGTTTTTGATACCCACGACATAAGACTCGTGTGTTTTTGATACCCACGTCTTAGTTTGGGGTCAGGACTATGTATGCGACTGTTGGAATATATATTTACTTGTATATTATGTCCATTTATTGTGTAAAAGCTTTCAATACAATTGAACTTCTTTAGGCCTTGGTCTATCGGCTTTTTCTAGTCCGAACCAGTGTCTAGTGGGCTATAAATACCTTTTAAAATATTGAGTTCTAAAAATATAATATTGACTGATCGCTATCAGCCTATATAAACCTCAGTGCAGGCCACGGGCCATGTAGGTAACTAATAAATTAAACTTTCGATATTATGATGGAGGTTAACCGTTCCATAAAGAGAAAATAATTATTTAAATACTTACCTTATTCTATTTTAAACACCCGGTAGCACATGTTAATATCTCTGTGAGTTTATTGACATTTCTGAGTACTAATTAACGTTAAAATTAGTTTTTAGGAACAAATATCAACCTTGGTGTTTGTGATTTTGTCATTTTGTAAAAGTAGATTGTGGTTCGGATTGAAGGATTTTGTAGCCAGAGTAACTACTGGACATATTGAGACTTAACATCTTATGTCTCAGGATGGCGAGCGCGGTGGAATGCCAAGCATTACTTTGTAATTCAAGGCGTTGTTTGGATTTGCTACTGTTCATGACCGATCGTATCGCTTACCATCAGGCGAACGGCATGCTCGTCTTGCCATTCATTGCAATAAAAAAAGTAGGAAAGTTTAAAATAAATATTACAATATTTTCCAACTTTAATAAAATTAAATTTTGCCAGCTTTGTAGTATAAAAACTGAATTTTATACATGATGTTAATGCAACTATCAAAAGGTGTTTCCTTGTTAGTTAGACACTTATGATGATTCTTTCATCTTGCCAGATAAATTGAAATTTTTAAGCTGATAACTTCCAAAGCCACTACGATTGGAATTTCGTAATATCCCGATGTCTATTTTAGAGGCATACGCAGGCAAAATTTCTGCTTTGTTACAAAATTGTTTTTTACTCATTTTATGGCGTATTTGGTTTAATTCTCACATTTTTTAACTTCCCGACGTTTTAATTACTTTACAGCTATCGTGGTCACGGGGCGGTCTGAGGTATATGAAATCCGCTCAGTGACTGATCAAAATTCGTAAAAAATAGTTTTATTTTAATGTGTAATAGTCACATAAATCTAAGAAATCATTAAAATTTCAGCTGTTACAAATATACGAAATTCTGGCGGCCACGAGCTCTTGCCCTATATAAAAATCATCTGTTGAAGAACTTTTCAATTGAAATTGCATCACTTTATTGATACAGCTGCCGTATCTGCGATAATATCTTTAAGGAACTTTACGTCTAGATGATTCATGGAGTTAATTTTTTTGTTATTGTACATTAAAAATATTGTTTACATTCTGTTGCGCCAATATCATAACATGCCTAAATTAGAACGCCTGCTATTCGTTTAGCATTTAAAGTCTGGAATGTTTAATGGAATGAAAATTTAATTTAGTATATATGTGCAAATCCAAAATGATCTCATACTACGTTTGCATCATTTATTATTACCTAATATACTAGAATGTATTAGTACATGTCTTCATTTTCCTTAAATTTCAACATAATTCGGCTTGTTATTTCCCAAAGGTCGATGGTTGAAATAAGAATACGTCAAACATATAGACAGCCATTATACTTATTGTATGAAGTGCATAAAATAACAAAATAGTTATTCAACTCCAACAATGTTATTCAATTGTGTCACGTGTCCATCATTGCTTACATAAGCAACAAGAGAGTGCATCGCGCCATCAGCAATAAAAACTATAATGTGGGGCAATAACAGTTTGCCGGCAAATTATTCGTACATTATACTTTGCTGATATCGTTAATGAACCGCTGTTTGCCAGACATTGTAACGCAAGCGTGGTAATGAAACCACATGTTTTATGTTTGTTATACCACTTGAATTTAATGCAGGATATGTGCTTCATTTGCGAGCAAAACTTTTCGGTCATAGCCTAAGAGAATATTTGACTCTGTCAATATCTTAGTCTATCTTCTATCTAGTTGGTTAGACAGATTTGCAATAACAGTTTAAATGATTCGTTTCCCCAATACCATCTTTTGACCCAATTTACATATTTGGAAGTCCCAATAATACATTTTCCGATACTCTTCAGGCTGCATTGATTTTATTTTTCATACCTATTTATAATCATTTATTTATATATTTTCTGTTCTCTTGTTTCAGTCAACAAGCAGATCAACGACAAAGAGAGGATCGCCGCCGCCATGGAGAATCCAAATCTAAGAAACCTGGTTGAGAATTGCATAGCTGACGAAGAATAACCATTAACAAACATAAAAATACCCGTAATCATGGCACCCGAAGTGGCTTTCTCCAGCATAAACGACAAGAACGAATTTACTAAATTCACCAAATTCTTAGCTTACAAAGGAGTCCAAGTCATCGTAGAATCCAGAAAAGGCGTGAAAATTGAAGCTTACAGTAAACCAAGATCATCAGATACAGATTGGTTTAACCTTCAAATACCAGATTCTCCTGAAGTGAATCAAGCCACCAAGAATGCTTTGCCATCTGACAGAGTTTTAGAGACCATCAAATCTCAACTTCATGTCGAAATATCAGTGCAGACTGAGGATGGCGATGAAATGGTACTGGAATTATGGACTCTGGAACTCGACGAAACTCAGTTTGATACTTCGGTGAAGGCTACTAATACCGTTTACTTCCGAATGGGAATTCTGCTCAAGTCACTCATAACTATTACAAGAATAACACCAGCATATCATTTGTCAAGAAAGCAAAGGACTGAATCGTTTACTATATTTTACAGAGTGTACAATGGAGAACCAAAGCTAAAATCACTAGGAGAGTCAGTGAAGAAAATCCAAGCTGGAATGCTGAAAACACCTTTGGGTGGCATAATATTCTCCGTTTCGTACCGAACAAACTTTTCCATATCACCAAATAGATCAGAGAAGGACAAAACATTGCTTTTAAAGAGTGATCATTTTGAACTGAGCCCCAAACATGTCATTTTCAAATCTAAAAAAAAGGACGAGAAGAAGGAATTCAAACCGCTGAAACCCGTTGATTTAAACAAGCCACTTCGGTTAGCCGCTTTTGTGGACGAGGACGTAGTCAAAAAGGCTTTCGATGATTTCATGGAGAAAATGCCGATACCAAAACACACGGTCATTCGTAGAGACAGAAGTCCGGAATGTGATAAACCCATTGTGTCCAAGAGTACCCAGGACTTAGACGCTTCAGTGACCTCAAAGAGCCCGACTTCAATGGAAATGCCACCAAAGAAATTTACAGGATTTCGCAATGAGAACGAACCGCCTTTGAAGTTACTTCATTTCCCATTTGCCGATAACCATCCTATCAGAGAACTGGCAGAGTTTTACAAAGAGTTTTTCAACGCACCACATTTGAAACTGGCACACGATGGGAGCCAAAAATCTGGGAGTGCGGAATCAGTCAAGGAGGAAATAGAGGTAGCAACGGAGGACTTATCGAAAGATCTAGAATTATACGAGAATTCGGTGTTGGAGTTTGATGAACTATTGGCCGATATGTGTCGTTCGGCAGAGTGGAGTGGGAACTAGTGTTTGATTTGCATGGTGACAGTATTTCGTATGGACGAAGGGGAAAATTCAATTATATGAACTTTTAGCAGACATTGCAAATATAGATAGTATGTTGGTTTCCATTTTAGAAGTTTCTTGCCTTAATTTTAAATTGTACATAGACAAACGGCGAGCGTAAATTACCGTTCCTATAGAGATATTTATAGATAAACGTTTTGCCCCCTCGTTGTATACAACTACCCACAGTTAAGAAGATTGTGATAAATTCAGTATGTGATAATGGAAATGTGGTATATAAATCGTTTTGGTCTGGGATAGTGCCAGAATATTTGTTTATCGCAGATCACCAGACTGAGGTGGCTGACAGACTTTTCGGATCAGTGTAAAAGTGGAGACACGGAAACATTGGTTTAATAAAATATGAGTTATTCAGACTGAACTTTGTTTTACCTATACTTTTATGTTTTAGTCGCACAAGCCGGCATAAATATAACGACTGGCGAATTTATCTTGTCATTAATAGTTTTTATCATATCAATATAGTAAAAAATCTTTAAAGAAGAGGATTACGTCATTCGTTATATTTGTTAGTTGTACCTGTTTCTATATTTAGTCTTCTTCATAAACAGTTTTAAAATCTTTTTAGGTGTCGAATGTTTGTACCTTTTCCAACGGCCTTTGAATTCAGTTTGAAAAGAAAACATACGATAGCTAAAATTGGTTATAAAACTGTATGTATAAGGTTGTTAGTGGTTTTCTTGTGGTATCTTAAACTGAGCTACTAAGTTAAGTTCCTTAAAGATTTAGAGTAAAACTGATTTCCTTAAATATCATTTCACTATGATATATGTTTAGGAATCTATCGCGCTACATAAGAACCCCAAATTGGAAAAATAAATACCTCCAAACATAAACTTTGACACTCTACTTTTGATATGAAAGGAGTCAGTGTCAGTTTCATTTAATAATTAAACTAATTCTGTCATTTATGGGTTGTTGAAATTACTATTGGATTTTGAATTCCAACAGAACATTGAACAAAAAAAAAATCTTATTACATTTCTGATTGGATCAATAAACAAACATATGGGACATATGGTACCGATGCCATTGATATATATTTTTATATGAGGTATATTCTAAATTGTGTGGTCTCATGTGGCGTTAACAATATGTTAAATTTTAAAATCGAAATGTCGCATAAATTAGAAATCAGTAAATATCGAAAGGCATATACTGAGAGTGTAAAAAGAGATATCAAATGATAGCTAGCAACATCTCGTATGAATATCAAAATTGGCGGGAACAAATCTATGAAATTGGGTATTTGACTACCATTTATTATATAACCATTTACCAAACACAAAAATAAATATGGAAATTATTCCGAGAATATTCTAGTTACACATAGATACATTAAGAATAGATACTATGTAAATAATAAAAGCCCGCCATTTTATAGAATAAGATTCAAAATGGTGTCACACAGGTTCACAATTTCACACAATTACTTCATACAAATTGCATTGCAAGAAATTGTAGTAACGCCATTTTAATCCTATTCCCTCAACACAGTAATTCTAGTAAAAATGAGTATTTTAAATAGATGCATGCTATATAAAAAGATATCTATATAATAGTGTTAAAATATGGTTTTATCATTCGTTTTTGATGGTCAAGTACCCTATTGGCAAAAGACTGATTTGATTATGTAAATAATATATGAATGTTATAATTTTAGATGTAGCCTATTTTCTGTTTATTTATAAATTAAAATACCTACATTTATAGTTTTTATTTTGTGTGTATCTAAGTGCATGTTTTTGTTCTATATTATTTCTGATTGTTTTGTAAGATTTTGTTTAAATTAAGGCGTATTCAATATGAACTAGCAAAATTGTTTTCGAAAATATTGCTAAGTGCATATAGAATTATTTAGAAGGGCGAAAGATGAAACCCAGGCCAGTAGTTAGTTATTTCGAAAAATCAACAAAATTACAATTCATAGTATATTAAATAACTATGCTGTTTGTATTATCTGTGCAAAATGTTATCTCTATTTCAAACATGTTTTTTTTAACCCCTCAACCGTCGGCGACCCGCATTACGGTTCGCGCAAAAAACATGACAGGTGCCGCAAATCGTCGCGAACCGCAATGCGGTATCCTGTGTATAAACAAATACCCTATTTAAATAAATTAAACCCTATTTCAATGATAGTAGGTTGCTTTTTGCTTGAATCCGAGGAGACTCTTACGACATTTCGCAACTCGCGAACCGCAATGCGATTCCTGTCACATAAACCAATACCCTGTTTAATAAAAATAAACCCTATTTCAATGACAGTAGGTTGCTTTTTGCTTGGGTTAACTAATCTGTAGTGCGATTCACGTAACTTTTTGACGCGCCGATCAAGTTGCGGTGCGGTTACAATTAAGTTTACGCTTTGGTACAAAATGGTATTCTATTGTAAGTGTTTAGCTGCGCGTGAACTGCGCGTGAGCTGCGCGTCAACTGTACGTCAGATGTATGAAATTTGTTTGAGATTGACATATACGCGCAGCAGTAGAATACGCTAAAACGTTTGCGTGACGCGAACTTGACGCGAGCGTATTTGACAGCGGTTGTCAAAATTACGTGAATACGAAAAGGGCTGTTTTGATCGAAACTTAACCGCAACTGCACTGCAGCTGAACTTATTTTAATACGTGAATCGCCCTACTGACATAAGTTGGTCAAGCACAGTCAAAAGAAAGGAATATTGTGCAAGTTTAAACTTTTAAAGAAAATTGTAATTACCTTCTGATGAAGAAACAGATTATTGACTGATTCATCCTAGTTGATTTTGTCATCTTATGTACCTATTTACTACTAAACATATTGAAAAAGAAAATAAGTCATTATGTCAGCAAAGGGTAATTGCTCCTAAATTAATTTTCTTGGCAAATTATAACTTTCATTTGTTATACAAATATACTTTTAGTTTTTAAATTGTACATAAATGTATGACCTATTTGTTATCTAAATCTAAATACATGTATTTATATTAATTATAATTTGTTTTTATTTCATGGATTGTATCGGTATTTTTGACTGCCTCCATGGCACAGGCGGTTAGACGCCGCCTGTGAAACGTGAGGCCGCGGGTTCGATCCCCGAGCCCAGAGAAATGTTTGTGCGGCCCACAAATATTTCTTTCGGGTGTGGGTGTTGGTGACATCGAAGAGTCTCTCGAGTTCCTGATACCCGCGACACAAGACTCGATCTTTGTGTGGGGTCGGGACTATGTATGTGACTGTTGGGTGTTATTTATTTATGTATCTGTATCGGTCCATATATAGCTAGCATAGCTTTCCTTCCAATCAAGAGTACGATTGAGAGGGCCATATAGTCCACTACGCTGGCCTAGTGCGGGTTGACGGACTTTGCATACCATAGAAACTCTTACCAGTTATGGTTCAGGGTTCGTCACGTTGTTTTTCTTCACCGTTATAGTGCGTAGCTATTGTCGATCAATACACACATGCCTCCAAAAAGTGAGAAGTGTGCCCTGGGATATGAACCTACAATGACCGTGAGCTGCGTCTGGTCCGTACCAACAAGCACTACACATTTCTATGCAGTGGTAGACTGTATTTTTGATTCATTTTAAACTTTCATTTCTATTTAATGTATCAGAAGTATGAATATAGGCGATTTTAGCATTTTTAAAGCCCAAAAAAATGTTTAGCCAATAGCCGTCTAGTAAGGTTATCTTTTATAGGTAGTTTATAGGTTTTTAAAAAGTTTTCTTTTGTTTTAAGGCATTTCTATTGTACTTGTTTTTACTTTAAAGAGTTAGGAATGTGAATTATTTAAATATTAAATAAATAAAATAATCTCTTTTATACTTATGTTCTAAAATCATTGTTTGGTGTCAATGTAACAAATAATTTTATTTTTTATATCGATTATAAACCATTGCAAAAACAGATTTCACCCTTGAAGTAAATATTAAGTATCGAATAATATTAAAATTCGGCCGCACTCCAAAAACGTCATTTACTGAGTAGTGGGAACTTATGGATTTTAGTCATGGACGATTTTAGTAGAACCATTAGGTAGAACCTGTTTCAGAGAATCATTTATAAAAACATATTATTGAAAAGCGTTCTATTTTAAACTCACGTAATATAACAAGTAGTTTTTATATACTTTTCATGTTCGTTTAAAAACACTTTCTTGTCGTAACAATAATAAACAAGGCGTACGCGTTTCCGAACGAAATTTATTATTTGACAAGGTGTCAACTCAAACGCGTCTATTTACCAAACAAAAACATTTTTAAAGTTACTTATCTCCGTCTAAAACAACTGAAAATGCTGTGACACCGTTTTAAATGTGAAACAAATATCGTTATATTTATTTTATAAGTTTTAACGGCCCGATTTAGTGGGGTATAATAACATAACCTAAAAACGTAGTTGCAAAATGTTTTCGATTTGCCGGCAAACGCACCCGGCTACTGGGGTGGAGCATGCAGTGAGCTGCTGCTTCTTCAACAATGACGAGACTTGCCTGGTCACGGCGGGAGCGAATATCATCAAGGTTTTCCGCCTTTTACCAGAGGGACACACCAAAGAGGTTAATGCAGGTATGTTTATATTTTGTTTTTAAACGTATTTTTTTATGCACGAGGGATAGATGTTGATGTAGGTAGCGTAAAGTTTAAAAAAGTAAAAGTGTAATGTTCGCTAGTTTGTAATAAAATGAGAAATCAAGGACATTTGGATTTAATGTACCCTAATCATTACCTTACTGTCAAATATCAAATATTCTGAAGTTAAGATTCACTATAAGATACTGTGGAAGAATAATATTGATGAAATAGCTTCAGAAACAGTTTTTGATTAGTATATTTATTATAAAGTCAGCATATGAAACTTTTGGATATATTGAAATAAGACCAGCGAGCTTATAATTTTACGTTTGGTATTTACACACCAACTCTTTTACGAACCAATTTAAACCAAGCTTATTCATTTCATTGAGGAAAACAAAATACAATACTGTCACATAAATCATAAATTTTCAGCTGGTCAACCGATCCCCCCAAAAATGAAATTAGAATGCCTAGCAACATACACATTGTGGGGCATTGTAATGTCCATGGCATCGGTAAAATGTCCGAGTGCCGGCAGAGACTTGCTGCTCGTATCATTTAAGGAGGCCAAGCTGTCTGTACTGCAGTACGATCCACAGACAAATAATCTCATTACGCTTAGTATGCATTACTTTGAAGAAGATGATATGAAGGTAAGAGTATATTTAATATAAAATGTTTATTAGCTTTTATTTTACCTATATTCAATTTTGTCAACACAATGTTATTGTGAAGGTTGTAGCATGATGCATCCCGCAACCAATTGCCTGTTGTATACCAATTTTATTTTTAAATTATTCCAATCTTCAATTAATTAATTTTCTTGACCTCAAGAACATGCCCTACTTAGTGATTGAATTCTTGGTTTTCATATTCAATAGAACAAACTGCTGGCATCATATCACACTTATCTATATGTGTATATCATATTAAATGGAGAATGCCTGTTTTACTATGAAACTTAGTATCGGTGCAAAGATTTATGTGCTATGATAAAACCTGATTTTGTGTAGGGAAGAATATATATTTTCAATAAGTAAAAACATAATTGCGACCCAGGTCTTGAGTTCTTGGCGAATTGATGAATGAGTCCAATAAAATGTAACATCTCTGTGAATAAAATGTAACATGTGATTTTAATTACTTTACTTTACTTTACTTTAAGGACAAACCATAAAAAATGCTACAATGAATTTTAAGCAATATCTGTTCACATTTTTTTTGTTCTTATAATTATTTATTATTCTTAATCCCTTTTACAGGGTGGATGGACAACCCATCCCCATATCCCATGGATCAGAGTGGATCCTGAGTGCAGATGTGCTGTCATGTTACTATATGGTAAGAAGTTAGCCGTACTTCCATTCAGGAAGGACATTACGTCGGAGGATGGAGATCCTTTGGAGGCCAAACCATTGGTGGACAGCAAGAAAAATGTGAGTATCGGTGCTTTTGTAGTTCTAAGGGCAAAAACTATTGTTGTCAAGTGTTGCTAATATCTCATCTTTCTTTTTTTTTCGTAATTTTAACAAAATATACAATCTGGTCGTCATTGTTTCTCATAGATATCTGCTTCCTGTATTAATATACTTTTCATGAGAAAAATCGTAACACCTTGCAAGTTTATGTTTTGAAGGATTATCAGAAAAATGTATATATATTTAGGAATAGGTAGATTTAATTTGAATTTAAACATCAACATTAGTATTTGAAACCCTCATATTATTCACTATTAAACGACATTTGACATATATTTCTAAATATACACATTTTTCTGATACTATGTGCTATAGAAAATAATGTGTCTGACATTATTTTCTTTCTTTTATAAAATAAGTTAATCATTGGCAGAATTCAACTTACTGATTAAATCCAATCACGTAACATATTGCCAACAGCCAAATCAAACAGTGGCGCGGGCTCCTACGCTAGCCTCATACGTGATAGTGCTCAAGGACTTGGACGAGAAGATAGACAATATACTGGACATACAGTTCCTGCATGGATACTATGAGCCAACACTGCTGCTGTTGTATGAACCCGTCAGGACTTTCCCTGGGTAAGTTGTGTGTAGTTATGTATTAAAACATTTACGCCCGAATGATAACTGGCGATTTATTTTTTGTATAGTTTTTATAAAAGACAGGACTACTATTGTATTCCGCATATGCACTTTACTTTCAAGATTTTAAAATATTGCCTATTTTAGTAGCTATCCTCGTTTGGGCACGGTGGGCGTAAATGGGTTAAAGATCCTTTATATCACCAACTTTATGGGTTTTTGAGATTATTGTATTTTTTTCTTTTTTGTCTTTTGTTTATTGTTTGTTACATGGTGTTATAATAAAGAGTTATTAAAATACTTTTTTTGTATTGGCCTCTTTGATTGACTAAAAGTTCGATAGATGATAACTATATACAAAAAAATAAAATATATCTCAGTGACTAGCAACTAGTTTCAGTCTGTGTATATCCAGTTTAAAACATGTTATCTATTGTCGGTATATTTTCCATTTTATACCATCAAATACATTACATTGCCTTTCATAGGATATTTTCGCTCAAGGCTATCTCTTACCATGGGATAGATATAAGTGAAGGAAAATAAAGATAGGGCAGTCTAAAGTGTATTTTTAGAATAAAGCTTGAATGATAAAAATAGGAACTAATGAAAATATTTAGCTTGATAGATAAAAAGGATCAAATATATTAATATTCTTTCCCCTCAGTCGTACAGCGGTTCGTAACGACACATGTGCGATGGCGGGGGTTAGTTTGAACATGTCAGCTCGAGTGCATCCAGTCATCTGGGCCACCGGAGGCCTGCCCTTCGACTGCATACAGGCAGTGCCCGTGTCCAAGCCCTTGGGTAATGTACTCACAACATTTATTGTTTATTATTGTTGTATTGTCGGTCACTGTTAAAGTGAGAGGTAACAATGTAATTATAGTGATATGACATGGTGTGGCTTTTTAATATTACTGTATGCCTTATATTTCTCAAAGTTTTGTATTTGGCGACCCACCTTCCAATATTTTGACCATATTTTAATTTTCTTGCTAGTCAAGTCAATACGCAAATTAATCAAAAGGTATGACTACAGTACAGTACATATTTTTTACTTGGTAGTGTTTTTTTTGTTTTGAAGTCGGTTTTATTTTTGTTATGAAAATAAATAAACATCTATGAATTATTGCTCGAGGTCGCTCAATTGTGAAAAATCTGACATTAATTGTTAAATAATAATAATAATAACTTGTCAGCAAACCAATCGATGATTAACAAAATAATAGGGGTTATATTAATATATTATATTGTTTGTTTCAGGCGGTTGTCTAATCATGGCTGTGAATTCCCTCATATATTTGAATCAGTCGGTGCCGCCTTATGGTGTGTCGTTGAACAGTATTGCCACACACACTACCAATTTTCCATTAAGTGAGTATTTCGACATATTTTTTTTCATTGGTCCGGCAATCTATTAAACAGGTCACCTTATTGTAATACAACAAAATATAATAATTCTTTAAATTACAGTATTCAGCTTAAGGATAAGTTAGGTTTGGTAATACAATGAGCGGTCTTATCGTTTATAGCGATTTCTACCAGACAACCTTGTAGTAAGTGTAAAGTGGGTAACTTTAACTTTAATTATGTATTGATAGTTGGTGAATAAGTTATTTCATAGTTTTATCTCCTCTTTTATTATATTGAAGAAACACAATGTTTAAAGTGCAACAGTACATTGGCAAAGCTTTTGAAGTTACTTTGTTGGAGACCCAAATAAATTAAAAAAAAAGTATATCTTTCTACCCCTTCTGCCGCTATTTTCAACCCTTTCCTCCCCATGAGGTGTATTCTTTGTTGGAGATAGTAATAAAAAAGTTCTACCCCTGTTGCTTTAACGCCCCCCTCCCCTTCCCCCCAGGAATCCAGGAGGGTTCGTGCGTGACCCTGGACGGCGCGCGCGTGGCGCCGCTCGGGGAGGGGAGATTCGCCCTCTCCCTCCGCGGCGGACACCTGTACGTGGCCACACTGCTCGCTGACTCCGTGCGGTCTGTGAGGAGCTTCCACCTGGACAGGGCCGCCGCCTCCGTGCTCACTTCCTGTGTAAGGCCTGTTTGAGTTTTATTGGAATTTGTTTATAAAGGCTGATGCGTAATGTGATGGTAATATGGTTTTGAGAATAAGACCAAATTGTTACCAAATATAGAGGGTGTGCAGTATTAGTATAATCATTAGTATTTAAGTATATAGGAACAAAAAATATATTTCACAGATATTTGCAAGCCCTTTTATAATTATTTTTTCAAGAAATGAGCATACGAAACATGTAACTTATGAACGTTAAACAAGAAAGCAATGTTTTACAAAGTATAGATAAACTCGAAATGCTTTAATTGCATTTTACAATTTCCGAAAAACAAAATTGATCCATCACAGCGTCTAAACTTACACCCATACACAACTAATACAGTATCAAAATACTTTCAATTACAGATGTGCGTAATAGAAGAAGACTTTCTATTCCTGGGATCTCGCCTGGGCAACTCCCTGCTGCTCCGAGTGACAGAGAGGGAGAACAGAATGCTGTTCTCCGTGGACAAACCCCTCGAGGCTACCGTGGACTTGACCATGTCTGAACCTAGTAAGTTTAACGTATTCGCATATTTAATGTATGGACTGAACTTATATTGTATCGCTTTATATATTGCATCGCTACAGGTTTTTTCAGTCATTATATATTTTATTTTTTAATTCAACAAAACAGGTTTCAATCTTGATGCCGTTACAATAGTTACAAATAATGTTGACATGAGATGTTAAGTCTCATTATGTCCAGTAACTACAATGTCCTTCAATCCGAAACACAACAGTGCATGTACACTGCTGTTTGGTGTGCGAGACATTGCGGTGTTACTTACCCAGGCGGCCTCTCACATATGACACACCTACCACCAGCAAAGGAGGTATCAAATCTAGACGTTATTGGTTGATGACTTCTGCCTAAGTAACAATCCACTACACTGGCCTATTGCGCGTCGTTACTCTCAGTCGGACATCATGTAATACAGAATTTCAGTTCCATATTAAGAAAGATATCGGGCATCATGTAACGTAGATTTACTGTTCTATACTAAAACATATTTCTTATTTGCAGCGGAAAAGGAACCCCAACCCCCAGCCGCCCCGAAAGAGACACAAAAGGAACCATCAGACCCCGCGGCCAAGAAGCGAAGACTAGATACCATCAGCGATTGTGTGGCCTCCAACGTTATCGAGATTAGCGATAAGGACGAGCTGGAGGTATATGGCAGCGATATACGAACGTCCACGCAACTCACTAGTTATGTGTTTGAGGTGAGTAAATAAATAAATATATACACTCAACAGTCATATACATAGTCCTGAACCCACATTTAGGTCAATGAAGTTTTGTGTCGTGAGTATCAGGAACTACGAGAGACTTTTCGGTCTTACAAACATCAGAGACCAATAAACCACAAATCAACAGGCAACATTCTCCTTGCTCTCATTTTCTATGTAGTTATAACATTAACCTTTATTTCACTCCCTTATATTTATCCAAAAATAAAGTATACTAATATTTTGTTGGATTTCAAGAACAATTAGTGCGTGGTGGCCTGTTGGTAAACGGACCAGACACGGCTGCCAACATGCTCACGGTGGTCGCGGGTTCAAATCCCAGGGCACACCTCTGACTTTTCGGAGTTATATGTGTATTGATAGTCAATCACCACGCACTAAAACGGTAAAGGAAAAAATCGTGAGGAAACCTGCATACCATAGCGGTTTATAAGAATTTCTATGTTATGTAAGTCCGCCAACCCGCATTAGGCCAGCGTGGTGGACTATATGGCCTAACCACTCTCAATCGTACTGTCGATTGTAGAGTAGGCCCGTGCCCTGCAGTGGGACGTATATAGGCTGATACAGATACAGATACAGATTCAAGAACAATTAGATTTATATCCACACCATTCTAGATAATGGTCAGAATATAAAATTTCTATTAATTATGGTAACATAAATCAACTTCAACGGTTCTGATTTTCATATAAAATTTCATCCTTTACTTCACCCCCTTAGTGCTATTTTTCCAAAAGTAGTTCAAGCCATTATTTTTCGTTTCAAATTAGTGGTTAAATACAAATTTTCTCATGAATAGCTTCAGCGGTTTCGACTTTGCATACAACATTTCAACACTTATTTCCACCCCTTTAGAGTTAATATAAAGAAATGAGAATAGCATATTATTTTTATTTCTAAATGATATAGTAAATTGCCAAGTTTGACATCTGCAACTTCAACGGTTTTTTTACCATACAATACAATTTTACATTTTTCCCCCCTTTAGGGGTTGAATTTTCTAAAATCTTTCTTGGTGCTATGGTACGTCACAAAAGAAATCCTTGTGCAAAATTTCAAGTTCCTAGCTTCAGTAGTTTCGGCTGTGCGTTGATCCGACAGCTCGGTTGACAAAATTTCAACCCTTATTTTAACCCCTTTAGGATTAATTTTTGCAAATAAAGTATGCAGTTATTTTTGTTTTTGATTGATTAACTAAAGTACAAAGTTTGACAATAGACTATTTGACTATAAACAATATTGACTTAAGTATTTGTTTCCATCCGTGTAGATTATTTAATTTGAAAACAAATTTCATTATCACATATAAAAAATATTGTATATTTTGGCTAAAAACCACAATTATAATTTAATTTATTTTGAGTTCGCGCCACGTGATCGTAAAAGATTTTTATTGGCTAAGACGTCATGCATTAGCATGAACTACTCACGTACAGGAAATGAATGGGATGGATAACGGCATGGATATAAAGTAAATATTAAAAATATCTTTAAAACGCATTATTTGTCATTTATACCCGTGAATTAATAAAATTAACATGTCTAATGTAATAAAATGTGAAGAGACAAAATAATTCTCATTTTTTTTGACAAAAACTCATTCGGACGATTGATTGATTATTGATCTATGGTTGATTTGAGAATGAGTGACATATGCTAACGAATCTGTGGAACGGATGTTTACGAACTGGACGCCATATTGTTCGACAGAGCGTTTTGACAGTGAAATTATTCAGTGTATTATGTAAATTTATTTTTAAATGATATAGATGTAATAATTAAAAATAACCTTGATTTGTAAGGTCTATAGACCCCCTCCATAATGTGGCATGGTTTTCAGAAACTAGTCAAATAGCCTATTGTAGATTTCGCAATTTTGATTTTCCATACAACCATTTTAACCTTTTTCATCCCTTTAGGGGTTGAGTTTCCAAAAAACCCTTCTTAGTGCTACTCTACGCCACAATAGGAACCTCAGTGCAAAATTTCACGTCCCTAGCTCCAGTAGTTTCGGCTGTGCGTTGATACGTCAGTCAGTCAGTCAGGTTCCTCTAAACCGCTATAGGGAGGAATGTTAGAGTACATGTATGTATGTATGTTTGTATGTTTGTATCGGCACAGGTATGCGACTCCCTACTGAACATCTGCCCCATCGGCGACGTGTCGATGGGCGAGCCGCAGCTGGTGCAGCAGGAGTCGCGCTCGGACGGAGCTCACGTGGAGCTGGTGGCGTGCAGCGGCCGCGGCAAGAACGGCGCGCTCACCGTGCTGCAGCGCTCCGTGAGGCCGCAGCTCATCACCGCGTTCAACCTGCCAGGTCAGTGTGTATAGCAGTAGCAATAGCATTAGCTATAGCAGCAGGAGTCGCGCTCGGACGGAGCTCACGTGGAGCTGGTGGCGTGCAGCGGCCGCGGCAAGAACGGCGCGCTCACCGTGCTGCAGCGCTCCGTGAGGCCGCAGCTCATCACCGCGTTCAACCTGCCAGGTCAGTGTGTATAGCAGTAGCAATAGCATTAGCTATAGCAGCAGGAGTCGCGCTCGGACGGAGCTCACGTGGAGCTGGTGGCGTGCAGCGGCCGCGGCAAGAACGGCGCGCTCACCGTGCTGCAGCGCTCCGTGAGGCCGCAGCTCATCACCGCGTTCAACCTGCCAGGTCAGTGTGTATAGCAGTAGCAATAGCATTAGCTATAGCAGCAGGAGTCGCGCTCGGACGGAGCTCACGTGGAGCTGGTGGCGTGCAGCGGCCGCGGCAAGAACGGCGCGCTCACCGTGCTGCAGCGCTCCGTGAGGCCGCAGCTCATCACCGCGTTCAACCTGCCAGGTCAGTGTGTATAGCAGTAGCAATAGCATTAGCTATAGCAGCAGGAGTCGCGCTCGGACGGAGCTCACGTGGAGCTGGTGGCGTGCAGCGGCCGCGGCAAGAACGGCGCGCTCACCGTGCTGCAGCGCTCCGTGAGGCCGCAGCTCATCACCGCGTTCAACCTGCCAGGTCAGTGTGTATAGCAGTAGCAATAGCATTAGCTATAGCAGCAGGAGTCGCGCTCGGACGGAGCTCACGTGGAGCTGGTGGCGTGCAGCGGCCGCGGCAAGAACGGCGCGCTCACCGTGCTGCAGCGCTCCGTGAGGCCGCAGCTCATCACCGCGTTCAACCTGCCAGGTCAGTGTGTATAGCAGTAGCAATAGCATTAGCTATAGCAGCAGGAGTCGCGCTCGGACGGAGCTCACGTGGAGCTGGTGGCGTGCAGCGGCCGCGGCAAGAACGGCGCGCTCACCGTGCTGCAGCGCTCCGTGAGGCCGCAGCTCATCACCGCGTTCAACCTGCCAGGTCAGTGTGTATAGCAGTAGCAATAGCATTAGCTATAGCAGCAGGAGTCGCGCTCGGACGGAGCTCACGTGGAGCTGGTGGCGTGCAGCGGCCGCGGCAAGAACGGCGCGCTCACCGTGCTGCAGCGCTCCGTGAGGCCGCAGCTCATCACCGCGTTCAACCTGCCAGGTCAGTGTGTATAGCAGTAGCAATAGCATTAGCTATAGCAGCAGGAGTCGCGCTCGGACGGAGCTCACGTGGAGCTGGTGGCGTGCAGCGGCCGCGGCAAGAACGGCGCGCTCACCGTGCTGCAGCGCTCCGTGAGGCCGCAGCTCATCACCGCGTTCAACCTGCCAGGTCAGTGTGTATAGCAGTAGCAATAGCATTAGCTATAGCAGCAGGAGTCGCGCTCGGACGGAGCTCACGTGGAGCTGGTGGCGTGCAGCGGCCGCGGCAAGAACGGCGCGCTCACCGTGCTGCAGCGCTCCGTGAGGCCGCAGCTCATCACCGCGTTCAACCTGCCAGGTCAGTGTGTATAGCAGTAGCAATAGCATTAGCTATAGCAGCAGGAGTCGCGCTCGGACGGAGCTCACGTGGAGCTGGTGGCGTGCAGCGGCCGCGGCAAGAACGGCGCGCTCACCGTGCTGCAGCGCTCCGTGAGGCCGCAGCTCATCACCGCGTTCAACCTGCCAGGTCAGTGTGTATAGCAGTAGCAATAGCATTAGCTATAGCAGCAGGAGTCGCGCTCGGACGGAGCTCACGTGGAGCTGGTGGCGTGCAGCGGCCGCGGCAAGAACGGCGCGCTCACCGTGCTGCAGCGCTCCGTGAGGCCGCAGCTCATCACCGCGTTCAACCTGCCAGGTCAGTGTGTATAGCAGTAGCAATAGCATTAGCTATAGCAGCAGGAGTCGCGCTCGGACGGAGCTCACGTGGAGCTGGTGGCGTGCAGCGGCCGCGGCAAGAACGGCGCGCTCACCGTGCTGCAGCGCTCCGTGAGGCCGCAGCTCATCACCGCGTTCAACCTGCCAGGTCAGTGTGTATAGCAGTAGCAATAGCATTAGCTATAGCAGCAGGAGTCGCGCTCGGACGGAGCTCACGTGGAGCTGGTGGCGTGCAGCGGCCGCGGCAAGAACGGCGCGCTCACCGTGCTGCAGCGCTCCGTGAGGCCGCAGCTCATCACCGCGTTCAACCTGCCAGGTCAGTGTGTATAGCAGTAGCAATAGCATTAGCTATAGCAGCAGGAGTCGCGCTCGGACGGAGCTCACGTGGAGCTGGTGGCGTGCAGCGGCCGCGGCAAGAACGGCGCGCTCACCGTGCTGCAGCGCTCCGTGAGGCCGCAGCTCATCACCGCGTTCAACCTGCCAGGTCAGTGTGTATAGCAGTAGCAATAGCATTAGCTATAGCAGCAGGAGTCGCGCTCGGACGGAGCTCACGTGGAGCTGGTGGCGTGCAGCGGCCGCGGCAAGAACGGCGCGCTCACCGTGCTGCAGCGCTCCGTGAGGCCGCAGCTCATCACCGCGTTCAACCTGCCAGGTCAGTGTGTATAGCAGTAGCAATAGCATTAGCTATAGCAGCAGGAGTCGCGCTCGGACGGAGCTCACGTGGAGCTGGTGGCGTGCAGCGGCCGCGGCAAGAACGGCGCGCTCACCGTGCTGCAGCGCTCCGTGAGGCCGCAGCTCATCACCGCGTTCAACCTGCCAGGTCAGTGTGTATAGCAGTAGCAATAGCATTAGCTATAGCAGCAGGAGTCGCGCTCGGACGGAGCTCACGTGGAGCTGGTGGCGTGCAGCGGCCGCGGCAAGAACGGCGCGCTCACCGTGCTGCAGCGCTCCGTGAGGCCGCAGCTCATCACCGCGTTCAACCTGCCAGGTCAGTGTGTATAGCAGTAGCAATAGCATTAGCTATAGCAGCAGGAGTCGCGCTCGGACGGAGCTCACGTGGAGCTGGTGGCGTGCAGCGGCCGCGGCAAGAACGGCGCGCTCACCGTGCTGCAGCGCTCCGTGAGGCCGCAGCTCATCACCGCGTTCAACCTGCCAGGTCAGTGTGTATAGCAGTAGCAATAGCATTAGCTATAGCAGCAGGAGTCGCGCTCGGACGGAGCTCACGTGGAGCTGGTGGCGTGCAGCGGCCGCGGCAAGAACGGCGCGCTCACCGTGCTGCAGCGCTCCGTGAGGCCGCAGCTCATCACCGCGTTCAACCTGCCAGGTCAGTGTGTATAGCAGTAGCAATAGCATTAGCTATAGCAGCAGGAGTCGCGCTCGGACGGAGCTCACGTGGAGCTGGTGGCGTGCAGCGGCCGCGGCAAGAACGGCGCGCTCACCGTGCTGCAGCGCTCCGTGAGGCCGCAGCTCATCACCGCGTTCAACCTGCCAGGTCAGTGTGTATAGCAGTAGCAATAGCATTAGCTATAGCAGCAGGAGTCGCGCTCGGACGGAGCTCACGTGGAGCTGGTGGCGTGCAGCGGCCGCGGCAAGAACGGCGCGCTCACCGTGCTGCAGCGCTCCGTGAGGCCGCAGCTCATCACCGCGTTCAACCTGCCAGGTCAGTGTGTATAGCAGTAGCAATAGCATTAGCTATAGCAGCAGGAGTCGCGCTCGGACGGAGCTCACGTGGAGCTGGTGGCGTGCAGCGGCCGCGGCAAGAACGGCGCGCTCACCGTGCTGCAGCGCTCCGTGAGGCCGCAGCTCATCACCGCGTTCAACCTGCCAGGTCAGTGTGTATAGCAGTAGCAATAGCATTAGCTATAGCAGCAGGAGTCGCGCTCGGACGGAGCTCACGTGGAGCTGGTGGCGTGCAGCGGCCGCGGCAAGAACGGCGCGCTCACCGTGCTGCAGCGCTCCGTGAGGCCGCAGCTCATCACCGCGTTCAACCTGCCAGGTCAGTGTGTATAGCAGTAGCAATAGCATTAGCTATAGCAGCAGGAGTCGCGCTCGGACGGAGCTCACGTGGAGCTGGTGGCGTGCAGCGGCCGCGGCAAGAACGGCGCGCTCACCGTGCTGCAGCGCTCCGTGAGGCCGCAGCTCATCACCGCGTTCAACCTGCCAGGTCAGTGTGTATAGCAGTAGCAATAGCATTAGCTATAGCAGCAGGAGTCGCGCTCGGACGGAGCTCACGTGGAGCTGGTGGCGTGCAGCGGCCGCGGCAAGAACGGCGCGCTCACCGTGCTGCAGCGCTCCGTGAGGCCGCAGCTCATCACCGCGTTCAACCTGCCAGGTCAGTGTGTATAGCAGTAGCAATAGCATTAGCTATAGCAGCAGGAGTCGCGCTCGGACGGAGCTCACGTGGAGCTGGTGGCGTGCAGCGGCCGCGGCAAGAACGGCGCGCTCACCGTGCTGCAGCGCTCCGTGAGGCCGCAGCTCATCACCGCGTTCAACCTGCCAGGTCAGTGTGTATAGCAGTAGCAATAGCATTAGCTATAGCAGCAGGAGTCGCGCTCGGACGGAGCTCACGTGGAGCTGGTGGCGTGCAGCGGCCGCGGCAAGAACGGCGCGCTCACCGTGCTGCAGCGCTCCGTGAGGCCGCAGCTCATCACCGCGTTCAACCTGCCAGGTCAGTGTGTATAGCAGTAGCAATAGCATTAGCTATAGCAGCAGGAGTCGCGCTCGGACGGAGCTCACGTGGAGCTGGTGGCGTGCAGCGGCCGCGGCAAGAACGGCGCGCTCACCGTGCTGCAGCGCTCCGTGAGGCCGCAGCTCATCACCGCGTTCAACCTGCCAGGTCAGTGTGTATAGCAGTAGCAATAGCATTAGCTATAGCAGCAGGAGTCGCGCTCGGACGGAGCTCACGTGGAGCTGGTGGCGTGCAGCGGCCGCGGCAAGAACGGCGCGCTCACCGTGCTGCAGCGCTCCGTGAGGCCGCAGCTCATCACCGCGTTCAACCTGCCAGGTCAGTGTGTATAGCAGTAGCAATAGCATTAGCTATAGCAGCAGGAGTCGCGCTCGGACGGAGCTCACGTGGAGCTGGTGGCGTGCAGCGGCCGCGGCAAGAACGGCGCGCTCACCGTGCTGCAGCGCTCCGTGAGGCCGCAGCTCATCACCGCGTTCAACCTGCCAGGTCAGTGTGTATAGCAGTAGCAATAGCATTAGCTATAGCAGCAGGAGTCGCGCTCGGACGGAGCTCACGTGGAGCTGGTGGCGTGCAGCGGCCGCGGCAAGAACGGCGCGCTCACCGTGCTGCAGCGCTCCGTGAGGCCGCAGCTCATCACCGCGTTCAACCTGCCAGGTCAGTGTGTATAGCAGTAGCAATAGCATTAGCTATAGCAGCAGGAGTCGCGCTCGGACGGAGCTCACGTGGAGCTGGTGGCGTGCAGCGGCCGCGGCAAGAACGGCGCGCTCACCGTGCTGCAGCGCTCCGTGAGGCCGCAGCTCATCACCGCGTTCAACCTGCCAGGTCAGTGTGTATAGCAGTAGCAATAGCATTAGCTATAGCAGCAGGAGTCGCGCTCGGACGGAGCTCACGTGGAGCTGGTGGCGTGCAGCGGCCGCGGCAAGAACGGCGCGCTCACCGTGCTGCAGCGCTCCGTGAGGCCGCAGCTCATCACCGCGTTCAACCTGCCAGGTCAGTGTGTATAGCAGTAGCAATAGCATTAGCTATAGCAGCAGGAGTCGCGCTCGGACGGAGCTCACGTGGAGCTGGTGGCGTGCAGCGGCCGCGGCAAGAACGGCGCGCTCACCGTGCTGCAGCGCTCCGTGAGGCCGCAGCTCATCACCGCGTTCAACCTGCCAGGTCAGTGTGTATAGCAGTAGCAATAGCATTAGCTATAGCAGCAGGAGTCGCGCTCGGACGGAGCTCACGTGGAGCTGGTGGCGTGCAGCGGCCGCGGCAAGAACGGCGCGCTCACCGTGCTGCAGCGCTCCGTGAGGCCGCAGCTCATCACCGCGTTCAACCTGCCAGGTCAGTGTGTATAGCAGTAGCAATAGCATTAGCTATAGCAGCAGGAGTCGCGCTCGGACGGAGCTCACGTGGAGCTGGTGGCGTGCAGCGGCCGCGGCAAGAACGGCGCGCTCACCGTGCTGCAGCGCTCCGTGAGGCCGCAGCTCATCACCGCGTTCAACCTGCCAGGTCAGTGTGTATAGCAGTAGCAATAGCATTAGCTATAGCAGCAGGAGTCGCGCTCGGACGGAGCTCACGTGGAGCTGGTGGCGTGCAGCGGCCGCGGCAAGAACGGCGCGCTCACCGTGCTGCAGCGCTCCGTGAGGCCGCAGCTCATCACCGCGTTCAACCTGCCAGGTCAGTGTGTATAGCAGTAGCAATAGCATTAGCTATAGCAGCAGGAGTCGCGCTCGGACGGAGCTCACGTGGAGCTGGTGGCGTGCAGCGGCCGCGGCAAGAACGGCGCGCTCACCGTGCTGCAGCGCTCCGTGAGGCCGCAGCTCATCACCGCGTTCAACCTGCCAGGTCAGTGTGTATAGCAGTAGCAATAGCATTAGCTATAGCAGCAGGAGTCGCGCTCGGACGGAGCTCACGTGGAGCTGGTGGCGTGCAGCGGCCGCGGCAAGAACGGCGCGCTCACCGTGCTGCAGCGCTCCGTGAGGCCGCAGCTCATCACCGCGTTCAACCTGCCAGGTCAGTGTGTATAGCAGTAGCAATAGCATTAGCTATAGCAGCAGGAGTCGCGCTCGGACGGAGCTCACGTGGAGCTGGTGGCGTGCAGCGGCCGCGGCAAGAACGGCGCGCTCACCGTGCTGCAGCGCTCCGTGAGGCCGCAGCTCATCACCGCGTTCAACCTGCCAGGTCAGTGTGTATAGCAGTAGCAATAGCATTAGCTATAGCAGCAGGAGTCGCGCTCGGACGGAGCTCACGTGGAGCTGGTGGCGTGCAGCGGCCGCGGCAAGAACGGCGCGCTCACCGTGCTGCAGCGCTCCGTGAGGCCGCAGCTCATCACCGCGTTCAACCTGCCAGGTCAGTGTGTATAGCAGTAGCAATAGCATTAGCTATAGCAGCAGGAGTCGCGCTCGGACGGAGCTCACGTGGAGCTGGTGGCGTGCAGCGGCCGCGGCAAGAACGGCGCGCTCACCGTGCTGCAGCGCTCCGTGAGGCCGCAGCTCATCACCGCGTTCAACCTGCCAGGTCAGTGTGTATAGCAGTAGCAATAGCATTAGCTATAGCAGCAGGAGTCGCGCTCGGACGGAGCTCACGTGGAGCTGGTGGCGTGCAGCGGCCGCGGCAAGAACGGCGCGCTCACCGTGCTGCAGCGCTCCGTGAGGCCGCAGCTCATCACCGCGTTCAACCTGCCAGGTCAGTGTGTATAGCAGTAGCAATAGCATTAGCTATAGCAGCAGGAGTCGCGCTCGGACGGAGCTCACGTGGAGCTGGTGGCGTGCAGCGGCCGCGGCAAGAACGGCGCGCTCACCGTGCTGCAGCGCTCCGTGAGGCCGCAGCTCATCACCGCGTTCAACCTGCCAGGTCAGTGTGTATAGCAGTAGCAATAGCATTAGCTATAGCAGCAGGAGTCGCGCTCGGACGGAGCTCACGTGGAGCTGGTGGCGTGCAGCGGCCGCGGCAAGAACGGCGCGCTCACCGTGCTGCAGCGCTCCGTGAGGCCGCAGCTCATCACCGCGTTCAACCTGCCAGGTCAGTGTGTATAGCAGTAGCAATAGCATTAGCTATAGCAGCAGGAGTCGCGCTCGGACGGAGCTCACGTGGAGCTGGTGGCGTGCAGCGGCCGCGGCAAGAACGGCGCGCTCACCGTGCTGCAGCGCTCCGTGAGGCCGCAGCTCATCACCGCGTTCAACCTGCCAGGTCAGTGTGTATAGCAGTAGCAATAGCATTAGCTATAGCAGCAGGAGTCGCGCTCGGACGGAGCTCACGTGGAGCTGGTGGCGTGCAGCGGCCGCGGCAAGAACGGCGCGCTCACCGTGCTGCAGCGCTCCGTGAGGCCGCAGCTCATCACCGCGTTCAACCTGCCAGGTCAGTGTGTATAGCAGTAGCAATAGCATTAACTATAGCAATCACAAATAGCATGAGAAATAGATAATACATATATTAGACATTTAACTAACCATTTAAACCTGCCCAGTCAGTGAATAAATAGCGATCACACATACTCACTCACATACACATTGCTCACAGAGAGACCATCGTTATTCAACTTTTGTTTTCTATTTTTTGTAGAATATTATGTAGTTACATAAGTTACGTTTTAATTTGTATATGTTAGAAAAACTTTTATTTGTTCATTACAGTACCCATACACTGATATAAAACTCACTAGTGGTAGGTCTCTCATATGTGAGAGGTCGTCTGTGTATTTCGCTGGTACCTAACCACCTCAATGTGTATTTATCCCGCGAAACAGCAGATTAATGCGCTGTTGTGTTTCGGATTGAAGGGCATTGTAGCCAGAGAGACTGGACATATTGAGACCTTACATCTTATGTCTCAGAATGGCAAGCGCAGCGGAATGCAAAGCAGGTTGTATCGCTTACGGCGAACGGCATGCTCGTCTCACCATTCAATGCGATAATAATACTGTATGTTTTGTGTTCAGGTTGCATAGACATGTGGTCGGTGCTGGGTGAATGTTCGGAGGGCGCGCGCGAGACGGACGGCACGCACGCATACCTCATACTTACGCAGGAGGACTCCACCATGGTCGGTATTATTTTTATTATCAGCCGTTTGTGTCCCACTGCTGGGCAAAGGCCTCCCTTTCCTCTCTTTCCTTTCAGATTGTGTGGTCTTGCGCTATTTGGGGCCAATCTTGATCTTGATGGTCTGTATACTGGTTTAAATACGTCGTGATCATTAATTAGAATATGCATATATGTACATCACTTCATAGTATAAAACAAAGTCGCTTCCAACTAACTGTCTGTCTGTCCCTATGTATGCTTATATCTTTAAAACTACGCAACGAATTTTGGTGATTTTTTTTGTGATTCGATATGATGATCACTATCACTTTCCTATTTGTTAAAATTGGTGATAAAGATGATGTCCATTCTCTTCAGGTGCTCCAAACAGGCCAGGAGATCAACGAGGTGGACAACTCCGGGTTCATGACGAGCGCGCCGACCGTGTTCGCCGGCAACCTGGGCAACTCCAAGTTCATGGTGCAGGTCACCACGCTCGCCATCAGGCTTATTAAGAGTTAGTACTCTCTTTTACTAAGTCAGAATATAATATCGCACCTTTAGACAGAGACCTAACAAAAAAATCTTATTTTTGGGAAACGTTCACTAAAGATTTGTAACATAAGAAATTTTAAAACTTTACTTAACTACAGCCTCCGTGGCGCAGTTGGGTAGACGCCAGCTGTGAAATGCCAGGTCGCGGCTTCGATGCTCTCACCGACACACATTTTTGTGATCCACATGTATTTCTTCCGGGTCTGGGTGTTTGTAAGACCGAAAAGTCTCTCGTAGTTCCTGATACCCACGACACAAGTCTTGATTTTAGTGTGGGGTCAGAACTATGTATGTGACTGTTGGGTGTATTTATTTATTTATATAATGTTGGTTTGCAGATGGAGTGCAACTGCAGTGCATCCAGCTGGAGTGGACGGCGGTGTATGCGGCCACGGCGGACCCGTACCTGTGCGTCGTGTCCACGTGCGGACGAGTCATTGTGCTGGCACTCAGGGAGTTCAAGGCCAAGGATGGACAGGTTAGACTAGTTGTGGTACAGATGGTGTGCAACTACAATGCATCCAGCTGGAGTGGATGGCGGTGTACGCGGTCATGTTTATTTCTCCCGCCAAATAGAAGAGTAAATACAATGATGTAAAGGACATTGTAACTTGAGTAACTACTGAACATATTGACACCTAACATTTTATGTCTTAGCATGGCGAGCGCAGTGGAATGCTAAGCATTGCTTTGTGATTCAAGCATAAGCTCATGAGCGGTCGTATCGCTTACCATGAACTTGAACGACATGCTCGTCGCGCCAATTATAGCAATAAAATAAATTTATATTATTTGAATGTGTAATATTCGCGTTAATCTAAAACACCACAATGTATAGTACAGAGTATGTAATGAATGCTGTATGTCGTCAGGCCAGCGGTCGGCTGGCGCCCACGCGGCAGGCGGCGCCCACGCGGCCCCCGGTCCGCGCCGCCACCATCTACCGCGACCTGGGCGGCCTGCTCGCCGCGCACGACGCGCACGCGCAGGTACGCGCACACGCACATACTTACGAACGCGCACGGACACGCACACGCATGTACACACGTACAAACCCACACGTAAACACGTACTCATTCTTACGTTACGCACGCACTAACGCACGTGCACGTAATAGTTGTTATACAACATTTTACAAAAAGTTAAAAATGAGTAAAATTTACGTTTGTCAGTCGATTTCATGTCTAGAGAAATTTAAAAAACATACAAACATACAAACAAACATACAAGTGAAGCTAATATAAAGCGTGTAAAAAAACAATTCATACGCTTGCTGGCTAAAACATAGTTTGATGATCACTAACATTCTCGGATTGAAACACAAATGGTTTGGTTTGGTTTGGCCATTAGGGTTTGGCAAAGTGTCTACCCATTCCTTACTTCGATAATTCTAAATCGAAATAATTCGAAATCTTTCATTCGTATACTTCATACACACAATCAATTATAATCCCAGTATATGTATTCAAAATATCTATTATTTTTTTTATTTATCAATTATACACAAAAGAGCCAATTAAAATAATAAAAAACAGCTTAGTCTTATGATCTAGGATATATCCCTAACTATGTATACACAACATGAGAATATTGCTAGCACTAAATATAACATAACATAACAAAAGATAAAAATTTACTATTATAAAATTTAAGTGGAAAAGTAATAATAATAATAAAAATACACATACAATTTTTAATATCGATAAAGTTATAATCAAAACAATTGAAATGATAAATTGTAAAATATCGCCCATTATTCTGCAGGTTAAAGGCGAGTTCAGTGGGAAAGTGAAAGGCAAGAACGTGAAAGCGGAAGGGTTCATTCCGGGCGCTGTGTACGAGTTGAATGACGAAGATGAACTGCTTTATGGCGGTGACCAGACGCCGGCGTCCATGGCTAGCGTGAGTATAAAAAACATATTTTGTTAATTATTATGATTAATGGTTCATGTTAAACTTAGCTCTTTAAATAGTTATGAAATATTTAAAAATTGTGTCTCAATAATCGCACTTGAAGAAAAACATCATCAGGAAACCTTTTTATCACAGAGGTTATAGAACTAAATCTATAGTATGTTAAGTCCGCCAATTTGTACTATTCAGCGTCACAGATTAAACAGGGTATATCAAGACTGCTTCCGAAAACGAAGCCGGGTGGTAGTTTAAGCGACTTCAGACACAATGCAACAGAAAATGTTGGAAAAAAAGCGACAATTTTTTTTTATATGGTCGTATTTGGGTGGTAAATACATTTTTTTGTAAAATATTAGTGTATACCCTTTTATTTATAAAGACTCTAAGGTATAAAAGAGTTTAAATTATTATTTTAGCAAAAACTATGGATTTACCACCCAAAAATGACGATATTTAAAAAAAGATAAAAAAAAAATTCGCGTTTCTTAGCAAAATTTTTAGTTGCATTGTGTTTGCAGTCACTGAAACTACCACTCGGCTTCGTTTTCGGTAGCAGTCTTGACTCTTGAGATACCCGGTATACAGAGTGTCCCACGTCGATACCGTGTGTATGCCGGCCAATGCCGAAGTTAAAATATACCTGATTAAAACTGACATTAAGTTGACATTGCATTGACAAGCCTCCAAAGAGGTCGGGACGTTGGAGTACATATACAAATTGAATGAACATGTCTGCAGATAATGTTAGCTGAGCAATCCAAGAACCCGGGCGTGCCTCGCCGCATGTCTCGCTGGTGGAAGCGCTACCTGGCCGAAATCAAGCCGACATACTGGCTGTTCTGCGTACGGACCAACGGCAACCTCGAGCTGTACTCGCTGCCCGAGATGAGGCTCAGCTTCCTCGTCAGAGATGCTTGTGGGGGACACAGGGTTAGTATATATCATTATATCAATATATGTCATAGATTGCAAGGAAAAAAATTGTAAAAAAAATGAGCGGTACCGGCATTTTCATTTTTGTCTGTCTCAAGTACGCCGTATCTTCTCTCACATTCTAGCCTATTCTACTAATATTTACATGCCATTTCACACAGATTGTATATTCACTCCAATATAATTTACTAATACCCAATCTCCCACCCCCCAGATCCTAGCAGACAGCCTGGAATCAGTCCCGATACCAGCCAACCCGGCGGAGGACGAGGAGCTGACGTCCAGCTCGCACAACCCCGACGTGGACAAGCTGAAGGAGCTGGCCGTGTGCGGCCTGGGACACAAGGGATCCAGGGTCATCATGATCATGCGGTTCCATGACCAGGTCATGTTCTATCAGGTGGGCAAATTTATTACACCCAGCAGTAATACGAATTGTTGCTATTTCAAATTAACATTACCACTTTGTTATTTGTGAAGCCTTAGCGTGCTCTATATTTTTGCTAAATTGCTAATTGCCCCCTAAAGCCACGCGTGCTGCTTAAATTATTATTATAAACCCACTAATACGAGTATAGATTCACCCAATACCCGATCTAAACATGCACAGTTTCTTTGAAATCAATTCCTGTAATTGCTTAGCCTCGTACTTCGCTTTATCTATGTCCCCTATTTCACTAACTTCTTCATTGATCACACGAAACCGCATAAAAATATTAGCCGATTGGATTTGTGAATCGCAATCGCACATCGCATATTTTAGCAAATGGATATAACCTGTGAAATGCTATAATCGATTACACTTTCTATTATTGATTGCTATAGCTATTTATGTCAACACTTCTAGCGGTCACATACATAGTATTTGAATATGATATTTTTTTTGTATTATTTTGCATATGAAATTATTTTTCGATTCGGACCAATTATTTCTGAGTTTACCGCGTCCAAACAAACGAACTCTTTAGCCTTATATGTAAGTATTTTGTTCCCAGGCCTACAAATATCCCCGGGGGAACTTGAAGATCCGTTTCTCCCGCATGAACCTGATGTTTCCGTTCGGCTACGTGCCCTACTCCATGTCTTCACCAGACGACTCGCACGAAGTCGCCGTACTCAAGGACAACGTCCGACAGATCAGATATTTCAGTGAGTATTGTAGAAAATATTATTATTATTATTATACTTAATTGTAAAAACCCACCCACCTAGACCAGAAACAAATACCTGTGGTTCACACAAATATTTGTCTCGGTGCGGGGATCGAACCCGTGGCCTCTCGTTACACAGCCGGCGTCTAACCAACTGCGTCACGGAGGCTGTCAATTAAAGGAACATGAATTATCTTGATTGGTTTATTTTAAAGATATATTCTTTAACAACGATGCGAATTTATTATTAGAAATATAGTTATATATAGTGCAGGCGCCAAAGGGCATTGAGTATGCAAAATGTGAGGACCGGCAACTATGTTCAAATTCTTTTACCTGAGACCCCACTCAAAAATAAAAAACATGTTGCCGGCAGCTGTGATGGTCCCTTTCCCTTTCCCCCGCCCTTCTCCTACGCCAAGCGTCTATGTGTCATAGCGCTCGTTATAGTCAGTAGAAAATGATTCATGGTGCGCAACGGTTTCTTTTGTCGTATTCACATAATTATTTTATTAACGTTTTCTTGCAGTTCAGTGTTTTGATTAAACAAAAACGTGGACAATGTCTTTACAAGTGATAAATATAAAGAAGAAAAAAGTAATTTCGTGTTTGTTTTGTGACGAAACGGGTAATTTGGTAAAGGATCCAAAACCGCAATCGTTTATAAATATTCAGAGAGCAGCAAATCGGAGAAAAGATAACATTAGTGAGAAAATAAAAAAGAATATAGACTTTACTGAATACAAATGTACATGGCATCGAACTTGTATGGCAAGTTACATTAGTGAAGAGAAAATAAGGCGTCGAGAATTGGCATTACAAAAGCAGGAGAATGTCTCTATTTCTACCCGCTCTGCAGAAGCTAGTGTGTCAGGTACTCAAGGCTCTCGAAGGTCATCAAGAACAAATTTAAAATTTAATACTGAACTGAAATGTTTAATCTGTGGTAAACAAACAAGAAATAAAAACAAAACTCTTTATTTGTGTTCCGAAATGTCGGCGGCGGAACAAATCTTTAATACGGCCCGAAAAAAACAAGATGATGTTTTTACAAAAATTGATACTTGCGAACATCCAGCCGATTTATTTGCAATGGAAGTGAGGTATTATAAACACTGTTATCGTGACTATCTACGACTACCAAGAAACTCAGCAAATCCAGCAGGTAGACCCCAAAATAAAATACCACATGACATACTTATAGAGGCATTTGAGAAGCTGATTGATGAAATAAAACATAAATTAACAACTCACTCTTTTGAAGTGTCATCATTAGCTAAGCGACTAGCTGAAATCACTGAAATAGAAGACGCAGTTGTAGAAAATCGCGATATGAAATCACTACTTATAGATAAGTATGGTGAAAACGTTTTATTTTCATATCCGAATGATCGATCTAAATCATCATTGGTGTTTATGGGCAACATACCACTGGATGAAGTCATTGAACATATTCGTACCATAACTTCAACAAACTCCATTGTTCAAGTAGCAAAACAACTTCGTAAAGAAATATTAAGTACTGAAGTAATACCAAATGGGTTTTTATGTGATGAAATTTTAATTGAACAATTTCTAAAGAAAAGTCACTTACCGAATAATTGGCAAATTTTTATGCAAGCTTTGTTAAGTGCTAAAAATAAAAAATTGAGTGAGAATTACAATCGAAGAGCGTTATCAGTGTTTCAGGATATATACTTCACGATTACTGAGAAACAGACTCCAAAGCATATTGCTTTAGCTCAATCTATTCATCATTTGACTCGATCGAAAAATTTAATCGGTATGATGAATAAATTTGGTCATTGCATTAGTTATAAAGCATTAAAAAACCTCGATAAAGAGGTAACAACGTCAATTGTGTGTGAAGATATAGACAGAAAATTACTTATTCCTAAGAATATAGTTCGAGATTCGTCGTTATTTCTTCATGGAGCTATAGATAATAATGATTTCAACGAAGAAACATTAAGCGGAAAAGACTCAACCCATGTTACGGCAATGGTGATCTATCAGCAAAAAAACCCTTCTGAAAATGAAGTAAATTTAATCAAAGTGAAGCCTACAGCAGACCTGAACGAGTTTGATTTTAAATTTCTAAACTGTCAAGAAATTCTTCATTTCCAAGAAACTAAGCCGCCTTCAATACCGAATTATAAGGACAGTAGCTATTTATTAAAAAATAGTCAAAATAATTTACAATTTGATAATTTGCTCTGGATCTTGTGTAGACTGCAATATAGTGAAATAGAAAATAATTTCTGCCGACCATCTACCAACTCAATACCAGGATGGACTCCATTTCAACAAATACTATCGTCTGAAAGCTCACCTGTTTCTACTGTTGGATTTAGTCCGATCATACCTCAACCACCGACTTCTAAAGATGTTGTGTATACAGCTATGAAAAATTATGTCAACGTAAGTAATGCACTGGGTAAAAAAATAGCAGTACTTTCATGCGACATGTCAATATATCTTATTGCAAAAAATATTCAACAAACAAGCCAAGAATTTGATAATTTGATATTGAGAATTGGATCGTTTCATTTACAAAAAAATTATTTGCGATGCTTGGGCCAATATTTAGAAGGTAGTGGACTCGATAGTATTCTTATTGAAGCCGATATATATGGTATGAATACTTTGTCGTCAATTCTCAAAGGTACACAGTATAACAGAGGTATTAGAGCACACAAACTCTTGTACGAAGCTTTGAGAAGCATACAAATTTCCGAATTTATTGAATACATGAATTATTCTCAAGATTATTTACAACAACTAAATACTTGTTTTCAAGAGATAAGAGAGAATACAGTAGATAAAGATCATTCAAGTCTAATCGAAAAATATAATCTATATAAAAGAATAATTACAGATTTTTTGAATAATTTTTCAAATTTTTTGCAAACCGTGACCGCTGAAAATGATATATTTAAATATTTTAATAACTACTGTGAAATGGTGGAAATTTTATTAAATTCTGTTTTGGCTGATAGAAGTAATAATTATGAACTGCATTTATTAACTACCAGGCAAATGTTACCTTACTTTTTCTCTATGAATCACACGAATTACATTCGCGGAGTGACACTGTATTTACAAGATATGATACAACTACCTTCAGAAGTTGTACATGATATGAAGAGAGGAATGCTTTCAGTCAAACGAACGGAAGGTAAATTTAATGCAGTGAGCCCTGACTTAGCATTAGAGCAGACTCAGAACCGATCTTCAGCAGTCACTGGAGGCTTGATTGGCATTACTAAAAATGAAGATGCGATGCAGAGATGGGTGCTCCTTTATCCTTTTAAAAACAGTATTCACGAGGCTCTTTCTTCATATCTAGGAATACAAGCAGACTCTACAAGTGACATTAATTGTCATAACGAATGGACGCAACCCAGGATCAATAAAGACGAAAAAGATATTCAAAATATCATAAAGTATTTCCATGCTTGTAATCCTTACAATGACATGGAGAACCGCGCGCTTCGGAATATCTACACCGGTCAACTTGCTGATGAATCATCTTCGCAAAGTTTGTTAAATATTGTAAAAAATGGAGAGGCTATGTTAAGTACGTATGAAAATGAACGATTTGTTCAGAAAAATAAAAAGTTATCCGATCCTATTAAAAGAAGTAAATTTGACAACTTTGTAACTGCTTCTGAAAAAGGAAGTAAAAATACTTCTAGTAAAAAGTTGCAAGATGCAACAGACATGAGTCTCTTTCAAAAAACATTTATGTTGGCTAATCAACGAGGATTTGATACGAAAATTTTAGCATCTTACGAAATTTTGGAGTACTGCAAGTACCTTTTTGACGCCGAAGGATTTTACAGAAAATCTCCAAAATCGGAACTTGTTCATGAAATTGAAAATAATTTCAAATGTGGTGCAAACACGCGGCAGGACGTTTTAAATTTACAAACTCCAAAAATTTATATTGTTGATGGTATGGCACTTGTTCATCGAATCCAATTAAAAAATTTCAACACCTTTGGTGATTTTGCTGAGGCATTCTATAATAAAATTCATAATCTTTTCTTGCAACCAAATGTAAAACGAGTAGATATTGTATTTGACAGGTATGATAATATTTCGATAAAATATTTGGAATCAACTTTACGGAGTAAAGGACAAAATATTAAAAATATTATAATTTCGAACGATCACACTAAAATTCCAACTAATTGTAATAATTTCTTTTCAAGCCCTAAAAATAAGTTACAGCTCGTTCAATTTCTTTGTACTGTTGCTCCTAAATATGCACGAGTAATAGAAGATTGCGATTTATATGTTTGTGGAGGATTTGATGAGCCAACGAAATGTTTTAAATTACAAAACTCTATATTTTTTGAAGTACCTGAATTAAATTCAAATCATTTAGAAGCAGATTCAAGGATGGTTTGTCATATATTTCATGCAGTAAAAAAGCAATCTGCTCATATAATAATTCTTAGCGCTGATACAGATGTTTTTATTCTCGGAATTTATTTTTGGAATAATTTAGCTCTTCTAGGTTGTTTAGGTCTATGGTTTGAAGGTTATTATAAGAATAAATACATTTTAGGATGTCATTTAGCTGCTCAATCCCTAGGCGAAAACATTACTCGTATTTTACCAGCATTACACTCTCTAAGTGGTTGCGATTCGACTAGCAGATTGGGCTCAAAAAAAATTAGTTTAAAAGCTGCATCGCTGGATTTTGTGCAAAATGCTCTAAAGCATTTAGGAAATCCATACCTAACAGTCGAACAGTTAACAGAATTAGAAACCATTTGCACCTACCTTTTTTCAAAAACGAAATTAACTGCTGATGAACTTCGATATAAATTAATTTGTCAAAATATCGGCTTCAGCTTAAATTTATTAAGAGTAATTTGCACATCAGATGCTCTACATTTACATTTGTTAAGAGCTTCAGCACAAACATATATATGGATAAATGCTGACCAAACATTACTACAGCCTATTGATTACACCTTATTAGGCTATGAAAAAAAAGATGGTAAATTGTATCCACGACAAATGACAAAGCGACCATTGCCAGAATTGTTGATTCAGCCCTGCAAATGTACATCTAAATGTCAAACGAAGGCTTGTTCGTGCAAAAAATTACAACTAAATTGTATTTCGTTGTGCAAATGTATTAATAATGACTGCCAAAATAAAAAAGATTGATTATTTGTATTCTTTTTGTATGACTTATGTTAAATTGTTAATTTTCTTATATATATTTTTTTTTTATTAAAAATTCGTACTTATTTTTTTAACTGTTTTTAATTGACGGACTATAATTACCTTTAATCATAAGAAATAATGGAATATGATCACTAAAGCAATAATTGAAATGGTTTCAAAACACTTGTTCAATCCATTTGCTTGATACATAAGGGGGTGGGGTAAAAAAAAAAATTGGACCAACAAATCTCCCGGCAACATGTCGCGTCCGCTACCTAACATGGGTGTCTGCGGGGAAGCGGCGGTGCGCGGGAGGAGAGGTGCCTGCGAGGGGCGCGGAGGCGCCGCGTGCGCCGGGCCGCCGCGCCGCTCCGAGAGACGCGAGACCATAGATAATACACTTATATATGACATAGATAAGCAACAGGAATTTTTTATATAAGCTTCTATTCCACCGCTTATAGCTGGCGTTAGTATCGCTGTTTAAATTAGGGTTTTGGACCTTCACTAGATGGCGCTTTCATGCACTTTATTATTTCGTAACGTTAACGTATAATTCTATTTTATTATAAGGAATTTTGTTATACAATTATTAATCCGTTCTTAATCAGACCAATTTATTTGCATAGTTTACAATTTTATAAATTGATCTCAAACAAAAACAGATTAATAATTGTTAAATAAAACAAATCGGTGCCATCACGTTTTTTTATATTTGCAATGTTTTTTGAAATAATTATAAGCATCTGCCTTAACTTTATCATTTTCGCTATATTTGCTAAGTTTTCCTTTTAATATTGTTGTAACCCCACCACACCAACTGTGTAGAATTATATTGATAGTCATAGAAATTATAAATTTTTTAAGCAGAATTGCATGCAGTTGACATGTGATGAATTGGAAATCACAAAGAATATTTATATTAAATGAAATTATGTCTTTCAAGTTTGGAGACTCCGGAGATTCCTGTATGCACCTAGAAATAGCTTTTACCATACTTTTAATCAAAGTCATGAATTCTGTAGACGGATACGTAAGAGACTTTTTGGTATAATCTCTTTCATAAATATATGATTTTTCATCTCTTTCGCTTAGTAAAAGATCTTTGATGCATACAGGACAGCTTTTAAAAATTCTTATTCGCGCTTTTTTTAA
Organism: Hyles lineata; assembly: GCA_030180105.1. NCBI lineage: Eukaryota > Metazoa > Arthropoda > Insecta > Lepidoptera > Sphingidae > Hyles > Hyles lineata. Next base: position 4,679,332 of record JARJEE010000032.1, on the reverse strand, counting down.
TACCGAGCCTGCTACATATTTTAGGGTTTCGTTATTTAAAAAATCATCTCGTTCTTGAGCAGGCTCGGCTGGAGTCTCCAATTCTTGCAATAAATTATTAATATAAATATCTTCATGATCAGTGCTTTGTAAATTGCAAGCATCTTCTGTTAAAAAACTTTCTATTGACTGCAATATTGAATTATTATCATCTTCACAGTTAGCGTTTACAGAATGTGGGGTTGCAAAATTATTTATAACTAATGTTTTGAACGCATTTATGAACTGTCCACAATTTGGATTGGTATTTCTAACACCGTTGCTTCTAATTTTTGAAAAAAAGTTTTCCAAAGGATCTTGGTTAATATTTCGCGGCAATACACTAGTAATTTTAAATTTTAAATTTAAATGTAGCCACAATTCTCTGTATATTTGGATATTGTGGATCCAATTTTTTAATGATGGTACTTTTTGGTAAATTATAGTACCATCTTTTTTTTTCATTTCAAATCCCATGGAACGAATTACTGGAATAAGTTCATTCCATAGCTTAAAGTGAGGGGAACCATTTTTTAAACAGCTCCTTAACCTCTTGTGTTGCTCGTTGTAGGAGTGTCCATTAAAGGAGTCGAATAATTGGTCCATGATGAAGAGCAAATCTGCCGTATCATGACATTCTTGTGGAAGAATGTTATGTCCTAGGAAAAAAAAAACATATTAGAAATTGTTTTAGGATGTACTATATTATAAATTGGAACAACAATTACTTTACTTTGATAATTATTTTTCACTTTTGTAAATATGTATCAAGAAAATAAAGTTATACTAAGGTTTTTACATTTCTGTTCTAGTTTTGGTATTGTACTATATTTAAGTAGTAATTTAAAGATATTATATTCTAGTGGTTTAAGAAATTAGACAAAGCAATCATGGGAAACCCCAAATTGTGTTATTTCTGCTATTATTATATTTGGAAGGTTACATAACACACGGGCACAATTAATTAGACACTACTTTCAATATAAAGCGGTACAATGAAAATAGATACTAACTTGCGCAAAACTTCATGGCTGCTGACAATCTTTGGCTGAATATCTGTGCAGCATACTTCACTTTCATTTTTGGTATTTTCTCCTTAATTATGTGTGATTCTGTTAATTTATTTACTAATCGGAGCTCATCTTTTTCTGTATCTTTTTCCATGAACATATGAAGGTGGTCCCATTTGGCTATCTTAACAATGCCATTCTCAAGAAATCTGAGATTCTTAGTCACTAAATTGTTTCTCATACCTTTTAACAGGTGTGGTGGGTCAAAAATTGGAAAAATTTTAACCCCATCAATTTCGAAGCCCCTGCTCTTAAATTCTTCCCCTCTTTTTGCATAATCTTGCACTGTCTCCTCATGCAGATTTTTTATTGTTGTCATATTTATTGATGACTGGTCACATATTGTGCAAACAATTTTTAGGCCAGTGGTAGATAAGGTTCTTATGGCTTCTTTTAAAATAATCAATAAATGTTCTTTTTTAGTGGCACCTTGGCAAAATGTAAAAGATATTGGTTCTTTAAATTTTCCTTTTATGCTTTTAATCATTAGCACCAATGCATGGTCAGCTATTTTAGGGGTTCTCGCGTAGCCATAATCCTCAAAACCAATAATTTGTTTGAGTACATTATTATAATAAACACCTGCTGCCAATGCTACCTCATCAAAAATGAGGCTGCAAAGTTTTTTTTCTTCAGGCAGATTGGCTGCCGACTTTTTAATGTTATTTATTATATGGCTATTTATGCCTGGTTTCAAAACTACACAACTTAAAAGTTTTTGTAGAGTTCTTTTTGATGGCAGTACAAAAAGTTTTCTTAATAAGTTATAAGCCTTAGGACTCTGTTTTAAAATAGTAAGGGAAAGTATTTTCTCCTTAAGGGAATATTTTCGCCCCTTTGGCTTCTTTGAATATTTAAGTTGGAGGTTTGTAAAAACCTTTATTGGTTCAGGCAGTTTTTCAATCGTTTCTAAAAATGCTTTTGATTTTGAAATTTTTTCTGCCATTCGGATCTTCATAGTCTGTGATTTACATTTGCTTCTCAGGCTTAAAATTCTTTTTTTAAGCAAACTGATTTCCTTTACAAAACCTGAAATTGAAAACCAAGCTATGAAATAAATTCACATGATTGCAACACAGTGATATAGAACTGAAGAAAACACTACACTTACCTCTTGGTTTAATATGCTTGTACATGTATGATGTGGGTTGTAAAAATCTACTGCCTTTAACTTTTAAATTTCTAGTGGTATCTGAAAATCAATAAAAAAAATTTTAACATTATAAAACAGATTATGCAAATTATTCAAACTTACAATATATCTAACTTGTTTTCAGGAAATCTAGAAGTTGCTTTAAAGAAATGTATCTAATAAATACAATCAAACCAGAGATTGATAATCATATTGCTTAATAACGTAAGGTACATACGTATACAAACAAACATGTATATTACAGTACCAACTTGTTTGCCAACCTGCATTAGGCCAATGTGGTGGACTGTGTATGGCTTAAACATTCTTAATTGTACTCTCGATTGTAGAGGAGGCCCGTGCCATGCAGTGGGATGTAAATGGGCTCATACAGATTTTACAGTAAATTTCAAATTTAAGGTTAATTGCAAGCAATAACAAAAAAAGAATGCAAAATTATCTGACAAACAATAATTGATAAATATTAACATACCATTAATTGTAGTGTTGTGAGGGGCTACAGAATGATTTGAAACATGGGAAACTAAAACATTATCTTCATGAGTTGAACGATGTTCTTCTGGATGGTCCACAACTGGGACCAAGACATCGGTTCCAGATGTTGTAGCACTATTCAAAGTAATTTGTTCTGATAATGCTGTAAAATGTAAAAAACATTGATTTACATCATGATATTAAGTTACTTGCAACAATTTGCCCCTACATTTGCTGTAAACTACATTAATATATCTGACTACCCAGCTTCAAGGTTGGCCAGATATCTAGTAACTGATATCCAGTCTTCATCTCTATTTAACGGTTTCTTACAAGTGGTTCAATCTCAAAATCTCACTATGAATTCAAAGAAATATTTTAAATCGCCCAATCAATCATAAACAATAAGAATTATGTAGGATACATACTATTGAAATGCTACACAACCTGACCCGACGCCAAGCGTACCATATTCAATCTTGATTATGTTTTATTATAATTAATAGAGAGTTAATATTTCAATATTCTTTTACATCTAAATAGGTCAATTATTTAAGCTGAGATATTTTAACCACCAATTTAAAAAAAACCTGCTAACTTGATGAAGAGTTTCTAATGAAAACAAACATGGGTACCAAAACTCATTGATAACCATCCCAGTCTCATTTGTGGCATGCCAAGGAAGGGGTTTAAAAATATAATCTACAAAAACAACTCAAGTAATTTTGTAAAGAAGGATTATGGTGTTAGGGTGAAGTTCATTGAATATTGGATGTTATTATCTACCAGTCTAAGAAATGAAAAAACTCACATAAATTTAATGTTGGAATGGCATTTCTAGTCAGTTGATGACTAGGTAATTGAAAATAACTTTCAAAATGCCTATGGCAGAGACGAATATTATTATAGATATATTCATTGCCTCTTTCTTGAGTTTTTGCTTCCAATACAGCTTTCCAAGAATTAAATCTCTCCTCATTGAAATCCTCCCATTTTGGAAATCTGTGTATTGGTCCTGAAAATGAACAAACATATTGTTCATTTAAATAAAAAATATTATTGCCAACATTCATTTAATAATTATTCTACCGAATATTTTAGGGCCTACCTCACCAAGACGCCATGTTAACATATGAAATTGAAATTTTTCAGGTAAGTAAGTTGCACTAAAGTTTAATATTAATTGATTGGAATTTAAAATTGGCATCTTGTGAAGTAGGTCCCCCGTGATCAAACTTAATTCACATATTTTTTAAAGATGAAACATGTATTATCTGCATGCCATATTAATTTGTTTTTATTATACTATTACTTCTAAGTATTTGGTACTTTACAGCCCACCAGTACAAGAGAATGGCCATTCATGGTATCGATAAAAACAATATAGATTGCAAACCTAAAAATCAAAAAACCAAAAACAAAATTTATTATTGCATTTTTATGGTTTGTTCTTTACTATTTCATTTTACTATTTCATCCAAGGTCACAGATTTTTTAAACATAAAGTAATTATCATCACATTTTGAAATTTGTCCACAGAATTGATGGCAAAATGGGCATTCCCCTTTACTTATATAAATCATAAAATTCCTATAATAATAGGTATATAAGTAAAATAATGAAGTGCATGGTGGCCTGTTGGTAAACAGACTAGATGCGGCTGCCAATATGTTCACGGTGGTTGCGGGTTCGAATCACAGGGCACACCTCTGACTTTTAGGAGTCATGTGTGTATTGATAGTCAATCACCACACACTAAAACGGTGAAGGAAAACATCGTGAGGAAACCTGTATTCCATAACGATTTATAAGAATTTCCATGGTATGTAAGTCCGCCAACCTGCACTAGGCCAGCGTGGTGGACTATATGGCCTAACCACTCTCAATCCTTCTCTCAATTGTAGAGTAGGCCCGTGCCCTGTAGTGGGACGTATATGGGCTGATACAAAAGTAAAATAATAGGTAAATTAATTAATTTCTAACAGCCCAATGAAATTTAAACTTTACTTTTTCTTGATAGTGTTGTTTAATAGGCAGTAAACAGAAACAAATGGAAAGATTTGAGGGAGACCTTTCCCCGTAGGACAAAGTAGTTAGCAGTAGGACAATATAGGTAGATAAAATAAGTGAATATACCCGATAATTTACAATTAGTTCTTAACGTGTCTGGGACGTGATTTACGTTCTATAAATTATTTAATAAAGTCATGTAATATAAAAATTCAAACTTACCATCGAGAATGCATCCAAAATAGCATTTTAATTCACTTTTCTTAGGCATTTTGTCCAAGAAACAAATAACGGAATCCAATAACAAGCCAGGTAAATCGTGAGACGTAGAAAACAAAATCCAAAATCCGAAGCCAAGTAAAATCGTTGAGGGAGAAATCACAGAGTCCATAAACAGTCCAAGTCGAGGTTTATAATAAAAAACAGACAAATAAACTCAAAACTTAACGCACGCGAGAACAGTGAAAAAAGTTTTGAACAATTTTGAAACTTTTGAATTTGACGTTTACCAAGAATCAGTGTTACCAAATATAAATCTAAGATTCTACCAAAGATTCTTCTGTCGTGCGGCTAATGTCTGCTAGGAAAAAGTCTCATAGTTTGTGAACATAATTCAATTTAATTAAAAACTCAAAAAATTATAATTTAATAACATAAGTAATGGTAAATAAGTCAAATAGGGTAACTTTGATCCGGTGTGATTATAGTTATTATGTAGGTATAATCTCTATTTTCCTTCTAACTATCTCATTTATTAAGCATAATTTGAAAAATTAAATATTTACTAGCATTTATGTACATTTAATAGAATTAGCAAGTTGAAGTGGCAATGGGCAGGGCTCATAGCGCGGAGATCTGATGACCGATGGTGTCGGAAAGTGCTCGAATGGAGGCCACGTAGCGGAAAGCGCAGCGTAGGATGTCCACCCACAAGATGGTCCGATGACCTGGTAAAGGTCGCGGGACGTCGCTGGATGCAGGCTGCCTCCAACAGGTCTCTGTGGAAATCATTGGGGGAGGCCTATATTCACCAGTGGACTTCCTTTGGCTGATGGATGATGTACATTTACCTTATATTTTGTCATTAAAAAAATGTTCGCTGTTTGAGCCAAAGTTATATTGAAAAAAAATATTTAAGATTTCGGAAGTTGCATTTTTCATGTAGATTGGGTTGGATTTTACTTAAGTAATTGAAGCTGAGTAAAGCTACTAAAATTTTATAGATTTCTCAAGTTAGTCACACTGCCAGAGTTCTGAGTTACCATTTAAATAAAACATATTTGAGTATTTTGAAAACTTTGATGATCAAATTATGCCACAAATATCCCGATATTTTAAATGGTATTCTTTAAAATTTTAATTAATTTTTCATATAATTATTAAATATATAATAATATGTTAACACCCATCAAGTGACTGAGCTGCCATCTTGTGAATATTATCCAAAAAAAATATGAAAATTATAGCTCCACTCATAAAAGATGGCGTGGTAACACATAAAATAAATCGAATATTTATATGTATGGGAGTTTCATTCCCATGCGCGAGACGGCGGTCACCAAAGCAAGTCGCGCACGAGCGCTCTAATTTCGACTCGCCAACATTGTAGTATTTTTATGTAATTAAATTCAAATTGTTAAAACCAATCAGTCTATTAATATTGTGTTCTGCGGGAACATAAAATGGCGACCGTGACAGGACCTGCGATCTTCGTTAGAATCCAGTGAAAAAACCGACTCGAACCGGTTTGGACAAGACGCGGTGAAGCACGTGGCGCATAGAACAACCCAACAAGCTTTGGAACGAAATATCGACGTGAACCATCTGCGAAGTGGAGTCACCAAATTAGTGAGCCCGTTCCAATTCCTAAGTATTAAATATATTTATATATTTTCATAACGATTGCGCGGCACCCAATGTGCATAAGTAGCTATATACTGACGCCTACGCAACTAACTAATGCCGCATGATTTATGTAATTGCAATTTTTAAGCCTATGTCCATGTGTGTGTGAGTGATTCCCTATTCATAGCTAAATTCTAACCCCAGCACGCCTAATTCACCCATAAAGTCACGCCATTGTTTTAACACATATATTGTGCTTATTTTGCTTGGTTCATGGTTGTAAGCACACCCACAACAATCTATTCCAGCGAATGCTGTGCATGGTCAGTGCTTCGCGCAGAGCGTCGCTTCCTTCAAGTACCTACTCAAGCTTTCGCGCCTTCGGGCGCACGTGGCAACAGCGAGCAAGCGGGCGACGCGATCCGGTTTTTTCCAGTTCGGCGCGACGCGCCCGGTGAAGTGAGGAGCGTAGTAGTAACACTGCGCGAGCGTATGCATGCAATATTTTCATTTCTTAAGTAATCAATTTTGATTTCGCACGTTTATTTGTTACTATGGAGGAAACTAATTACAATCGTTTGGCGTTAAAACGCTCATCAATTAAAGGTCGTGTGACTAAATTTGTGAATTATTTAGAAGTTTTAAAGGATCAATTGTTAGACGATACGCAAATTAACGTGCTGAAACAAAGATTATCTAAAATAGAAGCCCTATTCATAGAGTTCGATGGCGTGCAATGTCAAATTGAAATTTTGGACGAAACAAATTTAAATGTAGAATTGGATAGTAGAGAAACTACCGAGCAGTCCTTTTACGATTCTATCGCACAAGCCCAAAAAATCATTTCAATGTACAGTACAAATCAAAAATCGTCTGGCGAAAGAGATAGCTTGGCAATCCATGATGAAGACAATCGCGAGGTTATAGGTTTTCGTTTGCCAATTATAAAAATTAACAAATTTGATGGAACATATAATAGATGGTTAGAGTTTCGTGATACATTCACTTCACTAATACACAACAACTGTAAAATACAGAATATTCACAAATTTCACTATTTGAATTCTTACCTGGAGGGAGAAGCTGCAAGAGTTATTTGTAATCTTGCAGTTTCTGAACTCAATTATGCTGAGGCTTGGCACCTCATTTGTCAAAGATACAACAACACCCGTCAATTGATAAACAACCACATAAAGTCCTTATTCAATATTGAGCAATTGCGTGAGTCTGAAAAGTCTTTGAGATTTCTTATAGATCATGTCACAAAGAACTTGCGTGCTTTAAATACATTAAAACAACCCACTGAACATTGGGACACCCTAATAGTACACATGATCTCATCTAAGCTAGATAGCAATACTCTTGTAAAATGGGAAGAGTATATTCAAGCAAACGTCAGCGCACTTGAAGTACCCAGTTTAGAAAACTTTATGACATTTTTAAAGGGTCGCGCTGAGGTTCTAGAATCTGTTTCTCGCAATAAGCAAGACAGAAATTCCAAGCATTCCAATCCTAATCAGGGCACTAGATATAATGCAGTTTCGCATACAAAAACCTTTGTTAGCTCTGAGCATGGTAAGCCTTCCTCATCAAGGCCAATTAAATGTGTATTTTGTCACAAAGATCATCGCAATCATGAATGTCCACAATTTCATTCAAAATCTATTGAAGATAGACTTAGCTTAGTAGCAGATTTGAAGCTATGTTACAATTGTCTGCGTAGGGGTCATAATCTACATGCCTGCAAGCTCTCAGGCAAATGTAAAAAATGTAAAAAGCGCCATAATACACTCCTGCACATTCCAACAGAAGCTGACACTAAGATTGCAGATTCTGTGCCTATTTCAATGTCAACTGTTTCATATACTGAAACACTTTTGTGTACATGTCTAATAGATATAATAAATCCTGCCACGAGTGAAGTTGTCACTGCTAAGGCATTGCTAGATAATGGGAGCCAGTCTTCATTAATAACTGAAGCTCTCGCAAAGAAACTAAATCTAACCTATTTTGATTCACATGTACAAAATGTTGTCGGCATAGGCAACACTATTGCCAAACTCAATTCCAAGCGTTGCAATGTTTGTATCCAGTCAAGGATAAACTCTTTCAGTGCTATTACTTCATGTTTAGTTATACCTCAAATATCAGGGAAATTGCCTAGGTTCCATTTAGACATAGCACACATTGATTTGCAGTCTGTCAAGCTAGCAGACCCCACCTTTTATGAACCTTCTGAAATAGAATTGCTTATAGGTGCTGACTTGTTTTGGACTATCATAGGAACCGAACAGCGCTCTTTAGGTGATGGCAATCCTATACTACATGATTCCAAATTAGGGTGGCTGATCTCAGGACCCATTCATAATGTTAAACCTGGCAGTGGTGCCAATTCAAGGTCTTCAATTAAGTGTAATTTTGCCGTTGGTGCAGATAACACTAACTTAGTAGAGTTTCACAATGACTTACAAAGGTTCTGGGAAATTGAAAGCTTGCCACAAATGTCACTTCTTACTGACAAAGAAAAGGCTTGTGAAGCTCATTTTTTGAAGCACACTGAACGTGACCATCTAGGTCGCTTTAGTGTCAAGCTTCCTTTGGTCAAAGGCCCAGAGTGTTTGGGCGATTCTTATTTCATAGCAAAGCGGAGATTTTTAAATCTTGAACGGCGCTTTCGTAAGCAGCCTCAACTTAAAACAGCATATACAAATTTCATTGAAGAATATTCTCAATTAGGACATCTGTCTATATCCAAAGTTAATTCAGTCTAGCGGAAATTTAACACTTAGTCAGTCCACAAACACACTTGGTTTGGACTGGAATCCTTCCACAGATACTCTTCGTTTTCCTGCAATTGTGGAACACTCTGAAGTTTATACGAAGAGGACTATTTTATCTTCCACATTTAAGATCTTTGATCCTTTGGGTCTATTATCATTGTCTACTATAATTCCCAAAATTCTAATTCAGACCCTATGGTCACTAAAACTAGACTGGGATGATCCTGCACCCAGCCAGGTTGTAAAGCCATGGAAGCAATTTGTTGAAGGTCTTAAGTCTATTTCGTCACTATCCATACCTAGATGGACATCCATTGCTGACCCAACTTCAGTCGAAGTACATTGTTTCTGTGATGCCTCTCAACATGCTTATGGCGCATGCTTGTACCTTAGATCTACTAATGCAGAAGGAAAGGTACACGTCCACCTTCTATGTGCTAAGTCTCAGGTAGCTCCTGCATCTAATCCTATTACCATACCTCGCCTAGAGCTTTCAGGAGCTTTACTCGCTGCGGAAATGTCCTCTGCTGTGACCCAAGCCTTGCGACGCAATATATCGCGACATTATTATTGGACAGATTCCAGAGTGGTACTTGGGTGGCTGCGCAATGGCTCCTCCAATTTAAAAACCTTTGTTGCCAATCGAGTCGTTGCCATAAAAGAATTATCCGAGACAGATTCATGGCGTCATGTGCCCACTAAACACAATCCAGCTGACCTCCTCTCTCGTGGAGTAAATCCACAGCAGGTTGCCAGTTGTGACTTGTGGTGGCATGGTCCTGACTTTTTATCCTTGCCTATGTCTCATTGGCCTTGCACACCACCAGAAGCTTTAGAATTTAAAGATTTGCCAGAAATAAAGGCTCATCCTGTGACTGCTTCTCATTCAGATTTACCAATAATAGATTTTCATAAATACTCCAAGTTAAGAAAATTACAACGTGTAGTGGGATATATGCACAGATTTGTTAATAACTGTAAAAATTCTAATGCTAAAACCACAGAGTCTTTAACTAATTTAGAACTAGACAAGGCTTTGCTTTCACTTGCCTATGTTTCACAATTAGAATCATTTCCTAAGGAATATGACATACTTTCAAAGGGAAATTCATTAAATCCTAAATCAAATATTTCTGCCCTAAATCCCTTTATACTAGATAAAATTATTAGAGTAGGAGGTAGAATTCAAGCATCAGAATACAGTTTTGATATGAAACATCCTATTTTATTGAGCTCTAATCACAATTTTACCAAACTTTTGTTCCAACAAGAGCATGAACGCCTATTACATGTAGGACCTCAGGCTTTATTGTGTGCTTTAAGGGCGCGATTTTGGCCCATCGGCGGTAGAAACCTGGCAAGGCGTTTTGTTAACAACTGCACCATTTGTAGGCGTTCCAAGGGTCGAACATTGAAAACTATAATGGGAAATCTTCCTGCCCAACGGCTTACACCAGATTTTCCCTTTGTGACAGTAGGCACTGACTTTGCTGGACCATTTTTGATTACTGACCGCAAGGGCCGTGGTTGCAAAATCACAAAATGTTACTTGTGCATTTTCATATGTTTTCGATACAAATGCATTCATTTGGAAGCGGTGAGCGAATTGTCAAAGGATGCTTTCATTTTAACTTTGAAACGCTTCATATCTCGAAGGGGCATGCCTAGGCAGATATTTTGTGACAATGGAACCAATTTTGTTTCTGCCTCTCGAGAGTTAGGTAATTTTTTTAAACATAATGCCAATAATTTCACTGACTTTGCTGCCAATGAAGGAATTGAATTTCGCTTCTCACCTGCATACGCTCCCCACTTCAACGGCTTAATGGAAGCAGGTGTCAAATCTGCCAAATTTCATCTCACTAGAGTACTGGGTGCCGCGCATTTGACTTATGAAGAATTATCTTCCTTATTCTCACAAATAGAAGCGATCCTTAATAGTCGACCTCTTTGCCCTTTGAGCTCCTTCATGAGTTCAAAACTGTTTATAGAATGCGGTCCTCACATTTTGCACACTCAACTCCATACAGCGCCCGCTCTAATAGTTGGTAGTAGGACTCAGTCCTGCTGTAATATCCACCAGTTGGTACCTCTGGCAATTATGAGCTAGGCCATCTGACCTTCCCTAGGGTACTAATCTGGGAGAATAATAGTTTTCTTCTCTTTTTATTAATTGTCTAGCCCGGTGCAGATTTATTAATGAACCTCTTGTTCCGAATGCACTAAAACCTCAGTTATTGAAGTTATACTTATTTTGGGGTTGTTTGGAAAAAGCTATGGAGGAAAAGCGGAATGCCCATTTTTGGTAGTATCTTGGACTAAGAACGGACATTTATAATGGGGTTATTTGGGTCTTATTTCAGAATAAAGGTAAGGGCTACTAACAGATAATCACATTAAAAATGATGTCATGTCTTTTTAAGGAAAGAAAAAATAAGAAATACAAAATTTTGACGTTATATTTTTAACAATTTGACAATGAATCAATATTGCTTGTACCTATTTTGCTTAGTCCGGGGTTTCACAGTTTCAGTGTTCCTCAGTCATGGTGTAAATCAGCAGAGTCCTTTTATTAATAAGAGTTACCAGAAAGCAATTATGTATTTAAATCCATTAAACACACAATTCCCTAAGGTAACAAAAATATTCAATGAAACGTCAATCAAAAAGAATCTAAAGTTTTAATTTTTCTTTCTCAGCTTAGTTAATTATTTACTGATAGCGCGCGAGTTGAATGCAGTCGGGGCCTGAGGTAAAGAGCGGGAGCATCTCCCCCGCCGTCCGCACGTGTCCCCTCCCGGGCCTGCAGCTTAGTGCAGTACTTCCGAGCTATCGTACGCTTGTTACGATACTCAATATATTATAGCCCGTGTTACTATTTGTTTTTTCAATAATTCACTATAACTGATCTTCCATCAAACTCTGTTAAAAATAACGAGTATTTTTTTGTCGCCAAGTACGAGAAATAGCGAAAATTGTGAATGAATAATTTGTTTTACTTGATTTTGGTGTGTAAAATAAAAACTTATTAAAAAATGTGTGATATTTATTATCTTGCTTAATTTTTATATTATGTTTACCTAGTGACAAGTGACAAACTGAAAACAATGTAAAAAATATCGATATACCCATTATGGCCATCAATAATTAGATCACAGCACTACCTGCATTCCTAAGCTCTGCATTCTCTGAATGGAGGGGAAGGGATCAAGTTGAACAATTCCTCAGAGCATTCACCGTGATACAGGCGGTAGAACACGCTTAGAGAGGCGAAATCCCTCCGGAGTTGTAGCGACTCTAAGTTGCTCGTAACGTCTGCATCATTCACAATGCGGATGGCCCGCCGCTGCAATCCATCCAAGGCATCGAGCAGGTACTAGGCGGATCCATCCCAGAGGTGCGAACAGTACTCCATTACCGGCTGGACTTGCGCTTTATACAAGCGATAAAGCTGACGGGGCGTGAAGAACCGACGCATCCTGTTCAGGACTCCAACCCTGCGTGGTGTGGCAGATATTACGCCCTCGATGTGATTCCTTGGATTGAGATCACAGCGGATATCCACACCAAATATACTCCGATAGGTCATTCCGCACTGAGAGGGGAGCACCCTAAAGAATGGGGAGGGGAGAGAACGGGGTTTTTTGGACGTGAACGCACACACCTGGGTTTTTTTTGGCATTGAACTCAACCATATTCCTGGAACCCCATGTAGAAATGAGATCCAAGGTCCGGTTGAGCTCAATGACAAGATCTTCGCGTCCCTTCACAGTTTCGACTCGGCAACCCGGAGGCCCGCAGTGGTATCGCTCATGAATCGTGCTGTCATCTGCATAGCAATGAATGTTGCCAAGCGACAACATGTCATTGATATGCAGAATAAACAAGGTGGGCGACAGCACCGAGCCCTGTGGAACTCCGGCATTTACCGACATGAGGGCCGAAGCTTGTCCGTCAACGACTACACGTATTCTACGCCCATGCAGAAAGCCGGAAATCCACGAACACAGGCTGCCGGGCAGACCGTATGCCGGAAGCTTGGAAAGAAGACCACGGTGCCAGACCCTATCAAACGCCTTGGCTATGTCGAGACTCACAGCAAGAACCTCGCCACGCCGATCAATCGCCTCACCCCAGCGATGCAGGACAAACGCTAGAAGATCACCCGTTGATCGATATTGACGGAATCCGTATTGTCTGTCACTGATCAACCAGTGATCCTCCAGATAGCGGATCAATTGAGCGTTTATGATCCGCTCCATGACCTTACACATCACGGAGGTGATAGTGATAGGCCGGTAATTGGTAGGGTCCGACCGATCACCCTTTTTGGGGATCGGTTGCACATTGGCCTCTCTCCAAGATTCCGGCACAACACCTGTGCGGTAGGACGCTCGGTAGAGGCGAGTCAGTGCAGGAGACAACTCGGCTGCACAAGCTCTTAAAACCACCGCTGGTATCCCATCCGGACCACTGGCTTACCGCACATCGAGAGACCGCAACTCACGCCGCACATCACATTGCCTGATGCGAATATCTGCCACTGAGAAACCGCAATCAGGCAGTGTAGGCAGCGTCTGAGAACCACGGTCTTAGAGGCGGCAATAAGCTGCAAAGAGATTTGCCAGTAAGGCAGCTTTCTCTTGCGGCTTGTGAGCCAGCGAACCTTCCGGATACCTCAGCGGAAGCAATGCTGGACGGCAGAAGTTAGACTGAACGGCCCTGGCTTAACTCCAATAAGCACGACTGCTAGTCGGGTGATTGGCCAACGCACGCCCAATCCTGCTAACGCGCTGGGCATCCGCTCTAACGTAAGCCTTCTTGCAGGCCTTGGTGACCCAGTTGTAGGCTTCTTTGAGTTTGATAATGTTATGCGTGCGTGCAGGCAACGTGTGCGGCTGGGCGGGCGTGGCGATATGCGGCGCATCCCCCGCGCTGCTGCTGCTCTCCTCCCGCGGCGAGGCGCGCCTGCACGCGCTGCACGAGTCGCAGCCGCTGCACGCGCTCGCGCCCTTCAACAACGACAACTGCCCGCACGGACTGCTCTACTACAACGCCAAGGTACTGTACTGCTGTACACCAACACGCCAACACACCAACACACCAACACGCCAACACACCAACACACGCCTGCACGCGCTGCACGAGTCGCAGCCGCTGCACGCGCTCGCGCCCTTCAACAACGACAACTGCCCGCACGGACTGCTCTACTACAACGCCAAGGTACTGTACTGCTGTACACCAACACGCCAACACACCAACACACCAACACGCCAACACACCAACACACGCCTGCACGCGCTGCACGAGTCGCAGCCGCTGCACGCGCTCGCGCCCTTCAACAACGACAACTGCCCGCACGGACTGCTCTACTACAACGCCAAGGTACTGTACTGCTGTACACCAACACGCCAACACACCAACACACCAACACGCCAACACACCAACACACGCCTGCACGCGCTGCACGAGTCGCAGCCGCTGCACGCGCTCGCGCCCTTCAACAACGACAACTGCCCGCACGGACTGCTCTACTACAACGCCAAGGTACTGTACTGCTGTACACCAACACGCCAACACACCAACACACCAACACGCCAACACACCAACACACGCCTGCACGCGCTGCACGAGTCGCAGCCGCTGCACGCGCTCGCGCCCTTCAACAACGACAACTGCCCGCACGGACTGCTCTACTACAACTCCAAGGTACTGTACTGCTGTACACCAACACGCCAACACACCAACACACCAACACGCCAACACACCAACACACGCCTGCACGCGCTGCACGAGTCGCAGCCGCTGCACGCGCTCGCGCCCTTCAACAACGACAACTGCCCGCACGGACTGCTCTACTACAACGCCAAGGTACTGTACTGCTGTACACCAACACGCCAACACACCAACACACCAACACGCCAACACACCAACACACGCCTGCACGCGCTGCACGAGTCGCAGCCGCTGCACGCGCTCGCGCCCTTCAACAACGACAACTGCCCGCACGGACTGCTCTACTACAACGCCAAGGTACTGTACTGCTGTACACCAACACGCCAACACACCAACACACCAACACGCCAACACACCAACACACGCCTGCACGCGCTGCACGAGTCGCAGCCGCTGCACGCGCTCGCGCCCTTCAACAACGACAACTGCCCGCACGGACTGCTCTACTACAACGCCAAGGTACTGTACTGCTGTACACCAACACGCCAACACACCAACACACCAACACGCCAACACACCAACACACGCCTGCACGCGCTGCACGAGTCGCAGCCGCTGCACGCGCTCGCGCCCTTCAACAACGACAACTGCCCGCACGGACTGCTCTACTACAACGCCAAGGTACTGTACTGCTGTACACCAACACGCCAACACACCAACACACCAACACGCCAACACACCAACACACGCCTGCACGCGCTGCACGAGTCGCAGCCGCTGCACGCGCTCGCGCCCTTCAACAACGACAACTGCCCGCACGGACTGCTCTACTACAACGCCAAGGTACTGTACTGCTGTACACCAACACGCCAACACACCAACACACCAACACGCCAACACACCAACACACGCCTGCACGCGCTGCACGAGTCGCAGCCGCTGCACGCGCTCGCGCCCTTCAACAACGACAACTGCCCGCACGGACTGCTCTACTACAACGCCAAGGTACTGTACTGCTGTACACCAACACGCCAACACACCAACACACCAACACGCCAACACACCAACACACGCCTGCACGCGCTGCACGAGTCGCAGCCGCTGCACGCGCTCGCGCCCTTCAACAACGACAACTGCCCGCACGGACTGCTCTACTACAACGCCAAGGTACTGTACTGCTGTACACCAACACGCCAACACACCAACACACCAACACGCCAACACACCAACACACGCCTGCACGCGCTGCACGAGTCGCAGCCGCTGCACGCGCTCGCGCCCTTCAACAACGACAACTGCCCGCACGGACTGCTCTACTACAACGCCAAGGTACTGTACTGCTGTACACCAACACGCCAACACACCAACACACCAACACGCCAACACACCAACACACGCCTGCACGCGCTGCACGAGTCGCAGCCGCTGCACGCGCTCGCGCCCTTCAACAACGACAACTGCCCGCACGGACTGCTCTACTACAACGCCAAGGTACTGTACTGCTGTACACCAACACGCCAACACACCAACACACCAACACACGCCTGCACGCGCTGCACGAGTCGCAGCCGCTGCACGCGCTCGCGCCCTTCAACAACGACAACTGCCCGCACGGACTGCTCTACTACAACGCCAAGGTACTGTACTGCTGTACACCAACACGCCAACACACCAACACACCAACACGCCAACACACCAACACACGCCTGCACGCGCTGCACGAGTCGCAGCCGCTGCACGCGCTCGCGCCCTTCAACAACGACAACTGCCCGCACGGACTGCTCTACTACAACGCCAAGGTACTGTACTGCTGTACACCAACACGCCAACACACCAACACACCAACACGCCAACACACCAACACACGCCTGCACGCGCTGCACGAGTCGCAGCCGCTGCACGCGCTCGCGCCCTTCAACAACGACAACTGCCCGCACGGACTGCTCTACTACAACGCCAAGGTACTGTACTGCTGTACACCAACACGCCAACACACCAACACACCAACACACGCCTGCACGCGCTGCACGAGTCGCAGCCGCTGCACGCGCTCGCGCCCTTCAACAACGACAACTGCCCGCACGGACTGCTCTACTACAACGCCAAGGTACTGTACTGCTGTACACCAACACGCCAACACACCAACACACCAACACGCCAACACACCAACACACGCCTGCACGCGCTGCACGAGTCGCAGCCGCTGCACGCGCTCGCGCCCTTCAACAACGACAACTGCCCGCACGGACTGCTCTACTACAACGCCAAGGTACTGTACTGCTGTACACCAACACGCCAACACACCAACACACCAACACATCATCACACCAACACACCAATAAACTAACACGCCAAGAACCCAACACACCAATAGACAACACACACCAACACACGAATAGACAACACACACCAATACACCAATAGACAACACACATCAACACACCAATAGACAACACACACCAACACACCAATAGACAACACACACCAATACACCAATATTTTTTCACCATTTTGAGACTTAACATCTTATGTCTCAGGATGGCGAGCTCAGTGGAATGCCAAGCATTGCTTTGTTATTCAAAGTGTTGTTTGGTTTTGCTACTGTTCATGAGCGGTCGTATCGCTTACCACCAGGCGAATGGCATGCTTGTCTTGCTATTCATTGCAATAAAAAATAAACACTAATACAAAGAGGAATGCCCATTTTTGGGCTAAGCGGTCAGGAATAAACAGGAAAATTAAATAATATAATAGTTTTCTTGTTTAAAAAAAACCAAAGGTTGCCTGGAAGAGATCGCAGCTAGCGATAAGGCTGCCTATTGTAATCAGTCTAGTTTTTCTAAGTATTTTGTATTTCTTTTGGGTGTACAATAAAGCATATAAATAAATGAATACGCACTTACTAAACCAATTTTAAAAAAACAAAATAAATATATAACGTGTTTGTTGTTTTATTTTCAGTCAATATCGCTCTTGTAACTCTTTTGAGTGTTTTTCGCTATTCCCCGTAGATTCGAATTTGACCATTGACGCCCATTATAAAAAATCATCCTTTATTTTAGTATAGATTTAATTATTAAACACGCCCATTATAAAAAATCCTCCCATAAGTTAGTATAAATTTATTTATTTACTAAACTTACAATACATTTCAACAGTCGGAACTTCGCATTTGCACTCTGCCCACCCACTTGTCGTACGACGCGTGGTGGCCGGTGCGCAAGGTGCCCATCCGGATGACTCCTCACTTCGTCACCTTCCACCTGGAGTCCAAGACATACTGCCTCGTGGCATCCACCCAGCAGCCCACCACCTCCTACTACAAGTTCAATGGAGAGGACAAGGAGAAGTCCACTGAGAATAAGGGGGATCGGTGAGTGATATCATATACTGTTTATTTATTTTTAACTGCACATAAAGAGGAAAACACTTAAAGATATTACAAATGAAAAAAAGGACAGATGTCTTATCGTTCTAGGTGATTTTTTACAGGCAACCTTCTGTCATCCTTCAATCTTCAATTCTTTATTGTTATAATCAATTCTATACCGCACTACACCAAAGCCGCCGACCCGGCGACACAGCCCGCCGGCGAAACCCGCCGGCTTGTGCGAAAACAATCGTTTCGGCGACAAATGCCAGCACGTGTTGCCCACCGACGTGACATTTAGATAATGATGTTATGTCCATAAGTTACTCTGGCTACAATGTCCTTCAAACCAGCATATCGGACTCCGAAACTTGAATATAAAAAAGAAATAGTGTTTGTTAACATTTTTTTTACTTTTTTAATTTTAGACTGGTGTACAATAAGTTTTTTAATAAATAAATAAAATTAATAAAATATTTTTTTTTCTGAGTGACATGAACGGTGTTAAAATTAGTAGTCGAGTGGGTAGACAAATAAAAATCAGTTTGCTCATTGTTAAACCGTTTTAGTCGCCGCGATATGCGCAGGGCTTCCGTAAATTCGGTAAGGATAACAATTTATTCCCTTTTGTGACTGGGAAATATCAAAATATTTCCCATTTTGATTATTTTCACCCGTTTATCAAAGCAATGTGATCGTTAATTTGTACGTTTGGTTAGAACAGTGGTTCAAATTATTTTCTGTTATGTAATGTCTAAATCATAATTTATAGAACAGTGGTCCAAATTATTTTCAGTTATATCTAAATAATATATCTAAATCACATTTAATTTAGTAGTCTTGAGAGTTCCAATATCGTACACAAATGCTCAAACGTTTTCGGGTCACGACTTTGATTAGCGCTCAAGGACCTTTCGAAAATACATATTCCAAAATTATTACTCAGGAATACATCAGTGCATTTACACTGTTATTTGGCGAGGTAAATAGACATTGCAGACTCTCACACTCTTAGTTCGTTGTAGTAAATATTCTAGATAAATATTCTGTGGCGTCATTGATAATATTATTTTGCCCGAAGAAAAACGTTGGTTTTTTTTTTGCCTTTTTATCAAATTATAGAATGGTTAGCCGTTACATGTGTTCCCTATGCCCTAAACAGTGTAAACGCACTGTTGTGTCCCGGTTCGAAGGACATAGTAACTAGAGTAACTACTGGACATATTGAGACTTAACATTTGATGGCTAATGATGACGAGCGCAGTGGACTGGCTAGCATTATTACTATCCATGAGCTGTTGTATCGCTTACCATCAGGCGAATGGCACGCCCGTCTCGCTATTCAAAGCAATAATAGAAAATTTTAGTTTAAAAAACAAAAAACACGCTTTCATAAACGATCCAATAAAAAAAAAAATTAAATGATAACTGCTTGCATTAAAACAACTATCCAAGGCTGTCTTATCAAAGGAAGACAGCTGCGCGCAAATTACCATCTTTTAATGTTTTTCAAAAAGGTAAAATTTCTGAAGATTCTGGGTAAGATAATGTAGCACATTTTTAAATTATTGTATTGTCATCGGTCCTGGATAAGTATGCAAAATTTCGAGTCAATTCGACGTTTTGAAGTGCTAGAAAATCGACTTCAAAGATTCCCATACATACTTACATACATACATACATACATACATACATACATACATACATACATACATACATACATACATACAAAAACGCGTTTGTTCCAGGTTCCCGTACCCGATGCAGGATCGTTTCTCAGTGATGCTATTCTCTCCTGTATCCTGGGAGATCATTCCCAACACCAAGATCGAGCTGGATGAATGGGAGCACGTGACTTGCCTGAAGAACGTGTCACTGTCTTATGAGGGTACCAGGTAATACATTAAGGTTATTTTATTGTTAGTCAAGTCAGTTAATGTTGCATAAAATTTGGTTTGTCGCAGCGTTGGTTTTGTGGTTTTTGTGGCGTGTCTTGGCTGTGTATCGTGGGTTGTTAGATTCTAACCCAAAATAAAACAATTGTGGAAGTTTAAAAAAAAATATGTATCCGAAAGTTGAATTTTTACCCGACATTTTTTAATATCCTACCAAAAAATGATTATAATTAAAGTTTCCATTGGCAGAATTGTCGACATCGGCACTGTTTGCTGTAAATAAAGAACTAACTGACTGAATTAAAGTTCCCGATTTAATTATAAGTGCGTGGTGGCCTGTTGATAATAAACCATGCTCAAATGTGAACATTGTTCACGGTGGTCTCGGGTTCAAATCCCAAGGCACACCTCTGATTTTTCGGCGTAATGTGTGTATTGATATCAATCACCACGCAGGATAACGATGAAAAGCAATTGTGACAAAACCTGCATACCATAGCCATTAGTAATACCTATTTCTATGATGTATTAAGTCCGCCAACCCGCACTAGGCCAACTTGGTGTACTATATGGCCTAACCCGTGCCCTGAAGTGGGACGTATATGGGCTGACACAGATTGAATTAATGTTTCTTTTCCATCAGGTCTGGCCTAAGAGGATACATAGCAATAGGAACTAACTACAATTACAGTGAAGATATTACCTCCAGAGGAAGGGTATGTAACTAAAGTATAGCTTTATATCACCTAAAATCCAGATAAATTACCTTATACATAGACATTTTATAAACCTATTTTAGTTGCTGAATGTTTTGTCTTTTTTATCATAATCATCATCATCATCAGCAATGCATTAGCATATTCAGGATAAAAATAAAGGTAGCCTATATGTTGATTCAGGATATCAGCTACCATTATACCAAACTTCATCGAAATTGGTCCAGCCGTTTGAGCGTGAAGAAGTAACTAATACACAAACTTTCGCCTTTATAATATTGAAATGATATGAAAATATTTATTGAATCCATAAAATGTAATATACATTATTTAGATTTAGTATTAGTAGAATATGTTAAGGTTCTGTATTACGCGTATGCGTGCGTGCGTGCGTGCGTGCGTGCGTGCGTGCGTGCGTGCGTACACGCATGTGCGTGCGTGCGTACACGCATGTGCGTGCGTATTTATCTCAACACTGACTTTACAATCGTGTCGTCAGATAATAATCTACGACATAATCGACGTGGTTCCGGAACCTGGGCAGCCGCTGACGAAGAACAGGTTCAAGGAGATCTACGCCAAGGAGCAGAAGGGCCCCGTCACCGCGCTCACACAGGTGCTGGGCTACCTCATCTCGGCTGTGGGACAGAAGGTATGTATTTGACAGCCTCCGTGGCGCAGTTGGTTTGACGCCGGTTGTGAAACGTCCAGTTAACCAGGCAAATATACAAAGAAATAGAGCGCATATCTGAAAAAAAAAAGTTATTTCAAGCTTCCAATTTCCTTTTTCCAAATTTCTTAACGATAAATGTCCACCAAGATACAGACTGTCAATAAACACAAAAAAAATGGCTAATAAATACCCTTTCATTTATTGAGTACTATAGGTATAATATTTATAGTTTTGTCATTTCTTTATTTCGATTGTTTTGTGCAACAAATTGTCATGTTTTAACCGACTTAAAAAAAGGACAAGTTTCTCAATTCGGCTGTACGTTCTTTTCTATTATTATTATTTATCAAACGAAAGTCAACGTGGATTTTCTGAAAGACATTGGTATTGAAATAAAACTTTTATTTACGGATTCCATCGCGGATTTGGTTAAATTATAATTTTGTTTTTGTAACTTCCCGAAGTTTCGATTACTTTACAGCCGGCATTAGCCGATTATTAACAGCCGGCATAATTGTATTTATTGGCATGGGACTGCCGTCTGATGCCAATAGATACTCTGCCTGGGCGGCATTTGCGCTCACCATCAGGTGCAATGTGGCACTATGCCGGGCTAGAATAAAACAGCTTTCGTGGTCTCGAGGCGGACTCATGAACAGACATTTGTATGTTTTTCCACAGATATACATATGGCAACTCAAAGACAACGACCTGGTAGGCGTGGCGTTCATAGACACGCAGATCTACGTGCATCGGATGCTGGCCATCAAGAACCTGATCCTGGTGGCCGACGTGTACAAGTCCATCTCGCTGCTGCGCTACCAGGCCAGGCACCGCACGCTCTCGCTCGTGTCCAGGGACTTGAGGTTCGCGCAGGTAAATATATATATACATATATACATATATACATATCAGGAACCCGATCCTGGTGGCCGACGACAACGAGTGTAAATTGACGCATTTTCCAAGATATTTTTTGAAAGCTTCCGTAGCGCAGTTGGTTAGACGCTAGTTGTGAAAGTGTTGTAAGGTCGAAATTACTTTCTCGTGAGTTTTGATACCCAGGACACAATACTTTTAACTCAGTGTGGGTTCACTACTATACAGGATATATCAATACTTCTACCGAAAACGAAGATGGGTGGCAGATTAGTGGCTATAGACAGAATGTAACGAAAAAATTGCGATAAACGCAACAATATTTTTTTAATGTTATTTCTCCTATCGTCGTATTTTGGTGGTAAATACATAGGTTTTTAAAATAATAATGTACACCATTTTATATTTAAAGACGGTATGGTACGCGGGGGTTTTAATTATTATTTTAGCAAAAACTATGGATTTACCACCCAAACAAATACGATGATACTTAAAAAAAATTGTATTTTTTGCGAGTTTTTTTTTTCATTGTGTTCGTAGTCACTAAAACTACCACCCGGCTTTTTCGGCAGCAGTCTTAACATACTCTGTATATGTGACTCTTGAGAATATATTTTATATATTATTTGTTGTTTAGATATATGAGATGGAGTTCATGGTGGACAACACGAGTCTCGGGTTCCTGGTGAGCGAGGCTGAAGGCAACTTCGCCATGTTCATGTACCAGCCGCAAGCAAGGGAGAGCTATGGAGGTGAGTTATTGTTACGCATTTATATTGAAATTCTTCTAAACGCACTGAAATGTGCACAGTCAGTATCAGCCCATATACGTCCCACTGCAGGGCACGGGCCTACTCTACAATCGAAAGTACGATTGAGAGTGGTTAGGCCATATAGTCCACCACGCTGGCCTAGTGCGGGTTGGCGGACTTACATACCATAGAAATTTTTATGAACCGCTATGGTATGCAGGTTTCCTCACGATGTTTTCCTTCACCGTTTTAGTGCGTGGTGATTGACTATCAATACACACAATCCCACAAATCCCAGGGCACACCTCTGACTTTTCGGAGTCATGTGTGTATTGATAGCACAGTAGCTTACAATATTTAAAAATAATTAATATGAGTACTGACTTTCAGTAATAGGTCAGCGCGGTGGACTATATGACCTAAGTCCCTTAAATCAACTGATGGTAGGTCCCTCATATCACTAGTGGTAGGTCTCTCATATGTGAGAGGCCGCCTGGGTAGGTATCATCGTAATGTCTACTTCTCCCGTCAAACAGCAGTGTAAATGCACTGTTGTGTTTTGGGTTGTAGGACATTGTAGCCAGAGTAATTATTGGACATATCGAGACTTAACTACTTGTGTCTCAGGATGGCGAGCGCAGTGTCAAGCATTGCTTTGTTATTCAAGGGTTTGTTTGGTTTTGCTACTGTTCATGGGTGGTTGTATCGCTTACCATCAGGTGAACGGCATGCTCGTCTCACCGTTCATTTCAATAAAAAAGTATCAATAGAAGTACTAACTTTTACTAATGGGTCGGCACGCTGGATTAAGTGGCCTAAAGGCCTCTTAAATCAAATCACGTGTACAAAAGGCGTTTGCTCAGCTGTAGTAAATTATCTATTGCCCACCACAGGCCTTCTCAACAACTCCCAAAATTTAAATACCGGCATACTAAATCAGCTGGTTGTTCACGCCGGCACACTAATAGCAACGGCTTGTTGCAGGGCAGCGGCTGATCCGCAAGAGCGACTTCCACGTGGGGCAGCAGGTGCACGCCATGTTCCGCATCAACGCGCGCCACGTGCCCAACGCCAACTGCCGGAAACACGTCACCATCTACAGTATGTGTCTGCTGTGTCTATATAGTATATACAGTATGTTCTGACTGCGTGCGTGCGTGAGTGTGTGCGTGCGTCAGTATCTACTGTCCTTCTCTCTCTGCCTGCGTGTGTGAGCGTTTGCGGCAGTATCTACTGTCTCTTTCTCTCTGCGTGCGTGAGTGAGTGTGTGCGTGCGTGCGTACGTACGTTAATAATATTAATTAAGTAAATTAATTAAGATTCGTATCATCTCTCTATAAACTGTTGGACCACTTCCGCACACACCACACACACACAATCACACTCTTATTCTTGGATTGTAATACAAATCTGATAATAGTAGTTTGCGTCTAGCGAAAGTGAGCCAATTATTACTTTTTCGTGCTGCCACTAAAGGTACAATGATGTGACGTTCAAAATTATGAAAATGCACTGTATTCACTGGTGATAATTGGTCAACTTAATTATGCCGGCCTGATTGCATCTATATACACAGAGAATACTGAATATATAATGCGATACTCTGAATTAGATCCTTAAGGCTGACTTTTATTGTGTACAGTGGTCGTTTTCTAGTACGTCAAATATGACATATTTGGGTTATATAAATATGCCCATATTTAAATAGATTTATCTTTTTTTCCTGATTTCACAATATGAATTCAACCCAGTAAATGAACAGGATCTAAATAACTAGGATGAAAATAAAATAAAAATGGATAATTTTGGATTTTTTAATGTACTACATGTAGATATAACAGTATAGAAAAATAGGCAATCGAGCTTCCAAGATTTATTTGAGGGTAGTAACATTCCATGTTTCTCTACAGCGACGCTAGATGGCGGTATCGGGTACGTGCTGCCCATCTCCGAGAAGATGTACCGACGACTGCTCATGTTGCAGAATGTCATGAACAACTACTGCTGTCACATCGCTGGACTCAACCCCAGGGCTTTCAGGTAACCCACCATTATTCTTATATCTGTAACAATAAAATCGTGTTATTAGGGTAAAGATTAGATAAATAAAATAAATAAGAATGAAATAAATACCCAAGATGAACAGACGCCCTGAATGAAAAGCAGATGAAATCTATAGTCTATTATTATAGATTTCATCTGCTTTTCGTGCGATAGATGATATCGAATAGTTTAAATTATCCAGTGCACAAATGAATACTCGAGATCTTTCTATACTTATATTCATATTTACTTTCAATTTAAAACAGACTACGCTTGTATGTGTTATGTACAGTAAGTTAACAGTGACATGTCGTGTTGTCAGGACGTACAAGAGCGCTCGTCGCCAGGTGTGCGGCGGCGCCACGCGCGGCGTGCTCGACGGAGACCTCGTCGCGCTCTACACCACCATGCCCAACGCAGACAAACTCGACGTCAGTACACACATACACACATACACACACGCACATACACGCACTCACACGGGGATACGTACACGCACTCGGGGACACAAACATGCATACGGGTATAAATACACGCACACGGGGACACATACATGCACACGGGGACACAAACATGCACACGGGGACACACACACGCACACGGGGACACACACACGCACACGGGGACACACACACGCACACGGGGACACACACACGCACACGGGGACACACACACGCACACGGGGACACACACACGCACACGGGGACACATACACGCACACGGGGACACATACACGCACACGGGGACACACACACGCACACGGGGACACATACACGCACACGGGGACACATACACGCACACGGGGACACATACACGCACACGGGGACACACACACGCACACGGGGACACACACACGCACACGGGGACACACACACGCACACGGGGACACACACACGCACACGGGGACACACACACGCACACGGGGACACACACACGCACACGGGGACACATACACGCACACGGGGACACACACACGCACACGGGGACACACACACGCACACGGGGACACATACACGCACACGGGGACACACACACGCACACGGGGACACATACACGCACACGGGGACACATACACGCACACGGGGGAGTGTCCCCGTGTGAGTGCGTGGGTGTGTGAGAGTACGTGTCCCCAGTGTGTGTGAATGTGCCCGTGTGATGTGTGAGAGTGTGAGTATGCGTGTCCCCGTGTGGATGTGTGGGTGTGAGTGTCCCCGTGTGGTGAGTGAGTGTGCGTGTCCCCGTGTGGTGTGTGAGAGTGTGGTAAGGGTGCGTGTCCCCGTGTGGTGTGTGAGTGTGCGTGTCATGAGTTCCCACACGGGAACACTCACACTCTCACACACCACACGGGGACACTCACACTCTCACACATCACACGGGGACACGCACTCACACACCACACGGGGCCACTCACACTCTCACACATCACACGGGGACACGCACACTCTCACACCACACGGGGACACGCACTCCACACACCACCACGCACTCTCACACACCACACGGGGACACTCACACTCATACACCACATGGGGACACACACACTCACACACCACACGGAGCTACTAACAAACTCACACGGGGACACGCACAACACACAACACGGGGCCATTCACACTCTCACACATCACACGGGGACACGCACACTCACACACCACACGGGGCCACTCACACACACACGTGGACACGCACACTCACACACCACACGGGGACACTCACACTCACCACACTCTCACACACCACTCGGGGACACGCACACTCACACACCACACGGGGACACTCACACTCATACACCACATGGGGACCACTCACACACCACACGGAGCTACTAACAAACTCGCACGGGGACACGCACAACACACAACACGGGGCCATTCACACTCTCACACATCACACGGGGACACGCACACTCACACACCACACGGGGCCACTCACACTCATACACCATATGGGGACACTCACACTCACACACCACACGGAGTTACTAACAAACTCACACGGGGACACGCACAAGACACAACACGGGGCCATTCACACTCTCACACATCACACGGGGACACGCACTCTCACACACCCACGCACTCACAAGGGGACACTCCCCCCGTGTGCGTGCGAGTATGTGTCCCCGTGTGCGTGTGGGTGTGTGAATGTGCCCGTGTGATGTGTGAGAGTGTGAGTATGCGTGTCCCCGTGTGGATGTGTGGGTGTGAGTGTCCTCATGTGGTGTGTGAGAGTGTGGTGAGTGTGAGTGTCCCCGTGTGGTGTGTGAGTGTGAGTGTCCCCGTGTGGTGTGTGAGTGTGCGTGTCCCCGTGTGGTGTGTGAGAGTGCGGTGAGTGTGAGTGTCCCCGTGTGATGTGTGAGTGTGCGTCTCCACGTGTTGTGTGTGAGTGGCCCCGTGTGGTGTGTGAGTGTGCGTGTCCCCGTGTGATGTGTGAGAGTGTGGTGAGTGGGAGTGTCCCCGTGTGGTGTCTGTGAGAGTCCCCGTGTGGTGTGTGAGTGTGCGTGTCCCCGTGTGGTGTGTGAGAGTGTGGTGAGTGTGCGTGTCCCCGTGTGGTGTGTGAGAGTGCGGTGAGTGTGAGTGTCCCCGTGTGATGTGTGAGTGTGCGTGTCCACGTGTAGTGTGTGAGTGGCCCCGTGTGGTGTGTGAGTGTGCGTGTCCCCGTGTGATGTGTGAGAGTGTGGTGAGTGGGAGTGTCCCCGTGTGGTGTCTGTGAGAGTCCCCGTGTGGTGTGTGAGTGTGCGTGTCCCCGTGTGGTGTGTGAGAGTGTGGTGAGTGTGAGTGTCCCCGTGTGGTGTGTGAGTGTCCTCATGTGGTGTATGAGTGTGAGTGTCCCCGTGTGGTGTGTGAGAGTGCATGGTGGTGTGTGGAGTGCGTGTCCCCGTGTGGTGTGAGAGTGTGCGTGTCCTCGTGTGGTGTGTGAGAGTGTGGTGAGTGTGAGTGTCCCCGTGTGGTGTGTGACTGTTGAGTGTCTCCGTGTTGTGTGTGAGTGTGCGTGTCCCCGTGTGGTGTTTGAGTGTGAGTGTCCCCGTGTGGTGTGTGAGAGTGTGAGTGGCCCCGTGTGGTGTGTGAGTGTGCGTGTCCCCGTGTGATGTGTGAGAGTGTGAGTGGCCCCGTGTGGTGTGTGAGTGTGCGTGCCCCCGTGTGATGTGTGAGAGTGTGAGTGGCCCCGAGTGGTGTGTTGTGCGTGACCCCGCGTGATGTGTGAGAGTGTGAGTATGCGTGTCCCCGTGTCCCCGTGTGATGTGTGAGAGTGTGAGTGGCCCCGAGTGGTGTGTTGTGCGTGTCCCCGCGTGATGTGTGAGAGTGTGAGTATGCGTGTCCCCGTGTCCCCGTCTGAGTTTGTTAGTAGATCCGTGTGGTGTATGAGTGTGAGTGTCCCCGTGTGGTGTGTGAGAGTATTGTCCCCGTGTAGTGTGTGAGTGTGCGTGTCCCCGTGTGGTGTGTGAGTGTGCGTGTCCCCGTGTGGTGTGTGAGTGTGCGTGTCCCCGTGTGGTGTGTGAGTGTGAGTGTCCCCGTGTGGCGCGTGAGTGTCCCCGTGTGGTGTATGAGTGTTAGTGTCCTTGTGTGGTATGTGAGTGTGCGTGTCCCCGTGTGGTGTGAGAGTGTGCGTGTCCCCGTGTGGTGTGTGAGTGTGCGTGTCCCCGTGTGTTGTACGAGAGTGAGAGTGTGAATGTGAGTGTCCCCGTGTGGTGTGGGAGTGTGAGTGTGTGAATATGCGTGTCCCCCGTGTGAATGTGTTAGTAGCCCCGTGTTGTGTGTGAGTGTGAGAGTCCCCGTGTGGTGTGTAAGTGTGTGTGTCCCCGTGTGAGTGTGAGTGCGTCCCTGTGTGAGTATGCGTGGCCTATGTCAGTGTGTGACTACGCATGTGCGTGTCCACGCACATGCCATGCCATGAATATTTCGGATATTAAATATGTACAAACAACAGTTACATACATAGACCTGACCCCACACTACTGTTGGTCTTGTGTCGTGGATATCAGGAACTTTTCGGTCCCACAAACACCCAGACCCGAAACAAATACCTGTGGTTCACACAAATATTAGTTTCCGTGCGGGGATTGAATCCACGCACGGCCTCTCGTTCCATATCTGGCTTCTAACCAGCTCCGCCCCGGAGGCTGTCAAAAATATTCACAAGTATTTGTTCAGGTCTGTATGTTGGTGAGACCGAAAAACCTCAGTTTCTGATATCCACGATACAAGATTAAGGGCCAGCTCAGACCGGGACATAATGGCAAGGGATCCATGCATGTCGTGGCATCGAAAGGCATTTCTCGATGCTACGACATCAGTATAAAACAATAGAATTTATGTCGTATTCCCAGTAGATAAGTTTCAATATCCTTTGGTAAAAAATTAAATGCCCTTACCATGCAGTTCTGGCTTGTGTAAAGCGCCATTTACACGGAGACTTTCTCGCATCGAGAATTGTATGCTATTATCGAATGACATAATCGCCATAGATTATCGAATTTTGACAAATGTTTACAGGATGAAACTTTTTTATATGCTTACGATAATCGTATCTTCGAGACGAGAATGTCTCCCTTTGTGAACGGGGCTTCATACTATAGTTTACTATTGGAGAAAGTATGTATGTTAGTATATACAATATTATATTTTATTTACAGATCGCAAAGAAAATCGGCACGCGAGTTGAAGAGATAATGGCCGATTTGTGCGAGATAGACAGACTGACTGCACACTTCTAATTAAGCTCATTTACTATAGTTTTGTAAATAATTAAATATAATGTTATGAATTTTGTTGTGGTTTTATTTCACCCTAAAATGTTTGCATATGAAATTAATTGACTACCTCGGTAGCGTAGTTGTTCGCTACGGTTAGACAGCTGAGGTCTCGGGTTCGAAACCCGGGTCGGGCAAAGTGATAGTGGAATTTTGGAAATGGGAAAAAAATGAGACGGATATGGAATAGAAATTGTAGCAACGACTACAACAATCACTGATGATTAGGGCCAGCGTAGACCGGGACGGAATGGCATAGGATATACTTTTTTACCAAAGGTTATTCAAAATTCGACATAAATAGCAATGCTTTAAATTTATGCCGTGGCATCTTCGATCAAATATATACTAGATACAGGGTCCGGAACAAAATCACACGCCAAAAATGGCCGAGGTTGCTTATACTTATACATTTGAATTTCGAACTATGAGACGTAACAAAGTTTTAAATTATAATAAACTTCAGGTAACAATAAACCTTATTCCTTTAAATTAAGATTCATTATGTTTTGGACCATACCTTACTCAAATAAGAGCATACGCCTATTTGGGCTCTTATTTCTCTTGCCGTTTTTTAGGCCGTTACTTATAATCTAGAGCAGAGATAATCAAACTTATTTCTTTTACCGCCCCCTTCGAAAGTCTATTATTTTTCAGCGCCCCCCATTGATACACTCCGAACAAAAAAATCATGTCTTTAATTTATTCAGTTATAATGTGATATATTAATCGGCTCTGGTGTTTAAACTTACAATGAGCCGATTCTTACCCAAAAAATATATTTACAACTTGATTGTACTTGAGTATTTTTAGTGATTAAACCATCTTATAGGACAGAAACATAAACTAATTATTCGATATTGAGTAGTAGGTAGGTTATAATTTTAGTGAATTTTAAAATATAAAGTAATTAAAATTACAAATCAACCATCGCCCCCCTTTTTTTTGGAATCCTTAACGCCCCCCTCTAAGTCTCCAATGCCCACAAGAGGGCGATATCGCCCACTTTGGGAAACTATGATCTAGAGTATATTTGATCGGAACGTGGCATAGAATGGCATTTCGCGATGCCGCGCCATAAATTCAAAACAATGAAACGCCTTTATACAGCATATTATGGAGTACAAATTCTAACAAGCGTTATTATGCCTGAGCATGTAACCTAGATATGTAATGGAAATCACAGCAAATATAAGTTGTTTTTTTTTTGTTGCAAAATCACGAGACGACCGTGTCGTCCGCCTGATGTTAAGCATAAAGCGTGCGTAAAGCGATACGACCGCTCATAGACAGTAACAAAACCAAACACCTTGAATTACAAAGCAATGCTTGGCGTTCCACTGCGCTCGCCATCCTGAGACATGTGTTAACTCTCAATATGTCCAGTAGTCTCATATATAAATTTCAATAATTTAAATAAATTTCATTTGTAGATACCCTTTCTAAGACAAGCGTGAATGTACCTACTGGCATGTAATAGGTAATCTAGGTTCCTTAGTGTTTGTAAGCTAAGTGGTGTGCGGTAATGACTGACTGATTGCTTCCTAAGGAACTACGCGACGTAACCGAGTAATTACTTTCATATTACATTCATAGACACTGTTATGCAAAAATGTACCAACTATGCTTATACAGGGTTATTAAGACTGCGAACGAAAACGAAGCCGGGTGACAGGTGACTAAACACAATAAAAACAAAATTTTGCAAAGAACGTGTAAATTTTTTTGTGGTGGTTTAAATTTATCTTCGTGTTTGGGTGTTAAAATAATATTTTAATTTTTGTCGGTTTTTTTTGGCAAAATTTTTAGTTGCATTGCGATTGAAGTCTTAAACTACCACCTGGCTTCGTTTTCAGCAGCAGTCTGGATAAACTCGTTATAATCAATTTGTATATTGTTATGGCAAAGTTATAATGCACCTGATGGATAGATCAATGTCCTCCAATTTCACTTCTTAGTCTGTGGCCCAATCTCCAAATAGAGCACCGATTGGCAGCAGAAAGTTATACAGATATAAGTACTCACGCCTTTTTCCTAGAAGGGGTAGGCAAAGGTGCTACGAGTATGCCCAATGGGTTGGTTTCATTGGCATAAATTGACAGTTTATAAATCAATGGTTTAGTGTTTCATAAACATCTTTTGATAATGACATGAATGGGTTCGGTTCTTGGTTGTTTTTGAGTGTAACTTTTTTGCTAATTACATTTTGTGAATTGCACATTTTGCATAACTACCTAGTTATCTAAGTACTATTACATTTATTGGTTTTTTTCAAAGTTATATTGCAAACTATGTAATTATACGAGTAATATCATTATAATTGAGAAAGTATGTTAGTCGGTCTGTCTTTCATTTATGCACCAGAAATATACGTTAATTTTATTGTATATTAATGAATTGCTCTGATTTAAACCACTTGTAACTATTGTAATAATTACTAAATTGTAAACTAGTTTTGAAAAGAGCAACACTAGAGTTTCTTGCCCGTTCTTCTCTAGTGAAAACCGCTTTCCAAACCGGGTGGTAGATAAAAAAATACTAAATCTTAATGGATTCAATAAATTATTTCATTTTCATTTCATATAAAAATAACATGCTATTTGTTTAGTGACATTCGTAAATTTGAATGCTTAAATGTGATATAAAGCATCAGAATTAAAGGTCTGAGCCAAAGAAATATAAGGAAATCTACTCACCTAGCAATCCTTCTAATGATGTTATGTGAACAGTGAACACCAAGTCCTGTATCATGCCAGTATGATGATAAGCGTAAAATCCCTTTGGCTCGTGCTCAGCAATAGAACGTTTAAGACCTGAAAAGATATAAAAAGTACTTTTATTTATTGCAATGAATGGCGAAACGAGCATGCCGTTTGCCTGATGGTAGGCGATACGACCGCTCATGAACAGTAACAAAACCAAACAACACCTTAAATTACAAAGTAGAGCTTGGCATTATGTTGTGCTCGCCATTCTGAGCCATAATATGTTATGTCTCAATATTTCCAGTAGTTACTCTGGCTATAATGTCCTTCAAACCAAAACACATTAGTGGATTTATACTGTTGTTTGATGGGAGCAACAGACATTGCGGTGGAACCTACCTAGGTGGCCTCTCACATATGAGAGATCTACCAGTAACCTATCTTATGGTATTACCTACGTTGTAAGACAAATTATCGGTAATTTTAGGCGCACCACCATGGACATAAATATAGAAATTATTGCGCACCACACACGGCGACAGCTCGCCGAGCGCGGACATAACCCAGCGGCTTTTAAGAAAATATTCATGTTGGCAAGAAGCCCCCAGGAGCGTCGCCAGCCGATGGCCTAGAGGGGAGGCAAATAATATAAAGAATGAGAAAAGAATGAATTGTAGGTAAAGTCAAGAGCACATGAAGATTTTCACTTGTAGTACGAGTCTTACATCAGTAGGCAAGTCAAGTCAAAGATTTTGGTTGCTTTACATTTGGCATTTTTTTAATCTCTAGGGGGGGGGGGGGGGTTTACATTTCTAGTAGATAATCTTCTCTACAAATATTGTATAGCAATTCTCTACAATTATGTACAAATATTTTCTTCATATATACTAGCTTTTTGTTGTTTGTTTTTATTATATTCTATGTATGTTTTTTCTGTATTATTGACTGTTTTCATTTGTTTTCGCACTTTACCGTGCAAATTAGATTAAGCATTACAACGTTGTGAATTACACATTTGCAATTTCAAAATATTTAAAAAAATATTTGTAAGTCTCAATGTTGAACTGTTTGTTCCTTAAATGAATTAATGCTCAGTTCTAATATGTCAAAGTGCGATGTTATGTTAGTATATATCCTTCCTTGATAACAGGATATGCAAAACTTAATTATTTATTTTATATTGTCGAATCAACCTTGATTCCTTTATATTGCTGCAGGTAAAACCCACTACAACTTCAGCTGTATATATTTATTATTATTGTAAAATAATGAATAAGGTTGTGTACCATTTAACCCAGATGGTTCTTACCGCACATAATTGCGGAAATACACATTATATTGAGCGTGAAGTTACAACTTATTATACCACAGTTTGATATTTTATATGCACATAATATGTTAGCCATTTATGCAGTACCTTAACCAGCCCTTTATAAGCCGGGCGCCAGCTCATATACTGAGCCTCAGTTGGGTCTACTGTGCCTAGCCACCAACATTGCCTTAACATCGGCACTGCATATGCACATAAGTTGCATCATTTATGTACTACATGATCGAAATTGTATTAAATTCATACATAGACTCACGCCTTTCTCCCCGAAAGGGGTAGACAGGGCCAGGACACCCACATTTCGTCCTGTATATTCCGTCCCACCATGTGATTGGTAGTGAGGGTATTGACATGTCGGGCACAATTTCCTGACTCTCTGGCTGATAATGAATAGAAAAATCCAATATAACTTTGCCCAACCCGGGATTTGAATTAGAGACCTCAGCTTGGCAACCATATCTTAATACAACTGCGCCATCGAGGCAGCCAAATTTAGTCAAAAATTGTATTTTATAATATGTTCTATACTTTATACACGTCTCTCCCTTTTTTTGTCGTGCATTATTTCCTCATTGATAACTACAAAATAATTCTATCAATCCATAGGTTTTGTATAGAATGTTTAATTTACTCACGTACTTTCACCTCGTCGCCATTGTGATGTTCCGGTGTTTAGGTTGGTAGTTTAAATAAAACACAGTGATAGATTTCCAGTGTCTGAGGCCCGTCCACTCGGTCCGACTTCTGTCAGTGTACTGACCGGTGGCGGGCGCTCGCTCACTTTTATATATTTCTCATACTTGATTTACATCTACCTACAACACTGTGATAGTCAGTACATCACAAGGAGTTTCTTTCAATGTTACCTAATAACTGTTCAATGCAATGTATCAACACATTAACCGATTTATAACCGATTTATCACAAAGGAGGAGGTTCTCAATTCGTCTTAATCTTTTTTATAATGGATGAAAGTTTTACATATAGGGTATATCCAGACAGCGATCAAAAAAGGAAGTCACTAAATTTGCCACAATTTAGTGACTTGAGACAAAATGCACCAAAAAATTAACGACGAATTGTTTTTTTTTAATTTGCTATAATATACGTAGTTTTTTAAAATAATAATGTATACGCTTTTATTTTCGAAGACGCAATGTTACGCGAGGTTTTAAATTTATTATTTTAGCATAAACTTTGTTTTTACCTTTTAAACATTTGCAAAAAATCGTCACTTTTTTGCCAAATTTTCGTTATATTATGTCTGAAGTCACTAAAACCACCTGGCTGCGTTTTCAGTCGCTGTTTTTATATTCTCGGTATATGGGATGGGAACTTTAGTAATCCGTATGGCCATCAGCGGATTTTACTTCAAAAACTCTAAAAACGTCAGCACCAACAACTGACGGCTTACCTAAAAATGCGCAATCTCTGATTGATTTTATGAAAACACATTTTGCTCTGAACAACCTAGAAATATATATGAAACAACTAGACATTGTAAAAGTAAATTACAAGCAATACTACAATTACTTTTACATCTCTGATTGATTTTATGAAAACACGTTTTGCTCTGAACAACTTAGAAATATATGAAACAACTAGACTTTGTAAAAGTAAATTACAAGCGTCTACTATTACTTTTACTCGGCGGACACGGTATTACAACCGATACTATCTATTAAACGTAACAATGGGTCGCGAAACAAAATAAACATCCGGAACTGGAACAAATCCATTGAACACAACTTAGTAAGAAGGAAAATTATTATTAGTCTCTCTTAAAAATAAAAGACTGTCTCGGTGGCGTGGTTATACGGTTCGATTACAACGCTAAGGTCTCGGGTTCGAATCCCGAGTCGGGGAAAATGACATAAATTTTTGAAATCATTATCAACCTAGAGTTACGAATTTGTACACGATATGGTGGTAGGTTCGCCTCTATCATATCGTGGAACGGAAAACACAAGGAAAGTGTGGGTGTCCTGGTAGCACCACTGCCTACCCTTTCTGGGAAAAAAGTGTGATGTTTACATAAACATATACATATAGGTATATAAAAATATAAGAGGTTTTACAATTTGTTATATTATCACTTTCTCATGTCACAAGTATACAGAATTGTATATGTAAAATATATATTTAATTTAAACTAAATGTTCCTAACCACGGCAAGTAATATCGTACCAACACTGAAAAAATAAATCTGCTTGGTAGTTTTATCAAAACTCACCATTTTAGTTTTCGAGGATTTTAAACAAGCCGTATAGATACGAGTTTTTAGCTAAGCTGTAAAATTACTAATGCCTAGATGGGAAGGCCAAAAATGGTCAAAACTAAAATCATGAGTTTTGACAATAACCCTTTCGGATTTTATCACAATTTTACTTGTGGTAATGAGAAACATGTGGGTTACAAAATACAATATGTCAATATCACTGTATACAATCCAATAATTAGTCTTAGCCAACCAGCACTGGGCCAGCGTTGTGGACTATATGGCCTAACCACTCTCAATCGTACTGTCGATTGTAGAGGAGGCCCGTGCCCTTCAGTGGGACGAATATGAGCTGGTACAGATACAGATACAGTCTTAGAAAATTACAAAAATAAAACTCGCTGGCAGTCATAAATGTCTTCATATCGCAAGTTAATAAAATAAACCGAATAATTAGCATACTATAAAACGCATTGCTCTATTAATTAGGTGGCACAGAATCAGTTATGTAGAACAGCTCTCGTTTATGAGGCAATATTGAAGAAGACTGGAATTACGCGTGAAATATTTTGCGTGACTGTGACAAACTTGCAAAACAATGGGACTAGAGAAAATATTTACCATCTGACATTATAATAAGCCTAATTAGGGTTTTTTATTGCATTGCGCATGTCATTCACCTGATAGTAAGCGACACGACCACTCATGGACAGCAGTAAAATCAAACAAAATGATTTACAAAGCAATGCTTGACATTCTACTGCGCTCGCCATACTGAGACATAAGATGTTAAGTCTCAATATGTCCAGTAGTTAATCTAGCTATAATATCCTTTAAGCCGAAACACAACAGTGCATTTGTAGTGCAAGGCGAAATGTGGATGTCCTGTGTGGGTAGCACCTGTGTCTACCCCTTCTGGGAGAAAGGCGTGAGTTTATGTATGCAAATAATTGTATGTGTATTGTTCTATTACGTATTATATTAGTTTTTAAATCTATTTACTATTACATGAACTAACATCATTCTGAGTCAAGCGTCGATCATTGCCCCAGTAAAAACGGAACGTATCAATTTTTGTTTTATTTTCCAAGTTGGTGACATAACAGTCCGAAATATCTTGAGATATTACGGCGCACATTTTACTAGAACTTGCAGTTCTAGTTTTATTGGACGGTCTTAGAGCGCAGATTAACAAAAAAACCCAGTATACAAGTAATTTTGTGTCATGGTTCTGCTTTTACAAGTGGCAGTGTCGATACAGCTAGTTTTACAGAATGAATACGTCGTGATGGTAGCAAAATAGTAAAATAACGATTTTGCAGTCCCGTTTTATTGGCTCGACAAAATGTTTACAAATCACATCACGGTGACCAAATAAATATATTAAAAAGCACCCAACACCACCCAACACAAGTGAAAGTCAATTTTCTGGAAACATCGTGTGGGTATTTCTTTCACGTATGGTATGTATTTTGTATGATGTATACAATTTTCGGGAAAATTATGAACTTTCCCGTTTGAATTTAAAGATAATTTATCCCTTCCTGTGCCGTTCTCGAAAAACACCAACGAAACCTACCGTTTGCATTGACTAAACAATATCTACTTGCTTGACCTCTGACCATTACCCTCAACATACTACATGACATTGGTAAAATCACCGCTTAAACGATAGAGCCAAAGCAAAAAAAGAAGAAGAAAAAGAAGTTTCCCGCACATTGTCTTTAGATTTTATGACCGAAAATTATCGACCAAATTGGTAGTTAATGCCACATTGAATGCACGTTAGTATTCAAAATCCTATCAATTAATTTACCTCCGAGTTACTTGGTTATCTACTAAAAAACTTAATATCCAACAGAACACAGCATTTTGAACTCTGAGAGCAATATATCACTAGGTACTAACCGGACGGACGCCCGCCTACAATTTGGACGGACGACCTCGCTAAGGTTGCAGGAAGTCGCTGGGTGCAGGCCGCTTTCAACAGGCCAATATGGAGATTACAGAGGAGGCCTATGTTCAGCGGTGGAGTGACTGATGCTGAAGAAAGAGAGAGAAAGAGATGTACTAACCTTGTATCAGAAACCACGAGGAACTTTTAACCTTAACACTGCTTGCTACTGCTATCGATGGGTGGAGACGCCATTGTAAAGTTTCACAAACTATGTCACTGTTCCCTATTCACCCTCTGTCCATATATACAATGTACTCTTTGGTATCCCACAGAGGCATGTACTTTATCAGACCACTGTAGAAATAAAACTGACGCTTGTCTTTGATAACCGGCTTTTATCACTACTGCTCGAAACTGAAGCTGAACTAAAATTATTTATGGGTTTTTAGGAGGGTAGTTAAACATATTGGAAACTTAATAATCGATACAGCGCATCTACCTTAAGTTGGCGTGTGGCGAAGTCAGGAACTACAAATAAAGTAAAACAAAATATCTGTTAATGCGTTCTTTGACATATAACGTTTTTGTGGTATAAAAAGGGAGCGTTTATGAGTATAAACGATAGATTACGAGTGTAATCTAATAGTTTAAACATTTCTAATATAATATAATATTATGAAGGGAGAAAATATACTTATCTTAATACTTTGTTCAACAGCGCTTTTCCGACTGATTATCCTAGAGTTCCTAGAAAATATATAACCTCCTTCCTATCCTATATCCTCTTCCTATCCTATCCTTTCCTTCCTATCGACTGGATGGTTCTCTAGCCTAGACTAAGGAACCCAAAATGCGCGTCAAATCCGCTTCCACCTACTTCCGAGAGCCCGTCACTTGACTATAAAACATCGGACATTCGAATTGTGTCATCACAACCCGCTTTACAACCGGACCGACCGCATCAATATGTGTTCAGCAATTTTATACGTTAGTTAATTTTATCATATTATGTTTTGTGCTTGTGAATATGTGAAAAATCGTGTTTGTGGTTTTAAAAGTATTTAAAAACGTTTTACTGCTACAAAACAGGATCAACAATTAATTATTTAATTTATTTTACATTCACTACGCTTTTTAGTTCAATAAATTACGTTAAATTGAAATAAATTATTTGAATTTAATTTGTGAGTGTTAGTTCACAAACAGAAATATAGATGGCGTTAAATGATGCTAAAGTGATACTGTGTTAACATTTCAAATTAATTCACAACTTATGTGATAGATGTCGCTTTACACATATTACTAATTTGGATGAAAAGTGAATTTAGAAAACAAATCGATTCCGATTCATGTTGTTTATAGACTATCATTTAAATAAGGAATTTGTTCTTTATATAACTTAGTTGGTTTTGTTTATTAATTTACAAAATGAATTAAATTTTGCGTTCAATAGTTATGTAATAGACTAACGTTATGTGAATCTAAGGTTATGTTTTCACTTATCAGAGCTTACTCTCCAAACTATACATAAAAATAATGTTAATCAAACGAAAATGAACTTTCGGTTTTATGAATTTTAAAATGATTTTATTAGTAATTCACTAATGTATTTACTTTACATAAATCTTAATTTTTAAGCTGTTTGGCCAACACATGCATGGAATAATTTAATCAATCGAAAAATAAACTTGCGGTTTTATTTTGAATCGATTTTATTTGTAATTCACTAATGCTCTTACTGTATATAAATTATAATTCTTAAGTTAAAATATGTGAAAGTAAAAATATAGACTAAAATCTAATTATTTTCGTCAGATTACCAGTGCTTGCCTGGTGGCATCAGTTCTGGGCAACCAAGGACAATGGACTCCATACAACATTCCACAAGGACTTCAAGGGTTTCTACCACAACAGGACCAACAAGTGAGTACTTTACATACTGTTAGATGAAATTAAGGTTCAGGATTCGATTCCCTAGTTTTGCGAATGCTAAAACATTTTGCTTGAATATATATTTTTTTTATTGCTATGAATGGCGAGACGAGCATGCCGTTCGCCTGATGGTATATACGACCGCTCATGAACAGTAGCAAAAAAAGCAAAGCAATGAAAAAAAAAATATTTCTTTTCATGACAGTTGGTCGTATTAAATTAGTAAGTTAGTTTTACTACACTAACCGCACTGGTAACTGCGCAAGACTCAGGGTTCCATTCCCTAGTTTTGCAAATGCTAAAACAATTTTCTTTAATTTGTTTCTCGTCTTGAGAGTTGATCGTATTAAATTAGTAAGTTACTTTTACTACACTTAATATTTTGAGACTTAATAAATAAAAACAATTTGAGGCTTATGTTAAAGTACAAATTATTAAAATTTTATTCAT
Organism: Hyles lineata; assembly: GCA_030180105.1. Taxonomy (NCBI): domain Eukaryota; kingdom Metazoa; phylum Arthropoda; class Insecta; order Lepidoptera; family Sphingidae; genus Hyles; species Hyles lineata. Next base: position 4,638,696 of record JARJEE010000032.1, on the reverse strand, counting down.
ATTATTTTAGAAAGATTACTTTCGTATATTGACGACCAATTGCGTAACATCAATTTATATTAGAAAATAAAATCTGCAAATCATGCTTCTTTATAAAAATATAAAAGCAAATATGTACCTAATATAAAAATATGAAAGATTTTGTAAACATTAGCTGCATTATTATTCAAAACAATAAATAAAAAATAAAATTAGCTTTTACATACAAGTACATTTACATATGGCAGCCTCCGTGGCGCAGTTGGTTGGACGCCGCCTGTGAAACTAGAGGCCGCGGGTTCGATCCCCGCACCGAGAGAAATGTTTGTGTGGCCCACAAATATTTGTTCCGGGTCTGGGTGTTTGTGAGACCGAAAAGTCTCTCGTAGTTCCTGATACCCACGACACAAGACTCGATCTTAGTGTGGGGTCAGGACTATGTATGTGACTGTTGGGTGTTATTTATTATTTATTATTTAAGTTTAGATTTTTAACATACGCAGGTATATTTTTGGTCCTAGGCTTTGAACCTTGGACCTCAGTACACATCATACACCGCAACTAGGTCATAAGAACATTATATAATAGCGTCTTAGCAATATAATTCCGACGTCGTATTCCTTTCAATGTACTTTCAATCAAATCCGTAATATGTACTCCTTTCAGTTACACATAAAACGAATCCATGTTACACTTTCATCATTCATGTTTTCGTATATGAAAAAGTAAGATTTAACAAGTAACAGGCAGTATTTCAAACTAGATATTTTGTTAAATAGCTGTTTTTTTTGTTATTGCAATGAATGGCGAGACGAGCTTGCCGTTCGTCTGATGGTAAGCGATGCGACCGCTCATGAACAGTAGCAAAACTAGACACCATGAATTACAAAGCAATGCTTGGTATTCCACTGTTCTCGCATATGGTGTAAAGTCTCAATATGTCCAGTATTTACCCTGGTTACAAAGTCCTTCAATCCGAAATACAACAGTGCATTCAAACTGCTGTTTGGCGAGAAGGATAGACATTGCGATGGTACATACCCAGGCGGCCTCTCACATACGAAAAACCTCCCAAACGAAACGTGAGTCTTCTGGTAGGACCTCTGCCTACCCATTCTGGAAAAAAGGCGTGAGTTTATTTATGTAGGAAATAGTTTCTCAAAGATGTTTCGTAAAAAGCCGAAACATTCGCACGCAGCATATATGAAATGTAAAAGAAATACGTAGGTTATTTTATGAATGGTATTTGAAATAAAAGTCGCTGAATATTCGGGTTTTTGGTTCCGTGAATCCTTTCGCGGGTGAAATTTGCACAACAATACATAATAGCAACAAGCATGGCTATTGTGGGGCAAGGGTTTTTGTGCCCTTATTATCACGCGAGGCTTTAATGGCTGGCAAACTGGTATTTGCTGGGTTTATAGGTAAATATTGTATTTTTGTAGAAAGTGCGCGGTGGCCTGTTGGTAAACGGACCAGCCGCCTGCAATATGTTCACGATGGTCGCGGGTTCGAATCCCAAGGCACACCTCTAACTTTTCGGAGTCATGTGTGTATTGATAGTCAATCACCACGCACTATAACGGCTAAGGAAAACATTGTGAGGAAACCTGCATACCATAGCGGTTTATAAGAATTTCTATGGTATGTAAGTCCGCCAACCCGCACTAGGCCAGCGTGGTGGACTATACGGCCTAACCACTTTCAATAATATTCTCGATTGTAGAGTAGGCCTGTGCCCTGCTGTGGGATGTATATGGGCTGATACAGATTGTATTTTTACTGGCACTAACTATATTGCAGTAGATAGTATGGATAGAGGATTATGTCCGGCCATTAGTGATTAGAGTGTTATGCCGGATTAGGCCCAATTTTAAAATGGACTATATTTTGTGGAATAAATAAAATATTCGTGAAATGGATAGACAGAAGTATTATACAATTTTCATTGAAGCTTGGAGAGTAGTTTATTATTTAGGTACTGACTACAACATGGCAAATATAATATGGTAACTAACTCGTTTTTATTCCGTGACGAAAATAGAAGTTGCTAAATGCTAAGTAATATAATAGCAGTCGGATACAAAAAAAAAAAAATTCAAGGATTTCTTTTCCATTAAAATGTTACGATATTTATCTATTAACATATAATAATTTTGAAAGTGTAACAGGCATTAGACAATAATACGGTCTAAACGAATTTCAGTAAAATTGTTAAACCAATTTACATTTACACTACCTCGGAATATTTAGGACAGCTCAATGTCATTAAAATTTAAATATAATCGACTCAAATTCAGAAAAGTTTTTATAAAAATATTAATCTTCACTAAACAAGTAAAGTTTTACAAAATAATTTGCATTTTATAATACTCAACGTCGGTTTACGGTATTTAACCCTGAGCTTAATTATTGCTCCGACAGACAGAGATCGTTCTGTCTAGACTTTATGATTCCATTAATGGGATTATTGCTTCGTAATTAGAAAAGTTCTCAATGTTAGTGGTAAGCGGGGAATAGTGTAGTGGATGAGAGCTCAGGAGCGAGTGTTGTGAGAGCACGTACAGGGAGCGTAGTGTATGACGCGCGGGCCGGTGGAGCGACGAGCTCAAGGTAGTGGATGAGAGCTCAGGAGCGAGTGTTGGGAGAGCACGTACAGGGAGCGTAGTGTATGATGCGCGGGCCGGTGGAGCGACGAGCTGAAGGTAGTGGATGAGAGCTCAGGAGCGAGTGTTGTGAGAGCACGTACAGGGAGCGTAGTGTGTGACGCGCGGGCCGGTGGAGCGACGAGCTGAAGGTAGTGGATGAGAGCTCAGGAGCGAGTGTTGTGAGAGCACGTACAGGGAGCGTAGTGTGTGACGCGCGGGCCGGTGGAGCGACGAGCTGAAGGTAGTGGATGAGAGCTCAGGAGCGAGTGTTGTGAGAGCACGTACAGGGAGCGTAGTGTGTGATGCGCGGGCCGGTGGAGCGACGAGCTGAAGGTAGTGGATGAGAGCTCAGGAGCGAGTGTTGTGAGAGCACGTACAGGGAGCGTAGTGTGTGACGCGCGGGCCGGTGGAGCGACGAGCTGAAGGTAGTGGATGAGAGCTCAGGAGCGAGTGTTGTGAGAGCACGTACAGGGAGCGTAGTGTGTGACGCGCGGGCTGGTGGAGCGACGAGCTGAAGGTAGCGCATGAGTTGTGAGAGCTAGAAGAGAGAGCGTTGGGTCTGATACGAGGGCGGGCGCAAAATATTGCAAAAAATAGTCGAATGGTTTTGCTAAGACAAACAGGGACTCCTAAACACTAAAATTGTAATGTGTTTCTGTGCCAAAGGAAAATATAAAACATTATAAAACAAGATTACGACTTGTGCGTCGTATATTGAAGTTTTTATTGTGCCTTCAAGTAATTCTGTTTAGAATACATATAATATGTATAATTTACAAGTAACGAGCAATTCAGCCGATTGTTTCAGTCTAAGAACTTGAATATAAATTAAATTGATTGCTATCCAATTAGCGTAGAAATTAATTATGTTGAGCAAAGTTTTATAGTTTTATAGAAATTTAAATTCGTTGCTCTGTTTATTGTATTTATGTTCTACGGTATAAAAACTAACCTTTCTATTAAAGGAAATTTGTAATTGTTTGAGTTTAACCACGGGCATCTTTCGACGAATGTGATCTGCTTATGTGTTATTACAATGACTTATTAGTTATTCTATTCCCAAGCTTTACGCTGTCGTAAATCTTTCTATAGTACTTATCTATTAAACCTGGAGTGAACGTGGTAATAAGTACGGCATTCATCATAAAAATAACATAAAATATTATAGTTTTTTCGTCCCTATTCCATCTATAAAAACCAAATACCTACGATCTTCAACTAGCAATGGTTATAACGTAGACTTTACAGTTCGAATACTTTGTAATCTAAAAAAGAAAAAGAAAAAAATCGTCAAGCGTGAGTCGGGCTATTGTGTCGACTCGTGCTTGACCATTTTTTGTGAACTTTCTATGCGGTGCGTGTGACGTAATGAAATAATGTTACGTAATGCAAGTACAATGTAATATTTTACAGTTTGTGTTGCAATCGTCACGGCTATTTAACTGAGTCTAGTAAATTGCAGTGGTTGCCTTTTAAATTGCTTTTGAACCGAGCGCCGAGTTCCGAATTCCATTTCTAAATTGGTAGCTACCGTTGCATAGATTGTCTACGATATTTTCGCATCCGAATGCGTGGTTGACTGTTGTCAAAATATTAGGAACAGTTTTTCACTCTTCAAATTGTAATAAACCGGACATGTTTATACATTCTTAATACTATAACATTACGAATATATATGTTTGTTGCTTATATTATGAAAACACATTACAAACAATGCGTTAATTATAAGATATTTAAAAATATTATGTGCGCGTAACGTAAAATCTTTTTGATAGATTTCAATGTTTTTTTTATCCCTAAAGCGCGGTGGACACAGAGCTACTTAAGTTGAAGAAACCTGTAAAATTCTATGAAATTTACAATCACGGAAACTGAAAACTATTCTGCACCCGGCATTGATTTAAAAACTAAGGATAGGCCCTTCAGTACATTGAGTACGTCAAAAAGATGCCTGTGAAAATCGCGCCATCTGTCAGATTTTTACGTCAATGGCGGCCATGCAATCGCTTTTCAATAATGCTAAAATAAATGTTATATTTACTTAAAGTAATATATGTTTTACTTAGCGGTGATAAGAAATATTATATTTTTTTTTTGTTAACTTTCGGTCATCTTTATTCCATGCACGATAAATTAGGCATTTGTCAACGACTTACAAACCGGTGCGCTGTGACGTCACAACCGCTGCACTGGTGGTGCTAACCAGTTTAGTGACAACACTTTTCGTGCTTTCCGCCCCGTCCATATATTTTACGTCAATGGCACCTGGCAACTTTTATCGAAACCTAGGACATTTTTGGTTTTGTTGAACTAAAGTAGTTCTGTGCACACGTCGTCTATGACTAACGTTTGATTGTTTGTAATGAGTCGCATATAGCTGCGGAGACGATAGTCACAGGTTCAATTTCCAAGGCACACCTTTGACTTTTTGGAACCATTTGTGTATTGGTAGTAAATTACCCCGCACATCGAACCATGTATAAATCGCACTGACATTTGCCTTCATACGGCGATTAAATACATTGGATTTAAAAAAATGACCCCAAAAACACAATCAACTATGAAGCAAACTTAAAAGCATATTTCCCAATTTCAGGTACAAGCGAGCGAGTTCAATGAATTCAGCGGGCAAGGGTTAGAAGAGCACGGCGATTCAGGAGACCACGGCTTCGGAGGAGGCGGCTTCGACGGAGGCCACAATTTCGGAGGCCATGGAATCCAAGCTCACTCCTACCCAGTCCATCAACACATCGAGGAAGAAAACCCTGAGCCCATCAAGCATTACAAAGAAGTAGTTGTCCCCGTACACAAGAACTTTGAGTTCAAAATCCACCAGCCAATCATTATCCCTGTCCCACACCAAGTTCCCATCCAGATACCAGTACCCAAGGCTGTCGTTATCCCTGTAGTGAAGGAGGTTTCCGTTCCTGTGGAGAAATCTGTACCTTATCCCGTGGAGAAGATCGTCCATGTCCCCAAAATCAAGGAGGTGCCTTTTGAAGTTGTGAAGCATATTATAGTCCCGGTGGCTAAACCTTATCCCTTCAAGGTTCCAGTTCATGAGACCATTATTCATACGAAGAAAGGCTCGCATAAGATATAAGAAGACTAATTACTCTTAAATCAGTGTCTTCAATCGCGTCTAAATATTTGCTATTTTTGCCACCGCTGTGTAAAGCCTTCTTTTCAATATGAATTAAAATGCAAATGTAAATAACCTAGGTTTCCTATCATAGCCAAAAGTGTACTAAAACCTGTCTGGGTAACGTATTTGTATATTAAAAAAGAATCGTGTGAATTCGTCCAGTGGTTTTCGAATTTCATGCGCACAAATAAACAGTTAAAGAGATGGCGTTTTGAACTAAGTATGGCTCAATGAATCAATAATTGAGTCGAGTGAAATAATGGTCTGTCGCTTTCAATGTCTGTCTAGACAGCATTTACTATTAGTTACAATGTAATCATTTTGCAGAGACAGTATATAGTAAAAGAGTTTGTTTGAACGCGCTAATCCCAGAAACTAATGGTTCGAATTCAAAAATTATTTTACCATTGTACAGTCAATTTATCGTGGAAAGCTATAGGGGACTTGATATCGGAACAATATACAAATTATTCCTGAAAAAATAAAATATCATGCAGGAGTATCCGTGACCAATAAAAGCAAAAATTATGTAGACTATAAACTTTATAAAGTTATTGTTGTTAATTGTTAAGCTGTTTGTTAAATATGTGTTGTTGAAAGTTTGTCGTGTGTTAGTTGACCTGATATGCCCAAATGTACTGATTGTTGTGTTTTGTTGATTTTGTTGTTGTTTGTTAGCTCAGTGTGTATGAGTGTTGTTATTTAGTTTTTAAGAATAAATATTTTATTGATTAGTCCTGTATTTTCCTCATCCGAAGACCATATCTTTTTACGAAGCTAGATGTGTATCTTAGTTAATTGATCGCTTTAACATTGACGAAAACTTCCTGAGAAATTTTGCACACTTAGTTTGTAAATATTATTTTTATTTTTGTGGAATCGTTTATTTACTAATTTAAATATTTGATTGATTTTCGACGACTACCGTATTATGGTACCGTATTACCGAGCAAGCCATTCACTTGATGGTAAGCGATACGGCCGCTCATGAACAGTAGTAAAACCAAACAACAGCACGAATTACAAAGCAAATCTTGCGGTCCACATCGCTCGCCATCCTGAGACAAAAGTAGTTAAGTCTCAATGTCCAGTAGAAGTACTCTCGTTACAAAGTCCATCAACCCTGAACACAAGAGTGCATTTACACTGCTCTTTGCAGGAGAAATAGACTTTATCTCCTCATACTAACTTGCTTACTGTATAAGGAATAATTTATGCTTTTGAATCCCAAACTGGGTATCGCGTGGTTGCTATTTTCTTGTTGCTATAGCAATAGCAACGAATCAGTAGTAACAAAATTGCTATTTATTTTTGGAAGGTGCTTAACACAAACTCACTTCTTTTTACCTGAAAAGGTAGGCAGGGATGCTACCAGAACTTTTGTGTCGTTCGACGATGTGATTGGCAAGACCATCGCCATATCAGGCCCAAATTCCGGACACAAAGCTGACAATGAATAGAAAAATCCAATATCACTCTGCTCACCTTAGGATTCAAATGTGAATTGTAATCGTACCGAAGATTAAATGCGCTACCGAAAGTTTTATTTTTACGAATTTACTATAAATAAATAAATACACCCAACAGTCACATACATAATAAATAATAAATAACACCCAACAGTCACCTACATAGTCCTGACCCCACACTAAGATCGAGTCTTGTGTAGTGGGTATGAGGAACTACGAGAGACTTTTCGGTCTCACAAACAACCAGACCCGGAAGAAATATTTGTGGGTCTCACAAACATTTCTCTCGGTGCGGGGATCGAACCCGCGGCCTCTCGTTTCACAGGCGGCGTCTAACCAACTGCGCCACGGAGGCTGTCAACATAGTACTGACCCCACACTAAATATATATTACTTCTAATATTTTTATATGTTGCTATAATACGACATAGACTCGATCTTTGTGTCAGGACTGTGTATGTGACTGTTGGGTGTATTTATTCATTTATATTTATCATATGGGTGCTGTTCTGTTGTACGTGGCGCCCAAGACGGCGCGTTGATTGTGGGTTCGAATAACAGGGCACATTATTAACTTTTTTAAGCACGCACTGAAACGGCGAAAGAATATATCTCGAGGAAACCTACATACCATAGTGATTACAAGAATTTATACATGTAAAGTTTCCAAACCTGCACCAGGCCCGCTTGTTGGACCAAATCTTTACCCCTGGTGATACTCAATACTCAATATCTTTATTGCACACCACATGTTATAAAGATGTTACAATTTTATAAACAGGTACAATGTGGACCCTGTTGGGCACCGCAACAATTTAGGAGAGAGGAAGAAGCCACAGTGTCCATTTTATTTATAAATATATTTGGAATATTGTATTCTTAGAATTTATAATAAGTGTACATATTTGTATTTAATATGCAATTATGGTAGCATAATTAATGATATTTCTTCAGAAATTTTATTTGGTAAATATTTCAGTTTAATATCATAATAAGTATAATATCATAACAGTCGTTGTAATGGTTCCGAATAACTAGGATTTCGACAAGGACAAAGACAAATAAGGCGTGGCTTTAACGCATTTACAAAAATAGCTAAAAGGAAGCACATCCTACAATTATTCAATTAATTTTAGTTTGTTGATATTTAATTTCCTTAATATTTGTATGTAAACTACAGGATACATGCTTAATGGGTGAGTTGCCCATTTGACCTTAAATTGATAAATACACCCAACAGTCACATGCATGCTACTGACCCCACACTGAGACTGAGTTGTGTCGTTGGTATCAAAAACTACGAGATAATTTCAGGCCACATACATCCAGACCCGAAACAAATAAAGTTATGGATTACACAAAAAGTTGTTTTTGACGTGACAACGTCTTAAATTAGGTTGCGGCTGGGAGTCACTTATGAAAAAGTGTAACGCCCGGTAACGTTACGACACAGAATACACACAGAAGTCAAGCTCCATACAAAGTGCGCGAAACCAATGCACACATACACAGCGTTCACCGACACGATATTTGAGACCAGTCGAAACCACTGTGAGCGCGAGTGTCACACGCTTCGGAAACGCATCTAGTGATATTTTTTGTGCAAAGATAGAGCGAATGAATAAAAGTTATTACACTTGTATATAAAACTTCAGATTATAATAATTGAATATAAATTTCTTTAATAAAATACGCAATATTATACAAAAACGATAAATAAATAATATTTGATTATGACATACACATTCTCAACGACTACATAAATAAAATTACAATTTATTCATTTTGTTATTGTTTTCTATATTGTATTTTAACAATCAATCAAACGATACGAGTGCTATTACGACGATACTTGTTTTCGCATAAGCCAGAGTTAACAGCCCTGGCGCGAACGCCGAGCGTAGTGTGAGTGTGGCAACAAAAGTGAAGTACATACACAAGCTTGACTTCTGTTAGTATTCTGTGGTTACGATGAGTCACCGAACGAGAGAGAGGCCCGCCGAATGCCTTGCGTCTCTCTCCCACTCAACTATGATCTAATTATAGTTGAGTGATTAATTTAATTATATTCATATCAATAAATATTCTACCGAGAAAAAGACGTTGTCACGTAAAATCTTCGCCCGTAAAACCGACTTTACAGGCAACCATTTTTTTTTTATTGCCATTAGTGGTGAGACGAGCATGCCATTCACCTGATGGCAAAACCAAACAACACCTTGAATTACAAAGCAATGCTTGGCGTTCGCTGTGCTTGCTATCCTGAGACATGAGATGTTAAGTCTCATTATGTCGTGTAGTTACTCTGGCTACAATGTCCATCAAACGGAACACAACAGTGAATTTACAATGTTGTTTGGCGGGGGAAATAGACATTGCGGTGATACCTACCCAGGCGCCCTCACATTAGACTTACCAGTATATATAACAGATTAAATCGGTATTAATCTGTGATACTGGGTATTACGTAGCGGATTTGACTAATACCTACAACACCCAATTTCCCAAATAACAGAAATGCCGATTTTCCGCTCATCGAATATTCGACCCATAAAGCTAGCACAATGTATCTTGAAATTGCGAAACAGTGTTTAAGCCGATACCTGGATATTAAAATTTTGAGCCTAAACCCAGTTCCTACTTCCTAGCCTATATTACAAAAGCATTTTGAATTAAAATTAAGCTAAACAAGCTGCGTGAAATGTTTGTGCTCGGGAAAAAATTATCTTCCATTTTAAAACACTTTACTGGTGGTAGGTCTCTCATATATGAGAGGTCATCTGGGTGGGTACCACCGCAGTGTCTATTTCTCCCGTTAAACAGTAGTGTAAATGCACTGTTGTATTTCGGATTGAAGGGCATTGTAGCCAGAGTAACTACTGGACATATTGAGACTTAACATCTTATGTCTCAGGATGGCGAGCGCAGAGGAAATACTTGGCATTTGTAATTCAAGGTGTTGTTTGATTTTGCTAGTGTTTTTGAGCGGTCGTATCGCTTACCATCAGGCAAACGGCATGCTGGTCTCGCTATTCATAGGAATAAAGAAAAAATAGTATACTCCATGCATTTGGTGTATATTATTGGGCCGGACCGCACAATGTAAAACGTGGGTGTTTTTGTAGAACTTCTGTCTATCCTCTCGGGGAAAGAGGCGTGATTTATTAATGTATTTATATTTCTCATTGCTGGACCAAAATCCTCCATGATTAAGAGAGATTTTGACCTTGGTCCAACCCGCTTTTCTACTATAGTCAGTGGACTTCACACACCTACGTGACCTACCTACGTGTGGTAATGCTAACCACCTATATTCAGACTTGTTCACGATATTAATATCATTAACAAAAAATGAAAATAAATAATATACCCAACAGTCACCCTCATAATCCTGACCCCACACTAATATCAATTAAGCCGTGTGTCAATGGTATCAGGAACTACGAGAGACTTTTAGGTCTCACTAACACCCAGATCCGAAACAAATACCAGTGGATCACACAAATATTTGTTGCGGTGCAGGGATCGAACCTATAGCCTCACGTTTCACAGCCGGCGTCTAACCAATTGCGCCACCAAGGCTGTCAAACTGAGAGACAATTTATTAATACCCAAGTAAATTCGAACAGTGGCCATAACACTGGTTAGATTAAATGAGTGCCCCTTTGCCCTTCGGTCTGCCTTTCTAGGCTTTGTAAATAGGTTTCCTGGTTTTAAAAGACAAGTTCAATATCCTTAAGTTTAACGATCATTACGCATATATACTGGTTTCTTACGAATGTTGCGTCAAGGCTGGATTCAGTAAGTTAAGAGTGGTACAATATTATTATTTTATCTAAATCTATACGTATAATTTGGTAACTGATCGACGTCTGTGCATGGAAGATATATGAGAATAACTATTACACGGGCTGTATAAACGTAATAGAACACAAAACAATCATTGTTAGCAATTTTGTCTACCTATGTGCGCGCTAATGTTAGAAATGGCTGAACCAATTGCGCTTAAAAGTATCTAGGTAGCTGACACCCTGGATTAAAAAAAAGGCTAATTATTATCCAAAAGAAATGTTCCAGTGGGATAAGCAAGGAATTCAAATAATTATATTTATTATTTTTTATACTCAACGTAATTTAGAGGACGGTAGTCATATTCAGTTTATTAATTGAGTTTAAATGTAAATAAAAATTTTAAACGAAATAATATGTTAATAATGTAGACTGGACTCAAAAATCATTTGCACAATTTAATTTCAGGGAGTTCAGACGGTGATAGGAAATTTAAGGAATATCTTCATGGATATTAAAAACAGTATTGTTAGAATAAAAAGCCATCCCGAGACTGAAGAGGGAGAGATAGAGTAAAAACGTGATTTATGCAACACCTGAAAATATGTTTCGCCAGTCCATACAATTTGTTGGCATTTAAGAAGTCGTTTTCTTGACGGTATTTTGCGATTCGTGTGTGTGTATTCCTATGAAGGATTTTATACTTACTAGACGGTTGCTGTTGTTTAGATAAATAACAAAAAAACCACAATTTTGCCACTTGCAGAATCAATTTGCTAGCGTGAGGTTTTTCCCATCAAACATTAGTGTAAATGTACTGTTATGTTTCGGATTGAAGGACATTGCAGCCAGAGTAACTACTGGACATATTGAGACTTAATATCTTATGTCTCGGGATGGCGAGCGCAGTGGAATGCTAAGCATTGCTTTGTAATTCAAGGTGTTTGGTTTTGCAACTGTTTATGAGCGGTCGTATCGCTAACGAAACGGGGGTCATACCCACATTGGTTACTAAATCCATCCCTGACAGAAGCGTGCAATAACATCATCGAGGCAAGCGAATTACAATATTTAGATTGAGGCCGTTTGAAAATAAAGCCTATAGTGTTATTATTTTACATATTTATTGTTTATTGAATTAAATCGCACTATTTTGGACGTCAGTCATGGTCAGACAGTATTTTTTTGGAAATCGATTTCAGTAGAAATGTAAAACTTATATGCCACCAATTCTTTGATTTAAAATGATTACTATCAGTAATTATTGTACTTAAAATCAGGTGTAATGCGGTTACTTTGCCGAGTCAGGACAAATGTCAAAATCGAGCAAAGTGGAAATCCATAGTATCTGCTTAGTGCCTACAGGGATACAGGCGTGGATTACAGGCATTTATGTATGTAAAAAACAATAAGAAATACAATTTTCACTATGCAACGTAATTAAATAAATATTTAAATCGCTACATTAAATTGCTCTAGACGCCGCCTGTGAAACGAGAGGCCGCGGGTTCGATCTCCGCACCAAGAGAAATGTTTGTGCGGCCCACAAATATACCGAAAAGTACCGAAAAGTCTCTCGTAGTTCCTGATATTTCGACACAAGAGCCGATCTTAGTATGGGGTCAGGACTATGTATGTGACTGTTTGGTGTTATTTATTTATTGATGTGTATGCATATATAAATTAAATAATATAATATATTAAATTATTTGTACAACTGCTGCCCCAACTATCGTTTTTTTCGTTTATCCATCCCGTGGTAGTCTGGCAGAAATTGTTTCAATTAGACCGCCACTTGTACATTTTTTTTTTTCATATAATTCGGTCTACTTTTCTGTATCTGGAGTACAATAAAGCGTTAAATATATAAATAAATTGAGTCTTTTGACAATTTCATATTTATATTATGACTGTGAAGTTTTTAAATGTTTAAAGTGCGTAATTTTATCTGTTGCCTAGGATGTTAATGTCCTTCCTAGTATAATTTTTAATTTTATAATTGCGTAGTTGTTGCGTTTTTGTGCGTAAATGTCGCATAATTTTAAATATAAATGTAATAGACGGATGCAATAAGTTTTTTGTATTCATTTTTTATGTTATTTGAATATATTTAATATTTATAAATGTTTGTGATGTTAGTACGCGATATTCTTTTTCATTTATCCTGTATTAATATGCATTACAATGCGAGCATAAAAAGAAATGGTAAGATGCTCCAACTACCACCTACCTTACAAACCGTTCATGAACAGTAACAAAAACAAACAACACAATGACTTACAAAGCAATACTTGGCATTCCATTGCGCTCGTCATCTTGGGACATAAGGTGTTATGTCTCAATTTGTCTAGAAGCTACTCTGGCTACAATATCCTTTAAACCAGAACACAACAGTGCATTTACACTGCTATTTGTTGGGAATTTAGCGGGATAATGGATAATCCGCAACTTTCATACAAAAATTCACCAAAAATGGTCCAGCCGTTGAAGCGTGAAGAATGTAACAAATTCAAACTTTCGCCTTTATTATATTAATAGGAGAATTTAAGCACTTTGGGCTCTACATACAAATTTATATTAAATTTAAATCAGTGCGTTTATGTAAAATATTTATTATTATAGCGAGTTAACAGTGGCCGAGGGTTATTACATATTAATTTGCGCCGGACATTAAATATTTTAATTTATTCTACACTAGCGGCCCGGCCCAGCTTCGCCTGGTGCAAATACAGATTTCAGTCCATATTTTTTTTTCATATTTTATACACCGTATATTCTATTCTATCCCCTCTCGCCAGATTTAAATCATTATTTTGTTACTACTCCGATGAAATTCATTGAAATCAATTAATAGATATGATAGCTGATCCGGCCACGCTTCGCTATGGCTTAATTATTATATGATTAATATTATATTCAATTATTTAGTATAGCAAAAAAGCCCGACCCACCTTTGCCTGGATGCAGATATTTTTTTATGTTACTTCACACCAAATACATGTTATTTTTCGTATGAGCTCTCGTATACCTAAACATGACGTAGCTATCCTACTATCCTGCTCAATTCCGTCCCATCCCGTCTATTCAGTCACTTCCCGATACGTCCCGTCCTTTCTTTTCATTATCCATCCCATCTTATACCGTGCATTTACATTTCGTGCTATCAAATCTGTCAGCTAACCCAGTCCTCTCCCGTACCTCTCCCTCTATTATATCCCGATTCTCTATATCCAAATAGTGTTCCTTATAAATTTTTGACATTAAACACTTTAGCGAATTTGATTATCCATGCAATATTCCATCCCTTATTTCACCCCCACTATGCTGTTTGTCCATAAATATTACGCCATTACTTTTTGTTAGTAATAAATTAATTTTCATAGAAATAACTTTAGTGGTTTCGATCTTCTTCGACATAGCATTTCAAAATGTATAATATTTCTATCAGTGAATTATAGCGAAGGAAAAGCCACTGTAAAAATTCGTAATAAAAGAAACATAATAACACACACACACACACACATACATACACTATTAGCACTTTCTCACACTGACACCCACAATAAATTTATATTTAACTGGTTCCTCAAAACACAGGCAACGCCTAATTTGAGAATCCCTGTAATATTCTCCATATTATGTAAAATTGTTATTTTATTAAAGATTTTTCATTTTCAAGTTAATATTATATATAACAATATTCTATCTTGAAAAGAAGTAAATGTTCTTAGGTGTGAATGTTATTTATATAATAATTATCCTATATTTATGCAGCTTGATATATTCTCCTTAGTTAAAGTAATAATTGAACGCATTATTTGACAACTAATTTAAATGTCAATCCCTTTTCAGTAACGTCATTAATTTATTACACCTTTAAAATCTAAAATAAGCCATTAATCGAATATTGTGGATATATATTGTCGATTCGAAACCTTTATTTAAATACGTTCTTCAATTTGAGGGAAGAGTTTACCGTATCGACGGTATGACCATTAAATGTTTGACATTTACGAACCCATGAACATTTTGTATGAGAAAATGTTATTAAGCTAATAGAAACTCGGGAAACCGGGATCGTGATAAAAAGTATCCTATGTCCTTCTCCTGGTTCTAAGCTACCTCCCCACCAAGTTTCAGCCAAGTCAGTTCAGCCGTTCTTGAGTTATAAGTGGAGTAACTAACACGACTTTCTTTTATATATATAGATTACATATTTTAAATTGATTACCTAATTATGTGCTAATTTTTTATCAATATCGTGTGCGTTTTGCAAAATTAATTGATGATTAATTTTAAGCTTTTTGCAGAACAGTCGGATTTGTCTTTGAAACAATTAGATTAATATCTATTCTAATATAATAAAGCTGCAGAGTTTGTTTGTTTGTTTGTTTGAACGCGCTAATCTCTGGAACTACTGGTCCGATTTGAATGATTCTTTCAGTGTTGGGTAGTCCATTTAGCGAGGAAGGCTATAGGCTATATGTCATCACGCTATGACCTATAGGAGGAAAGCAGTAGTAATATTTCTAGCAAATACGATGAAATTTTGTTCGTTTTTCGTGGTCCGATTGGTCGATATTCTAAACTGATAGTCAGAATTAAACATTTTGACCACCATTTTAAAACGTGTATGCACCCGGGCGGAGCTGGGCCCGACCGCTATTTATTTATACATGTGCAATTAAAAGTCATTAAAATATTTAAATACCTCATATTTTGTACATATTACTTTCTTTTGTAAGTACTATTATTATTATTTTTTGCCCCCCATGGGACCACTCTGTTCTTCCTAGCTTCTTTTCAACTTAGTCCATGTAATGGTTGTCTGAAAGTAATCGCGTTAAGCGATAAGACAGCCAATTGTCACATTTATTTAAACGTATTATTACTGTATGTGGTGTTCAATAAAGAATTTACATACATACATGCATAAACTCACGCCTTTTTCCCAGAAGGGGTAGGCAGAGGTGCCAGGGCACCCACATTTCGCCAGTATGTTCCGTCTCACAATGTGATAGGTGGCGAGCCTATCGCCATATCGGGCACAAATTCCTGACTCTGGGCTAATAATGAATAGAAAAATCCAATATCACTTTGCCCAACCCGGGATTCGAACCCGAGACCTCAGCTTTGTAAGCGTTCCGTAGTACAACTACGCCACCGAGGCAGAATTATTAATTATTATTACCGAGAAGAATTTATAAATAAATAAATAAATATTTTTTGGAAAGTAAGTAGAAAGTAAGTGTGAAAAGTAAGCCCTGAACCGGGACGAATGGAAGAAGGGTAAAGAGGCCTTTGACCTATCGCAGGCTGATGTATAGCTTGGCAAAAAAAAGTCTATTAATGAGGGCGCTAAGATCGAGTTTAATATTAATATGGCAACCCCGTATGAAGAATACGGGAAAATATTTAGATATAGCCAACACAACACAGTAACACAGATAGTATTAACCCGACAAAAAGCCCCATTTACACGTAGAGAGTTTCTCGCCTCGAAGATACGATTATCGTACGGATATAAAAAAGTATCATCGTGTAAACTTTTGTCCTAAACATTACAATACGTAAATCTTATATAAATTATCGTTTGCGATAATGACTTGCAATTCCCGCTTGATTCAGGCATTGCATCTATATTTTGCATCTATATTGCTGTGGTATAAACCAAGAAACTTATACCCAAATGGAGATTGTATTCCGTATAAAACACTGAAGCACAAAAAATTCAGTTCATTCATTGTCACTCTAAAGAAAAGGATAGCAGGCAACATCGACTTCATTCAAGGCCAAATTTTTGTGCTTCACTTTTATATACGGAATGCAATCTCCATTCGGGTATAAGCTTCTTGGTATAAACATTTGTCAGAGTACGATAATCTTGTAGCAGTTATCGTATGCAATAGTAGATTACAATTCTCCCTTGAAATCAGATGAGAAGTTCTGTCCGTCTAAAAATCATGGGTATCAGAAACTACGAGAGACTTTTCCGTTTCAATACCCAGACACGAAACCAAATATTTCCGACTCACACAAACATTTATTTTGGTGCGTGGATTGAACCCATGGGCTCTTATTTAACAGTCAACTTCTTAACTAATTGCGCCACGGAGGCTGTAAATATTTTTTTAATATAAACCAGACAAGTCATTTACCTATACTAATATTATAAAGCTGCAGAGTTTGTTTGTTTGAACGCGCTAATCTCTGGAACTACTGGTCCGATTTGAATGATTCTTTCAGTGTTGGGTAGTCTATTTATCGAGGAAGGCTATAGGCTATATATCATCACGCTATGACCTATAGGAGGAAAGCAGTAGTGATAATTCTCGCAAACGAGGAAATTTTGTTCGTTTTTCGTGGTCCGATTGGTCGATATTCTAAACTGATAGTCAGAATTAAACATTTTGACCGCCATTTTAAAACGTGTATGCACCCGGGCGAAGCCGGGCCCGACCGCTAGTACAACTATACTTTTGCATGTATGTATCTGTATGATTATATTATGTATTTTTATAAAACTATAACCATAATAACATATCAATATTTTGGTAATTAATGCGCCTACTTTGTTTTTTCTCTGTACCATTCAAAGGTAGACTAGCAGAGAATGCCTCAGGCATTAAGTCCGCCTTTATAAAATATTGTATATAAAGCATTAATAAAAATAAACAAGTCACTAAATATGAATGGGCAGTGAATATTATGGAGCGGACATACCGAATAAAATCTATGCGCGTTGCGACGTGCATGTATCGAACAGTATTGTGGGAAACACTAACGGCCTCCTCTATATCCTTATTGATAATTATGTTAGTACAATTCTAAGTTTCAATAAATAATTATAGACGCATATATTTACCTAGCTGTCTATAAATATATACACCATATATACCTCTCTAACTTTGCTTACTGAAATATAAAATAGATTTTAGAGAACGGCTGTAAAAAGAGAAGAAAGATATTGTCACTGCGTACGTGTGACAAGGATAGAAATATAAATCGCGGGACATGCACCGATATTTTTGTTTAGTGTCCTATCTTGTATATTGATAGTAGAAAGCTTTGTCGAATAAATCCGTGGCCTTTAGTAAGCAATAAATAATGGTAAAACCCATTTTTTGTTACTCATAAAAATATGTTCTGTTGAACACGCTCGAATCTTACACGTGTATTGGATCAAATTAAAACTATCGATTTTTTTGTTGTTTATCCATATTCTATATTTAGATATATTTGACTGTCGACGAGTGCAGTAAAAAATGGATATATTTGGGTAATAAATAATCAATTAAGTGATTGTTAAAATAGGAATTCATGAGTTAAATATGACGTGATATTTAACGGCCTGATTGTCATAATTTAATATTATGTTCACGAGAATGCTACGCATTGTAATGTATCTATACATATAAATAAAATTGAAGTGTCTGTTTGTAAAGTGAAAATAAAAAATATGTCAAACTACATATCGTTATATACACGATACCTATAACGAAAATGACCTTAGAATTTTTTTGTCTGTCCATCTGTCTGTTTGTTCCGGCTAATCTCTGAAATAGCTGGACCGATTTTGATAGGACTTTTATTGTCAGGTAGCTGATATAATAAGGAGTAACTTAGGCTGCTTTTATTTTAGAAAAAAATAGTTTTTGTTAAATTTCACGCGGACAAAGTCGCGGGTACAGCTAGTTTGAAATAAAACTATTATTAAAGTATGTTTTACGATTTATATTCACATAGATTTCGTATTATTGCAATGAATGATGAGACAAGCATGCCATGCCATTCGACTGATGCAAAAGTACCGCTCAGTACAGTAGCAAAACAAAACAATACCTTAAATTATAAAGCAATGCTTGGCATTCCACTGCGCTCGCTATCCTGAGACGTAAGATGTTAACTCTAATTATATCTAGTAGTTACCCTTGTTACAATGTCCTTCAAACTGAAACACAACAGTGCATTAACACTACTGCTTGGCGGGAGAAATAGACATTGCAGTTGTACCTACGCTGGCCTCTCACATATGAGAGTACCACCCGTAAAAACATACCACCATCAGTACATCAGTAGGCACAGTGCATATTATCATTATTGTTGAAAAGAGTATCAATTTAAATATATTATTTTACTGTTGTGTTGGTAGTTTTGTGTGAAGGTTGGTAGTTTGGGTTTGTTCTATTGTTCTTAAATATCATCATCATCATATCAGCCACCGGAAGTCCACTGCTGAACATAGGCCTCCCCCAAGTCAATACATGTCCTGAAGTTACGCAGTCTATTATCAAAATTTTCATTTCAATTTTAACATCTTTGAAACAAAATATCAGATATGAATTAAGCGTTTCACTTCCAAGGAAAAAATATATTTGTGTACTAGCTGTGCCCGCGACTTCGTCCGCGTGGATTTTAAAAAAAAACTTTATTTTCTAAAATAAAAGAATTTTTCTAAAATAAATGTAGCCTAAGTTACTCCTTATTTCAGCTACCTGACAATAAAAGTCCCGTCAAAATCGGTCCAGCCATTTCAGAGATTAGCCGGAACAAACAGACAGACAGACAGACGGACAGACAGACAGGAAAAAAAATTCTAAGGTCATTTTCGTTATAGGTGTCGTGTATATAACGATATGTAGTTGGACATTTTTTTTTCACTTTACAAACAGACACTTCAATTTTATTTATATGTATGTCTAGATAAAACAGCTGTGCACACGAAGTTTATAATAAAACCTTCGTATGTTAAACCTTTATATTTCCCTTTAGTAATAATCAAATTGAAAGGTATTGTCGTTTTATGCAAGGCTATGTTGAAAATATTGTGACGTCACAAAAGTCCTTGTGGTTGGGTTTTTTTAATTAACTTAATTACTCGATGTGAAGATTGTGACGTATTGGAATCATGAGTCATATTCATTCATATGAATTATCAGCTGACCTTGGTATTTGATATCTTTAGGTTCTTTTTCTGTGAGACAAGACAGTCTGGTATGAGTGATCCGTCATCTATTGGGCTTGGTCTATTTGGAACTACAAATAAAATAAAAAACATCTATGAAATAAATAATTATACTCAACAGTCACATACATAGTCCCCTATACTAAGATCGAGTCTTGTGTCGTTTCAGGAATTACGAGAGACTTTACGGTATCAGAAACATCCAGACCCAAAATAAATATTTGACGAAAGAACGCGAGGCCCCGGGTTCGATACCCGCACAGAGACAAATATAAGTATGAACCACAGATATATGTTTCGGGTTTGAGTGTTTGTGAGATCGAAAAATCTCTTGTTCCTGATACCCACGGCACAAGTCTCGATCTTAGTGT
The DNA here is from genome assembly GCA_030180105.1 of Hyles lineata. Taxonomy (NCBI): domain Eukaryota; kingdom Metazoa; phylum Arthropoda; class Insecta; order Lepidoptera; family Sphingidae; genus Hyles; species Hyles lineata. The sequence goes on along the minus strand of JARJEE010000032.1, from coordinate 4,618,330 downwards.
GGGATCAGGACTATGTATGTGAATGTTGGGTGTATTTATTTATTTATAACATTCATGTTTTTAACGATACAAATAAGCCGGCTTATTATGTAGTATGCTTACTCATAATGTCAGCCGTATGCTGTTATAAATCTGGGGGCGCGGCCGAGCCCCCGTCCAAGTCGAGCTATAGGCCGTAACATCCTTTTCTCGAAGCAATTCAGACCATTTTCAACCCCCTATAACTTCGTTGTGGCTAAAGCATGAAGCCTGAATTTTCAGTTACTAAGCAGGCTTTGTGTAAACATGGTATATTTAAAATTTCATTCAATTTGAACCAGTAGTTTAAGAATTGTAACTAGTCAAACTATTTAATTTTGTCACTCACTGACTGACCGATCATCAAAAGTCTAAGGCACTTCTAGCTGACATAGAACCTTCAAATTTAGAATATAATTAGTGTTTAGTGTCTAAAGCAAGGGAAAATTCAAACATTTCATAATTTGTGTCTAGTTTTCTAGATAGACCAACTGCGTGAATAACTTTGTAATCCCATATAAATGTATAGGATTACAAAGTTACATTTGCAGTTAATGAATCATTGTACCCGTATATTAATGGAATAATAGTTGTAGATAGATATCTATATACATGAGGCATAACAGGAGGGAATATAGAGAGGGAAATGGTGTATTCAGCCGATGAAACTGTACAACATTCCTCTAGAAAAACATGACGAAGAAAAACTTGCAAATAAATAGACTAAATAGCTCGAAAATATCAATTAATTATTACAATGAAAGAAAGAACATTAATAATCAAATCCGCTATATTTGTGATAAATTGATACCTATAAAAATAAGAAAAATCCATAAGACAGAGGCTTTAAGAAAAATCGTTAGTGATATTCTAGAAGTAAGAAGTACCGAAAAGGAAAAAAGTAGGACTCTACAAAAAGACGTGAGATCCCATCAAAAACATCCTGTAAAAAAATTCCAAGTCTCGCAGCTCAGGTTTTCTACCGCAAAAAGTTGTGAGATGCATGTAATACCAAGTCGATTAATTTATTTAGTCCTTAAGGGACCTCCTATATAAAGTTATTACGTTAGTTATTACCATATCAATATTAAAAATTCTTTACGTTTTAAATAAATAGATCGACTTGGCCAGCAGCATTATGTACAAATTGTACGATACATTATGTTTTCATGCGATGGCCACAACAACTTTTTGCGGTAGAAAACTTGAGCTGCGAGACTTGGAATTTTTTTACAGGATGTTTTTGATGGGATGTAAATTATAACAATATAGACAAGAAAAATAATCATGTAAATGTGCAGTTGTTCCAATTAGAGAACTTCCACACATATTTAAAAAATAAATGTTTTATTTATATGACAAAAATGACTAACAAAAATGACATAGTACGTGAGTATTACTATATACGAGTGAACATAGTACATGTCATTAATTTAAAAACTAAGGACAAACCCGTACTGAAGGGTTTGTCCTAGTATTTGAAGTTGCAAAAAGATGACCTTGAGAATCGCCCTAAAATAAATAAATATTAACTTAATTTAATAGATTTCGTCTAAACGGTGATAAAAAATATTACCTTCATTTTTATTAAACTTTCTGTCATAATACAAGCTGCTTTCAAAATCGCTGCGAGCGACGACTAATTTTAGTAACTCTCCTCTAGATGTATTGGAGCGCGCGCACCACTTACTTCGGAACATTTTACGAGCTCTCTGCCCTGTCCAGTGTCAATGGTACATGTATTATGTTACGTATATACAGTATTATTTATGATCATCCATTTAATTACTTTTATTGGTGGTAGGTCTCTCATATGTGAGAGGCCGCCTGGGTAGGTACCACCGCAATGTCTATTTTAGTTTCTTTTATTTATTTTATTTATTTATTTTTATTCTAAACTGATTAATTATAAAAACACAAAGAGATACACTAAAATACAAAAGTACAAGAGGCGGTCTTATGGCTCCGAGCGATCTCTGTCAGACAACCTTTGGAAGGATATAAGGGAAGGAAAAAGATTTTTAAGCTTTTTTACTGGTTTATGTAGTTTAGAATAAAATTAATTTCTTACTTAAAAAGTGTAAACTATTCCAATGATTTACTCTGCCACATAAATGTACTATTCTTAGAATTGATGCGAGCAAACGATTTTTATAGATATTGAACGGTAATTTGCTTCCAAGAACGATCGCCGCTTGAAGCTTTGTCGTGGCCCGTGACCAATTAATAATTTATAATACTACAATTAATAATACGTCATCAGGAAGTAGTTAAATAGGGGCTTTTCGTTACAAGAATATATCAAAACGGCATATTATTTTATATAAACTCACGCCTTTATCCCAGCAGTGGTAGGTAGAGGTGCAAGGACGCCCGCATTCCGCCTTGTATGTTCCGTCCCATGATGTGGTAGGGGGCGGGACTATCGCCATATCTGACTCAAATTCCTGACTCCGGGATGATAATTAATAGAAAACACAATATCAATTTGCTGGACCCGGGATTCAAACCCGAGACCTCAGCTTTGTAACCGAACTGTAGTACAACTACGCCACCGAGGCAGTCTTATATTATTTTACTAGCGGCCCGGCCCAGCTTCGCCCGGGTAGATTTCTGTACAATAATATGTACGTATTATACATATAAACCTTCCTCTTGAATAGTGATTCAATAATTAATACATAGAGTGCTATGTATTAAAAAAACCGCATCGAAATCCGTTGCGTAGTTTTAAAGATTTAGCATACAAAGGGACATAGTGACAGAGAAAGCGACTTTGTTTTATACTATGTAGTGATAGGCATATTTTTTAGTAGTAAATATACGGGGTATATCAAAACTGCTACCGAAAACGAAGCCGGGTAGCAGTTTTAGTGATTAGATACAATGCAACAAAATTTTTTGTAAAAAAAACTAAGATTTTTTTCATTTTTTTTTCAATTGTCGTATTTAGGTGGTAAATACAGTTTCATTTTCTAAAAAATAGTGTGCACCCTTTTATTTTTACTGATTCTATGGTATGCAAGGGTCATAATTATTATTTTAGCAAAAACTATGAATTTACCACCCAAAATCGAGGATCTTTAAAAAATCACGGTCTCTCATATGTGAGAGGCCGCCAGGGTGGGTACCACCGCAATGTCTATTTCTCCCGCCAAACAGAAGTTTAAAGGTACTGTTTTGTTTCGGATTGAAGAACATTGTACCCAGAGTAACTACTGGACATATTGAGACTTAACATCTTGTCTCAGGATGGCGAGCGCAGTGGAATGCCAAGCATTGCTTTGTAAATCCAGGTGTTGTTTTGCTACTGTTAATGACCGGTCATATCGCTTACCATGAGGCGAACAGCATGGTCGTCTCGCCATTGATTGCAATAAAAAAGTGAGTTGCATTGTGTTTGTAGTTAATAAAACTACGACCCGGTTTCATTTTCGGTAGCAGTTTTGATATACCTTGTATAAATAACCCAACAGTCAAACATAGTACTGATCACACACTAGATCAAGTGTTGTGTCGTTGAACTACGAGAGACTTTTGTATCCTTGCGGGGATCGAACCCACGGCCTCTCGTTTCAAAGCCGGCGTCTTACCAACTGCGACAGTCGATAGGCGTGCGGACAGCTTACAAAGAAGGTTAAGGTCAGCGCAGACTAGAGCTGCGGCATGCGTGGCAAAGGACTTAATTTTTATCAAAAGACATTCAAACTTATCCGGGGAAATCGACATAAATTCGAATGTTTTACATTTATGCCGTGGCATCAAAATGCATTTCTCGATGTTGCGAGATGGCATTTATGGCGAGACGAATATGCCGTTTTTGCCGTTAGCGATACGACCGCTCATGAACAGTGGCAAAACCAAACAACACCTTGAATTCAAAGTAATGGCATTACATTGCGCTCGCCATCCTGTGACATAAGATTTTAGGTCTCAATATGTCCTGTAGTTACTCTGGCTACAAAGCCTTTGAATCTGAAACACAACAGTGCATTTACACTGCTGTTTGACGGGAGAAATAGACACTGTGGTAGTACCCACCCAGATGGCCTCTCACATATGAGAGACCTACCACCAGTCTAACAACATAAATATTTGTCTCCTTGCGGGGATCGCACCCACGGCCTCTCGTTTCAAAGTTTGAATATACTTTTGTATCCTTTAGCCCCGCTCTGCGCTGGCCTTTACATAGCGCGCATACCACTAGATCTCTGACGCAAATGTGAAATAAAATAAAATAAATAAACATTTAGGAAAAGCCCACGTGCGTATGAGACCTGTTGTTGTTGTTTTGCCTAGCAGATCAGAGTTGCAATGTTTTCCGAATGTTCGGGACTGTCCCGATTTAATTGGGATCACGATTCCTCTGAATATTGATAAATATATTCAGGATATATCAAGTCTACAATCCACCGAACCGGGTGGTAGTTTCAGACCCAATGCAACTAAAAATTTTGCAAAAAAGGGACGATTTTTTTGGTATTTTTTCCTATCGTCGTATTTGGGTGGTAAGTACATAGTTTTTCTAAAATAATAGTGTACACCCTTTTATTTTTAAAGACGCTATAGTAAGGAAGCGTTTTAATGATTATTTAAGCAAAAAATAATTGATTTACCATCCGAACACCTTGATATTAAAAAAACACAATTATAAATATTCTTTGCGATTTTTTTTTTAGTTGCATTGTGATTGCAGTCACTAAAACTACTACCTGACTTCGTTTTCGGTAGCACTCTTGATATACCCTGTATAATTATGGCAATGTTCAGTGGAATCGGACAACCCCAAACAAATCGGGACATCCGGAACACGTTCAAACTCTGACCTTACAAATATTTCTTTCGCCACCGGTTCGATCCCCGATCCGAAACAAATATTTGTTAGGCCTAAAAGTATTTGTCTCGAGTCTGGGTGTTTATGAGACCAAAAAGTATCTCGTAATTTCCTATACCTACGACACAAGAGTTAATTGATCTTAATGTGGGGTCAGGGCTATGTTTTAATGTTTTATAAATTATCGTGTTTTGACAACTGCTTACACGATGCAAATTTTTTATATCCTTGCGATAATCGTATCTTCTAAGCGAGAAAATATCCCCTTGTAAACGAGGGTTAAAGAAACCTAAGGCCTGGCAAAAAAGAGTTTGTTTTTAATGAGGGCGCTAAGACCGAATTTAGTATTAACATGTCAACCCGATATACTACGACGAAAAATGTTTAGATACTTGTTATTTTTATTAATTGTTGTTAATATTCTCTTTGTTTATTTTAAATCACAAAACAAACAGAACCGTATGAAAAAGTAAAATACGTGCGTATAAAATTATTCAACGAACACAACGACATTTTTAATAGTGTTGCCATAATTGTTTTACTTCAATGCCAGTTGTCACATCGTACACATTTCTGCCAAGTTACAATTCCAGTTATCCCGATTTTCCAAAATATGGCAACTTTTTAGTCTTTCCGAGTTATATCATTGCATTCACTAATGAAGTGCGTGGTGGCCTGTTGGTAAACGGACCAGACGCGGCTGCCAATATGTTCACGGTGGTCGCGGGATTGTTTCCCAGGGCACACCTCTAACTTTTCGGAGTCATGTCGCACCCTTAGTATTAAAGAGACCTAACTAAAAAAAACATTTTTTGGGAAACGTTCTTTAAAGATTTGTAACATAAGATCTATTCTATCTTGTCTATTTTTGTTGGATTCGGTCAGTTTAATATTAAAGGTGCGATGTGTGTATTGATAGTCAATCACCACGCACTATAACGGTGAAGGAAAACATCGTGAGGAAACCTGCATACCATAGCGATTTATAAGAATTTCTATGGTATGTAAAGTCCGCCAACCCGCACTAGGCCAGCGTGGTGGACTATATGGCCTAACCACTCTCAATCATGTTCTCGATTGTAGAGTAGGCCCGTGCCCTGCAGTGGGACGTATATGGGTTGATACAGATTCACTAATGTCTTCTTCGCGAAATATAACTTTTAAAATACTTAACGACTATTTTGATATTCATAAAGTTACATTTTGTGTGCGTGTCTATTATTGTATTTCATAAACGTAACAAAATGGCCTTGAGCTTGTCAATGAACCGATATTAAGGTTACTTGAAATAGTTATTGCATAAGGTCGATATACATAATTATGTGGGATTGCCGAAGACAATAGAAGAAATCACATTCAATTAATCAATTTCAGTGGTGGTAGGTCTCTCATATGTGAGAGATCGCCTGGGTACCACCGTAATCTCTTTTTCTCCCGCCAAACAGCAGTGTAAATGCACTGTTGTGTTTCGGATTTAAGGACATTGTAGCCAGAGAAACTACTGGACATATTGAGACTCAACATGTTATGTCTCAGGATGAGCGCAGTGGATTACCAAGCATTGCTTTGTAATTCAAAGTAGTTGTTTGGTTTTGTTACAGTGCATGAGCGGTCGTATCGCTTACCATCAGGCGAACGGCAAGCTCGTATCGCCATTCAGTGCAAAAAAAAAAACATATATGAGAGGCTGCCTGGGTAGGTACAGCTTCAAAATTAGCTAAGCATGTGTGTGTGTCCTTAAAGCACTACATATTCAAAGTGACCATAAATTTCTATACCATAAAATATTTAGATTGTTGTGAGTATCCAATGATTCATATGTCTGAGCATCTCTTTGACATTCGCACCTTTAGAATTAAAGTGATCTAATCCAAAAAACAGATTTTGTTTCATCATATATTGGCTCAAAATGACTATCACCATCGACCCTTAAAGAAGGACCTATTGACGCGTGAAAGACAGAAAGATGTATACTTCGGTCTTGTAGATGTATTTTCCATAAGTACAAAATTTGTTATGTTACAAATCTTTAATGTACGTTGCCCAAAAAAAAAAAGATTTTTTAATTAGGTATTTTTAATTTTAAAGGTGCGATGTAGTTCTTAGCAACCTGCAAGCCATTATTATCTATACCAACCAACTGTAAGTGGTAAGTAAAGATTGCAGATGTTCAAAATTAAGTTAACAAACACCTTTAGCAAACCTTATGCAAATGCATTTAGATTCATAATAGACTGGTATTAAAAAAAAATTGTTTGATGACAAATCTATTCTCTTCTCATTTTCCCCCATATACTATCTCTTTCATTTCTTGCATGACGTCACTGACATGTCTTTCGTTTCGAATTATTTAAATATTGTGCGAAGTCAATAAATTATTGAAATGTTAATTCTGTGATTGGATCGTCCGTAACGAATGCCTACCCCTGGATTCGCTTGGACTGTATCAATAATATTCTTTATTTGTATCAGCCCATATACGTCCCACTGCAGGGCACGGGCCGCCTCTACAGTCGATAGTACGATTGAGAGTGGTTAGGCCATATAGTCCACCACGCTCGCCTAGTGCGGGTTGGCATCAATCAATCAATAATATTACACATACGAATTTGTTTAATAACAATTACATATAGACGCGGAGATTCTTGGGAGAGGCCTATGTTCAACAGTGGACTTCTTGCGGCTGAGGAGCGAGAGAGAGAGAATTACATAATAAATAAATACACCCAACAGTCACGTACATAGTCCCCACACTAAGATCGAGTCTTGTGTCGTGGGTATCAGGAACTACGAGAGACTTTTCGGTCTCACAAACACCCAGACCCGAAACAAATGCTTGTAGTTCATACAAACATTTGCCTTGGTGCGGAGATCGAACCTGCGGCCTCTCGTTTCACAGCCGGTGTCTAACCCAACTATATTTTATTACTATGAATGGCTAGACAAGCTTGCCGCTCGCCTGATATTAAACGATACGACCACTCATAAACAGTAGCAAAACCAAACAAGACCTTGAATTACAAAGCAATGCTTAGCTTCCACTGGGTTCGCCATCCTAAGACATAACATATTAAGTCTCAATGTGTCCCGTAGTTACCAATGTCCTTCAACCCGAAACACAACAGTGCATTTACACTACTGTTTGGCGGGAGAAATAGACATTGCGGTGGCACCTACCCAGGCGGCCTCACACATATGAGAAACCTACTACCAGGAAAAACTATGCGGAGACGTTTGCAGGACGTGTTGAATGCTGAAGGATGGTATACAAGATACTGAATCCTGAGATATCTTCGTCCAATATTCGATATATTTATTTTTAATTATAATTATTTTTAAGTTACTTTTTATTATTAATGTAATGTAATGCGACCATCTGTCACAAATTGGTGGCCAATATATAAAAAATGTCGACGAGCCAAATCACTAAAAAGATGGAGTAACGACATAACAGAAGTAGCCGGACCAGTGTGGCATAGAGAAGTTTAAAACAAATAAAATTGGAAAAATAATGGAGGAGGCTTTCACCGCCAAAGGCGGCCTTTATAACTAATATTATTATTTTTAACCAAACAGATTAATAATAACAAAAACTTAATAAATACATACTAAAAAACAATTACTACCACTACATAACATAATAGATTCGTTTAAAGTTATGAAATAAAACAACTAAACTTTTTATTATTGTGAGGGATCAATAAAGCTTTAAAAAAAATTTTGTACAAAATTAATGTGAATGTATAACAGTGGTTTTAAGGGAAAAACATAATTTTTAAGTTTAGCTGGTAAGTTTTTTGTTTTTACTCTGCTTGTTATTGCTATACTTCAAAAAGGAATGAAAAGACAAGTAATTTTACACTTACGGTGAAGTAATTTTACACTTACTTGCTCAATAAAAAGCAATGTAAGTACTGACACCATTTTTAAGGGACTCGTTTTTGTTAAAATAAAACGTAATTTAATAATTTTATACTTCTTTTGAAGTCTTAACTCAAAAGTCAAATTGGTGACAAAAATTTGTTAAAATATATTGTATTATGTAATTTTATATTTATTGTAAGTAAATAGCTTAATTTTAAAATATATTTTTTTCCGACTAAACTAAAACTTTAAATAATTAATTTAATTATACACCTGTATAAATAGCTCAATTTCCAGATGTTTTTTTTAAATTATCACTAGCGACCCGGCCCGGCTTCGCCTGGATGCAGATACAGATCCCAGTCCATATTTTATTTAAACTCAACATGCCTTTCTCTATACTGCTTATCCAACCCCGTCCTGTATTATTCTGTCCCATTTTATCCATGTATCTATTCCATCCCATCCCTCCAGATTAAAATAATTATTTTTCTACGGAGATATTATTAAACTCCTACTACTCCGACGACATTCATTGAAATCAGAATATGTAAAGACAACATACACATCGAATTATATTTACTACCAACATGCAAAAATATGCTTACAATGCGTTTACAAAGGGCTAAATATGAATATTCAAATTTGAATACGGCATATTATTTTAATGTACGTTTATATTGACAATCCCTGCATTAAGTATAAAATATAGCTGTTTTTTTATACTTATTTTGCAAATAATACATTTATTCATTTATTTATTTCAACAGTACAATATCTTGCAGGTAACCTAATGCGATATTGACGCTTTTATTTATTTTGCTATTAATAAACAAATCATTGTGCTTTACTATAAATAGTTTAATATGAATACAAAAGTTCAAGATAGCCGCCAAGTACCCATTCAATTTTTACTATGAATTTAGGTTATTCGAATAGAGAGTGCCTCAGATATTTCGAGACCAAAAAATTTAAAATGACGGCCACAAATTTCGATTTTGACTCGGAATGTAGGTTCTTGGAATAAAGGGGTGCCACAGATATCGATTTCGGGATTAATCGGATTAATAACAAAAAAGTTCAAAATGGCGGCCACAAAGAAACCTCAACATCATTTTTGAAGACCTAGTCATAGATACCCTACACCTATGGGTTTGATGAATAAATATGGGACCCCCCAAAATGTATTGTTTTTTTTTTCTGTTTTTGTGTGAAAATCTTAATGCGGTTCACAAAATACATCTACCTAACTAGTTTCAACAGTATACAGACAGACAAACAGATATGACGAATCCATAAGGGTTCCGTTTTTTGCCATTTGGCTACGTAACCCTAAAAAGAAAAGCAAATAACTTGCTACCGTAAATTAACATAATTAATTTTTACTCAATTCGAAAAAAATATTTTTAATTTTTGTTCTCACTATAATAATTCTTGTAACAAATATTTTAATACAGGAATCGAACTCGCTACCCCAGCATAAATCATAGCGATTAAAAAATAAATAATAATAAATAACACCCAACAGTCACATACATAGTCCTGACCCCACACTAAGATCGAGTCTTGTGTCGTAAGTATCAGAAACTACGAGAGACTTTTCGGTCTCACAGACACCCAGACCCGGAAGAAATATTTGTGGGCCACACAAACATTTCTCTCGGTGCGGGGATCGAACCCGCGGGCTCTCGTTTCACAGGCGGCGTCTAACCAACTGCGCCACGGAGGCTGTCTTGTGCCAGAAGGTCCTAGTAATTGTGACATAATGACTATTGTTTTGTATACTCGTTATAAATGCATTTATCATCATCAATTATAATTACGATTGTTATATAAACAAAAAAATTGTAATAACTATATTATAAAAAGTCAACTATATTATTATCAATAGTTTAAAATTTTAAAGCATTGGTTCTTAATAGACCAAGAGCCAGTGGCCGCCAGACTTTCGTCATTTTGTAAACGCTGAAAGTTTATTTTATTAAAGACTAGCGGCCCGTCCCAGCTTCGCCTGGGTGCAGATGTTTTTAATTGAACTTCACACCAGATACATTTTATTTTTCTTACAAACTGGGACAACCTGTATATGAATTATACACATAAACCTTCCTCTTGAATCACTCTATCTATTAAAAAACCGCATTAAAATCCGTTGCGTAGTTTTAAAGATTTAAGCATACAAAGGGACATAGGGACAGAGAAAGCGACTTTGTTATATACTATGTAGTGACTAGCGGTCCAAACACGTTTATTAAAATGGCGGCCTAAAATGTTAAATTCCTATAATCAATATAGAATATCGAATCGGATCACGAAAAGCGAAAAATAATTCCGCGTACTTGCTAGATTTTTTACTACTGCTTCCCTCCTGTAGGTCACGGGGTGACCTATAGCATCCCTCGATAAGTAACCTGTCCATAACAAAAATATTTTTTCCCTTCGAAACCAGTAGTTCTTAAGATTAGAGGTAACAAACAAACAAAGAAACAAACTCTTGAGCTTTATATATTAAGTATAGATTGAAGAAAATTGTCGTCATATGTACTTATTTCAACATTAAAGTATCAAAGTTGAATTTTACATATGTTATTAGGGCAAATATCAAAAGGAGTTTCCTTGGCACTCAGACACTTTGATGGTTCTTTCATCTTGCCAGACACATTGGAGCTGATAACTTCCAAAGAAACCACGATCGGAACTTCATAATAGCTGATCGTGTGATACCTATGTTTAGAGGCATGCGCAGACAAAGTTTCAGCTTTTACAAAATGACGAAACTCTGGCGGCCTCAGACTCTTAGTTTATAACCCTTAGTCCATGGAACATTGGTGGTCCCAGGAAGAATCCCAAGTGGTCCGAGAAGCTATCCTGGGGCAATCTTTCAAATAATTTTAAGCTTTAAAATTAATTTTTATTTAGTTATCGAATGTTTTTGTTTTTTCGCTCAAACTGGGGGGTTACTCTATGCTCCGACACTTTCGAATGGTCGATCTTTCAACGTCCACATATAAGATAATAGTTTTAAACTTCTAAAAATCAATACTATTCTTTAAGTAACTTATTATTCACTCCGAACTTAGTCTATAGAGACGTACGGTGGAGGATTCGAACATTTTGTAGAGTATAAACAACGTCAAACAGCAGTGTAAATGCACTGTTGTGTTTCGGATTTAAGGGCATTATAGCCAGAACGTCTACTGAACATACTGAGACTTAACATCTTATGTCTCAGGATGGCGAGCGCAGTGAAATGCCAAGCTTTGTAATTCAAAGTGTTGTTTAGTTTTGCTACTGTTTATGAGCGGTCGTATCGTTTACCATCAGGCGAACAGCATGCTCGTCTCGCTTATCATTGCAATAAAAAAAATGTGTGGAATTGCCAACGGCAGCATTTCTGGACAAATACGACCTAGCGACCTTAAAAAATGAGTGTATTCCCACCTCAAAGACCGGCAACTGCCGGCAACGCATCTCCATGCCCTATGGCGCTGCAGATGTTCATGGGCAGTGATCACTTACCATCAGGTGAACCGCATGCTCGTTTGTTCCCTATACCTAATATAAAAATAAAGTATTAAGGCAATATATTATATTACGTACGACGTTCGTCGTCCTCGTGTCGGAATATAGAGTAACCCCCTGAATTAAAAACTGGCCGAAAGGGACATAACATATATACATACATAAACTCACGCCTTTTTCCCAGAAGGGGTAGACAGAAGTGCCAGGACACCCACATTTCGCCTTGTATGTTCCGTCCCACAATGTGATAGGTGCCTATTGAAGCCTAGCAAATTCCTGACTCTGGGCTAATAATGAATGGAAAAATCCAATACCACTTTGCCCAACCCGGGATTTGAACCCGAGACCTCAGCTTTGTAACTGTACCGTAGTACAACTACGCCACCGAGGCACATAACAATAACTAAAATACGTTTATAAACTGTCTATGAATGAGGCAGAGTATCGGCATTAAATAAACATATTTTTTTGCCGCTCATGAACAGTAGCTAAACCAAACAACACCATGAATTACAAACCAAAGCTTGGCATTCCACTGCGCTCTCCATCCTGAGACATAAGATGTTAAGTCTCAGTATGTTCAGTAGACGTTCTGGCTATAATGCCCTTAAATCCGAAACACAACAGTGCATTTACACTGCTGTTTGACGTTGTTTATACTCTACAAAATGTTCGAATCCTCTTCCGTACGTCTCTATAGACTAAGTTCGGAGTGAATAATAAGTTTCTTAGAGAATAGTATTGATTTTTAGAAGTTTAAAACTACTATCTTATATGTGGACGTTGAAAGATCGAACATTCGAACGTGTTAGAGCATAGAGTAAGCCCCCAGTTTGAGCGAAAAAGACAAAATAAATAAATATATAAATAACACCCAACAGTCACATACATAGTCCTGACCCCACACTAAGATCAAGTCTTGTGTCGTGGGTATCAGGAACTACGAGAGACTTTTTCGGTTTCACAAACATCCAGACCCGGAAGAAATATTTGTGGGCCACACAAACATTTCTCTCGGTGCGGGGATCGAACCTGCGGCCTCTCGTTTCACAGGCGGCATCTAACCAACTGCGCCACGGAGGCTGTCAAAACATTCGATAACTAAATAAAAAATAATGTTTAGCGGGAGAAATAGACATCATACCTGAATTTCATATCATCATTTTAAAGACAATTTTTCGCCTTTCGAGAGAATTATGGTGACCTTGAGGCTTGGACCTGATATGCACATCTCAAATACGTCATACTATGATTTTATTATCAAGTTTCTACGCGCTCGATTCGGGCTGATAGTATTCTACCACTTTTATAGAGTTTCTGCCAATCCCACTGATCATACGGAACGCAACAGGAAAGCTGTCACTTCGTCTCAGTTTTCTATGAGAGAGTGGAATCAGCCAAGCCAACACATTTGTAATGTATCTTTTACGACATATGCCAAGGCTCTACTTACTCCATTTTTTTTCTTTTCAAAAACTAAGACGTCATAACAACACAAGAATTTCTATGGTATGTAAGTCCCCCAACCCGCACTAAGCCAGCGTGGTGGACTATATGGCCTAACCACTCTCAATCGTATTGTAGAGTAGGCCCGTGCCCTGCAGTGGGACGTATATGGGCTGATACAGATACAAGACGTCATAAAAGTCATTTAAGATGTAGATATGAGTCATTTAAGATGTAGATTTCCTACTCCGGCAACACCAGACGAAATTATCGACAAACATCGTAGGATCTTAATAAACAAATAAAAACATATTTTTTATAATCGAAATCGTCGTTTAAACGTTGTCTATTTGTGTCTCAGGAACTTAAAATAAAATAAAAAATGATGTACATATACTACTGTATATTCTTGGGTTTGCTCGTGAAATATTTTATTTTATACTAGCAAGAAAGTGTGTTCATAGAATTTGATCAATAAAATTTAATTAAATTAGTTTATTAGGGCACATAGCTCGTAGGACCGATGGCCGTTGGGGCCGAAAGGTTCTTGAGTGGAGGCCACGTACAGGCAAGCGAAGTGTCGGACGCCCGCCTACAAGGTGGACGGACGATCTGACTAAGGCAGCAGGAAGTCGCTGGGTGCAGGCCGCTTCCAACAGATCATTGTGGAAATCCTGGGGGAGGTCTATGTTCAGCAGTAGACTTCCTGTGGCTGATATGATGATGATGAGTTTATTGATAAAAACTTTTAAAATTACAGTCGACAAACAAGTAAATATTAATATGAAAATTGAAAGTGGACTCATAAAATAAAAATAAATATTCTACAACACGAAAATAATACGACACAATACGACCAAAAAAGTTTTTTGCCAAATCCGGGATACGAACCCGATACTTCAACTTTGCAATCACACCGCAGTATAACTACGCTACCCAGGCAGTCATTAAGTAATTAGTATGATATTTTTTATAAAAATACTGGTTTTTGTTTTAACAAGGAAACTTGCATATGACAGGAATAAAAGCTTACGTTTTTTTTTATTGCTATGAATGGCGAGACGAGCGTGCCGTTCGCCTGATGGTAAACGATACGACCGCTCACGAACAGTAGCAAAACCAAACAACACCTTGAATTACAAAGCTGCTGCTGCTTGGCATTCCACTGCGCTCGCCATCCTGAGACATAAGATGTTAAGTCTCAATATGTCCAGTAGTTACTCTGGCTACAATGCCCTTCAATCCGAAACACAACAGTGCGTTTACACTGCTATTTGACGGGAGAAATAGACACTGCAGTGGTACCCACCCAGATGACCTCTCACATATGAGAGACCTACCACCAGTGCAGTTACGTACGATACATTACGTATAATATTGGTAGAGATGGTACCCCACTGTCCCACAGAAGATCGACTTGAAGCGACAGCTTTGCTGTCGTTTTTCGTGCGAATGCGATAGCCTCATGTCCAATATCCTTTTTCTCTTCGGTCTTTCCATTTTTTATCCTTCCCGCTCTCCTAACGATACAATGGGTTGGCAACACATTTCAGATCACAGCGTAATGTTCATGTGCAGCGACCACTTACCATCAGGTGACCTGCTTGATCGTTTGTAGGAAGTAGGCAATAAAAATTATTAATATGTTAGGTGCCGCATGTGAAACGAAAGGCCGCGGGTTCGATCCCCGCATCGAGATAAATGTTTATGCGGCCCACAAGTATTTCTTTCGGGTCTGGGTGTTTGCGAGACCGATAAATCTCTCGTAGTTCCTGATACACGACACAAGTCTCGATCTTAGTGTGGGGTCAGGACTATGTATGTGACTGTCGGGTGTTATTTATTTATATATAGTTCATAACGTTATCATATAATTTGTAAAAGCCTTACTCGTACCCACGCATTTATTTTCGTGCAATGCATAAAAATACGCCATTGACCTTGCAAAGGTTATCGACTTGTGAGTGGAGATTATTATTATTTTATTATCAGCCGTTAGTGTCCCACTGCTGGGCAAAGGCCCCTCCCTTTCCTTCCAGATTGTGCGATCTTGTGTACTTTGGGGAATGGGGTCAAACCTGGAGAAACTTGTCGATTTCATCTTTCCACCTACGCTTAGGTCTGCCGCGTCGTCTTTTTGGATCTTCCAGAAGCCATCGAGTGCATATTCTTATCCACTGCTTTGGGTGCATGCGGCTGACGTGACTAGCCCATTGCTACTTCAACTTCATATTTTGGAGATATGGAAATAATAGTACATAGTTAGGTACCTTTTAGTCCCCTTAAATATTGAGTCAACATTGCCCCCAACATCCCCCCAAACTTACTAGTTGAGAATTTTATGAAAATATACTTTACTGGTTTAAAATTTGACTGGTGGTAGGTATCGTATATGTGAGAGGCTATGTGGGTGGGTACCAACGCAATGTCTATTTCTCCCGCCAAACAGCAGTGTAAATGCAATGTTGTGTTTCGGTTTGGAGGACATTATAGCCAGAACAACTACTGGATATACTCAGACTTAACATCTTATGTCTCAGGATGGCGCAGTGGAATGCCAAGCATTGCTTTGTAATCCTTGGTGTTGTTTGGTTTTGCTACTGTTTGTGAGCGGTCGTCTCGCTCATCATCAGGCGAATGGCCTGCTTGTTCCCTTATTTACCGCAATAAAAAAGAAAATATGCTAAGAATAATGGTTTCTTTGCTATACGCGAATGTAAACTTTGAAATTAAACTATTTTTTACGGAGTTTATCGCGGAATTGGTTGTTTAATGTTTTGACTTCCCGTTTCGATTACCCTCCAGCTTTCGTGATCACGGGCGGTCTGAAGTATTAGTGATCCGCTCGGTCACTGTTACAAAAGTTACCTTCAATATTATTGATTTTAAAAAGTAATTTAAAAAGTTAGTTGCTTTTGATCCGATCTACGTAGAAGGTGCTCACTGTCTTGAGGTCTGGCATTTGGCCCTCTGGGTTCCGACTTAATTGAATTTATAATTGGATCCCATGCTGGGCTTCTCAATTCTAAGATAATGATGCGAGTCTTCCTCTGTATGTTCAGCAACTGCAGACTTAGTTGAGCGTCGATGTTTCACGTCAGCTATATGTTTTTTAACGTGGGTATGCTTATTTTAGTCTTACAAGTGGCCACAGTTAGATTTCCTCAAAAATAACAAGAAAGAAAACACAATAAATAATCACCTCACGATGTTCCACGGTGATGCTACTTGGAGGGGAAGTATCTTAAATATTGTAGATAGACAATTTTACTGAAAGTAGTCATCATTTTATTTTGTAACAATTTTAACTGTATTTAAGATTTTTTTGAACAACGGAATGTCTGAAACGGGGATCCAACCCACCATATGTAAAAAACATCATTCTACGCAATCAAAAGGCTCGATCGTAAGGATTTTTTTCTCTACATAACACAGCATCTTAAATAAAAGGAAGACCGTGAAATTTTAAATGTACTATTTCAGGCTTCGATCAAATGATCGAAGATTTCAGGAAACTCTGACTGATTTTATCATTTTCTTGGTCTTCTTCTTGCTTAAGATTCCATGATATATGGAGAAAAATAATCCATATGATAAAGCCTTTTGATTTGTATCTTAAAATGATGGGTGTTTTTTATACCTTGTGGCGCGTTCGATTCCCGTTTCAGACATGCGATTATCCAAAAATCTATGAATGCAGTTCGAATTGTTTTCAAAATCAAAATTATGTCTCTTTTCAGTAAATTTGTCTATCTACAATATTTAATGTACTTCCCCTCCATGTGACATCGGGGTGGGACACCCTGTATACATCCCATTGCTTCAAAGGCATTCAGGTTTCAGTCCATCACCCCGGCTTAGTGCGAGGTGGCAGACCCCAGTGGCCTTAGAATGTTTTTAGAAATATGTCATTTAGTTTCCTTACGATATTTTCCTTCGCTGTTATGGCAAGAGATAATTAATTCAATGATAAATGCGCGCGTCATATCCAGAAATTGATAGTTAAACTATGACTTTTACACAATTTTAAACTTCAAAAAACCACAACATACAGACAAACTTCCGTGCGGGGGCGTATGTGTGAATAACTTCCCGCTCGATTTCTTCATAAATGTAAGTTAACATGTAAATTGATTATCACAACAAGCTTACTATCATGGGACCAAGTTGTGCGCGTGCGTTCTTGTTCCTTTATTTCCGTAAGTTTATTTCGAATTTTAAATTTTAAATTTAGAATTCTATTCGTATTTCAAATTTCGAATTCTATTTTTATAATCTCATTTCAAATATAATTCGTGTTTACTTTTAAAAAGAGTAAAAGTAAATCATTGAGATTTATTTTTGTAATCAAGAAATGTGGATAAATCTTTTGGTATTTGTGTGAAATTTGTCTTTTATTTTTGTGTTATTTTAAATGTGATATAATTAATAGAATGCAGATAAAATAAATCATTGAAGGTACGTAATTAAATATTTGTTTTAATTATTAAGGCGTGAGTGATTTCGTGCATTACATAAATCAATGTTAAAATATTTTTGTGTACAATACGAATTCGTTAAATGAAGCAAAATAATTTTAATTACATGGATGTATGAAAAAAATATTTTTTATGATAAAACTGCTTAAATTTGCACTGAAAGAACTTTTGAAAAGTCTTATATTTTTTTTTACGAATTCGTGCCACTTTCCTTACCTCAATTTTTTTAAATATATGCCATAATTAATGCATATTTTTTCAATATAATTAAATTTGAATAAAATTTTCCACGTAATATATATTTTTAATAAACATATTTTTATTGAACTAAAAAAGATTAGAAAAAAGTTTTATAAAGTGAAAATATTGTAAAAGACCGCCTCGAGCGATAGGACCGCCTCAGTACTTTTTTCAATTCATTATATTTAACGATATTTTTTTTAATTTTATTTACATAAAACATTAATATTAAAGCCCTTGCAATATATACAAATAAGTTTTTTTTTATCTTAATTATTACCCAAAACTTGTGTTTCACGAAGAATACTATAATACGAGATAAAAATACAAAATAAAAAAATAAAAATCACAGGTAACCAATATAACTTTTAAATAAACATGATGCGTGCATAAAATACGTGTGAATAAACGAAAACTGTGAAATGAGGAAATACGTTAAGTGTATCAAGTGATTGTGTTTTGGTGCAGTCGGCCTTGTGTTATTATTGGAATATTTACATTCTGTGCGTGAAAATGAAGAAGCTTGGTGTTATGTTGTTATGTTTTTCGGAGCTATATAGAGGTAGCGTTGCCAGGTCGCCAAACCTAATAGCCGGACAGACCAGCCAGTTTGGCCGGACATTTGGTTAAAAAAGCCGGATTATTGAGGATTTTGTCTTAGTATTAATAGGTACGACAAAAAAAATTCGGTTCGGTAGCCGACTCGCCTACGCTCGGCCACGCTCGGCGGCGCGGTGGCAGTGCTCGCTTGTTTGCGAAATGTAAAAAGCCTAACAAAAGCCGGACAAGACGGACACCGTTTATTTTAGCCGGACATGCAATCAAAAAGCCTAACTATGTCCGACTTTATCCGGATGCCTGGCAACGCTATATAGAGGGCATATCAACACTGCTAACCAAAACGAAGTACGTAGTTTAAGCGACTTCAGATACAATGCAACAGAAAATGTTGGAACAAAAAGCGACATTTTTTTTTGTAATTATTTTTATACTGTCGTATTTGGGTGGTAAATACATTTTTTCGTAACATAATAGTGTATACCCTTTTATTTATAAAGACTCTAAGGTATAAAAGAGTTTAAATAAGTATTTTAGCAAAAACTATGGATTTACCACCCAAAAATGACGATATTTAAAAAAATATAAAAATAAATTGTCGCGTTTCTCACCAAATTTTTTTGTTGCATTGTGTTTGTAGTCACTAAAACTACCACCAGGCTTCGTTTTCAGTAGCAGTCTTGATATGCCCTCTATACCGGGTATTTCAAGACTGCTACCGAAAACGAAGTCAGTTAGTAGTTTAACATCAGATAGTTCCTGTATATTATATTTACTATATTGTACTTTATCGGATGTATTATAGTGGTGGTCTCTCATATGTGAAAGGTTGTCTGGATAGGTACCACCGCAATGTCTATTTCTCCCGCTAATCCAGTGTAAATGCACTGTTGTATTCTGGTTTGAATGTCATTGTAGCCAGAGTAACTACTGGAAATATTGGACTGAACATCTTATGTCTCAGCATGGCAATGGAATGCCAAGCATTGCTTTGTAAGTCATGGTGTTTGGTTTTGCTACTGTCCATGAGCGGTTGTATCGCTTATCATCACGTGAATGGCATGCTCGTCTCGCCAGTCATTGCAATAAAAAAACCCACGAGACAAGACTTGATCTTAGTGTGCGGTCAAAACTATGTACATATGTGACAGTTGGGTGTATTTATTTAATTGATTCCTAGATTTTCTTGATTTCTTCTGCGTGCTTAAAATAACTAGAACAGTGATTTTCCACATCGTGGCGTTCCGTCCCACGTCACCCCGTACAAGACGAAATGTGGGTGTCCTGGCACCTCTGCCTGCCCCTTCTGGGAAAAAGACGTGAGTTAATGTATGTATGTATGTATGATTTTCCAGAAAATAAGTTAATACTAGCGGCCCAGTTCGGCTCCACCTAGGTGCAGTTTTGAAAATATTTTACTGACTGTGTCCATCAGGGATAGTGTGGGATTCTAATGGTGAAAGAATTTTTCAAATCGGTTCAGTAGTTTCAGAGCATATTCAATGCAAACAAATATTCAAATCTTCCGTCTTTGTACTATTTGTTTAAAAGTTTTTCTGTAAATTAGTTTTTACTGTCATTCAGGTATTAATTAGCAAGTTACTTAATGATAATCATAATAATAAATACACTCACGCCGCCTACGGTCCCCGCTACCGGTGGAGTAGTGCGCCGCATGAGATGGACTCGTGAAATCAATGAGAATGTCATGCGGGCCTACTTTGGGGCAACAAAGGGAGGAATTAACCTCACTGCGTATCGTGCTAATATGCTGTCTCTGTTTCAGGCTTTAGAACCAATGGTTGATGTATCGTCCCAACGACTGTCGGATCAAGTGCGATTTATTTAGCGGCGTAAGTTGTTGGATGATGACACACTTGAGCGGTTGCGCACAGACTTGCGTGATGTCCAAGACGACAATATCTCGCCCGTCAGTGGAGATCAAGCAGTAGGCCCAACACCAACACCTGCTGCTGATTTCGAGCTGACGGACAATTTGGATGACAATGTAAGTCCCCAAGATAAACAGCATCTGAGAGGGGCTTTGGAGCGTGCGATTTCGGAGTTTGTGTCCTTATCGGCGTCTTGTAGACCGCGTCTGCCGCGTTTGCCAACGCATAGAAGAAATTTGGCGCTGATGGGAGCTTTGGACTCCATGTTACCTACATACTTGGAGTCCAGTCGGGATCTTGTTGATACGCACTCGATCCTTTACTGCGCGGCCGTCGCAGCATGTCGAGTGGCTAATATTCAATTCCCAAAAGAATATAGAGCTACTCGAGGTGTTGTGACTGTGCCTGCCTGGCAGCTTAGGATCGAGGACCGTATCAACAGGGCCCGAACTCTCATCGGCAAGCTGATTTCCTTCTCAGAAGGAAATAGCAGACTGAGGATTATGCGTTTTGTGACGCAGGCTTTTTCGGGGACCAATATAAGTCCTCAGAATTATAGGCTTTGCGTCACAGAACGCATAGACTTCTATAAACAAAAAGTCTATGCGTGGGCAAACCGCATTCGTCGCTACAGGAGGCGATGGGATCGTTTCCAGCAAAATCGAATGTTCCAAAGTGACCAAAAGAGGGTCTATAGATGTTGGGAGAATTCTTCTCAAAGTGTGGTGGATGGGCGGCTGCCTGGTACTCACGAAATGCGTGAGTACTGGACGAATATCTGGTCGTCGCCTGTCTCTCACACTGAAGCCTCCTGGTTTAGTGTTGTAGATCGAGCTTGCGAGGCAATACCGGCTATGGAGACCATTTTAATCAGTCTAGAAGATGTGCAAACTGCAATTCGACGGACCCAAAACTGGAAGTCACCGGGTCCGGACGGTTTGCACAACTTCTGGTTAAAATGGTTTCCAAGTTCGCATGCTCGATTGGCAGCGCAATTCCAGGATGCGCTTGAGGCGGAATCCCTCCCAGCATTTATGACAACAGGTGTCACTCACCTCCTCTTTAAGTCCGGTTGTACCACGGAACCAAAAAATTATAGACCCATTACATGCCTTCCAACTATTTATAAAATTTTAACCTCCATAATTAGATCCAAAATTACAGACCACATCACCTCTAACCAAATTCTTTTTCCCGGCCAAACAGGTTGCATGAATGGGTCCCGTGGTACTAAGGAGCTCCTTCTCATTAACATGACCATTTGCCAACAGGCTCGTCACAGCCGGAGGAATTTATCGGCTGCCTGGATAGATTATAAAAAGGCCTATGATTCGGTGCCCCATACATGGCTCATGAGGGTGTTGAATTTGTATAAAATTAATACAAATTTATGCAACTTCCTTGGGTCTTGTATGGGGCAGTGGACCACTGTCCTGAGATATCCAGGTGGTACGGTTCCTCCTGATTGTGATGAGCCGATTAGAATTAAGCGGGGTATATTCCAGGGCGACAGTCTGAGTCCACTGTGGTTTTGCATGGCCCTGAATCCCCTCAGCACTCTGTTGTTGGATTCAGGGTTAGGCTACCGTCTGCGGAGAGGGTCTGAGCCTATTTCTCACTTGCTCTACATGGATGACCTCAAGTTATTTGCATCAAAGCAAACCGAATTGGTTGAATTGTTAAAAATAACTGAAAGATTTAGCAATTCAATCAATATGGAGTTTGGTGTAGATAAATGTGCGGTTATCCATGTGAAGCGAGGGGAGGTTGCGGTCTCTGATGACATACAAGTCTCAGAGACTGTAAGACTCAGACCCCTCTCTGTGACGGAAACATACAAATATTTGGGTATGCCTGAGGCTCTAGGTATCATGGGTGCAGATGTAAAACAATCGTTGAAAGAGCGTTTCTTTAGCCGCCTGGCAAAAGTACTTAACAGTTTTTTGTCAGGTGGAAACAAGATTCGTGCTTTTAACGGTTGGGTTATGCCTGTACTCATGTACTCTTTCGGCATACTCAAATGGACTCAGACCGAATTGGACGCCCTGGATCTTAAAGTCCGAACTCTCCTGACTGCACATCGTATGCATCATCCACGTTCATCAGTGATGAGATTGTACATCCCGCGGAGATGTGGGGGCCGAGGCATTCTTAATGCTAAGGACTTGCATAATCGCGAGGTGTGCAATCTCAGGGATTATTTCCTTCACAGTAACATGGATATGCATAGGGTTGTAGTTATGGTGGATAAAGGATTTACCCCGCTCTCTTTGGCGATTGAGAACTGGCGGAAACCTCTAGTGGTAGGCATTAAGGATCGCGAGGACATATGGAAGAGCAAAGAGCTGCACGGTCGGTTCTATCGAGCCCTTCATGGGCCTGATGTGGACCGACTAGCGTCTGTGTCTTGGCTACGCTTCGGTAACCTCTTTGGGGAGACCGAGGGTTTTGTCTTTGCAATTATGGACGAAGTTATTAAGACGAACAACTATAGGAAATACATCCTGAAGGACGGTACGGTCGACATCTGTCGGGCATGCCACCGTCCTGGCGAGTCTATCAGGCATGTTATTTCCGGTTGTTCGTATCTTGCTAACGGTGAGTATTTGCATAGACATAACCTAGTAGCCAAGATCATACACCAGCAAATTGCCCTTCGATATGGACTTGTGACTCCTGAAGTGCCATATTACCAGTATGTGCCCCAACCAGTTCTCGAAAATGGTCATGCGACGCTGTATTGGGATCGATCTATTATCACAGACAGGACTATTCTAGCCAATAAGCCTGACATTGTGATAATAGATCGATTGGCGCGCCGGGCTATACTTGTTGACGTCACCATTCCGCATGACGGCAACCTTGTCAAAGCTGAAAAAGACAAAATGTCTAAATATTTAGATTTGGCACACGAGGTTACCGACATGTGGGATGTCGACTCAACAATTATTGTCCCGATTGTCGTTTCTGCTCATGGGTTGATACCAAAGAGCCTCGACCAACATCTACAGAGGCTCTCAATCGGCTGTTGGGTCAGGAGTCAGATTCAGAAGGCAGTATTGCTTGACTCGGCACGTATTGTGAGGCGGTTCCTCACTTTGGGCTCCTAACCGCCGGTGGCTTAGGTCTCAAGCCTCGCCACCGTTGGATAACTTTTTATATTTTTATATGTATTTTTGTATATTAATATTATATATATAAAAATGTAAAAAAAATGAATTTAAAATAAAGGAGAATACACTCAACAGTCACATAGTTTTCGGTCTTACAAACACCCAGACCTGAAAAGAATACCTGTGGATCACACAAATATTTGTCTCGGCGCGGAGATCGAACCCGCGGCCTCACGTTATACAGTCGGTGTTTAGACGTCGACCTAACCTAACCGACTGCGTCACGGAGGCAATTAGTAATGTACCTAAAATTAAATATAAATAAAAGAAGATCTTTAATTCTAGCTGAACCAGAGGTTCTTTAACTAGGCGTAGCTTGAGTATTTATGTGCGTAGGTCACATTTATATTATTAAGTGTTTTTCCCTGAGCATAGTTGTCGGATCGATACTAGATTATCCGGTTCCGTAGATATTTTTGGACGTGGTAAAACCTTTGCGTAGGTCGATAAAGCTACAATGCAATACGTTTATGTTGGTTGGCTATTATTTATATCGAAAGGTTATATTATGCAAAAACGTAGACATAAATAATTTTTAAATTGGTTTAGTTGTACATACTGGTTTAGTTATACACATACATACAAAAACTCTCCCCTTTTTTCCAGAAGTGGTAGACAGAGATGTCATCAAGACGCTCACATTTCGCCTTGTGTGCTCCGTTCCACGATGTGACCCGAAACGAAGTCCAAATGTTCGTTCGGTACTCCACGAAATATTTGAATCGTCTATCGTTCGCCGCAACCATAGACTAAATTCGAAGTCAAAGATAGGTATCATAGAGAATAGTATAGATTTTTAGAAGTGGAAATATAATAGCCTATAACTTACTACGGACGACGAATGTTTCGAACATTCGAATTCCGTTTCCGGCCAGGGTAACCCCCCCAAATAAGGGTCGAATGCTTAAAACCTGGTCGCCATTTGTCAATCTATCTAGACGGCACCGTTTTAGTACTCACTGTCAGGTGAATGCACTTACTTTGGCGAGAATAGAATGAGAATTCACCATAGAGAAATGACTATGTGTTTTCGTTGGACCTTGCGTCTCATAAGACCTACATAACAATATATTTTTTGATCTTACGTCTCAGAAATCGAAGCCTTGGCCTTCCGATTTGCGTGACGGAAACTATCAGTTCATAATAATCAATGTTTGCTAGAAAATTTGGCAATAAAATTGGTTATTACAATATTTATCGACATTTGATACAAGTACTTAAGGTTGAATGGGATCGAGGTTGAAAAATTGCTTTTTTTCGTTCTCACGGCCCGAAATAAATTTTAAATTTGGTTTTGATTTGCCCTTATTTGAACCATTAGACACAATATACAAGATTTTTTTATTTGATATTTTTTTGAATTGAATGGTGTGACGAGCATTCCGTTCGCCTGATGGTAAGCGATACGACTGTTAAATACGAGACAATGTTTGGCATCCTGAGACATAAGAGGTTAAGTATCATTATGTCCAGTAGTTGGTCTTGCTACAATATCCTTCAAACTGAAACACAACAGTGCATTTACACTGTTGTTTTGCGGTAGGCCCCTCACACATGAGACCTGCAACTAGTCAACCTACATACATACATAAACTCACGCCTTTTTTTCCCAGAAGGGGTAGGCAGAGGTGCCTGGACACCCACATTTCGCCATGTATTGTTCCGTCCCACGATGTGATAGGTGGCGAGCCTATCGCCATATCGGGCACAAATTCCTAAGCATGGTATTATGCACAAAAATATATTTGTTTTGGGTCTGGGTGTTTGTCACACCGAAAATTCTCTTGTAGTTTCTGATGCATGAAATAATAATTAAACTTAAATGAATTCAGGAAAATAAAATATGCCTAGCCACCTAGACCTGACTTGATTCAGTTGGTCGGCTGTTTTGGTTGTATGTAAATACAGTAACGAAATATAAATAAATAAAGGGTTTTTCTATCTATCCATGCAGAATAAATGCATAAAATGATTTAAGGATGGTCTCAGAATGGCTATTATTTACGGATTTTATCGCGGATTTGGTTTACATTTGACTGAACAAGCGGATGACTAATACATCAGTCTGTCCTGTGACCATGAGAGGTGTAAAGTGATCTAAACGTCGCGTCGGGAAGTTAAATGTAAAAATTAAACTTAAATTAAATGTAAAAATTAGTAAAGAATAGTTTTATTTCAATTTCTAGTCATATTTAGTTGAATAAAAAAATACTGCGTTAGAAGTCGGGTGGGGTACATAGTATTAGAAAACCATGATTTGATTAATTTAGAACATATGTTATTTAATTAAATGTTGATTAAACTAACGTGATCTGTGTTTGACTTGTACTATTTAATGAAACCACCTGATCATACACGTAAATGTAAACAGATAATATTTCAATTAATTTTGTATTTGCTGTGCTATATTAGGAATTTGTTTGACGTAATATGTCAATATCCAATGAATTTCAATTTATTTATTATTAGAATTACCACTAAATATCACTCATGTTATTAACTGTTCGTTTGTGAGGTATAAATAAATTAATTTAATCGCTATGTGCCTTGTTAATACTCGGATGAGCTTGGGATTAACTTTAGACCAAGATTTTAGAATTTACACGATTATTTTAAATAGCGGTGTATTCACGACTTTATTAAAAAATATTTACAAACACACAATTTACTGTTGGTAGGTCTCTCATATGTGAGAGGCCGCTTGGGTATGTACAACCGCAATGTCTATTTCTCTCGCCAAATAGCAGTGTAAACGCACTTTTGTGTTCCGGTTTGAAGGACATTGTAAACAGAGTAACTACTGGACATATTGAGACTTAACATCTTATGTTTGTGAGACCGAAAAGTCTCTCGTAGTTCCTGATACCCACGACACAAGACTCGATCTTAGTGTGGGGTCAGGACTATGTATGTGACTGTTGGGCGTTATTTATTTATTTATTTATTTATTTATTATGTCTCAGGATGGCGAGCGCAGTGGTATGTCAAACATTGCCTCGTAATTCTAAGTGTTGTTTGTTTTACTACTGATTATGAGCGGTCGTATCGCTTACCATCAGGCGAACGGCATGCTCGTCTCGCCATTGGCAGCAATAAAAAAAGAAAAAAAACATATGATAACTAAAATAGGTGTATGAATCTGGTTGGTAGTCCATAGGTCACTTAATCGGTAGGTTATAAAATTATAAGATACAATACAATTCTTTGCGTAAACCAATAGTTTTCCTCAATAATATATGGATTATACGTATATTAATTTTGCGGTCAACTGGCCACGTGTTGGAAAATTTCATGACGTATGTAATTGAAAACAGATCATGGGAGTGTATATAGTTGACACGAGCGATATTATACTGAGATTCAAGTTTTTTATACGGATACGACTAGCTTAAAATACACTTTAATGTAAAAACAATAACACCCGAGAGTCACATATAGAGTCCTGACCCCACACTAAGATCGAGTCTTGTGTCGTGGGTATCAGGAACAGCGAGAGACTATTCGGTCTCACAAACACCCAGACCCGGAAGAAATATTTGGCCGCACAAACATTTCTCCCGGTGCAGGGAGTTTCTCAGGCGGCTTCTAACCAACTGCGCCACAGAGGCTGTCAAATTCAAGGCGTTAATATAAAAATTTTAAAAACTACAAATGTTTTCATTGATTTTGAAGATATTTTATTATTAAGAATATAGTAATCATGTTTTAAGATTAAAGTTGTATTAAATATACCAAAACAAAAAAATAGATTTTTATGTATCCGCTTTTGTGCTAAATATAGGTATACTAAGCACATAGGTCATATGTATGACACGTAATGTTGCCTAACATGTGGTAACAATTGATAACAGTGTTGCATAATGTTGCTCCTACAACTCGTATAATAATAATAATTGGTTACTAATTATTATTAGTTATTATTAATTATTATTAGTAACTGGCCGACTTCAAGAACATTTTCAAACTATAGATAAAATGAGCAGTCACTAATTGAAGTAACTAGTTAATGCAAAAAAAAAAAAACAATGCAACTAATTGCCGGAAATGGCGAAGGAAAAATGTATAAACAATTAACTGAAATGCATTAATGTTATTTTTAACTTGGACACAGGTTTTAACTTGTCAAGGTTGACTGATAAAAAGATTTAATGTAAACTTTATTTGAGGTAGATAGTTTTCTATTTATTTTTTAGCTGACTAGTCCCGCTTTGCACGGAGGGAAGTGGACAATAATTTATTTTCAACTCCTCCTATTAATTTCACTTTCTAATTAATTTCGTTGCGGGCTAAAGACAAGTTAGACATTCCCGGAGACTCGCCGAGCTTCATTGCTCGGTGTCATTACATTGCGTGCCACTGTTGATCCTGGCTTACAGGAGTTACGGTGGTGGGTGTGTGGGCGGGACAGTCTCCTCGCTGACTATTCTATCGTAAATGTAGTACAATACCCAGGAAATAAGTTACTTTAAATGTTTTTTTTACAATTGCCTACCATTCTCCAGCGTATATAATCAAATACATACATGTATATTTATGAATTTATATATTTTTAATCTCCGCTGATATAGCACTCGTTATATAGACTTATGAATATTTAAAAAAAGTACTTCGAATATAGTTATGAGTTTTGACGGTTTGATAACAGCTAAATCATGTTATATTGGCTGTAGGTGTGCATGGTAAAAAATACTCATACTTTTAAAGAAATGCGCCAAAATAAGTATGGCTTTTTTATTGCAATGAATGACGAGACGAGCATGTCATTCGCCTGATGGTAAGCGATTCGACCGCTCATGAACAGTAGCAAAATTAAACACTGTGAATCACAAAGCAATGCTTGGCACTCCACTGCACTCGCCGTCCTGACATATAAAATGTTATGTGTCAATATGTCCAGTAGTTATTCTGTCTATAATGTCCTTCAAACTGAAACACAACATTGCACTTCCCTTCTGGGAAAAAGGCGTGACTTTATGCATGTATTTATATATTTTACTGCTATTAAATTCTATAGTTTTTTTCTATAGCCTATCAGGAAGTAATTAACCGATTTATTACAGAAATTGCTTTCCATTTTCTTGTAAAAAATAAAATTATTACTATTTCTATAAAATAAATTATAATTTAATTAACATTTATAATTACGAGATAGCTATTGACCCTGAAGATGTAATTACATCATTATTGGCGTGTAATTTGATATGCCGTTATTAAGAAAACTGATTTTATAAAGATAATATAAATAAAGTAGTTAATAAGATATAAATTATCTAATCTATATCAGCCCATATACGTCCCACTGCAGGGCACGGGCCTCCTCTACAATCGTGAACACGATTGAGAGTGGTTAGGCCATATAGTCCACCACGCTGGCCTAGTGCGGGTTGGCGGACTTACATACCATAGAAATTCTTATAAATCGCTATGGTATGCAGGTTTCCTCAAAATGTTCTTTCACCGTTTAAGTGCGTGGTGATTAACTATCAATACACACATGACTCTGAAAAGTCAGAGGTGTGCCCTGGGATTCGAACCCGCGAACACTGTGAACATGTCGGCAGCTGCGTCTAGTCCGTTTACCAACAGGCCATCACGCACTTTTTTATAAAGATTTTATAAAGATAATATAAATAAGGTAGTTAATAAGATATAAATTATAAATTGTCTTATTTATTTATGTAATCCTTTTACCCCTATCTCTGTATATGGATAAGTGGAAATATTTGAGGGAGACCTTTGCCCAAAAGTGGGGCAAAATAGTTTAAAAAATATAATCCTAGTACATAACAATAGAAGAAACAAACCCACAGAACAATCAAACACGGCCTTATACATATATAGCTTAAAAATCAATTGTAGTTATAAAATGTTTTGTCCTTTTCGCTCAAACGTAATTCAAAAGTCTCTCGAAAGGGACAACACATTAGATAGCTAAAATAGGTTTTAAAATTGTCTATGAATAAGTTAGTTAATAAGTAGTTCATAACATTTCGATATAGGAATAATTTACATTCACAGATATTTAATGTCTGGTTAGGTAGTTCTTTTTTATAGATTTAAAGAAGTAAAAACGATTAATTACATACTAATCTATAATAGTGTAGGAAAATATCGTAGGAAAACTTGCATACCATAGCGATTTGTAAGAATTTCTATGGTATATCTGATCCACGACACAAGACTCGATCTTAGCGTGGGGTCAGGACTATATATGTGACTGTTGGGTGTTATTTATTTATGTGAAATCCGCCAACCCGCATTAGGCCAGTGTGGTTGACTATATGGCCTAACCACTCTCAACCGTACTCTAGATTATGAAGGAGGTCTTTGTCGTGCAGTGGGACGTATATGGTCTGATATATTACATACTAATCTAACATACATACATACATACATAAACTCATGGTCTTTTCCCATAAGGATAGGCAAAGCTACAACCAGGACAATCACGTGTCACCTTGTACTTTCCGTCCCACGATGTGATAGGGCACAAATTCCTGACTCCGGGCTAATAATGAATAGAAAAATCCAATATCAAATCGCTCGACTCGGGATTCGAACCCAAGACCTCAGTTTCGTAGTAAAACTGTGCCACTGAAGCGTGGAATCCTAATCCAATTAAACATAAACTCCCTTATTCATTACAAACCGCTAATCAGCCACACAAACGTAAATTAGTTAAATCATGTTAAGAGGAGATAATAAGTTCATTAAGCTTTGCTATTCATAATGGTATTTTCTATATATTTTAATTAATATTGCCACTTGTCAGAAAATAAGTGATTTCATTCACTTGACAGTAATATTAAACGTCCAGCCGATAGACATCCGGCATTTTTCTGTTTAAAATTTGCCTAAACAAGGGTTTTGGCCATTTTTAAGTTAAAGAGCTGTTAATTAACTGATTAGTGCTTTTTGACGTTTATAAATGAAGTTTTGGCTTCAGCTCATATTAAAGGCATTTGAAAACTGTGTTTAGTCCTTATCAATAAGGGGAAATGTCTAGGTGTGTGGCAGAAGAGGATAATGATCTTTCGAATAATAAAATCGAAGAATTTATACGTAATAAATTATTCCGATCTGCCATAAGCATTAAAGCAATTTGTTCTTATGAGTCCTATGAAAACATCTTTTGTAGAAGCATTTTAATTTATTTGTGACTAGCTGTACCCGCGACTTCGTCTGCGTGGAATTTAACAAAAAATTCATTTTTCTAAAATAAAAGATTTTTTCTAAAATAAATGTAGCCTTAGTTACTCCTTATTATATCAGCTACCTGACAATAAAAGTCCCGTCAAAATCGGTCCAGCTATTTTAGAGATTAGCCGGAACAAACAGACAGACAGACAAAAAAAAATCTATGGTCATTTTCGTTATAGGTATCGTGTATATAACGATATGTAGTTGGACAATTTTTTTTATTTTCACTTTACAAATAGACTGTTGACTGTATAGATGAATATTAAACAGGCGACGATTGAGAAATCATTAAATACTCGTTATTTTCATTAATTTTATTAATATGTATTCATTTTACGATAAATTTTGATATGTTTTTATTATTAAAATACACGGTAAAATTATTAATTGATTTATGGCTAGTGCTTGCAGAGAATATTTTAATAATACCTAAACTCACGCCTTTTTCCCAGAAGGGGTAGGCAGAGGTGCCAGGACACCCACATTTCACCTTGTTTGTTACGTCCCATGATGTGATAGGTGGCGAGTCTATCGCCATACCGGGCATAAATTCCTGACTCCGGGCTGATAATGAATAGAAAAATCCTATATCACTTTGCCCGGCCCGGGATTCGAACCCGAGACCTCAGCTTTGTAAGCGTACCGTAGCACAACTACGTCACCGAGGCAGTCTAATATTTTACTAATGAATTAAATAATCAATGCGTGTAAGCGGCTCACTTGCATAAGGTTAATGCCATTTGAAGACACGGAAATTTAAACTGAAAAATCTTCATATATTTTGCTGATTTACGATTCATTATTTTAATGTGATAGGAACTTTGATTAATGTCTTTTTATCAAATACTATCGGTCGGGCCCGGATCCACCCGGGTGCATAACCGTTTTAAAATGGCGGTCAAAATGTCTAATTCTGACTATCAGATTAGAATATCGACCAATCGGACTACGAAAAACGAACAAAATTTCCTCGTATTTGCTAGAAATATCACTACTGCTTTCCTCCTATAAGTCATAGCGTGATGATATATAGCCTATAGTCTTCCTCGATAAATGGACTACCCAACACTGAAAGAATCATTCAAATCGGACCAGTAGTTCCAGAGATTAGCGCGTTCAAACAAACAAACAAACAAACAAACAAACAAACTCTGCAGCTTTATAATATTAGTATTAGTATATTTTCACTTTTATGTGTTTATTGTATCTTCAATATATTATAGTATATATTAGTATATTTGTATTTATCTAAGTATTCGTGTATTAGTATATATTTTATTATTTCCGCAATGTCCTCTAGATTTTCTTTATTGTGTACCGCCACCTTCTTCTGATACTATCCATATAAAGGTTGTCTGGAAGAGATCGCTCTAAGCGATAAGGCCGCCCATTGTAATACCATGAGCCTTATATTTAATTTGTATGATTTTGTGTGTTTTTGTATTTGGTTTACAATAAAGAGTTTTGTATTGTATTGTATTGTATTGTATAGATTATGCGGGCTGTTTAACTGTTGTCCATAATTCTAAGTAAAGTTCTAGTTAGTGTTATCTTCGCTGCATTTCCTCGGATATCAATTCCTACTAAACCGTTTACTTTTCATCCGATTTTCTCATTTGCACTTATAAAATATTGCAAGCACTCGTTTGGTCAACCTAGTCAGGGCCTAAAGAGTGTTTCATCACTGGGATTACTTAATCGTGTTTTATTTTCTTTTAAGTGAAAAGAGTGGATGATAAAACCATTTCCTTTGCACTCCTTGGGTTTAAGCCTCAGACTTATTCAAGTACCGAAAGTGACCCTAATTATTTTGTTCCAGTTTCGTCACTAGTCACAGCAGAATATGGACACAGCCTGAATTATGACGAGCAGAGAAAAAGGACGGCAGAAGTGGACGTATTGCTAGAAGTATTGTACGAGAAACAATGGAAAGAGGAAGACCTACCCTGTTTCCAAGCATTTCAGAAAATGCTTCATGGAGTCAAGAATTCTACCCTATGGGCCACTTGGAGTAAGTATATTTGTTTATCAGTATAGGGAGCGTAGTGTGTGACGCGCAGGCCGGTGGAGCGACGAGCTGAAGGTAGTGGATGAGAGCTAGTGTTGTGAGAGCACGTACTGGGAGCGTACTGTGTGACGCGCAGGCCGGTGGAGCGACGAGCTGAAGGTAGTGGATGAGAGCTCAGGAGCGAGTGTTGTGAGAGCACGTACAGGGAGCGTAGTGTGTGACGCGCGAGCCGGTGGAACAACGAGCTGAAGGTAGTGGATGAGAGCTCAGGAGCGACTGATGTGAACACGTAGTGTTAAATTTACTAATAATTAACCCGTTTTGTACAGTGTGGGACTCGATGCAGCGACCGACAGGGTCGTTATACGGCGCCGCGTATCACATGGGTAGTTTCGATCAGTGTCTCAACCCTCCTTGGAGGCAGACGCACCAGCATCTCAATTGGCAGTACTGTGCCGTGGAAATGCAACTGACAGATGCGAAGACACCAACAAAATGGACTGGAAATTTAGACCCATATGACTCCACCGAAGCTTATTTCAAAGTAAGTCTATTTTAGTCGTTTTTTCTATATTGATACGAAAATGTAACTAGAATGTACCCGATGGTATGTACCCATTATACTGTATTAGCCCATATTCGTTTCTCTATAATCATAAATACGATTGAGAGAGATTAGGCCACACAGTCCACCATGCTGACCTAGAACGGGTTGGAGGACTTCTTATAAATCACTACGGTATGCATTTCCTCACGATAGTGAGTGCAGTTTGAATAATCGTCGTGAGATGGTTCACTTTCTGGTCAAAATAATTATGCAGGCCTGATGGTGTTCAGTTATGCAGGATGCACCCGAGGCGCACACTTACACTGGTAGTTATCATTAAGAAGGATTCTTTTTTTAATACTTGCCCGGCATAGTGCACTGCACCTGATGGTAAGTATTAGGTTTGGGTAGTATTTCAATTAAACTCCTTAGAATTCGTATAGCTGATAAAAATATATTCTCGCAATGACGTTACAATTACATGACCAAGACAAGACAGAACAGAAAACACATAGACACCTCTATCGACAGGAAACAGAAACTTAATTTATTATTTTATAAATATAGTATACAACAAAACGTTTACAAAGATAATCGAACTACTTTATACATTTACATTTTATTCAATAGTAAGCGCAAGTCAATGCCGTCCAAGCAGAGTATCGAATGGCATTAGACGGCAGTCCCATGCCATTCGATACAATTATGCCGGCATGCTAAACAAGCCTCTTGACCATGGTAGTGATTATTATACGCAGAAAAATATCCTACCACATAAAAAATAAATTGTCTTATATTACAAAATTTACAATCAAAAAACGTAATCTACAATACATTATTGTACAAGTTGTTGCATACACGCATTGTTTTAGCTGTAATCCGTACATTTAAATAGTTAAAAGTAACTATATAATTGCAACATTTAAGAAGTTGTAGCAATAAATTTTGCAAAATTACTGTAATCTTATTTTTTGTTAGTAAGCGCTAACTCGAATTAAAATAGTTAAACTAAATGTGACGAGTTCGGAATTTTTATTTTTTGTTGTTGTTTGCTATGTTGCATTATATATTTTAAAATTCAGATTATGTACCCATATTCTACTATGATCATAAATTTCGTTTTCGTATCTGACTAATCCTTTGGATACCTGATCTCATATATTTTAAAGGTATACTGGCAGATATTTTTGTAGTGGACTGAATCATGAATCTAAAGCATTTCCAAATTCACTTGAACACACATTCAATATTTTATCAAAATCGGTCCAGCTGTTTAGAAGTTCAGTCACATAGCTCTCATAAAGATTAGAAACTGTAATACTTTAATTGGTGCAATATTAACATATTTATATCTTTCTTATCTTTCTAATGATACATACATACATAAACTCACGCATTTTTCCCAGAAGAGTTAGGCAGAGGTGTTGCCAGAACACCCATGTATCGCCTTGTGCGTTCCGCCCCACGATGTGATAGGGGGCGGGCCAATAGCCATATCGGGCCATACCAAATCCGGGCTCATCTGTATCTGTATCAGCCCATATACGTCCCACTGCAGGGCACGGGCCTACTCTACAATCGAAAGCACGATTGAGAGTGGTTAGGCCATATAGTCCACCACGCTGGCCTAGTGCGGGTTGGCGGACTTACATACCATAGAAATTCTTATGAACCGCTATGGTATGCAGGTTTCCTCACGATGTTTTCCTTCACCGTTTTAATGCGAGGTGATTGTCTATCAATAGGCTCATACTTTAAAAAAATCCAATATCACTTTGCCCGACCCTTGATTCGAATCCGAGACCTCAGCTTTAGAATTATACCGTCGAATACCTGCGTCAGCAAGGTTTTCTTTCCAATTATACTATATATATTGTTAATTTTATTACATGGAATGGCGAGACTTCAGTCTCAATATGTCCAGTAGTTACTCTGGCTATAATGTCCTTCAAACCGGAACACCACAGTGCATTTACACTGCTGTTTAGCGGGAGAAATAGACGTTGCAGTGACATCTACCTAAGCAGCCTCTCATATTAGAGAGACCTACCACCAGTAAATTATATTTTTTACAGACTACATCAAAACACGGGCGGCACTTCAACAAAGCCACGGTGGGTGTCTGCCTACCCTCCGTCTGCAGTGATGAGGCGGCTACCACAATAGCCCTGCTCATGATGTCTACCACCCACCTACCAGAACCTCGGCACAACCCAGTCTTACTGTCTTGCCAGCAAGGAGGTGATAGTCATAAGTATTCCGCTGGATTCACAATTTTTATGTAAGTAATACTTCGCATTTAAAATGAACCAGACGCGGCTGATGTGTTCATGGTGGTCGCGGGTTTAAATCCCAGGGCACACCTCTGACTTTTCGGAGTCATGTGTGTATTGATAGTCAATCACCACGCACTAAAACGGTGAAGAAAACATCGTGAGGAAACCTGCATACCATAGCGGTTTATATGAATTTCTATGGTATGTAAGTCCGCCAACCCGCACTAAGCCAGCGTGGTGGACTATATGGCCTAACCACTCTCAGTCGTACTGTCGATTGTAGAGTAGGCCCGTGCCCTGCAGTGGGACGTATATGGGCTGATACAGAATACTTCGCACCTTTAGAATTAAAGAGACCCAACAAAAAAATCTTTTTTTTTGGGAAACGTTCATTAAAGATTTGTAACATAAGAAATTTTGCACTTACGGAAGATACATCGAGAAAAACGAAGTATACATCTTTCTGTCTTTTAGTTTTTACGTGGTAGGATATTTTTATCCCTCTGGATAATCGCTACCATGGTCAAGAGGCTTATAGCAGGCCGGCATAATTGTATCGAATGGCATGGGACTGTCGTCTGATGCCATTTGATACTCTGCCTGGACGGCATTTGCGCTTACTATCAAGTGCAGTGCACTATGACGGGCTAGTATAAAAAAAGAATCCATCTTAATAATAACTTTTTTTATTGCACTTAATGGCGAGACATGCATGCCGTTCACCTGATGGTAAGCAGTACGACAGCTCATGGACAGTAGCAAAACCAAACAACACCTTTAATTACAAAGCAATGCTCTGAATTCCACTGCGCTTGCAATCCTGAGATATACGATGTTAAGTCCCAAATTCCAATTCTATGTAAACGTTTGAAAATTATCTAATTATTTAAAGATTAAAAACACTACACAGTAATTTATACCTAATAACATAGTTAACTAACATCTTCAATTTTGTTTCAGGCTAACCTTATCGTTTATATTTGGAGCTGCTGTTTTCGGCACGATGTTCCCCGAATATGTTCCATCTGGCTATGTTGGTAAGTTTATTTTCTATACTATTTACCTAATTAGGAATTCCTTAGATAGGCACAGTAATGACAATTTCTGAGTAGCGAGAATTCAATATTGCACAATGATTTGTATTTTCACCGGTGGTAGGTCTCTCATATGTGAGAAGCCGCCTGGGTAGGCACCACCGCAATGTCTATTTCGACAAACAGTAGTATAAGTGCACTGTTATGTTTCGGTTTGAAAGGAAATTGTAGCCAGATTAACCACTGCCCATATTGAGCCTTACATACTGTTGCGTTTCGTTTGTTGAGTGAAATTGCCGAAGAACCAACAGCCGGCAATATGGTTAATAACCGTATTGCCGGCTGGTGGTTATCGTAACTTGCAGGGTGGTCATCATGCACACTGGTGCAAAACTCGTCGATGACCCATGCAAGTGCATCACATTTGGGGATCAGCTTGTGTATATCCGATGGATACCCAGTTTGGATCGTACTACACTTACATCAGGTGCACTAGAACAGTTTGTTAGGCACGAGTAAAAAACGACTTGGCGGTTACGCCGGGTACGTTGGATAACTTGCCAACAAACACAATAATTTAAACACTCTTAATCTCTGTTCAAACACAAACGATTAAGATTCCATTAGTGATCGCAAAAAGAAACCTATAAGACAGGCAGGTTCTTGCCAGAAACAATATAGTCAGAAAAAATATGTTTTGGCGATATCTTCAGTAGATTGGCTTGAAATTCAAAAATATTATGTGGGTAGGTTTACCTTTTTTTCTGCAAACATTCGTTTTCATGACAATTGTAGATATTTTCGACCCTTTTAATACGTAAACATACCTTTTATTTTCAATTACTAAACTGTACTTGCTACCTATTATCCTACTGTCGTATTTATAGGATGGTCATTTCCCGGAAAGCCTTAAGGTAGATAATTCATTAAATTGTTAAATAAAATAAGAAAAAATAAATTATGTGAAGAATTACTTAAATAAAATAAATGAAGAATTAAATTGTTTTAATTCTTCATTCATATATTTATATAAAATTTTAAACATCCGCATCCGCATCCGCATCCGCATCCGCGGATGTGAGCCTTCAAAAATTCGCATCCGGATTCGCATCCGCGGATGTGAAAAAATTGACATCCGCAACATCCCTAGTCCATGAGCGGTCGTGTCACTGACCATTCAGGCGGATGGCATGCAGATCTCGTCATTCACCGAATAAAAAAAAACTTTGGAAATAATGGAATTGCATGGTGCATTACAGTTTCCTTGTCTTGTCAAACAGGATGACTCAATTTCCTCAGTTTCTGTCGTTAAAAAAGAGGTTGCTTTTTGCATTTTTTTAGTTCTGTAAATATTACTCATTTAATATTATACTTGCAAAATGTTTCGCTTAAAACTACGTAACTATTGGAAAAACTCGCAAGATTTAGTAATCAAAATATCACATCCTAATAAAAATAATTTATCAACAAAACAACCTAGTTTCAGAACAAAACTTTTAACATAAATAAAATATAATTAAAGTGATCCCAACATTACGCAATACCCTTATTATCGGTAATTTTTGAGAAACATACATAAATTAATATTAAAATAAAGTCGTCCTTTTTTAAGTCGGTTTAAAATAAAAATTCAGATTTTTTTATACACAACACGTGGAGATTGGCTTTATCTCTCAGGTCGATCTAGATTTTTCCGTAATGCCTTAACACGATCTATATTTAAATTTTAAGACACATAGCCATAAAGTCAAAGGTGCATACCCTAGCCTCGAACTATAGACCTCTCACTATAAATACAAGGTCAAAAGGGCTTTCTATATAACTTGGGTTTAAATGTTTTTGAACTTCCGCCTTTCAACATGTTTAGCGTTTTTATTCTTGTTTTATGTGTTACTATTATATATCGTGCGTGGTGGCCTTTTGGTAAACGGACCAGACGCGGCTGCCAACCACGGTGGTCGCGGGTTCAAATCTCAGGGCACACCTTTGACTTTTCGGAGTTATGTGTGTATTGATAGTCATTCTGAGACATAAAATATCAAGTCTTAATAGGTTTAATCGTTACTCTGGCTACAATGTCTTACAAACCGGAACACAACAGTGCATTTACACTAGTTTGGCAGTAGAAATAGACGTTGCGATGGTACCTACCCAGGCAACCTCTCACATATGAGAGATTTACAATAAAAACACAATACAATACATACATTATTACAAAGACGCATTGTTTTAGCTGTAATTCGTATAATTATATAGTTAAAAGTAACTTTAAAACGGCGACATCTACGTAGTTGACGCAATTAAGTTTGCAAAATTGCTGCAATCTTAGTTTTTACTGAGTGATAACTGGAATTAAAATAATTAAACAATATGTGATAGAGTCATCTATTTAAATTATTTGTGTTATTTATATGTATATACCTATATGTTTATATATTGTATAGAGAACATATTTTTATAGTTATTTATGTAATCCATAGTGTGTATCATATCTATATTTATGTATTTTATTATTATGATTGTAGTATATGTATATAATCTATTTTTACACCTACTGTGCTTCATTTCGTCATTACCCTAAGTTAAACTGTCAGAGAATGCCTCAGGTATTAAGTCCGCCTGTATACGTTTAGTATATGAAGCTTTAAATAAATAAATAATAATAATAAGAGTTATTAAGATATTTTTATTGCAATGAATGGCCAGACGAGCATGCCGTTCGCCTGATGGTAAGCGATATGACCGCTCATAAACAGGAGCAAAACCAAACAACACCGTGAATTGGAAAGCGATGCTTGGCGTTACACTGCCCTCACCATCCTGAGATATAAGATGTTAAGTCTCAATATGTCCAGTAGTTACTCTGGCTACAATGTCCTTCAATCCGAAACACAACTGTGCATTTAAACTGCTGTTTGGCGGGAGAAATAGACATTGAATGGCTATTTTTTGTTTCTTGTTTGATATGTTGCATATTTTAAATATGAGAGACCTACCATCAGTAAAAAAGGTTTGCTGTATTAGTTTTTTAATTTCAGCTTCAGAAATAAGACTAGCGTTTGATATAAAACGCAACTGGTCGAAGCTGTTTGAAGTTTCATCCCGGGAATTGCTCAGCGTCCATGGAATACGAAGCATTAACGCAATGATACTGATATGCACTCATTTCACATACTATTGTATCGCCACGCCCATATTGAATGGCATGCATTTGGAAAGAGTAAGTAATATTTATTTATATATTTTTTGACAGCCTCCGTGACGCAGTTGGTTAGACGCCGCCTGTGAAACGAGAGGTCGCGGGTTCTATCCTCACACCGAGAGAAATGCGGACAACAAATAATTATTCCGGGTCTAGGTGTTTGTGAGACCGAAAAGTCGCTCGTAGTTTCTGATACACGACACAAGACTCGATCTTAGTGTGGGGTCAGGACTATGTACGTGACTGTTGGGTGTTTATTTATTACATCATACTAATATTATAAATGTGAATGTAAGTTTGTTTGTTACGCTTTTCCGCGAGAACTGCTTAACCGATTATGAAGAAGCTTTGTACACATATTATTGGAGGTATTAGAAGTGACATAGGATACTTTATACGATTAATTTATTACGAAATTCGCATCCATTATGAACCACATTGTCAAAATCTTTCTTGTCGAATATATAAATTTTTGTTACATTATTGAAATCATAGTAGATGTATGTATCTTCTGTGATGTATACATAACACATAGGTACATACATGGCACATAGACAATAGGGACCCAGACTAAGAATCTTAATTATATAATTTTATAACCGTCACGCTATAATCTCATCGTTTTGACTAGATTCAACAATAATCCAACGATAGGCAATGCATTAGGGCTTAGTGTATTTATAATATAGAGGAAGTGCTGTCATACATTTGCGTCTTCAAAAAAGTAGATATTTTTTTGTTTGTAATGTTGTTTACGCTGGTATACGAGTGAAAATTGAACTAATAAATTGCTATTTTCATTGGTAAGTTATTATCCTTATAAAACGAGTTTAAGTGAAATAAAATAGCACTAAACTTTTTTAAAATTCATGTCATATGTCAGCCAATAAGAGGGCAGAAAAGGTGGCCCGGGACCTTGCTCTCTCTATATTATAAGTTCTAAATTCTCTAAGGTAGTAATATAAATGATAAATCTCCTTACCAATGCTTCCTCTCGACGCTGGTTCATAGGCATTGAGCATGCTGATGTATTGTAGCACCAACATCACCAAACTGTCAATGAAATTATTAAAATAGGAAATATCCAAGCGAACAGAATGGTACGGACCACGCGCTCGGTAACGCGAGACTGACCTATCCGAGAAAAAGAATTATAGGAAACTTCAAACTACCCTCAACTGAATGATATTTTATTTTATATTTATTGGAAAACCAACATGGTGGACTATATGGCCTAACCACTCTCAATCGTACTCTCGATTGTAGAGTAGGGCCGTGCCCTGCAGTGGGACGTATATGGGCTGATACATATTACGGACAGGAAAAGCAACAGCTTACATACATCACATAAGAAAATAAAAATATAAGAAATAGATGGTCATTTACAGGTTTTCACGGATAAATACAGAACTAAAATATTATGTGATATATTCAATTATATATGCGTTATATGCAATTCGTATATAAAGTGTCTCGTAATTCTTGCTACCCACGACACACGATTTAAATGATGTAAATGTGGGATCAGGACTGTGTATGTGACTGTTGAGTGTATTTATTTATTATTAACAATAATAATAGTAGTTTATTTACCAAGAAGAAAAACACATAGTTTTACAGAGAAAGGTTAAAGGTTTCACGTTAAAAGTTGTTACAGGTTCTTTTATCCCTGTCTCTCAAACTAGGAAACTTGTATCTTATTTTTTTTTGTTTTATTTACTAACTCCGAAAAGTCAGAGATGTGCCCTGGTAATTGAACCTGCGACCTGAACATGTTCGCGGCCGCAAAATTAATTTATTATTTCATCACAGGAACATTATCTTAAACCATCAGTCTGACGTTGAGGCCTGACAGTTTTCAATTTCCGTCTCAATTTTTTACTTAATAGAGCAAGAGCCCGTGGCCGCCAGAATTTCGTCATCTTATAAAAGCTGAAGGTTTGTCTGGGCATATCTCTGACATGGGTCATTCTACTGATGGTAGGTCTCTCATGTGTGAGAGGCCGCCTGGGTAGGTACCACCGCAATGTGTATTTCTGCTGCCACACAGCAGTTTAAATACACTGTTGTGTTTTGGTTTGAATTATATTGTAGAAGGATAAGTAACTACTGGGCATATTGAGACTTTATATCTTAAGTCTCAGCATGGCGAGCGCAGTGGAATGCCAAGCATTGCTTTGTAATTCAAGGTGTTGTTTGGTTTTGTCATTGCCCATGAAAAGTCGTATTGCTTGTCTCGCCATTTAGCGAAATAAAAAATAGGCATCACACGATCAGCTATTATGAAGTTCCGATTATGGTTGCTTTGGAAATCATCAGCTCCAATGTGTCTGGCAAGATAAAAGAACCATCAAAGTGTCTGAATACCAAGGAAACATTTTTGATAGTTGCCTTAATAAGATACATGAAATGTAGCTTTCATACTATATAGCTGGCAAAATTACATTTTATAAAACTGAAGATATCGTAATATGCGCAGACAAACTTCACCTTTTATAAAATTACGAATGTCTGGCGGCCACGGGCTCTTGGTCTATAAGTAACGTGACCTTACGTCCCGATTTAGGCGGGACAGTCCCGCTTTCAGGAAGTCTGTCCCGGTGCTCCAGCAAGGCCTTCATAGTCCCGCTTTTGCAAACAGACCAAACCATGATCAAAAAGTATTTCCCGCTCGAAATGCTTTACCGAACTATAACTGAAAACGGTTGGGTCCAATTATTCCAGCACTTTCGTAAAAAACAATCTTGATTTAAAAAACTTTTCCACAATTATATGTCTGCCTGGAAGTCATTTCACTACTGGGGCTTATAAATCGTGCCTAACTATTTTGTGTTTAGTGCTATGATTTTTTTTTATAATTTAATCTTCTTTATTTAACACCAAAAACTTTTTATTGTTATTTAATTCCACAGATGTCCCGCTCTGGCACAAAAAATAAATGGCCACGTTATCTATAAGTAATGAGGTGTCATTATGTTTTCAGGATGTCGACACGTTCCTAGGCATGTTCTTACTACATCTAGACCTAACAGTGGATACGTTCTTCGCCATATCCGGAATGCTTTTGATGACGGGTTTGATGTCCGGAAAGAGGAAAAATCTTATAGAGGGTCTTGTGAAGAGATATATAAGGTAATTATTATTTGAAAATTTTGTGATTGTAGTGGTCGAACCTATGACGTTACACATTATGTACCATATTCACTGACAATAGATCATTGAAGAACTTTCTTAAATTCTATGCGATTTTTTTTACATAGAATAGATT
This sequence comes from Hyles lineata, assembly GCA_030180105.1. Classification (NCBI taxonomy): domain Eukaryota; kingdom Metazoa; phylum Arthropoda; class Insecta; order Lepidoptera; family Sphingidae; genus Hyles; species Hyles lineata. The sequence goes on along the minus strand of JARJEE010000032.1, from coordinate 4,574,770 downwards.
TTTCAAATTTAAAAAATATGTATTTATGTGATCATATTTTTCTGTCACCATATAATCAGTATGAAAATGAAAATAATATATTAATCCTTTAAACTGTTTATCATTTAAATTCAGTCTTTTGTTTGTACTACCACCCGGTCGGAAAATCGGTTTTCAGTTGAGAAGAACAGGCAAGAAATTTTAGTGTTGCTCTGTTTACAATCAAATTTCAAGTACCATTCTCCTTTTTATTTATTTATTTTTCACTGCCCTCTCATTCTCCTTCTGCTAAATCCATGGTTGTCTGTAAGACATCGCTTTGGGTCCGATTTCAATACTCAAATTCATAATTTTTTTGTTTTCAAATAAACCTAGCGTTAATTCATTTATTTCCTCGTGTATTTAACTATCTTGTACTCAGACATTCCTAAATCTTTGTTTGGTAGCCCAAGATACAGGCTATGCCTAGTTTTGGTACCCCTGGTCACACTAGTTATAAGGATTTCATTATTTTGTATTACATTATTTTTAATTAGTATTAAGTCTCTGTATATCTGTATTTTTAATAAAAGATTTTTCAATTTTCAATTTTCAATAATAATCATTTTTAAAGTTTGTTACAGCCGTGATTTGTGAACATACACACACACACACTTTCTTTATTTCTTGACATACAAATAATGATTTGTGCTTATAAATTTTTTCAACAAAATAATAAATAAATTCTGCAAATCTGGAGCCAGCCCAGGGGGAATCAATGACCCCCATGACTTCTCCCCTAGATCCGTCCTTGCCACTTTTTAGTTTCTGATTATTCAATTTTTTTAATGGGTAACAATGATTTAAATAATTATAATGCTCGTTCACAGAATAATAGGACCTCTAGCAGTGATGGTGTTGTACTTCTCCTGGGTTCACGAGCATGTCGGCAGCGGTCCATTATGGACCTACCTGAGTGGGCGACAGCGGGACCTGTGCCACAACAACTGGTGGGCCACCATGTTCATGGTCAATAATTATGTCAATGAAGATCAAATCGTAAGTACTAGGTGGATTATTATTTACGGATTTTATCGCGGATTTGGTTTAATTTTTACACTTGACTTCGTGACGTTTCATTCTTTCAGTTTTCATGGTCACGGGGCGGACTGAGGTATTAGTCATTCGCTCAGTGACTGTTATAATTCAACTACCCTTATTTTACAATTATTCAATTAATATGTTAATTGAAATAGTTAAAAGGTTTTTGTGTTCCGATCTACGCAGAAGGAGCTCACGGTGTCTTAAGGTCTTGCAGTTGATCTTTTGGGTTCTGATTTAAATGTAGAATTGCATCCTATGCTTGTACAAGCTTCAAGCCATCTTCTGTATTGAAAAATTAAACCAAATCTGCGATGAAATCCGTAAATAATAGTTTTATTTCATTGTGTAACATTCGGGTAAATCTAGGTACTAGGTAGGTACTAGGTGGATATTAAGCTAAATATCAAGCGAAATTATGAAAATAATTATTTTTTATAGATTATATCCCCCATTAGTTTGATTATTTTAAATATCATAAATTATTTTTCGCTTTTGTTATAACACTAATTCAACGATGGTTCATTTGCCCTTCGCAGTTTTCTGTCATTTTTTATTCGATCTACACGGTTGTCACTTAAAAATGATTTATTAACTTTAAATTACTCGATTTAAAATAGAATATTATTCAAAATGATTTTATTATGAAATTTTTGATCACTGTTAAAAATATTTTTATGGAACTTTAAAATATTTTTGATACAGGCGTTTTTTCTTTTTATTTTCTTAAATCCTCTCATGATACCTTTCTTGTTCAATTATTTTTTCCTTTTTATCATTTTTGACTGAAATAGTTATTTTAATGCTGCTATTTTAATTTTTATGAAAGTTTTTAGTGCCATACAGTGCTATGGTACCTGGCATATGATTTTTTTTCTTTTCATTTTTAATTTAAATTTTGATTATTTAAATTTTGCTATTTTTTTTCCAGTGCCACACAGTGACCTGGTATCTGGCGTGTGATTTTCAATTGGCAGTATTAGGAACCTTCTTATATTACTTGTACCAAAGAGATCAGAAGACGGGCAAAATCATCATAGCTTTGGCGGCAGTTGCTGCTGTGTTGACTCCCAGCATTGTCACCTATAAGGATAAATTGTCGCCTCTATTCTTCCATGGTATACAGTGAGTATTTTTCTAGTGCCCTAATGGTAAAAACTATATTCGAATTATGTGAGACCGAATCGAACCCGGGACCTCAAGGTTTACAGCCGATGTGCTACGAGGTGTGTACTTTACTGTAGTCAGTCCTTAACTCGAGAGAGGATAGGCCACAGTCCACGTTGGTCTAGTGCGGCTTGCGTACTTCACATACCATAGATAGCCTAGTTGTGAATGCCTGATCAAAACTTTATAGCAAAATCATTGATCCATATTTTTGCTTTGCCTTTTCATTGATGTCTAGCTTGTGTACAGTTTCTGTAGGGTAAATTAGGACACCGGAGTGAAAGCGGACTATATATAGTACTAGGTATAGTCCCAGGTACCCACGACACAAGACTCGATCTTAGTGTGGGGTCACGGTTATGTACGTGAATATTGAGTTTATCTATACATATACATAAAATTGAAGTGTCTGTTTGTAAAGTGAAAATAAAAAAAATATGTCCAACTACATATCGTTATATACACGATACCTATAACGAAAATGACCTTAGCATTTTTTTGTCTGTCTGTTTGTTCCGGCTAATCTCTGAAATGGCTGGACCGATTTTGACGGAACTTTTATTGTCACGTAGCTGATATAATAAGGAGTAACTTAGGCTACATTTATTTAAGAAAAAAATCTTTTATTTTAGAAAAATAAAGTTTCTGTTAAATTCCACGCGGACGAAGTCGCGGGCACAGCTAGTTTATTTATTAATATTATTTTTGTATATTTTTCCAGTGGCTTAATAAACTTCACGCAAGATGAAGTTTTCTTAAAGCGGTACATCAAGGCGCATTGTCGCGCGGCCGCGTACTTGGTCGGCATGTATATGGGATACATATTCTCTACATACAAGCCCGAGGAGAACAGAAATAAGTTATCTAAGGTAAGTTATCTCAATAATTTCTTTTTTTTAGTATTTCTGCGAGGTTATTTCTCTTTAGTTCATTGTTTTATCACCCGCTTTGCACGGAGAGAAGTGGACAATAATTTATTTCCAACACCTACAATTATTAATTTAACTTTCTGATTGATTTCGTTGCGAGTTAAAGACAAGTTAGACATTCCCGGAGACTCGGCGAGCTTCAATGTTCGGTGTCATTACATTGCGTGCTACTGTTGACTCTGCGATACAGGTGTTACAGTGGTGGGTGTGAGGGCGAGACAGTCTCCAGAAGTTATCTCAACGATTTCATAATGAAACGTTGACTATGAAACAGTTGGCCGTGGGTTCGCTTCCCGCACGGTCAAGTGGTTGTATGGATCACAAGTATTACTTTTGGGTCTGGTCTGAGTGAAAAGTCTCTCGTAGTCTCTTTCCAACAAGATGTTTTGAATTATTGCGCAGTTTCTTATAGTGAGTGTATACTACAAGATTTGTATGTATGTTTTTGTGGAATCAGACCCATGTATGAGTATATTTGTTTGTTTAAATCTAAAATGCGTTTATGACCCATAAAATAATTGGGAATATAATGGATCATGGGCTGTATATTACCCAGGGTTCCTCCATCCTACTATCCCTAGCAGAGTTCTCAATGCTGGTGGCAAATAAAATCAAATTCTTGGTATTTTTGAAATCATGCTCAATTTTATTCCAGGGTCTCTCCATCCTAGGTTTCCTAGCAGCCTTCTCAGTGCTGGTGACGGTCTACCGCGGCGGTGGACTCTTATTCTTCAGAGAGTACAATGCCTTGGAGGTAGCAGCGTTTGTAGCTGTGAACAGAGCCACCTGGGCGCTTGCTGTGTGCTGTCTTATTGCTATTTGCGAGTACGGGACGTTACGTAAGTGGATTTTGTATTGATAAGATTATACTATTGGAAGGGACCTGGTGCCTGGAATATGCAATTCAGATTTTTCTGATGGATATGATCAATTAATTTGTATTTGATCTTTTTATTTAAAATGAAAAAGGTAGGGGTTATTCTATGCCAGCCCATCATAGCTTAATATTACATTGTGAACAATAAAACCTCAATATTAACTGCACGCTTTTATAGTAGGATAGCTGGATTAGGAAGAGGTTTCTACAATGTTTGATCCTTCTAGCAGGATTTGTTTAAGTAGTAAATGACTGACATGTAAATCCTCGAGAAAGAAACATCTTTATACAAAGGATTTAAGTGTTCTCGGTTCGACTAATTCAACTTCAAAATGTACTATAATGTTATGGATTTTCACGGCAGTTATGAAACCACACATTCTTGTCTATTTTGGAGCTGTAATTTTGAACTAAACCAAAAGCCATGCCAGAGATCTCAATGACTCTTTACATTGCATCATCTCACGCCCCTGACAACAATACCGATAAGCCCCTAACATATTTTGGACTAGAAATTAGCTCCACTAAACAAGGGACTTTTTCTATACAAAAATGCTATTAGAAAGGTTGACTGGTAGCAACCAAGTCCGCCTGTACATATAGTATAAAGTTTAAATAAATAAATAAAATAATAACAGGAGTTAATCATTAATTTTCAGCACTGATCAGCGCTTTGCTAAAGTGGAACTTCTTCGTGCCACTCAGCCGGCTGAGTTACAGCCTCTACTTGATCCACATGGCCGTGGTGTACTACACTATCCACGGCGCCAGGACGGGAGTTAGATACGATTTCATTGCTTTGGTGAGTTTACACATTTTTATTCGTTCGGTAAACCAGTTGGCTGCCTCGGTGGTGTAGTTGTATTAGGGTACGGTTATACAGCTGAGGTCTCGGGTTCGAATCCCGGGTTGGGCAAAGTGATATTGGATTTTTCTATTCATTATCAGCCCAGAGTCAGGAATTTGTGCCCGATATGGCGATAGGCTCGCCACCTATCACATCGTGGGACGGAACATATAAGGCGAAATGTGGGTGTCTCCTGGTACCTCTGCCTACCCCTTCTGAGAAAAAGGCGTGAGTTTATGTATGTATGTATGGTAAACCAGCAAAGGTTTTTTTATAGCTACGAATGGCGTGATGCCTATTGACGATATGAAAACCTATTCATGCTGAGTAATGACTGTTGCAGCCTGGCTTACTACTAGTACTTACTATTTCTACTAGTACTTAGTACTTTTTAAATATTTGTCAAAATTTGTATCTCAGTGCAAGGTCAGGATTATGTGATTGCTTGGTGCCCATAACACAAGTCAAATCTTTATTTGGGCAGTTGAATTCAGTCTATCCCTTGCGGTTTAATTTTTATTTTGTATTATTTTTTGCGTGTACTTTAGTTTTAGAGTCTTGTGTCTTTCCTTTTTTTAATAAATTATTATTATTATTATTTATGTGGCAGTTGTTTTATAATGTTTATATTTTCAGATGATACAAGGGCTTGGTTCGTGGGTCATTGTGAATATGCTAAGCGTATTACTTTGGCTGTTAGTTGAAGCCCCGGTGTCTAACTTATCCATACATCTATTTAAAACAAGGTTAGTATTCATTTTCTATTAATTATTATCTTCGGGAATATAACTTCTATTGGTGATCATATCCAATTCTATTGGTGATTCTATTGGTGATCATATCACATTCTAAATTGAAGCTAAATTTGTTTTTTGCCATAGCCTTTTTTTAGTGCTAGGAATGGCGAGACGAGCATGCCATTGGCCTGATGGTAAACGATACAACTGCTTATGGAGAGTACCAAATCCAAACAACATCATGAATTACAAAGCGATGCTTAGCATGCCATCCTGAGACATAAGATGTTAAGTCTCATTGGTCATAATTGGTCATTTTGGTCGTAGACACTCTGGCAACAATGTCCTTAAAGACGGAACAAAAACTGTTTTGTTGCACTGGTATATGCACTGGCATTTACTGATGTTTGGCGGGAGAAATAGACATTGTGGTGGTACCTACTCAGACAGAATCCCATGTGAGAGACCTACCACCAGTAACTTGGACGTAAAGTTTTTTAAAGTAACTTTAGGTTTTATAGTTTATAGTAACATTTGCTTCAACGGTGAAGGAAAACATCATAAGGAATCACATCTATACGATAATATTATAAAGACATAAGATTTAATTGTTAACATGGAATAGGCTTTGAAACTACTGTACCGAATTAAAAACTTTTCACCATTACAATCCTACATTATCCCTGATGAAAGTAGGCTAGAGAATATTTTCAATAAAGTGTATCAGCACCCGGGCGGAGCCGGGCCGTGCCGCTAATCTATGATATATGCAAAATAGCAAAGGTTTGTGAAGTACTACAAACATGGAATAATAAAGAATGGTGTAGAAAGATCTAACCAATCTCATTTGTTTGTGGCCAACAGTGGTACCTATGTGAGCTGACTTAAATATGTATATTTTATTTCTTCTAAATACTTGATTATAATGAAGGAAAATTTTGTCAGAAAAGCTACATACTATAAAGATGATAGCAAGATTTTCCTTGGGTACGTGAAATCCGCCGACCCCCACTGGGCCGTGGTGTACTATAGCCTAACCCCTAACAATCGAACTCTTCGTTGTGTCGGAGTGTTGAGATCGGTAGTACACGAGTATTGGCTGATGCAGTACTGTAACTTTATTGTTTTATTTTCAGAAAAACGGCCCAAGCAGAGAAAAATGGCAAGATTGAAACCAACGGAAATATAGTGATGAATGGGCACGACACACATAAGTTAAAATCTACGTAGATTATCAATTGTTTTGTTTGTTAATTCATAAGTGTACTTATAGGGCATTATTAATAAACTAGGTTGATCGAGGGACTAACTTTAGTCCAAGACTTTAGACACGATTATTTTGAACAGCGATAGTCTTCACGACTTTATTAAATAATCTTCATTAATCATCTTTTGTATACAATTTATTATTATTTTCCTCGGCCTAACAAGACAAGCCTGTTATTGCAACCCACTGAATTTAAAAGTAAAAAGAATGAACATAATCGAGTAGATGCTTAAGCCTCGGACTAAAGTTAATCCCACGCTAATCCGAGTTTATTAATAAAACCCATAATGGCAAATGTGAAGCCAAGCACAAAGATTCTAAGTTACCATGTAAATGTATTTAATTATTATATTTATACCATTGGGGTATTATACTAGAGCGGACATCGGGAACAAAATCTCTGCGTATGGTGCGTGCACACGGGTACACAGTGAAGCGAGAGGGAAGATAATGTTATTTCGTAGGCGTGACAGAGACAGAAATAAAATGTACCGTTCATTTTGTTACAATCATTTTGTTTGCAGTGTCCCCTCTAGTATATTATCTCAATGATTTACACAGACAATTTGGTTAATGTTGAAAGCAGTCGCTAGATGCTGCTTCAAACCGGTCGATGTGGAAATCCTTGGGGCCTATGTTCAGCAGTGGACCTCCAGTGGCTGAATGGAGAGAGAGAGAGTTATTACTATACTAGTAAGACAAAGTGAAACCAACGCGTCTGGTGGTAAGCGCTTAGATAGAATATCGATGTGATATGTTGATCTCTCGTCAGTTTGTACAGTTATGTCGGCCTGACTGCATAATTCGAGATAAGTTTGTATGTCATAAGAAGGAGAAGACAGAGAAAGGAAGGGAAGAGAAAGAGAGGGGGAAAAATAAATGAAATGTTTCGCAAGGGTGAAAATTAAATAATTTAAAAATAATTCCTATGTCTTTTATTTTAACATCATTACTTTTATGCTAGAAAATGTTGAAAAAAAACTTTTATGTCAAAAAAATCTTTTGTTTATACACTTTATTGCACACAATAAAGAAAAACGAAAATTTCAAACACAAAAAACAATCGACGGTCTTATCGCGCAAAGGCAGTATCTTACAGACAACTATAGGATGGATTTAAGAAAAGAGTAAATAGAGCAGTCTAAAGTGTAAAGGATAAAAGCTAACACGCAAATATTAATAAAATATAAATAATTTACAGTAACTACAAGAAATCTTAATAAATATACATAAATACATACTTAAGTAAGAATCAGGGGATGAATAAGTACCTGTGATATGCAAGCAATTCATTGGATAGTTTTAAAACTAAAGTCAACTTAATTGCCCACCATGGCAATCGAGTCGATAACCAATGAGACTTCATTTCCATAATCTGACTAAAAACGCCTATTTTTATCATTGCAATGAATGACGAGACGAGCACGCCATTCACCTGATGGTAAGCGAGATGACCGCTTATGGATAGTAGGTATACCAAATAATACGATGAATTACAAAGCCATTTTATTTTATTATCTTACGAAAACAAAAATCAGGTATGCATGAAACATAAAATATATTTCATCATAAAACAATGATTGGCATTCCACTGCGCCCGCCCTCTTGAGACATAATATATTATTTATCACTTAGGAATTGAACCTACCGCTATTCCTTCATTACTAGTTTCACCCATTGCGCCATAGAGGGAGTTACATACATATATCTACTCACGCCTTTGTCCCAGAAGGGTACATAGAGTGACTACTCTACGTAATGAGCTCATCGTATCACTTACTATCAGGCGAACACACACACTGCAATTTAAAAAAAACACACTACCAAAATATAACCGAAGACTGTGGCGATCAGGACACTCACATTTTTTATGTATGTTCCCAACCCGCGATATCGTACGGGGCGAACCTATCTTCATATCGGGCGCGAATTCCTGACTGCGAGTTAATCCAATATCACGTTGCCCGACTCGGGTTTTGAACCCGAGACCTCAGCTTTGTAACCCTACCGTAGTACAATTACACCACCGATGCAGTCAAGGTAGTTAGATTTAACATACCTATCCATCCCATAGGAAAAGCCCGTGATGATAAATATGGCGGAACGATCTATTGTTATGGTGCATAACAACTTGTCCCATATATGGAGATCGTTATGGCATCATAAAAAAAAATTGTATTTGATGACAACAGTCGCAGATTCGATCACAACATAGACGGTCAAGTTTTTGAGTGATTTGCAGCGAAGGAAGGTAAGTTGAAAACTTATACCCACCATTGAATTACGAAATAGTTTGTCGTATTATGGGACTACGTAACACGACATTCGATAGATCGTAGTAGTAGTAGTTCTCTATAATCTATCTGTCTTTAACTAGAGATTTAATTAGATATTTCGATGCATTTTACGTTTCATTTAATAAAGATAGAGATAAATAGATATGGCGCATATGTTTATAGATTTCCCAAAGTATACACATAACATTAGTATAATAATATCAAAAAGTAAACAATCAGCGTGTTTCCTCAGCTCAACGAATGCTCACCACCAAGTAAAATAAAATTATAACAAATCAACCAACGAAATTAAACATAAAATTAAAATCGGTATTAATGTTAGCCGAAGGCTTTAGAATTGACGCAATTGTTTTGTATAGCAAGATATGCATTTAATTAATAAACAAAGATATACTTTGGCCTAATTTGACAATCTTGTGATGGCAATATACTTACTATACTTATTTTAAAAGTAAAAAAAACGAATTAAATAAAGAGTGTATTCTAAGACCTTGGACTAAAGTTAATCCCTTCATCATCCGAGAATGAAATGAAATGAAATTCGTTTATTGATCATGTAGGCAATTAAATAGCTCTTATGACAAGTCAATACATACTGTACTTATTCTATATTTACAAAATAATTGATTATATTATTATATAAATTAAATTTATTTAGATAATATTAATAAGGCTTTATAATATTGAAGAATTAGAATAGATATGGCAGGAGTTTACACGATGAAACTTTTTAATATCCGGACGATAATCGTATCTTCGAGACTCTCCTCGAACTTTAACGGTTTTTCAATGTAAAGTTAACTTAATGTCAATTCACATAAGGTACATTTCAACTGTCAATGTCATTGTAATGACAACTTTACGGTTAGTTTAACAAGGCCTCTATCGCACTGGCGTTTTAGAAGCGTTGGCGATTCACCAAATGAGCACAAAATCGACGCTTTTGCGTTGACGTCGCGGTTGTCTAGCGGAAAGCGTTCACACTGACACCTCGTTAAGGGATGTGTCAATATAAGAACATGTGCAATATAATGATTTCTGTTCTTTTAAATAATATTTGTCGACAGAGTTGATTGAAGACAGGAGAATAATACCGATTAATACGTGGTGGCGAATATTTAAAACATAATTAGTTTTATGTCACTAACATTGACATAAATGACAGCCTCCGTGGCGCACTTGGTTAGACGCCACCTGTGAAACAAGAGGTCGCGGGTTCGATCCCCGCACCGGAAGAAATGTTTGTACGGCCCACAAATAATTCTCCCGGGTCTGGGTGTTTGTGAGACCGAAAAATCTCTCGTAGTTACTGATACCCACGACACAAGACTCAATCTTAGTGTGGGGTCAGGACTATGTATGTGACTGTTGGGTGTTATTTATTATTTATTTATTTCAATATATTATGGACAGCGCCGAAAGCGCGTAAAGTGTTCCGACGTAAATGGTGCGCGCGCTCAGCATCGAAATCTGTTTAGTCGTTTGTGAGTTTCTCGCGCCCAACCGCACAGACAAACAGGCAAAAATTCTAAAAATCATTCTTTTCGGTAGTGTTACGTAGTCCACCATATCACTTTGTCTCACTTATGACGTAGTTGTACTAGAATACAGTTACAAAGCTGAGGTCTCGGATTCGAATCCCGGGTTGGGCAAAGTGATATTGGATTTCCCTATTCATTATCAGCCCAGAGTCAGGACTTTGCGCTGATATGGCGATAGGCTCGCCACCTATCACATCGTGGGACGGAACATACAAGGCGAATTGTGGGTGTCCTGGCACCTCTGCCTACCTCTTCTGGGAAAAAGGCGTGAGTTTATGTATGTATGTATTTTCAATGTACAGACATCAATCGGTTTCAAACATATTATATGTATAGATTCTGAACCTGTCACAAATTGGCTCCTCATATCAAAATAACCCTGTATATCCCAGTATATGTATACCTCGACAGAGCGTGTAGAAACTATTATGCAGATAGGAATATCTGTGTTGAATGACTAGATTACTGTCTGACGCTAGACGTTACTCAAGAGCGGATCCAGCTTTTACGCCAGGGGGAGGGGGGGGTCATATAGTACGATTTCAATACTCTAATTCGTAATAATGATTTTTTTAAGTTTGTTACAGCAGTTATTTTACACACACACACACTTTTTTACTTTATTTATCGACATTCAAAGAATTAATTGTGATTATACATTTTATCAACAATATCTTCGATCAAATATACACTAGATACACAGTTCCCTGTAAAAGTGCTGTTAAAAAGTGGCACCGATGCATGACATTAAAATGAGTAAACAAAAAGATCACATATTCCAAATATATTAACACAAATTTCACCTTATTCCTGCACCTTAAAGTAGCTTTTCACATAATATTGTCTAAAGTTCTGCGACGTTTTGGAAGCAACGGTCGGTGCGTGACTGAAGGCGAAAGAGTGCTTAAAGCACTCTTTTTTGGTGCCATTTTCTAAGCGCTCATGTTGTATCTAGTGTATATTTGATCGAAGAACAATATAATAAATATATTATGTCAATCTGGGGCCAGCCCAGCGGGGGTCATGACTCCCATGACCTCCCACCTGGATCCGCCCTTGACGTTACTCTATTTGAAGTCTGAATGTAACAGGGTCCTGTTTCATACGGATAATCACAAATCTATTGGCTTGTGGAGGTATTTAGAGCAACATACTGGATATATCACGACTGATACCGAAAACGAAGCCTGGTGGTAGTTCTAGTGACTTCAGACACAATGCAACTAAAATTTTGCAAAAAGGTGATGACTTTATTTTATATTTTTTATTCTATCGTACTATTTGGGTGGTTTTTTGTGGTGTTCTTTTTCTAAAATAATAATGTACACTCTTTTATTTTTAAAGGCGCTATGGTACACATTGCTTTAAATTATTATTTTAGCAAAACTATGAATTGACCACCAAAACAAGATTTTTAAAAAATAGACAAATTGAATTGTCGCGTTACTTTGCGAAATTTTTAGTAACATTGTGTTACGATAGTTACTAAAACTACGACCCGGCTTCGTTTTCGGTCACAGTCTTGATATACTTTGTTTAATGATATTAAGCCCTTAATTCGAAAACAAGGTTTACATTTTAATTCTGTAATAGAACATGAAGACAGTTTATTTTTATAACCCAGCAGACGCGCGCTGGAATACCGTAGACGATCTGTGCCATATCAACTTTTTTTCTATAGACGACCTAGATTCTAGACAGTCATAAACATGTATAAAATATACTTTATTTATTACATACATACGTAAACTCACGCTTTTTTACCAGAAGGGGTAGACAGGATGCTACCAGGACACCCATATTTCGCCTTGTATGTTTCGTCTCACGATGTGATAGGGGGCAAGCCTATCGCCATATCGGGCACGAAATTTATTTATTTAATTTAGGTTCTGTAACAGTATAACAGTTGTATCAAAATTAATACTTTTTATTTAAAAGTTGCATTCTGATGCATATACTAATTATAGGAGTACACAAAACTTACAAAATTACACGTACAGTAATCAAAAAGAAAGACAAATACACTTAAATAACAGCCTATACAGTATATAAAAAGAAAAAGGCGTGAGTTTATGTATGTATCTAGAATTTGATATTCTCTTAATTTTACACTGCCCTGTCTTTTTCCTTCTCTTATGTCCATCCAATTATTGTCTGGTAGAGATTGCTTTAGTGCGATAAGACCGCCATTTGTACTTTCTTATTTTATCATATCTATTAACAATTATGTTTGAATGGGTAGAATAAAGAATAAAGATTTAAATGAAATAAATATGCATGTATTTCAGTAACGAAAAAATTAATTCAGTTATCCAAGAATAGATTTTGTGCCTGTCATTGCGAAAGATTAGCCCATCATTCTTAGAAAGGAAATAAGCTACATAAAGCGTGGGTGGTATTACGAGCTCATCCGCCTACATATTTACTTAAACAGGTGTGTGTATACATATCTAATTAAATTTCAATATTGTTTCAGCTAAAATTAGAAACCAATTTACTTCAAATCGCTTGACAACATTTCAAAATGAAGCTAAACTTATCACTAATGAAATTGATCATCAAATTATTAATATTACTAATATTATGCGTGATAGTATACCTTATATCGGCTATACTATACAGCGCAAGATATTGGCCAGACATATACAACTATATCAACGCAAACATCACTATAAAAAGAATTCCAACGCTCTCCGAACTGAATCTTACAGAAATCGAGATTATATATACTACAGATTATACTACAAGCGCTTATGACTACACTACAGACTACGGAGAAGAAGATACGAAGACTAAAAGAGAAGTAGATATGGAAGAAGTGAAGGATTATAGTGAGCTGCCTACCAGAAGCGTTGTAGTTGATTATATGTTTGATGTTGAAGAAAGTACTAAAGTTGTTAAGGATTTGATCGATGAAGGAGAAGCAGGGAAGGGTTTGAAGGATGTAGAACTCATTGGAGGTCACAGGATTGTTGAGGAGTTGGATAAGGTAAGACAATTTATGTTACAAAATTATCATTCATTTATCAGCCGCGTCACGTGTGTCGATACGATTATTCTTTGTTTGAATCATAAATATATAATCTCTCGCGTTTTTTCCTGTAAGGATGGTAAGAGGGGCAACCAAGACACCCACGTTTCGCCTTGTTTTTTCCGTCTTACGATGTGATTGGGGGCGAGCCCCTAGTTAAAAGTATCTGTTGCGCAGTTGGTAATTAGAAGCCGCCTGTGTAACGTGAGGCCGCGAGATCGACGCCCGAACCGAAACAAATGATTGTGTGATCCACAGATATTTCTTTCAGATTGGATGTTTGTGAGACCGAAAAGTCTCTCGTAGGTTAGGTTAGGATTATGTATGTGACTTTTGGGTGATTTTATACATTTAAAATAAGTAAAAAGTGTTCTAAGCGGTATTGCTACTGTGTATAAACCGGCGACCCTTTACATTACGCAAGCGACTTATAAGTCTCATACAAAAAGCTATTTTGTTAGTGCTTATGCACACCAGTGATCAATTTCAAAACCAGCTGATGCCAATTCACAATATAACTAAATTAAAGTGTCTGTAACAGATATTCATTTACAAACAGGAAACGATGACACAACCAATCAAAACTTCGTCTTAATTGAGGACAAAAATGCTTACAACACTGGCGATGTTTTCTTAACCAATGAGCATAATTGGAGCTCGGGAACAATTAGATTAGGCAACAGTATCGGGCTTGCATAACTCAATTATTGTAGGAAGAACAAATGTATTGTTAAAGAGCATAAATAAGATATTCTTTATAAGAAGGCGTTTATAAGAAGTGCGTGGTGGCCTGTTGGTAAACGGACCAGATGCGGCTGCCAACATGTTCACGGTGGTCGCAGGTTCAAATCCCAGGGCACACCTCTGACTTTTCGGAGTCATGTGTGTATTGATTAGTCGATCACCACGCACTAAAACGGTGAAGGAAAACATCGTGAGGAAACCTGCATACCATAGCAGTTTATATGAATTTCTATGGTATGTAAGTCCGCCAACCCGGACTAGGCCAGCGTGGTGGACTATATGGCCTAACCACTCTCAATCGTACTGTCGATTGTAGAGTAGGCCAGTGCCCTGCAGTGGGACGTATATGGGCTGATACAAGCAATAGTCGTGAGAATCTTCAATATAAATACGTTACAAATTGAGAACGGCCTTGGAGTGAGTAATAAGCCTTATTACCTGTCTTGTTACGTCATAAGCCATGCCAGTTTGTGTAATTAAGGTTATGTGCAAACAAACGTGAGTAGTTTTTCCTCATTCAATTAATTTGGATTTATAACTGTGAGTTGTAAGGTTTGTTACCTAGGTTAGGAAATTTAATTTATGGTTATTTTTAAAAACTGTGTCGATGGCGAAGTTTTACTACGGCATGATTGCTGAGGTCTCGGGTTTGAATCCCGGGTCAAATAAAGTGATTTTGGATTTTTATAATTATCAGCCCGGAGTCAGAAATTTGTGCCTGATATGGTGATAGGCTCGTCCCCTATCACATTATGGGACGGAAAATATAAGGCGAATCGTGGATGTTATGGTTACATCTCTGTCTACCCCTACTGGGAAAAAGGCTTAAGTTTACTTATGTATATATGTATTTTTAAAATTATGATTTAATTAGGTTAGACAATATTTTTTATCCGTCTGAGTGTATCTGTATCTGTATCAGTATCAGCCCATATACGTCCTACTGCAGGGCACGGGCCTACTCTACAATCGACAGTACGATTGAAAGTGGTTAGGCCATATAGTCCACCACGCTGGCCTAGTGCGGGTTGGCGGACTTACATACCATAGAAATTCTTATGGACCGCTATGCTATGCAGGTTCACGATGTTTTCCTTCACCGTTTTAGTGCGTGGTGATTGACTATCACAATAGTCTGAGTGACTAGATCCAAATTCCAGCGTAGTTCCTAATGGGACAAGATTAACTGTTATTTGTTTCAATGTGGAATTAGAATTAAATGTTAATTAAACGAAACTGTCCAAATGTCCTAAAAATCTTTTTACAAAAACCTTTTCACAAAAAGGTGCATTACGCCACATTTACCGCGCCATTACAAAAGGCAAAAAAACACTCTCTCTAAACTCTTTTCCCCAATCAGCCGCCTCAAAGGCCGTTCCCGATACCACGCCACAGACGTAATTACTGGCAGATCTGTAATTGGGTGACTGTTTGATCTAAGGATTTCCTCCTTGTGATCGGTTGGTAAGGGGTCTGATTGTGACGGTCATTTCATTTGAATTATAACTTTACTGCACAATGGCAGTTGTACTGCAATATGATTGCAAGGCTGTGGTCTTGAGTTCGAATCCCGGGGCGGGTAGGGTGATATTGGAGTTTTCTGTTCATTATCAGCCTGGAGTCAGGAGTTTGTTTTCGCCCCCTATTACGTCGTGGGACAGAAAACACACGGTCAAACGTGGTGGTGGCATATCTGCCTATCCCTTCTGTGAAAAGGCGTGATTGTATGTATGTAATTATGATTAATGTTGCTTTAATGTGAACTTTCGCGTTGCAGGGTTCAAATTCAGGTCGGGACAATTATTCAAAATTTTCACTTATAATACCACAAGAGCTTCAAAATTATCGGGTATTTCCCGATAGGTTCGTTGCAAACAAATGAAGGAGTCAAGTTCCTGAAAAACTTGACGACTTTATTTGTTTGCAGGGAACCTTGAGGGAAATGCCAGATAATTTTGAAGCTCGTGTGGTATTCGGGGGATTATTTTTCCGTCCCAAATGTCGGCCAATAGAATTGCACCATGAGACGAAATGTACAGTTAACAAATAAGAATTTCATGTGGACAGAGAACAAACTCCAAATCGACTCATTTTCATGCAAAATCTCCAATTTTCACAATTGAATTCAACCTGTCAGTTTGACGTGTGGTTAATTTGACTGGATCATGTTTTGTTTTTTATATATAGCAACTACCAGAGAAAATTTTCAAAAAATTATCAGTATAATACCATGTAGGTTGTACCACGTGACGTCGAATGGTGCAATTCTATTGGTCGACATTTGGGTCGGAAAAATAATCGTTATTATATGGCGAGAATTTAATTATGGAAATTATAAGTTTTAGAACCGATTTCCGGGTTTAATTAATTGTTTCGAGTCTGGGTATTGAGAAACCAAACAGTATTTTTTACTGTCTAATCATATATATATATAAACTTAATGTACTGTGCTGTACTATATCAGCCCATATACGTCCTACTGCAGACTGCAGACTATATGGTCTAACCACTTTCAATCGAGAGTACCATGGAGAGCCTTATAGTCCACCATGCTGACCTAATGCGGGTTGGCGGACTTTACATACCGCAGAAACTCATACAAATCGCTATGGTATACAGGTATTCTCACGATGTTTTCCTTCACCGTTTTAGTAAGTAATACACAATGTGCGGTAAAATAAACAGTAAACTTTATGTGTAGTATCTTAATGTGGGGTCAGCACAAGTGTATGATAATTGAATTTATAATTTTAAATATACACTGAGCATTTCTGTGCGACTATAATCCATCAAATAATAAAATATCATTAATTTAAACTTCGGACAGACGTAATATAGCGATATTATAGATTTGTTAAAGTATATAGAGGTCAAAGGTCGAATTGTAATTTCTCCCGTTCAATCCCCTATTATCAATTACAATAGAATTAGTGCCGATTGAAAAGACACGAAAAGTCACGCATGATGACATTTCCATCTCGCAGTCTTCAATGGAATGTTAACAAACAAAAACGATGTATAATTATTTAGTTTTTTGATATTTGAAAAACTATTATGTTTTAATTGTCGGCCGATGATCGGGGTATAGTAAAGATGGTTTGAGTAACACAACTATATCTGTATCAGCCCATATACGTCCCACTGCAGGGCACGGGCCTACTCTACAATCGAGATTACGATTGAGAGTGGTTAGGCCATATAGTCCACCACGCTGGCCTAGTGCAGTTGGCGGACTTACATACACAACTATATGATGTTGCAGAAATTTTTTATGTAAAAGATAGAGCAAAAGGCAATATATACTAAGCAGTGGCGGTACTTCCATACAAGCCCAAAAGCCCGGCTTGCCTTACTTAATACGCATATAATCAACCCTAAAGGAAAATTAGTACTCAAATAAAATACATTCGTTTAATGCAAAACGTCAATCATTTTTAAATTTACCGCGTCGCGGCGTACTATAATGGAGCGCCGCGCCCGCGACGGAGTACCCGCGCTCGCAGCGCCGCACCCGGCAACTCGCCAAAGCGAGCGCCGCGGTCTAAAACTAATAAAATTATTTCATTCAAAATCAACGCTGGTCCACGCGTGACGCAATATCTTAAAAAAAACGGAACACACCAAAGTATTATCTATCTTTTTCTCTCTCGTGTGCTTTTACGAGGCTTTTGGCGTATATTGCCCTCTCAGTCGCACCTATGGGTGAAATGCTACTACCATGACACTACGTACCTATACATATAGCTATTTTTTAATGCAATTTGTACCAAGCGAAATGCCCGGCTTCGCGTACTGAAGTTGTACACGTGACGCGTCATATTATGGTCCAAATTTATCGAAAAATATTTATGTTTTGCTTTTAAGTAATATTGGATATTATATAAAATAAATTGATATTTTTAGAGACCGTATTATGATATTTTAAATATATTTAGTAATATATAATACTAAGTTTAGAATTGTCCATAAATTAGGATCTGTAGATAGCTTCACGCGTATTATTATGTCTATTGAGCGGACGACGTACGTACGTTTAATTTTCGTTTAATGATATTATTTTACGATTATTAAGTATAATAATAGGTGAAAATGTCCTTTGTGATGGATTAAAGTGTGTGCAAGTGTTGATCGGCCAGGAAAAGGTATTTCATTAAATTTCGTTGACAAACAACTACTCGTATCTGATCCAAAACCTACGCCTGATTTCTGTATTTCTCAAAATTGTAAAAACCATAGAAGACAATTTCATAGATCGCCGTACAAAACTACATGGATTGCTGATGTTCTCATACTAATAAGTTATATCTATATATAACTACCACTCGGCTTTTTTATTGCAATGAATGGCGATACGAGCATGCCGTTCACCTGATGGTAAGCGATACGACCGCTCATGAACAGTAGCAAAACCAAACAACGCCTTCAATTACAAAGTAATACTTAGGATTCCACTGCGCTCGCCATCCTGAGACATAAGATATTAAGTCTCAATATGTCCAGTAGTTACTCTGGCTACAATGACCTTCAATCCGAAACACAACAGTGCATTTAAACTGTTGTTTGTTTGGCTTCGTTTTCGGTTGCAGTCTGGACATACCTTGTAGATCTAAATATGCTTAAATCCTAAAATAAACGTGAGAATCTTCAATATAAATACGTTACAAATTGAGAACGGCCTTGTAGTGAGTAATAAGCCTTATTACCTGTCTTGTTACGTCATAAACCATGCCAGTTTGTGTAATTAAGGTTATGCGCAAACAAACGTGAGTAGTTTTTCCTCATTCAATTAATTTGGATTTATAACTGAACTAGCGGTCGGGCCCGGTTCCGCCCGGGTGCATACACGTTTTAAAATGGCGGTCAAAATGTTTAATTCTGACTATCAGTTTAGAATATCGACCAATCGGACAACGAAAAACGAACAAAATTTCCTCGTATTTGCTAGAAATATCACTACTGCTTTCCTCCTATAGGTCATAGCGTGATATATAGCCTATAGCCTTCCTCGATAAATGGACTACCCAACACTGAAAGAATCATTCAAATCGGACCAGTAGTTCCAGAGATTAGCGCGTTCAAACAAACAAACAAACAAACTCTGCAGCTTTATAATATTAGTATAGATTATAAGGTTTTTTTACATAGATTAAGAAGTTTTAATGGTTATTTTAAAAAAAACTGCATCAATGGTGAATTTGTTCTACGATATGATTGCAAAGCTGAGGTCTCGGGTTTGAATCCCGGTTTGGGCAAAGTGATATTGGATATTTGTAATTATCCGCCCGGAGTCAGGATATTGTGCCCGATATGGTGATAGGCTCGCCCCCTATCACATTATAGGACGGAAAATATAAGGCGAATCGTGGATGTTATGGTTACACCTCTGTCTACCCCTACTGGGAAAAAGGCTTAAGTTTACTTATGTATATATGTATTTTTAAAATTATGATTTAATTAGGTTAGACAATATTTGTTATCCGTCTGAGTGTATCTGTGTCTGTATCAGCCCATATACGTCCTACTGCAAGGCATGGGCCTACTCTACAATCGACAGTACGATTGACAGTGGTTAGGCCATATAGTCCACCACGCTGGCCTAGTGCGGGTTGGCGGACTTACATACCATAGAAATTCTTATGAACCGCTATGGTATGCAGGTTCACGATGTTTTCCTTCACCGTTTTAGTGCGTGGTGATTGACTATCAATACAATAGTATGAGTGACTAGATCCAAATTCCAGGGTAGTTCCTAATGGGACAAGATAATTTGTTTCAATATCGAATTAGAATTAAATGCTACTTAAACGAAACTGTCCAAATATCCTAAAAATCTTTTTACAAAAACCTTTTCACAAAAAGGTGCATTACGGCGCATTTACCGCGCCATAACAAAAAAAAAAAAAATACTCTCTCTAAACTCTTTTCCCCAATCAGCCGCCTCAAAGGCCGTTCCCGATACCACGCCACAGACGTAATTACTGGCAGATCCGTAATTGGGTGACTGTTTGATCTAAGGATTTCCTCCTTGTGATCGGTTGGTAAGGGGTCTAATTGTGACGGTCATTTTATTCGAAATGTACAATGTACATATGCACAATGGCAGTTGTACTGCAGTATGATTGCAAGGCTGTCGTCTTGAGTTCGAATCCCGGGGCGGGCAGGGTGATATTGGAGTTTTCTGTTCATTATCAGCCTGGAGTCAGGAATTTGTTTTCGCCCCCTATTACGTCGTGGGACAGAAAACACACGGTGAAACGTGGTGGTGGCATATCTGCCTATCCCTTCTGTGAAAAGGCGTGAGTGTATGTATGTAATTATGATTAATGTTGCTTTAATGTGAACTTTCGCGTTGCAGGGTTCAAATTCAGGTCGAGAAAAATAGTTTTAAATTTTCGTTACTATATGGCGAGAATTTAGGTGTTTAATTACAAATTCTGGAACTGATTTCCGGGTTGAATCAATTGTTTCGAGTCTGGGTGTTGAGAATCCGAACAGTATTTTATACATACATACATACATACATAAACTCACGCCTTTTTCCCAGAAGGGGTAGGCAGAGGTGCCAGGACACCCACATTTCGCCTTGTATGTTTCGTCCCACGATGTGATAGGTGGCGAGCCTATCGCCATATCGGGCACAAATTCCTGACTCTGGGCTGATAATGAATAGAAAAATCCAATATCACTTATACCGTCTAATAAAATAATAAAATACATAAACTTAATGTGCTGTACTATACTGTATCAGCCCATATACGTCCTACTGCACGGCACGGGCTTCCTCTGTAATCGAGAGTACGATTAAGAGTGGTTAGGCCATATAGTCCACCATGCTGGCCTAATGCGGGTTGGCGGACTTTATATACCATAGAAACTCATACAAATCGCTATGGTATGCAGGTATCCTCACGATGTTTTTCTTCACCGTTTTAGTAAGTAATACACAATGTGCGGTAAAACAAACAGTTAACTTTATGTGTAGTATCTTAATGTGGGGTCAGCACAAGTGTATGATAATTGAATTTATAATTTTAAATATACACTGAGCATTTCTGTGCGACTATAATCCATCAAATAATAAAATATCATTAATTTAAACTTCGGACAGACGTAACATAGCGATATTATGGATTTGTTGAAGTATACAGAGGTCAAAGGTCAAAGGTTGAATTGTAGTTTCTCCCGTTCAATCCCCTATTAACAATTATAATAGAATTAGTGTCGATTGAAACAACATGAAAAGTCACGCATCATGACATTTCCATCTTACGCAGTCTTCAATGGAATGTTAACAAACAAAAACGATGTATAATTATTTAGTTTTTTGATATTTGAAAAACTATTATGTTTTAATTGTCGGCCGACGATCGGGGTATAGTAAAGATGGTTTGAGTAACACATCTGTCTGATGTTGTAGATTTTTTTAATGTAAAAGATAGAGCAAAAAACAAATCTATACTAAGTACATACAGTATATGCAGTTAATGTATTTAAGTTGTTACACGATGTAAATCAAATAATTACCAAATGAAAATAATATCAAAAAGACCAAAGGGAGATATATACAGATATATACTAAAGAATATTAAAGGGAGAAAATACCATAATAAGACATAGGCTTGGCCAGATATTGGTTCTAACAAAATATGACATAAAGCCAACGTCATTTTCGTTACCATGCATTTTGCCTCGCACCTTGAAATGGTCAAATTCGTTACCATGTACTCGTTTTTGACTCACCTCTTGAAACGGATTCCTTACACGCTAAACAGTAAGCAGATTTCCTAATGATGTTTCACTTTATCGTTAAGTATATAATAACTGTCAAAAATATTTAATTTGATCTATGTCAAATGATTTGTCATAAAGTCTACATCAAGGACGTCTTTCTGTTATTTTTATTGCATAAGTCTGGCAAACAAGCAAACAGTTCACCTGATACAAAGATATCACTGCCACCCATAGAAATCCACAACGCTTGAATCATGGATGTGTTACTGGCCCATCAAATCCAGAGAGGGACGGAAAAAGGATAGGGAGAGGAAATAGGTATTGGGCATCTGCCAATTTCCCTCATTAAACGAAAGACGACAGTAAAGCTGTCGCTACACGTCCATTTATTGTGAGACATTGGTACAGCCTCGGACGAGTCTGTCCATTCATGCTAAGGCATCACTGACAATAGCGTAGCTCTTCCACTTTTACACGTCGGTATAAAATTCTACCTATTCATTGTTTTATTGCATGAAAGGAGGATATAACGTCAAATTTACTTCCGAATATTTTATCACAAGTACATAAAAGTACTATAACAATGAGTACAATTGATTAAATCGCAACTTATACAATATGTGTAAAGGATTTATTAGAATTATTATTTTTTGCCTTACTGTTATACGGTACTGTAACCGCATGAGGTCATCAAAAGTAAAGATTACATCGTCAAACAAACGATTACCGATCTTAATCTTAAAGCAGTAAGGTTCAAAGTAATGATATAAGCATCTCCTATGTTTTGTATCAAAGTATGGGTTTTTTATTTACAAACAGCCAGACAGACAGCGGCGCTCTTGAAAAGATGTACAGAGTTGTGATTATTTTGTTGATAGTTTCATCAAATGTAGAGTCAGTGAGAAATTGTACTTATGTTTCGTGTATAGCTGATTTTTTTCAATCGTTTTTCTCAAATGAAGACACGGTTTTAAGCCAAGACACTCGAGGTGAAGTGAAAGAGATTAAAATTGGTGAACTAGCACATATATTCAGTGATCTCACTGACGTGATCGAAAGGAAGAAGCATGAGAAAAGTAATGGATTACTTAAAAACTACGGAAAAACGCAAGTATTTGTTAAATACGTCACTTTTGATGATGATGAGTCAAATGGTATAGAAGACAACGAATTGTTTGAAACGACAACTGTTTCTAATGCAGAGAACAAAACAATCAATATATCGAAAGCAAATACTTCTGAAGAATCAACACTAATAGATATACCTTTAGAATTAACAAGTACTGCTGCAACAGACAGAGAAACAACTTTAAATGGTATTACAACTGTAACACCAAAAACAGTAGATCTAGACATCATTATAAACGAACACAAAAATAAAACTGAGGCGATATTAGAATTGATAAAGTTAAATTCGGATAATTTTGAAAAGTCACTGGGTGATTTGAGGACTAATGAAATTTATGAAGACATGGATGTGATATATGTTGATGATTACAATTCTACGGATTATCCGATTATTGATTATATAGATATATACAAAGATACGACCAATGAGGAGAATTTGTACATACCCACAGAATCTGCTGTACCCAATGAAATAATTCAAAGTGCAGATGTAGTTAATTTTATAGAAGTTAAGGATTTTGAAAATGATACTGTAAGTATTTTTAATACTATAACGATGCAATTTCTTAGCAGTTGTATACGAAATTTATGTAACAAATTCTATAAATGAAGGAAATGCTACAAGTGTCGACCCTAAACACTGGCTTATGATTTTTTTAAAACCTTTGTTAGTGTTAATACATAATTAGGATTACAAAAGGAATTTAAGTGCATAGCTTTACGCTTGAGAACCTACCAATTGAGGCAGATTTAGTATCTAAAATTATGTATATTAATTTAACAACATACCCATTGTGAACATTTAAAAAAATATTATGCAGCACTTGGTACCACTATAAAAATTTAACCAAATAGCCAGATATTATTTTCTTAGTTAGGTTTTCAATAAAATGTACTGAGAAGAATTTTCAAACTTACATAGTATACATACACCAAACAGTCACAAACATAGTCTTGATACCACACTAAGATTTTTCTGTCGGACAGACTTTTCGGTCTCACAAACACCCTAACCCGAAACAATAAATTGTGAATCACTCGAAAATATGTTTCGGAGCGGGGATCGAACCCTCGACCTTCACTACTGCGCCACGGAGGCTGTCAAATAATTTTAAAATTCTCTGATCGAATCATACCGATCTTCTATACCAAAATGTCACCTATCCAACATTTATAAATTTTTACTTCGTCATTTTTTCGATATCGACTAAAAAATCCCATCTCTCGCAGCGAAATCACAACCGCTAAAACAATAAAAATGTATGTATATAGTTCGGATCCACAGCCAGTTCTAAATCCACAAAAGTTATTAAAAAGGGCCGCGTTGTCACGTCCTATACATCACGGAGCACAATATTCAATTGTTTTTCGACTCTCGAACCCGTTCCCTAGAATGATCGATTTCAAACATACTGCTGTCCATATTTTGTGTGCGTTTGATTTTTCGCATTTGGATTTTTTTATTGCTATGAATGGCGAGACGAGCATGCCGTACGCCTGATGGTAAGCATACGGCCGCTCATGAACAGTAGCAAAACCAAACAACACCTTGAATTACAAAGCTTGGTATTCCACTGCGCTCGCCATCCTGAGACATAAGATGTTAAGTCTCAATATGTCCAGTAAGGTAAAAGCACCAATGCCCGACACTGAACCAATAGATGACACTTTCGAAAAAATATTTTCTAATAAGAAAACTAAATATTTTAATGTCATTGCTCCTAATTTTAAAGCCACCTCGTACCATTTATGATACATGCCCAAAAGCTTGTTTGCACTGTCAGAAGTAAATTTCAATTTTTTTGTTAATTTACCACAAACAGTGTGATTTCGCGCCATTATGAGCGGAATTCTTAGCGTTTTTCTTAAGGAACTGATTTTCAAACGGTATGATTTTGTCTTATATTATATGACTTTTGGCTATATCGAGTTTCGATATTATTTGGATATTACATTATTGATTTATTTGGACCATTTCCTTGTTATTTTGGCTTGTTTTTGTATATTTTTTTAGTGGTGTCTACTATTAGTTCCAGAAATTGATCAAAATCTAAAAGATGACATGTGTAAACTTGGTAGTTTATTTTATTTATTTATTTAACTTTATTGTACACCTGCATTATTATATATATAAATACATACAACATACATACATATATATGTATATACATATACAAAATAGACATAAAATGTAATAAATATATGCATAGTAAATAAATATAAAAAAATGCTAATAATAAAAGCACAACAATGTGTAAGTTCAGTGAAAAAGATAGTGTTCCTTGACTAGTGATTTAAATGATGGCAATTTGCGAGCCTGTCTCGCGACATCTGGAAGTGAGTTCCACAATCGAACAGCGAGTACGGAGAATGACTTGTCCTTAAATGTCGTGGTGTGTACGGGTATTCTCAGTTTCAGGTTCTCCGATGACCTCAGGGATCTTTCATGGGAATCATGAAGAAATATAAAACGGTCTTTGGGGCGAGAGGGTTAAATAATATATTATATAAAAGTGAAAGAGTGTGAGCATTCCGACAAAGCCGTATGGGTAACCACTTGAGCTTAAGACGAAACTAAGAAAGATTGTCATATTTGCGTAAATCAAATATGAATCTTATGCAAACATTTTGAGATGCTCAATTTTATTTATTTATTTTATTTCATATCTGAGTTTCATTTGTTGTACACTAGGCTAATTAAAAGAAGACAGTGACAACTATTAGAGTCTACTAGATGTCCACTACTAGTATACATTAATTTCAGATTACGGTTTGAGCAATTACAAATGATGAGATGAATTAAGATCAACTAAGAATGATGAGATGGGAATAAGAAAATCAATAAGAAAGATAATTAATTAGAAATTGATATAGGACTAATAATAATAAATTTATATACAGGTGAAGAAAATTACCACGAAGAAAATAAGACCACACCTGATAATAATGTAATTTAAAGTCCTTGAAAGAAAGAAGAAGATATTATATATGTATATTTTGTTACTTAGTTAATTCTAAAGCAGAATCTGTGCTAAGTTTGATTTTAAATTATATTTTTTGATAACACATAATATTAAAATGATGTTATAGACATGTCTATTATTAGTGCCTATTGATGTCTATTATTGGGGTATCTGATTTTTTATACATGTCATCTATTAGTGACTACGGCAATCCTAAGAAAATATTTTTTTTTATATAAAATAAAGCAATCTTAATTTCATTATTATGAAATAGTTAAATTCCAAATGTTGCTCTAACAGTAAAAGAAAATGTAACTTTAATTTTTTGAAAAACATTTTTGAATTTTGAGAATTAAGTTTCATTTATCCTTAAATTGTCTACTATTGGTGCTTTTACCTTAGTTACTCTGGCTACAATGTCCTTCAATCCCAAACACAAAAGTGCATTAACACTCTATTTGGCGGGAGAAATAGACATTGCGGTGGTACCTACACAGGCGGCCTCTCACATTTGAGAGACCTACCAGTAGCATCTACTACAAGTATGCCTGTGACGAAATTAGAAACTACAAATAAAAGGCAAAATAACTGTTTATCGCGTGTTTTACGTATGTTTTCTTAATATAAGCACCGAGTATTTTTGCTCGTAATATGATAGTAATAATATGTCCAGTGTAATAAAATGTGAAGAGAGAACAACCTTTTCTTATTACTTAGCAGAATAGCGCTTTCGGCGACAAAATATCGCAGAAGATCTATATGTGTAAGAGATGGTTGTTGTCATACACACATACGTAAACTCACGTCTTTTCCCCAGAAGGGGTAGGCAGAGGTGATACCAGGACACCCAGGTTTCGCCTTTATTATTCCATCCCATGATGTGATAGGGGGCAAGTATATCGCTATAACGGACATTTTGAGTCTCCGGGTTGATAATGAATAGAAAAATTCATTATCCTTTAACCGACACGGGATTCAAACCTGAGATATCAGCGTGGTAATCGTACCGTAGTACAACTGCAGCACCGAGGTCTGTCGTTATGGTCATATTCAAAGACAGTATAAAATGTATTTTAGCTATTGCATGGTCTGTCCCTATCGACTGACTTTTGAATTTAGTTTTAGCGTAGACGATAAACTATTCGATAATTAAAATACGTTTTATAACTTTCTATGAATAAAGCTGTAATAATTAATGCTCTATATAATAAACAAAATTATTTGACAGCCTCCGTGGCGCAGTTGGTTAAACGCCGCCTGTGAAACAAGAGGCCGCGGGTTCGATCCCCGCACCGAGAGAAATGTTTGTGTGGCCCAAAAATATTTCTTCCGGGTCTGGGTGTTTGTGAGACCGAATAGTCTCTCGTAGTTCCTGATACCCATGACACAAGGCTCGATCTTAGTGTGGGGTCAGGACTATGTATGTGACTGTTGGGTGTTATTTATCTATTTATTTAAGCCACTAAACAAAAACTATAGCTTGGCAAAAAAGTAGGTTTTTAATGAGGACGCTAAGATCGAATTTAATATTAATATGGCAACTCGATATACTACGACGGAAAAGGTTTAGCTACTTGTTATTTTTATTAATGGTTGTTAATAATCTCTTAGTTTATTTTAAATCGAATTTAAACGTAAATGTATAGAAATACGTACGTCTAAAATTATTCAACAGACACAAACTATTATAATAATCTGCTTCAATAATACTTTCAAGAATGTTGTATTCACCTTTAATGATAGTACGCAATGTCCAATGTATTTAGTCAACCATATTTTATTGTATAATTATGTGTAACTGTCGATGGTGTATCTAAATAAATAAATAAACAATGACATTTTTAATAGTGTTGCCATAATTGTTTTTCAATATTGTCAATTGTCACCGCATCGTAATCTTTTTGCCAAGTTATACATTTAAAAACGTTCTAAAGAGTTTGACGCTCTCAGAAATCGCGACCTCTTTAGAAAAAACACCGTATTTTTCCAGCCAGTACGCACGCGATGCGTCGTAATCAATCACTATTGTGGAGGTCGGAATATATGGACGCGGCACTCGTCAATATAATTAGATAGCTATTGTTACTTACACAGTATGTTGATATAGTGCGGAAGTGTTTGCGTGTGAATCAAAATATTACACAATTTATAGCTGTCAGAAGTGGAATCAGGAAACGGAAATTGTCGAAACATAGTTTGTTGGTTCGATCCCTGTATTTAGGTAATTTATTGTTTTTTTTTTTTTTATAATCGCCCGGCATAATGGCGGCTTTGCACCTGATGGTAAGCGCAGATGCCGCCCAGGCAGAGTATCCATTGGCATCGGACGGCAGTCCCATGCCAATGGAAACAATTATGCCGGCCTGCTAAGGTGCCTCTTCACACTACGGCGGAAGGACCCAGGATTGTAGGAAGGAGGGAACACGTGAGATGGCAAACAATTCCACAGCCTGAAGATGCGGCACAAAAAAGAATTGTAGAACCGTTTGGTTCGTGCCGGGATGGTTTGGACCGACAAGCTATGGCTTCGCAAGCCAGCCCGCGTGGTTCTGGTAAGGAATGGAGAGGAGGGGATCAAGTTGAACAATTCCTCAGAGCATTCCCCGTGATACAGGCGGTAGAACACGCTTAGAGAGGCGACATCCCTCCGGAGTTGTAGCGACTCTAAGTTGCTCGTAACGTCTGCATCATTCACAATGCGGATGGCCCGCCGCTGCAATCCATCCAAGGCATCGAGCAGGTACTGGGCGGATCCATCCCAGAGGTGCGAGCAGTACTCTATACCCGGCCGGACCTGCGCTTTATATAAGCGACAAAGCTGACCGGGCGTGAAAAACCGACGCACCCTGTTCAGGACTCCAACCCTGCGTGATGTGGCAGTATGTATTACGCCCTCGATGTGATCCCTTGGATTGAGATCACAGCGGATATCCACACCAAGGATACTTAGGTCATTATTGTTTAAGAGATTTTAATGTTTTATATCAGCCCATATTCGTCCCACTGCAGGGCACGAACCTATAATCGAGAGTACTTACTAGAGACTTTTTAGAGACTTTAATTTCCAGGGATTGTATTAGAAATAAAAATTCATAGATTCTAACAAACAACGAATATTTGTTTGATCCACAAATATTTAAACTATGACTCGTCGGTTTTTACATCAATGACACAAGGATTGTATGTATTTTCTGTGTGGTTTGAACTGTGTGTTTGTTGTATATATCTATTTATATATTGTTTAATACTGACCCGTTGTTTAACCCCACGGTACATAAGGAAACCTGGCTCTTTGGTGGCTTTGAAGTATTTGGTCTAGAGGTGAATTTTTGAATTTTTGCATCCTCATAAAATCATCTTTACAAAAAAGTGTGCTTCCGTAAAAGGCAATAGAACTAGTAATTTCATCTTTCTTAGCGCTTAACTTTCCCATCCCATTATCATCTTTCAAAAAATATGTACAAAAATACCCAATTAAGTTCCATTCCTTCGTAAATCTTGGACAGAGCTCGCACAAGATCACGTGATAATTGTGAAGGAAAACATATTTTTTGTCTTCCCTGTCCACAATTAGGAACATATTAGTTAGATCCTTGTAATGTTTGATGTATTAAGGTCACTCGGGCATTCTTTTATTACCACTGAGCATTTTCGATTTGTCTTGTCGGTCGACACACTTATGTCAGCGAGGGGAGTTACTATACCGGGTATCTCAAGACTGCTATCGAAAACGAAGCTGGGTGGTAGTTTTAGTGATAACAACATCTCAACTAAATTTTTTGCTAAGAAACTGGATTTTTTTTTAATTATTTTTTTAATATCGTCATTTTTGGGTGGTAAATTCATACTTTTGCTAAAATAATAATTTAAACTCTTTTATACATTAGAGTCTTTATAAATAAAAGAGTATACACTATCATTTTAGGAAAACAATGTATTTACCACCCAAATACGACCCTATAAAAATAACAAAAAAAAAAATTGACGCTTTTTTTTCCAACATTTTCTGTTGCATTGTATCTGAAGTCGCTTAAACTACCACCTGGCTTCGTTTTCAGTAGCAGTCTTGATATACCCTGTATAAAAACGGTACGAACTTCGAATTTTGGGACGCCGTGAGTAATACTTCACTAATGTCCCTAGATACGCCACAAAATGGTCAAACCTAAACTGACTGAAAATTGAAAGTTTATGTTTTTTTGAATACCATGATCTCTAAAACTACTTGTTCAAATTGTTTATTTTTATTTTTATTTATTTTTAGTTTTGGATAGTCCATTTATTGAGGAAGGCTATTAGATACTTTTTATCCCGGTAAAATATATAACCAGATTTTTATCCCCTAAAAACTTCCAAGAGGGAGTTATATTAGCACATAATTATATAAGTATATCTTACAATATTAACGACTGAACTTCCGTACGTCAAGAATGGCAGGTGGAACTTTAGCATATTAGCTGAATGAGAGCTAACTTTGTTGGCGAAATTTATATCTTTATTTTGTTGTTTTCTTTTTTTATTTGTATAAAATGGGATAAAAAAAGGAAATATTATTTTTATATAATACCGTTTTGGGTCCATAATACCCTGTAATTTATTGTACCAGACATAAATACGTTCTTTCTTATATACAACTACTTGGGCTATATTGCTAAACTCGTGTATAATTATAATTAGTCGTGGGTGGCGCCATCTATATTCCAGCTATGTAAACATGTTAATGTCACCGCACATCTTGAGCGTAAAAGCAATTATCTCCCTCAAATACTTGGAGAAGTTCAAATATTTACACATTTGATAGGTGTAAGGTGGGGTCATGTAATTACTGAGTTGTATTTTAGTCGGTACACTGTTATAAATCGGTGGAAATGTAGGAAACACGAAAGTTTAATTTCGGGTGGAGGATATTGTGACTAAAAATTTGTAGTTTGTTTTAAGACAAGATTTATATGGTTAGGACTATTACTTGAATATTTAGAATATGTATAAAATAGAAAAACATATGGAAAACATCGTGAGGAAATCTGCATGCCATAGCGGTTTATAAGAATTTCTATGGTATGTAAGTCCGCCAACCCGCACTAGGCCAGCGTGGTGGACTATATGGCTTAACCACTCTCAATCGTACTGCCGATTGTAGAGTAGGCCCGTGCCCTGCAGTTGGACGTATAAGGGCTGATTCAAATCCAGATCCAGTATAAAATAGAGGGAGTGCTAGTACCTCAAAACCGTAGATAAAAATGTTGGTGCCGGGCAACATTTTTCTGCCCTCTTATTGGCTGATATTTGACAGGTTGTCCAACATGCACGAATTACTTGGAACAGAAAAGTAAAAATAAATAGTTTAGGCCTATTTAATTCCACTCAAGCTCGTTTTAAAGGATAGCTAAATATAATTTCGGTTATCGAAGGAATTTATAGCAATTTAGTCCTAAATAATTGATTAACCTCCTTAAACTTTCTCTAATATTAGGAGTGATACCAACATTACGAACAAGAAAATACGTACGTTTTTCAAGACGCAAATGTATGACAGCTCTTCCTCTATATTATAAATACCCTAAGCTGTAATTTATATCTATATAAAAACTGTCAGTCAATTATAAAACAAGATTAAAGATTTGAGAAATTATGCAATTATTACTTTTTATTTATATGGTTATTCTCCTGCCATACGATTTTTATAGCATGGTGAAGAATTATTAAGATCATGATGTTTGACTATTTTCTATCTGACGCCAAATATATATCGGAAGGCTGACTCGCCTTGTCGATAGCAGTCTTGGGCCATTTGCATCAAGGAAGTTAATTTTATTAAGCCAGTGCCAGACAAAGAAATAAAAGTCAAAAAAGCATCACTTAATTATGAAAGAAAATTACACAAGGAAAATACTTAAAAGATATCCCAAATTAAACGTAAAAGTTCAACAAAAATATTTGTTTAAACCTTAATTGTCAGAGCAATAAATAAAAAAGAGTTTTACATCAAAAAGCCGCGTTCCTTTTTTAAAAAATACATCCCTATTTCGCGCCATAATCGCAGTAATTGTTTATTCACAACCATAAACAGCTATCCGAATGGCGGGAAATTAGAATTTTTAATTTTAATATGAGGGCTCCGTGTTCGCTTAAATTATGGACGGCGCGAGGGAAAATATGGGATTTTAAAATTTTTATTACACCTACAATAATGGGAAGTAACGCTTTACCAAATTTTGGGACGCGATACTAAGGGAGAGTTGGAAATGCTAATTTTTTATTTTCAAAATGGTGTCCTTTTGTGAATAATATCTCATCAGATCTCTTTGTAATTCGGAGGTCATTTAAAGCCCAAAGATACATTTGATTTACAAATACAGGTAACAATAAAATGTAGAAATAAAAATTAATAAATCAATAGATGGCAATGACGTTTTACAAATAGACGCGTCATACACTAACATAATGGCACAAAAAAATGGCGCGATGCGATGAAACGCGATGAATAGACATCGCTAGTTACGTTATTGGCTAAAGCGCGTGTGACGTAGCACCAAGCATCAAGTACGGGATGACGTGGCGAGAGTTGTCAAACGTCGCCATGAGAGCGAATTTAATAAATTTTATTTTATAAAAAAATAAATTTGTGTGTACTTGCGCACTAAATAAAATATTTATTTTGTTTCACAGTTTCAGAATAATTTGTACGTTATTTCAAATCAGTCTAATCTATTTTTCCGCAATTGGTTTTGAGAATACAAATAGTCAGAGAAACGTGTATCCGCGCCACTGGTTGAAGCGTGACTGATTGCACGTGAGGCAATTACCTCAAAAACGTCTTGCCATTATAAAGCTCGGACAACGCATCTATGCTTTATAAACATCTTAGATAGATGGTGCTACTTTTGTTATAATTCTTGTATTGCAAACTAGTTTTAAAAAGCATACCGATCGAGTTATTGATATTTTTTTCTAGTAAGAACTGCCTTCACACGATGATGTATAAGAAAAAGTTATATAAAATGTTATGGGCTCAATTTTTTTTTCTCAAAATTAAGGACTGTGACAACACTTAAACCACCCAAAATTGAAACTTATTTCCAACCCAAAATAAGACTCAGGATGAATTACGATTACAGCCACAAATTCACAAGCAATTCTTACGAGATATTTTAAACAATTTATCCTCTTATATAATTGGCGATATAAAAAAATCAAGAAAATGAATGAAAAAAAGAAGACAGTTCCTGTTGGTGAGGGAGTTTCTTGCGCCGCTTCTTCTTCACAGCTACAACACGTTCCGAAGCGGTGGTAGCTGAAATGAACGATTCAAAAGATTCAAAAGATCTTGTGAAAGACTATTTGAATAAAGAATATTTTGATTTTGTTTTTTGATTTTTTTTTCAGGCCGCCATTAAGGAAGAATCTACTAATGAAGAAGGCCTTGCAGCTATTGTTCCTTGGATAGCAACAATCTTTGTCAAAAAAGACCAGAAGACCAACCAATTTGACTACTTCTGCGATGGGGCTTTGTTGTCCAAGAAAACTATTCTTACTGGTAAGTAATTTAATTTTTACTGGTAGGTCTCTCATATGTGAGAGGCCGTCTGGGTAGGTACAACCGCATTGCCAATTTCTCACATGAAACAGCAGTGTAAATGCACTGTTGTGTTTGAGATTGAAGGGCATTGTAGCCGGAGTAACTATGTTTTAGGGTAGCCCGCGCAGTGGAATGCCAAGGATTGCTTTGTAATTCAAGGTGTTGTTTGGTTTTGCTACTGTTTATGAGCGGTCGTATCGCTTAACATCACGCGAACGGCACGCTCGTCTCGCTTTTCATTGCACTAAAAAAAGTATAGGGATGCCCGACAATCTACAGATTCAGAGACAATCAATAAGTATAGACTTCGATAGTATAACTAAATCTAAATGGAATATACTCCTCTAGTGTCTAACTGTATTGGTATGTATCAGCCCACACACGTCCCAATGCAGGGCATGGGCCTCCTCTACAATCGAGAAGACGATTGAGAGGGGTTAGGCCATAAAGTCCATCACGCGGATCTAGTGTGGGTTGGTGGACTTGACATACCATAGAAATTCTTACAAATCGCTATGGTATCCTCACGATGTTTTCCTTCACCGTTTAAGTGCGTGGTGATTGACTATCAGTACCCTACTCCGAAAAGTGTGCCCTGGGATTCGAACCCGCGACCACCGTGAACATGTTGGCTGCCACGACTGGTCCGTTTACCAACATGTCACCACGCACTTATTGTTGTGTTCTTAATAAAAAATCAAAATCAAGAAATGTTTTTTCAAATCCCAATTTTCAATATCCCCAGTCTTCAAACAACACCTTAACATTTCATTGATTTCTCGCTACCGTCAGCGTCTTTATAAAGACATCCCGAACATTTCGAAGTATGTCTCTGGGTACAAATGAAAATGATTAAAAAGAAGTGAGAGACAATTGTCTGACACCTCGCAATCCCGACATCGTCTCGACGGAATTAAAATTACGTCAAAGAGAAGATTTTGTGCCCCGGCTTAGGGGTCCATAGGTAGAATGCAATAATACCCGGTTTTTTTTTAACGAAAAATAGCGCACCTGAATATGTTTACGGCCGTGTGTAGAAATCTATAATAATTAAATCGTAGTTATTGTTAGGGCCAGTCTCTCAAAAGGAAAGGAAAATTTAGTTAAAAAATAAGAAGGGATCTAGGCGATAGGCTCGCCCCCTATTACATCGTGGGACAGAACACAGGTACATGGCGATATGTGGGTATCCTTATACCTCTGCCTACCCCTTCTGGGAAAAGTACTTGGGTTTATGTTTATGTATGGGATATGGGCCTTCTGTGATCTCACTCACTGAATGAAATATGACAGCAAATTCGACATCTTTCTATAGTTTCTTGTGTGAGTTTTTCTGAATAAAAACTATTTTATATTTTTCTCTATACATTAAAAACCATGTATGCAAAATATCATGTCAGTCGGTTAAGTAATAAATGCTCAAAATCGTAACAAGCAAACTCACATTTTACTTATATTGGTCAGACGACCTGGTAAAGGTCGTGAGACGTTGCTGGATGCAGGCTGCCTCCAACAGGTCAATGTGGAAATCATTGGGGGAGGCCTATGTTCCGCAGTGGACTTCCTTTGGCTGATGGATGGATGGATGATTTATATTTATTTATTTATAATTCTTTATTGTACACAAACATAATAACAGAATTTTACATACAATTAAGGGATTAAAGCTACATATTATTAAGTACAAACGCCGGCATTATCGCTTACGGCGATCTCTTCCAGACAACCATTCACATTTGTAATATGAGAATATTATTTAAAAGGCTCTACCGAACCCTATCAATAATATCAATCGCACCCTTCCCGATATTTTCTTCCCCCCAATGCGGAGACAGCTGGGGTACTAATTCGATTATCAACCTCCCACTTCCGCCCTTGTCGTCGGCTAACGACATTTCCGGTTGCATAGTAATTATTTTATCAGGCGTGTGTCTGTGATTTTAACTTTGAATATCAAATACTTTGAAAATCTATTAAAAATGGCATGAGTTTATAGGAAAAAGGAATGTATAATAATAATAAATTACACCCAGTAGTCACATTCAATATTGTTCTTAATACACACTAAGACAGTCTTGTGTCGTGGGTATTAGGAACTATGAGACACTTTTCGGTCTCACAAACACCCAGACCTGAAACAAATACTTTTGGTTGTGTGAAAGTGTGGTTCACACAAATATTTGTTTCGGTGCGGGGATCGAACCCGCGACCTCTCGTTTAACAACCATTTTACATTCAACTATTTTAACAGATTAACAAAATTGGTATTAAATTCGCATACACCGTTTTAAGCTTAAGGCGATTACTGAAATCCAAAAATGATAGACGAGTCGATTTGAAAGCTTTGATTGGAGCTTATTCGCAGCTTTGCTGTTTCATGTCGTTTTAGAATCATGCTTTTTAAAAGCTTTATGAAAGCAAACACCAAAGCACAATACTTTGAATGCGGAACATGTCAGTATTTTTTTAACTGGTGAGATAAAGCGACAAAAAACTCCTGATGCTAGTTGCAGACCCCATAGAGTATTGTCGGTGTACAAAACTAAGCCAGCATAAATGAATATAAACATTAAAATACATACATACATACGTTAACTCACGCCTTTTCCTTAGAAAGGGTAGGCAGAGGTGCAACCATGACACCCACATTTCGCCTTGTAAGTCCCTTTCCACTATGTGCCTATCACTAAGCACATGTTCCTGACTCTGAACTGGTACTGAACAGTAAAATACAATTTAAAAAAAAATGTATATAGTGCCTAGTGCCAACCCGCACTAGGTCAGCGTGGACTCACTCTCAATCGTACTCTCGATTGTAGAGTAGGCCCGTGCCCTGCAGTGGGACGTATATGGGCTGATACAGAATTATCAGATACCTTACATTTTTGCTACAAAAATATATGTAAGGCAAGTTCGAAACGGGGGCGTTCGTCAGACAGTTTTCATTAGAGTCGATCAGGAAGGAAATTCTAGTGTTGCTCTTTTGAAAAGTAGTTTACATACAGCGATTATTACAAAAGTTAAAAGTTTGTTTAATTCGAGAGAAGACGATTGAGAGGGGTTAGGCCATAAAGTCCATCACGCGGATCTAGTGTGGGTTGGTGGACTTGACATACCATAGAAATTCTTACAAATCGCTATGGTATCCTCACGATGTTTTCCTTCACCGTTTAAGTGCGTGGTGATTGACTATCAGTACCCTACTCCGAAAAGTGTGCCCTGGGATTCGAACCCGCGACCACCGTGAACATGTTGGCTGCCACGACTGGTCCGTTTACCAACATGTCACCACGCACTTATTGTTGTGTTCTTAATAAAAAATCAAAATCAAGAAATGTTTTTTCAAATCCCAATTTTCAATATCCCCAGTCTTCAAACAACACCTTAACATTTCATTGATTTCTCGCTACCGTCAGCGTCTTTATAAAGACATCCCGAACATTTCGAAGTAT
This sequence comes from Hyles lineata, assembly GCA_030180105.1. Lineage (NCBI taxonomy): Eukaryota > Metazoa > Arthropoda > Insecta > Lepidoptera > Sphingidae > Hyles > Hyles lineata. The sequence goes on along the minus strand of JARJEE010000032.1, from coordinate 4,537,421 downwards.
GTCTCTGGGTACAAATGAAAATGATTAAAAAGAAGTGAGAGACAATTGTCTGACACCTCGCAATCCCGACATCGTCTCGACGGAATTAAAATTACGTCAAAGAGAAGATTTTGTGCCCCGGCTTAGGGGTCCATAGGTAGAATGCAATAATACCCGGTTTTTTTTTAACGAAAAATAGCGCACCTGAATATGTTTACGGCCGTGTGTAGAAATCTATAATAATTAAATCGTAGTTATTGTTAGGGCCAGTCTCTCAAAAGGAAAGGAAAATTTAGTTAAAAAATAAGAAGGGATCTAGGCGATAGGCTCGCCCCCTATTACATCGTGGGACAGAACACAGGTACATGGCGATATGTGGGTATCCTTATACCTCTGCCTACCCCTTCTGGGAAAAGTACTTGGGTTTATGTTTATGTATGGGATATGGGCCTTCTGTGATCTCACTCACTGAATGAAATATGACAGCAAATTCGACATCTTTCTATAGTTTCTTGTGTGAGTTTTTCTGAATAAAAACTATTTTATATTTTTCTCTATACATTAAAAACCATGTATGCAAAATATCATGTCAGTCGGTTAAGTAATAAATGCTCAAAATCGTAACAAGCAAACTCACATTTTACTTATATTGGTCAGACGACCTGGTAAAGGTCGTGAGACGTTGCTGGATGCAGGCTGCCTCCAACAGGTCAATGTGGAAATCATTGGGGGAGGCCTATGTTCCGCAGTGGACTTCCTTTGGCTGATGGATGGATGGATGATTTATATTTATTTATTTATAATTCTTTATTGTACACAAACATAATAACAGAATTTTACATACAATTAAGGGATTAAAGCTACATATTATTAAGTACAAACGCCGGCATTATCGCTTACGGCGATCTCTTCCAGACAACCATTCACATTTGTAATATGAGAATATTATTTAAAAGGCTCTACCGAACCCTATCAATAATATCAATCGCACCCTTCCCGATATTTTCTTCCCCCCAATGCGGAGACAGCTGGGGTACTAATTCGATTATCAACCTCCCACTTCCGCCCTTGTCGTCGGCTAACGACATTTCCGGTTGCATAGTAATTATTTTATCAGGCGTGTGTCTGTGATTTTAACTTTGAATATCAAATACTTTGAAAATCTATTAAAAATGGCATGAGTTTATAGGAAAAAGGAATGTATAATAATAATAAATTACACCCAGTAGTCACATTCAATATTGTTCTTAATACACACTAAGACAGTCTTGTGTCGTGGGTATTAGGAACTATGAGACACTTTTCGGTCTCACAAACACCCAGACCTGAAACAAATACTTTTGGTTGTGTGAAAGTGTGGTTCACACAAATATTTGTTTCGGTGCGGGGATCGAACCCGCGACCTCTCGTTTAACAACCATTTTACATTCAACTATTTTAACAGATTAACAAAATTGGTATTAAATTCGCATACACCGTTTTAAGCTTAAGGCGATTACTGAAATCCAAAAATGATAGACGAGTCGATTTGAAAGCTTTGATTGGAGCTTATTCGCAGCTTTGCTGTTTCATGTCGTTTTAGAATCATGCTTTTTAAAAGCTTTATGAAAGCAAACACCAAAGCACAATACTTTGAATGCGGAACATGTCAGTATTTTTTTAACTGGTGAGATAAAGCGACAAAAAACTCCTGATGCTAGTTGCAGACCCCATAGAGTATTGTCGGTGTACAAAACTAAGCCAGCATAAATGAATATAAACATTAAAATACATACATACATACGTTAACTCACGCCTTTTCCTTAGAAAGGGTAGGCAGAGGTGCAACCATGACACCCACATTTCGCCTTGTAAGTCCCTTTCCACTATGTGCCTATCACTAAGCACATGTTCCTGACTCTGAACTGGTACTGAACAGTAAAATACAATTTAAAAAAAAATGTATATAGTGCCTAGTGCCAACCCGCACTAGGTCAGCGTGGACTCACTCTCAATCGTACTCTCGATTGTAGAGTAGGCCCGTGCCCTGCAGTGGGACGTATATGGGCTGATACAGAATTATCAGATACCTTACATTTTTGCTACAAAAATATATGTAAGGCAAGTTCGAAACGGGGGCGTTCGTCAGACAGTTTTCATTAGAGTCGATCAGGAAGGAAATTCTAGTGTTGCTCTTTTGAAAAGTAGTTTACATACAGCGATTATTACAAAAGTTAAAAGTTTGTTTAATTCAGAGAAGTTCATTAATTATATATGAAGGATTTAAATGTAATGAAGAGAGATGAGTAAAATTGAAAGTAAGACAAATGACTGATACGGAACTTAGTTTGTGTGAAAGAAATAACTAATGAAAGACGATGGATGATTAAGATTTTGAAGTACGAAAGAACGAAATAGAGAAGAGAATGGAAGACGATGGAAGATGTTTAAGATGATAGATGAAGATGTAAATAGAGACGAAAATAGAAGACGAAGCTATATTCAAGATTATCCAAACCATATTTGTTTGATTTGGCCCGAGACTGAGCTATTCCTACATACAACACTTACGTGGATAGGTATGAAAGGTCCTTAGCCGCTGTGTTCGGTGGTCGGTACTCGGGCAGACGCGAAAATTAAATACGAGAAGAGGGTTGATGGACTAAGACGTTGACGGAGTGGTGGCCAAGAGAGGTACGGCGGCTAAGAGGCAAACCACTTGCCAGATGGTCGGATGACATTGTGAGAGTCGCAGGAAAACAGTAGTTTCGCTTGCCACATGAGAGAAAAATGTGGCGTGTAAATTAGAAAGCCTATTGGCGTGTAAATTAGCAGTGGAATTTATAAAAAGTAGAGTAATATGAGAAGTACCATAGCGTGTCAAACTGATAGCCGTTGAGCCCGAAAAGTTCTAGAGTGAAGGCCATGTCCAGGCAAGCGAAGTGTCAGATGCCCACCTACAAGGTGGACGTACGACCTGGTTCATTAACCAGGTCGTAGCCAGCAGGAAGACGCTGGATGCAGGCCGATTCTTACACGTGAATTTAAAGATCCTTGCTGGAGGCCTATATTCAGCAGTTGACTTCCTGTGGCTGAATTGATGAAGATGTGTAATATATCTTTTTTCCTCTCTATTTCAGCTGCTAGATGCGTCAGTACTACAAACGCTACAATGAAGCCTGAAGATTTGTTCGTGGTGTTAGGAAAGAAAGGTTTGAGTGGAATGGGACCCAACGAAAAGGCGTACAGAGTAAGTATCTATTAATACTAATTAGGCAAATAAATATTGTAAATAAATAAGTACATCCAACACTCTGTTCATATATGGATTATGGAAATCAATATGACTTCAGTAGTCTTATGGCAATGATTTTGAGCAGTAAAACCAGGGAATCAGGGTTCTATTTCCAGGAAGGGCAGATTACTTTGAATGCAATTTATGCGTTTTGTTGACATCCGCCTATGTCTAGCCGTATATATGTAATTATTTTCTTTCTTCTTTAACTTTATTAAACAATTATTTACAGATAGAAAAAGTATTGCCTCACGAAAACTTCACAAGCGAAGAATTTATCGAAAATGATCTAGCAATACTGATTCTCGAGGAACCGGCTGAGTTCAGTGAGGATGTGAAACCGGCCAACATTAGCTTGGAAATGGACTTCGATGCTGAGTTTAATAAGTCTGCTGTAAGTAATTGACAATAACCTGATTGAATGAAAGTATACTATAACGGTGAAGGGGAACAACGTGAGGAAATCTGAATATCATAGCGATTTGTAAGAATTTCTATAGTATAAAGTCCGCCAACCCGCACTAGGTATGCGTGGGAGACTATATGGCCTAACCACTCTCAATCGCACTCCCGATTAAAGAGAAGATACAATAAAACATCCAAAGCCGAAACAATAATCACATCTATACTAATGTGTCAGTGTGATAGACATGGAACTTAGTCCGTAAACCAATATTACGACTCAAGTATAGTATTTTTTTTTGCAATTAATAGCGAGACAAGCATGCCGTTCATCTGATGGTAATTGGTAAGCGATACGACCGCCCATGAACAGTAGGAAAACCAAACAACACCTTTAATTACAAATCAATGCTTAGCATTCCACTGCGCTCGTCATCCTGAGACATAAGATGTTAAGTCTCAATATGTCCAGTAGTTACTCTGGCTACAATGTTCTTCACACCACAACACAGCAGTGTATTTACACTTCTATTTGGCGAAAGAAATAGACATATCGGTGGTACCTACTCAGGTGGCCTCTCACATATGAGAGACCGACCACCAGCGTGTTATGAGAAATGGAAAGTATAAAAGACTTTTCGGTCTATCCTAACCTAAAACAAATAATTGTGGAAACAGAAAAACATTTGTTTTGGTGTGGGATCGAAACCGCGGCATCTTATTCACAGTAAACCAAATGCGTTATATAGGCTGGTTGATTAATATCAAAATTAATTTGAATACCAGATTTTCTGCTTATTATTAAACTCAATGTAATTGTGACTGCCTCGGTGGCGTAGTTGTACTATGGTACGGTTACAAAGCCGAAGTCTCGGGTTCGAATCCCGGGTCGAACATAGTGATAATGGATTTTCTATTCATAAGAGCCCGGAGTCAGGAATTTGTGCTCAAATGGCAATAGACAAGCCCCTTATCACATCGTGGGACGGAACATACAAGGCGAAATGTGGGTGTTCTCGCACCTCTGCCTACCCCTTTTGGGAAAAAAGGCGTTACTTTATGTAATGTGATTGTGAAGTTATTGATTAATGTTTTATTATAATTTCAGACAACAGCATGGGCGTATACAGGTGATTTGGCGTTTGTGTTCTTCGAAAACCTTCAAAACAAGACTTGTCCCAAAGACGACTTTGTTGAAAACACTATATGTGCTACATATGGAAATAGTAAGTATTTATAAAGAATTAGAAGTAAGATATATAGCATAGATTTTATAACAAAGCTAGCAGGGTATCTGATGGTCAATTTTTACAGTCACGTTTATTTTTTATGCTATTAAGGAATCTGAGATCTCAAGATCAGTGAAATATTGAAGAAATAGGGACAAAGAAAATGGGATTATCGATTTAGACCAACTGTATAACTGGGTTCTTAGGTAATATTTTTTTGGGAAATCTATTTAATGAGTTTTATGAAATGAAATGAAATGAAATGAAATGAAAATTTATTTGCAAGAATGTGGTTACATAAAGATAACATTTTTATTCCATTGAGTCTCACAATCTGTCATAGTTGACGTGCAAATATTTTAAATATATAATTGGTTTACATTAATGTTAGCATTATACGTAACAAATAGAAAAAAAAAATGAGCAAATGAAACTTTGTATGTAATCAAATAAATGTTAAAAGATGTCAATATAATTTTAATAATCATAATTTAGATTTTATTAGCTGTTTAAACGAAAAACGAATAATATTATGTCAATGTTAATTTATATTAATATTTCTATCATTAAAATAATCATTTATGTTGTAATATAACTTATGTAGTAGTATTTGTGTCAATTTATTTTTAAATCCATTTAATTCGCTTTGTTTTATATAGTCAGGTAAGTGATTGTAAATTTTTATGCCCATACAATAAGCATTTTTTATAAAAACATTGCGCCTTTGTAATGGTATATACAATTTATCTTTTAATCTCTTGCTCTTACATCCCATATCCGCCATTGTGGGGAATAAGGAGGGGTATTTATGTACTAGAAGTGATATTTCTAAGATATAGAGACATGGAAGGGGCAATATTTTTAATATTTTAAATAATGGTTTACAACTTTCCATATTATTAGCGTTACAAAGAGCTCTTACGCATTTTTTCTGTACTATGAAAATTCTTTGTATGTCTACCGAGTAGACAAATATCAATTACGCAAACAATAAGATGTTGAGTCTGAATCTTCGAGTCTGAATACCCAGTATTTGCTTTGGTTATAATGTCTATCGAACTGGAACATAACAGTGCATTTACACAACTGTTTAGCGAGAGAAATATATATTGCGCTGGTACCTACCACCTAACAAACACACTATTTTTCGCCTTCATGATATCAGTCTGATAATGGCCTGGCCTAGTGACTGCATTGCACTTGTTGGTACAAAATTATATTGCTCTTCAATATATTGTGGTAGGTCTCTCATATGTGAGAGGCCATCTGGGTAGGTACCACCGCAATATCTATTTCTCCCGTCAAATAACTGTGTAAATGCATTGTTGTGTTTCGGATTGAAGGACACTGTAGCCAGAGTAACTACTGGACATATTAAGAATTAACATCTTATGTCTCAGGATGGCGAGCGCAGTGGAATACCAAGCATTGGTTTGTAATTCAAGGTATTGTTTGGTTTTGCTACTGTTCATGAGCGGTCGTATCGCTTACCATCAGGCGAACGGCATGCTCGTCTCGCTATTCATTGCAATAATATATATCGACTAGTGAGAATCGATTAACTGGTGTTGGAAACTTTCCCTCGAAAATTATGACTTTGTCGGCCAGAAGTAGTGAAGTCTGCGGTTCTCTTAAAACTTTGAAACTTAGATACCGACTAAAGAAGTTTAAAAATACAATTGGAGTAAATCTTTTCAAACGTACTAATAGTATTTTGCTTGTCTTGGGTTTGCGAACATTTTGAATGTATTTTATGAGTGGGGAATAGGAAGAAAAGTTTGTTTTATTAGTTTTTTTTACTTGTATAGAAACAAACAACTTTCAATTAAAATCAGTATTTTGGAAGAAGCCCATGTCCTAAAATGGGACGTATTTCGGATAAATGACTATATTGATGTAACTTTATTTAAAATTCTAGTTAAAAAAATAATATAAGTAATAAATTTTTTATAGTAATACATTTTATATTTTACATATATCTAATGGTTGTCTAGTAGAGATTGACTTAGTGCAATAAGACCGCCAAATGTACTTTGTTATTTTATCATCTTTATAGGCTGTTTTTTTTTTGTGTACAATAAAAAATAAATATTAAATATTATAGTCTTATAGATCACTAATATAAATTAATAATATTTTCAGAAGTACCACTGTGCCCCAGTTACGGAGGTGTATACGTAGCAAAACTAGAAGACCAATGGTATCTTCAAGGCATCATGTATGGAGACCCGACAGACAAAGGACTGTGCTTTAGCAAAAATGTGTCTTACACTAGTCTAAAGAATTATTTAGAATGGATTAATGAGATTATTAATAAATATATGTAAGATTATGTTGTTTTATTTAATTGAGACAGCTTCCGTGGCGCAGTTGGTTAGACACCGGCGGTGAAACGAGAGGCCGCGGGTTCGGTCCCCACACCGAAACAAATAATATATGTTTCGGGTCTGGGTGTTTGTGAGACCGAGAAGTCTCTCGTAGTTCCTGATAGCCACGACTCAAGACTCGATCTTAGTGTGGGGTCAGGAATATGTATGTGACTGTTGGGTCTATTTATTTATTTAGTTATTTATATATTGTGAGGTGACCTGAAGGTAGTGTATGAGAGCTCAGGAGCGAGTGTTGTGAGAGCACGTACAGGGAGCGTAGTGTGTGACGCGCGGGCCGGTGGAGCGACGAGCTGAAGGTAGTGGATGAGAGCTCAGGAGCGAGTTTTGTGAGAGCACGTACAGGGTGCGTAGTGTGTGACGCGCGGGCCGGTGGAGCGACGAGCTGAAGGTAGTGGATGAGAGCTCAGGAGCGAGTGTTGTGAGAGCACGTACAGGGAGCGTAGTGTGTGACGCGTGGGCCGGTGGAGCGACGAGCTGAAGGTAGTGGATGAGAGCTCAGGAGCGAGTGTTGTGAGAGCACGTACAGGGAGCGTAGTGTGTGACGCGCGGGCCGGTGGAGCGACGAGCTGAAGGTAGTGGATGAGAGCTCAGGAGCGAGTGTTGTGAGAGCACGAACAGGGAACGTAGTGTGTGACGCGCGGGCCGGTGGAGCGACGAGCTGAAGGTAGTGGATGAGAGCTCAGGAGCGAGTGTTGTGAGAGCACGTACAGGGAGCGTAGTGTGTGACGCGCGGGCCGGTGGAGCGACGAGCTGAAGGTAGTGGATGAGAGCTCAGGAGCGAGTGTTGTGAGAGCACGAACAGGGAACGTAGTGTGTGACGCGCGGGCCGGTGGAGCGACGAGCTGAAGGTAGTGGATGAGAGCTCAGGAGCGAGTGTTGTGAGAGCACGTACAGAGAGCGTAGTGTGTGATGCACGGGCCGATGGAGCGACGAGCTGAAGGTAGTGGATGAGAGCTCAGGAGCGAGTGTTGTGAGAGCACGTACAGGGAGCGTAGTGTGTGACGCGCGGGCCGGTGGAGCGACGAGCTGAAGGTAGTGGATGAGAGCTCAGGAGCGAGTGTTGTGAGAGCACGAACAGGGAACGTAGTGTGTGACGCGCGGGCCGGTGGAGCGACGAGCTGAAGGTAGTGGATGAGAGCTCAGGAGCGAGTGTTGTGAGAGCACGTACAGGGAGCGTAGTGTGTGACGCGCGGGCCGGTGGAGCGACGAGCTGAAGGTAGTGGATGAGAGCTCAGGAGCGAGTGTTGTGAGAGCACGAACAGGGAACGTAGTGTGTGACGCGCGGGCCGGTGGAGCGACGAGCTGAAGGTAGTGGATGAGAGCTCAGGAGCGAGTGTTGTGAGAGCACGTACAGGGACCATAATATTACACGATTTGTTTAATACTTAAGTTATATAACGAATTTTATATGTAAGTACTTCGATCGGATCGATTTAAATTACGTCCTTGAATCAAATAGTTATAGAAGGAAAAACCCGTGGCTTTAATGATTGGTATAACTGTTTACCAAGAACATTACGTGTAGTGTAAAGTATATTATATAATTTTACTATTGTGTAATCAGCGCGTGATCATCTTCGGCTAAGGTAATGACGTTAGGTCATGATTGACATTACATGATTGTTGACAGCTAACATTTTGTAATTAAAATGATTATAATGATTGTATACTAAGTGCGTGGTGGCCTGTTGGTAAACGGACCTGCCAACGTGTTCAAGGTAATCGCGGGTTCAAATCCCAGGGCACACCTCTGACTTTTCAGAGTAATGTGTGTATTGATAGTCAATCACCACACACTTAAACGATGAGGGAAAACATCGTGAGGAAACCTACATACTATAGCGATTTATAAGAATTTCTATAGTATGTAAGTCCGCCAACCCGCACTAAGCCAGGGTGGTGGCCTATATGGCCTAGCCACTCTCAATCGTATTCTCGATTGTAGAGTAGGCCCGTGCCCTGCAGTGGGACGTATATAGACTGATATATACAATGATTGTGAGGTGCGTGATAGAGAATTCCTAAGATAAATAAATAATAAATAACACCCAACAGTCACATACATAGTCCTGACCCCACACTAAGATCGAGTCTTGTGTCGTGGGTATCAGGAAACTACTAGAGACTTTTCGGTCTCACAAACACACAGATGATTGTTTTAAATTCGTTCCCGATGCACATAAATTTTTAAAAATAACCCAGATATATTTAATGTCAATGAAATCATTACTTAGTGTAGATTTCACGAAGAGAATCTATACAATTATGCCGGCCTGCTATTATTTGTATTTACACACACATTTCCTTATTACTAACTACAATGCCCTATTATCCGATACATCCTTATATATTAAGTATTGTCACGGCACGTCCTTATTGCGGTCAGCAGAGTAATTTATTGTTTAGTACTTCCTACATCTAATATGTTAGATTGACTTACAGTCATTTGCGATTGAAATTGATTAGTTTTTTTTCACAATTAGTAGGGAAATATGCATAAAAGCTATCCACCATATCTGCCTAATGGTAAGCGATACGATCGGTCATGTACCAAAACCAAATAACACCATGAATTTCAAAGCAATGCTTGGCATTTCACTGCGCTCGCCATCCTGAGACATACGATGTTAAGTATCATCATATCTAGTGGTTAATCTGGCTATAATGTCCTTCAAACAAGAACATAACAGTGCATTTACATTGCTGCTTGGCGGGAGAAATAGACATTGCGGTAGCCTAGGCTGCCTCTCACATATGAGAGACCTACCATCAGTACAGATATTCCTTGTACCTAGATAATGCGTGTATCACTACATAATATAAAACAAAGTCGCTTCTCTGCCCCTATGTCCTTTTGTATGCTTAAATCTTTAAAACTACGCAACGGATTTTGATGCGGTTTTTTTTAATAGATAGAGTGATTGAAGAGGAAGGTTTATGTGTATAATACGTACATATTATTGTACAGAAATCTATTTGTACCCGGGCGAAACTGGGCCGGGCCGCTAGTAAATAATATTAAAAGTTCGTCTACAAAATAAAGAAGATAAGAAATCTAATTTCATTCATATTAAATTAACTTAGCTGATACTTCGCAAAGCACTGAATAAATGTGTTTAGCCAAGTGTCTAAGTAATTTAGTTAATTTCTCGCATTCTGGATCCAATTAGGATGTTCAGAACCAATAATTACAAGTATTGGCTTCGCTCCAGATTGGCAATGTAATTTGACAGTCGCATTGGGTTTCGGGGTTAGATAGTGGCATGTATACATACATATAATATATGGAAACATACATAAGAGGTGTAAAGATATTTCATAACGTTGACGAAATTTTAAATCACATGAAAACGGTATAAACGCCTTTGAGGTGCCAGGACAGTCACATTTCACCTTGTATATAGGTGATATTGGGCATAAATTTCGGACTCCGGGCTGATAATTAATACAAAAATACAATCGTCCAACCCGGGATTCGAGCCAGAGACGTCAGCTTTGCAACCGTACCGTAGTAGAACTACGCCACCAATGCAGTCTGAACTATATAATGTTATACATACATACATAAACTCACGCCTTTTTCCCAGAAGGGGTAGGCAGAGGTGCCAGGACACCCACATTTCGCCTTGTATGTTCTGTCCCATGATGTGATAGGCGGCGAGCCTATCGCTATATCGAGCACAAATTTCTGACTCCGGGCTCTTAATGAATATAAAAATTCAATATCACTTTGCCCAACCCAGAATTGGAACCAAAGACCTCAGCTTTGCAACCGTACCGTATTACAACTACGCCACCGAGGCAGTCTAAACTAATATATAAGGCCAAATATAAAGAAGAATAAGATCTGAATAGATTAGAAGACGGTAGGATATTCATAGGTCTATATGACCTAACCTCTCACAATCGTACTCTTGATATTGTATATGGGGTGCTACAGAATAGAATCAGGAGGAATTTTAAGCCCTTGAGACTTTGAAAATGGTAAATCACACACCCACACAACTATAAAGAGTATACCCGACTTTTGCATATTGTTTTAAATAAATATAAGCACAGTTTTTATAAACTTCTCATTTTGTTTAATAAAATAGTATTTAAACACAACCGCAAAAGATTACGTCATTGTTTGAGGTTGTTGGGCCAGACATAATGTCAATATATTAAAGACGAAAGCATTAATGACTTATTTATTTTGACCGTGGCGCAGTTGGTTAGACGCCGGCTGTGAAACTAGAGGCCGCGGGTTCAATTCCCGCACCAAGACAAACATTTTTGTGCTTCATAAGTATTTGTTTCGGGTCTGAGGGTTAGTGACACGGTAAAGTCTCTCGTAGTTTCTAATACACAACACAAAATTTGTATGCGTAGTACTTAATTATTAATTTGCATTAATAGTGGTAAGTCTCTACTCTTTCATATGTGAGAGGCCGCATGGGTAGGTACCGCCATGTCTATTTCTCCCACCAAACAGTAGGGTAAATGCACTTTTGTGTTTCGGTTTGAAAGATAGTGTAGGCAGAGTAACTACTGGACATATTGAGACATAACATCTTATATCTCAGGAAGGCGAGCGCAGTGGAATACCAAACATTGCGTTGTAATTCAAGGTGTTGTTTGGTTTTGCTACTGCTTATGAGTAGTCGTATCGCTTACCATTAGACGAACGGCATGCTCGTCTCGCCATTCCTAGCACAAAAATAAACTTAGTATGAGCTCAAATTTATCAATGACAGTTGAAGTGAAAAAAGTATCCATTTGCCTGTAATTTGAGAATAGGAAAAATCTCCGTTGGTGCTTGTATGACGTGGGTATTTTTTTATATGGGCTCATACAAATTAGGTCCTCTACGTCACGTAACGTAACGTGTTTTTTCTATCTGCACCTTAGACATGCTAATATTATTACTTATTATTATTAGATTGCGATTATAAATACGTATCATAAATACGGTGCGTGGTGGCCTGTTGGTAAATGAATCAGACGCGGCTGCCAACATGTTCACGGTGGTCGCGGGTTCGAATCCCAGGGTACACCTCTGACTTTTCGGAGTCATGTGTGTATTGATAGATAACCACGCACTTAAACGGTGAAGGAAACACCGTGGGGAAACCTGCATACCATAGCGATTTATAAGAATTTCTATGGTATGTAAGTCCGCCAACACGCACTAGGCCAGCGTGGTGGACTATATGGCCTAACCACTCTCAATCGAATTTTCGATTGTAGAGTAGGCCCGTGCCCTGCTGCAGTGGGACGTGTAAGGGCTGATACAAATACAGATTATAAATACTTGTTATTTATATTATTGAAAACATACCAGAATACGTCATAAAAGTTGATTTTTCCTAAAGTTTTATAATAGGAAAATCCCTGTTACTATTACGGTATTGTTTACTTCTTAAGGTCCGTCAATTCGTATTCAACGTGCTTCACTATATAATATCCTGCCATATTATGGACGGAGTATAACATTCGCATACAAAACACATAGTTTCGTATTTCATTTATTCATCAATCGATTGACGTAAATAGAGGAACGGACGGGCGATTAAAAGTCGTAGTGTTATTGTGATTTTGAGACTTTTTTTTTTTTTGTTGCTATGAATGGCGAGACGAGCATGCCGTTCGCCTGATGGTAAGCGATACGTCCGCTCATGAACAGTAGCAAAACCAAACAACACCTTGAATTACAAAGCAATGCTTGGCATTCCACTGCGCTCGCCATCCTGAGACATAAGATGTTAAGTCTCAATATGTCCAGTAGTTACTCTGGCTACAATGCCCTTCAACCCGAAACACAACAGTGCGTTTACACTGCTGTTTGACGGGAGAAATAGACACTGCGGTGGTACTCACCCAGATGGCCTCTCACATATGAGAGACCTACCACTAGTAAACAGACAAGACAAGACCAGTAAGACAGACTTTACAATGTGGAAATATAGCTTGGCAAAATAAGCGCTAAGATCGCATTTAATATTAATATGGCAACCCTATATACATACTACGACGGACAAGGTTGAGATACTTGTTATTTTTATTGTTTTTTATTAATAGGCTCTTTGTTTATTTTATATCACAAAACAAACAAAAATTGTATGAAAATATATAGAACTACCTACGTATAAAATTATTCAACAAAGCTAATGTCATTTTTAGTAGTGTTGTCATAATTATTTTTCTTTAATGCCATTTTTCACCGGATCGTACTCTTTTTTGCCAAGTTACATGTTGTTATTGTGTCTGATGGCAAAGGCAGTGCTGTTAGGAGTTTCAAGGAAGAGATAATTATTCCATTGATTATATTAATTATGTTGGCCTATCGAAACTACATATTCATTCGCTTAATTGATTACTATGACAGTCTCCGTGGCGCAGTTGGTTAGACGCCGCCTGTGAAACAAGAGACCACGAGTTCGATTCCCGAGCCGAAATAAATGTATGATATATAGGTGTTTGTTCCTTTCCCAGCCTGAGTCTAACGAACTGCGCTACGGAGGCTGTCTTATATGAGAATTGCATGCCATTATCGGATGGTATAGCCGCTGTAAAATTGTCGTATTTTGTTAAATGTTTACAGAATACAACTTTTTAATAAGCCTACGATAATCGTGTCTTTGAAGGAAGTCGCTAAATACAGGCCGCTTCCAACAAGTCGATGCGGAGATCCTTGGGGGAGGTCTATGTTCAGTAGTGGATTTCTGTGGCTGAGATTATGATAATGATAGATCGTGTCTTCCGAGGTGAAAATCTCTCCCCGTATTAATGGGGGTTTAGACCAGTGCAGTAGACTATGGCCTAACCTCTCCCAATCGGACTCTTAGTTGAACATTTGCTAATCAAGCGACCTGTTCGTCTCGTCATTCTCGCCAATAAAAATCATAAAAGATTCGAATTTTGTACCACTCCTATCAATAGCTTTTCCGCTTTTTGACTCGATCTTCTCTAATATACCAAAGGAAATGATAGTGAGGCAGAACCGTGTTTCGTTTAGAATACCTGCAATTGCACAAGGGTTGGAGCGAACGAACCGATACTGTTCCACGAAAATCCACGTGAAAGCTGTCTAGTTTTATTTGGACAGTCTGTTTCCTTTGCTTTCATCCGAGGCAACGGATGATATCTGAATTGCTATAGACCTACTTTATGAACATATTTTCTACAATTTAGGTCATTTTAAAACATGTAAGGGTATTTAAGTTCAGAAGTTTTACTGGTGGTAGGTCTCTCATATGTGAGAGGCCATCTGGGTGGGTACCACCGCGGTGTCTATTTCTCCCGTCAAACAGCAGTGTAAACGCACTGTTGTGTTTCGGGTTGAAGGGCATTGTAGCCAGAGTAACTACTGGACATATTGAGACTTAACATCTTATGTCTCAGGATGGCGGGCGCAGTGGAATGCCAAGCATTGCTTTGTAATTCAAGGTGTTGTTTGGTTTTGCTACTGTTCATGAGCGGTCGTATCGCTTACCATCAGGCGAATGGCATGCTCGTCTCGCCATACACAGCAATAAAAAAAAAATAAAAAAAAAAGAAGACAAGTTAAATATTCTTGGATTTTGAAGCTTAATTTGATTATATTTGTTATATTGTTTTACTGATATGCAATACCTTTTATTCGAAAATGAATAATGAAAAACTTAAGCTAGTTATAAATTTACTGAAAAATAAACGTCTTTACAATGTAATTAGATCATATTGCATTTTCTATTTTAAAAAATCTAACGTATTATAAATCAATTTCCCTTGCATTAAAGAACCCTTTAATTAAATTCTATCAAATATCTTAACCTAAACAACAATAAAAAATCGGGAGACTCGAAGTTTCTCGTTTTGTGTATCAGTTTGTTTCAGAATTATTATAATTATTTAATTTGTATACTTAAAGGTGTAAAGTAACTATGCGACTAAAAACAGCTCGTCTACCACCAACACTGAGTAATCATCACCTCATTACGTATCGGTTTTAAAAACAATAGCGCCAACTCGACATTCAGTACTTTTCGCGTCTCCGTAACATGATGTGGTGGCGGTATCTGACCTTCTGTATCCTCGTGACCTTGATTCTATTCATCGTCGCCAGTTGCATCCAAGGTCGACCTGCTCTTCACCTATTCTTCCACCGATGCTGTACCGAAGACATAGAGAATGACCAAGTCATCTTCGAGAATTTAGGAGACAATTTCCTCAGAGAAAGACTGGTGGGAGATAGAAGTCTATTTGGTGATAATAAGACATTTGAAGAAGTTGAATTTGTGGAAATATGGAGGGTGAATGTTCACGATCCAAGGACTAGAGTTACGACTGAAATTGAGTTTGAAAGCACCACTGAAGATTTTAGATGAGTTAAGGAATTTTGTCGTGGTGTGAAGCAGCAATGGAAATCGAAATTGTGAAAGTGTTGTGGATGGCAACCAAAGAATAAAACGCTGGACGTTGTATTATTTAAAAGACTGAATGTTATATTATAAAAAATATTGTTTAGTTTACTTTGTTGTTGTGATGTTAATGTTTATAAGGTAATATATAATGTGTTTAAATTAAAATTTTGTTTAATTTTATTTGTATTAAAAAAGAAAAACATATGTAATAATTTATTTATTTGCACGTATATTATGTAGTATATAATGCACATATGGTTATTTGTTAATAAAACAAAATGCCGACGGTAAATTGAAATCATTAGAAACATTGATTGAAATCAAGTCATTCCGTATTCATAATTTAATTATTTAATTACGTAGGTGTGGCCTATCTTTCAACTTATAATGGCCTTATGTAATTTCTATTGACTTAATGATACATCTATTGTAATTAAAGTGTCCATAGTCATCATACCAGAGCATGGTCCAACACAAAAGTTTTTTTATTATTTTTATTGAACATTGCAATTTATACGTGGCTCTCTCACTGGGCAAACATGTACTGAGGGATCCATACAATTAGTCTTACACTGTCACTGACTACTCATAAGTATACGGTATTTTAAATAAATACACTTAAAACAAGAGGAACAAATCAAAGGAAACTGTTGGTAGGTCTATAATATGTGAAGACAGCCTGGGTAGGTACCACCGCAATGTGTATTTCTCCCGCCAAACAGCAGTTTAAATGCACTGTTGTGTTTCGGTTTGATGGACATTGTAGCCAGACTAACCACTGGACATATTGAGACTTAACATCTTATGTCTCAAGATGGCGAGCGCAGTAGAATGTCATGCCTTGTTTTGTAATTTAAGATGTTGATTTGTTTTGCTGCCGTCCTGGTTGTATTACTTATTAAGTTACTATCAATCGCATGGCATATTCATCTCGCTATTCATTACAATAAAAAATGATAGTGTAGACCCCACTTTGGGATAGTAAGTCTAGTTTTGACGGTATCAGAAACTATGACACATATTGGTCGCATAGCGCCCACATTCGAAATATGTATTTGAACAAATAAACAATGACTGCCTGGGTGGCATAGTTGTACTAAGGTACGCTTACAAAGCTGAGGTCTCGGGTTCCAATCCCGAGTCGGGCCAAGCGGTATTGGATTTTTCTATTCATTATAAGCCCGAAGTTAGGAATTTGTGCCCGATATGATGATGAGCTCACCTCCTATCACATAGTGGGACGAAACATACATGGTGAAATGTGGGTGTCCAGGCACCTCTGCCTACCCTTCTGGCGTGAGTTTATGTATGTGCGTATGAAAAAATAAAAAATATTTCAATAACTAAAGTTATACATACCATGAAATAGTATTTGGAGATTCCTTTTAAGCATAAGTATAATATACTTGTGTTAGGAGACTCCGTGTTTCCTTAGATTACATAATATGTGTACGTATGTATAAATTATAGAATACAATGCTCTTGATTTCCTTAAATATGAGCTACAAAGATATTCAGTGCGCGGATCTTATCCGAGGCATTATACCTGGCATGAAAATAGTTTTCCTTACTCTTCCTATCTTGTTTCCTCCCCGCTTCTCTCCATGAGAGGACGTATCGCTTACCATCAGGCGAATGGTATGCTCGTCTTGCCATTCATAGCAATAAATGACATGACATCGTTTACAGGTCGAATGACTACACTAAATTATGTGCAAAGTTTCATCTGCTCACTAAAACGGTGAAGGAAAACATCGTGAGGAAACCTGCATATCATAGAGATTTATAAGAATTTCTATGGTATGTAAGTCCGCCAACCCGCACTAGGCCAGCGTGGTGGACTATATGACCTAACCACTCTCAATCGTACTCTCCATTGTAGAGTAGGCCCGTGCTCTGCAGTGGGACGTATATGGGCTGGTACAGATACAACTTAAACTTTGTGAGAAGCATGCTGAACTAAGACTCTTTTATTGAGCATAATTTATAATAAGACTTGATTTGATTATTTGGTATTGATTGTTGTTGTAGTGTTCAATTTGTACGACTATAACTCACACCTGTATTTTTTCATTGTCATTGGCTTATTTGCGTTTTTCTCATTCCATTAATCTTATGTAGTAGCTGTTGGTCTTACAGGAAATAAATAAATAAAATGTACTCACATGAACATGAACAGCGCCTACGGAGACACAGATCAACATTAGCACTACACATCACTGACACTAAACTATCTATACCAGTCGTTTTACCAGGTAATACTCATTATTTATACACCAAGATACAAAATAAAGCCCACATTTGGATAATACATCGCTCAGATTCGAAACCGAATCGAAATATCCAAAATTCCGCGCGGCAGACACGACACGTTCGAAAACGGACGCCAGACTGTTAATAAAACTAGCAAGAAAGTAAATGGCGGTCAACTACCCTCTCTGGGAAAATATTCGACGAAAATTTTACTGGTGGTAGGTTTTTCATATGTGAGAGGCCGCCTGGGTAGGTACCACCGCAATGTGTATTTCTCCCGCTAAGCAGCAGTGTAAATGCACTGTTGTGTTTCGGATTAAAGAACATTGTAGCCAGAGTAACCACTGGACATATTGAGACTTAATGTCTTACGTCTCAGGATGACGAGCGCAGTGGAATGTCAAGCATTGCTTTGTAATTCAAGGTGTGGTTTGGTTTTGCTACTGTTCATTAGCAGTCATACCACTTACCATCAGGCGAATGGCATGCATGTCTCGTCTAACATTCAAACAAAAAAAAAAATTACTAGAACGGACATCAGGAACAAAATCTCTGCGCAGTGTGCTTGTACAGTGAAGCGAGTGCGAAGTTGATGTTACTGTGTAGGCGTGACAAAGACAGAAACAGAACAAAGTGGTACGGTACCGTTCTTTATGTAACACTAGCGGTCGGGCCCGGCTCCACTCGGGTGCATACACATTTTAAAATGGCGGTCAAAATGTTTAATTCTATCAGTTTAGAATATCGACCAATCGGACCACGAAAAACGAACAAAATTTCCTCGTATTTGCAAGAAATATCACTACTGCTTTCCTCCTATAGGTCATAGCGTGATGATATATAGCTTATAGCCTTCCTCGATAAATGGACTTCCCAACACTGAAACAATCATTCAAATCGGACCAGTAGTTCCAGAGATTAGCGCGTTCAAACAAACAAATAAACAAACAAACTGCAGTTTTATAATATTAGTATAGATACATTTTGTTTGCAGTGTTCCTTCTAGTATATTTCAATGATTTTCGTTCTGTATCTTTTACTTTCATCTACCATTATTTGTCTCATACTTAGAGGGATGATTAACATTACTTAATGAATGTTACCAAATAAATTGGCTTACAATTTGAATTTAGATTTATTCGGCACGAGCGATTCTGTGATTAGACGTACATTAAGTGAACAGTTTACGAAGAGATTGGGTTTAGTTGTGTGTTTGTATTATTTTGTGTTCCTTTTTGAATTATACAAAATTATTTTGGTGTAACCGTAATATGTAAAGGCTTGTAATTAGCTAAATTACTAATTTATTTCTTTATTTTTTAAACTTACTTTTCTTGAATTGAATTTTATTTAAAATGAATTAAAATACAAAAAAAAAATTGAGACAGACTGGTTGTCTGACATTAACCCTATTGGGAAAAGCTTTTTATATACATAAACTCACGCCTTTTCCCAGAAGGGTAAGGGGTAGGCAAAGGTGCCAGGACACCCACATTTCGCCTTGTATGTTCCGTCCCACGATGTGATGGGGTCGACCTATCGCTATATCGGGCACTTTCTGACTTCGGGCTGATGATGAATAGAAAAATTCAATATCACTTTGCCCGACTCGGGATTGGAACCCGAGACCTCAGTTTTGCAAGCGTACCTTAGTACAACTACGCCACCGAGGCAGTTTACAAAGAGATTTAGTTTAGTTGTTTGTCTGTATTATTTTTTGTTTTTTTTTTTGCATTATACATAATTATTTTAGTAGCTATATTTGAAGGCTTGTAATTAGCTCTATTATTACTTTATTTCTTTAGCCGCGCCGCCGCCGCACGGCACCGTCACCGCATCTTGCGGCTTCGCTCTTAATATTACCACTATACGTTAGTCAGATCATTCTCTTAAGTTATAAATAAAATAAATAACACCCAACAGTCACATACATAGTCCTGACCCACTAAGATCGATCTTGTGTCGTGGGTATCAGGAACTACGAGAGACGTTTCGGTCTCACAAACACCCAGACCCGAAAGAAATATTTGTGGGCCGCACAAACATTTCTCTCGGTGCGGGGATCGAACCCGCGGCCTCTCGTTTCACAAGGGCGCCTCACCGACTGCGCCACGGAGTCATAAGGTCAATGAAAATAATGCAGACGTTGAAAAATAACTGTATAGAGGTAAGGATTGGTCGCTACATTCGGTAATTAGGTCACCACTACTAACGCGTACAATTCAAATAACTTTGTAGTTCTCGTGAACTAGTAAGCAGTTGCTTCCCTCATCGCTAACTACAGTTAATTAACTCACGGATGCAGTAAACTTAAATACCTACTTACAAAGACAAGACCTAATGCTATCAATACAGGTTGTTCACCCGACATTGTTCAGAAACTGTCTTGAAGTGGCGCTCGTCGCGATCCGTAAATGTGTGTTCCAACTTTCGACAATTTGCTTGAGTGTTTTGTACAGTTCGGGCCAAATAAAACGGTCGTCTGATTTTTTTATCCATTAATTCCGGCTAACACGGTAGGCACCACCACAACGTCTATTGCTCTAAACAAACAGCAGTGCAATGACTAACGGTTTAAAATAGAGTAACTATTTATTTATTTATTTCATCTTTTTTGCACTGTATAGAGAAAAACCAAAGATATAACATATACCGCACCTAAGTTCCTAGTCAGAAAGAAAATAATCTTTAATATATTTTTTAAATGACGTCAGTGTTCGCGCCCATCTTACCTCTACTGAAAGTGCATTCCACAGTCAGACAGCTTGGACTTAACTACTGTACATATTGAGACTAATAATCTTATGTCTCAGGATGGCGGGCGCAGTGGAATGCCAAGAATTACTCTGTAATTCATGGCGTTGTTTGGTTTTGCCACTGTCCATGAGCGGTCGTATCGTTAACCATAAGATGAACGGCAAGCTAGTCTGATCATACAAAGCAATAAAAAATAGAGATATGAGAAAATTTTCTTATTTATAAGAGCGTACGTTTCCCTGGCCCGCAGTGTTTACCTGAGCCAAGATGTTTACGACTAAAAGTTTCCGTATAATATCCGGCTGATGTTTCTTACTAACTTCTATATTTTCACCGGAATTAAGTAATTGTTTCGTATTAATTAAATTGTAGGGTTGAGGTGACCTTAATGTTAAAATGTATGAGTAATGTTTATCAACATTTTCAGGTAAGGAAGTCCTTTACGAACATGTGTAGTTTTAATTATTTAAACACTTAAATGAAATGAAATGAAATGTATTTATTGGTCACGTAGGCAATTTAAGAGCTCTTATGACAAGTCAATACAACTAGAACTTAATCTCTATATACAATATATTTTCTATACTTAGTATTACTTATTTTAATTAATTAATTTATTTATTTTAAATTAATTTTATATTTATTTATAATTAGTTTTATTTATTTATTTAGTTTTTATTCATAGTTAGTAAAACTAAGTTGTACAGGCGGACTTAATGCCTACAGGATTTCTCTACCAGCCAACCTTAAGGTAGTGCAGAGAGACGAAAGCAGGTCCTTATTAATTAAGTAGAAAATAAATTAAAAGAGAAAATATATAAAATATAAATAATAATATTTATACAGATATATAATAATAATTAAAGATTTTGGGGTGCATCCTGAATTGATTGCCAAATATTGCCACTCAATTGAGGCCGATAGGACGGAAAGAGGCGACGAGGAAGGCCTGGGAAAATGAGCGTGACGATCTCGACAAATTTAGCCACATTTATCGGATCGCAAGGTATAGGCAACTGATAGAAATGAGTGGAAGGAGTTTAGGGAGACCTTTGCCCAGCAGTGGGACTTAGATTAAAAAAATGAATCACCAGGCACTATAACGGTGTAGGAAAATATTGTGAGGAAATCTAGATACCGTAGTGATCTTAATAATGTCTGTGGTATTGAAATTACCCCAACCCGTATTAAGCCAGCGTGGTGGATAATATGGCCTGACCCTGTCAATAGTACTCTCGATTGTAGAGGGTTGTGGCCTGCAGTGGGACGTATACGGGCTGATACAGAAGCTTTAGATTCCATTCATGATACAGGCTTAGCCGAGTGTGAGATGTTCATGGAATTTATTTATTAATACGTAAACATTTGAGAAGTTAATAATAGTAAAGATATTCGAAGATAATAATAATAAAGATATTAGATATTCAAAGATAATATTCAAAATTCATGCGGCATTTTAGGCACTGCACACTTTTTTAAGAACATGTTTAAACGAGTGATCTGTGATGCATACATTTTAGAACTATATCATATCTTCGTATATAGAACGGTTCACACGGCCCTTGTATTGCAAGAAATCGTAAACGTTAAGATGGGGATCACTTCTGCAAATGCTTTAAAAATTTGAGCCCTTTTTCGTTGTAGCCTCGGCATCAATGTCATTAGTCTGGGTGTTTTTTTGGAATCTTATAAAATGATGTTTTAAAAATGACACACAAAATGGCGGGATCGCGGTTTACTTTTTTCTTTTCCTTTTTTTAACATGCGTAAAAATAAACATATTTTTTAGAAGATAAAATCTGGAAACCACTTAGTTTGAACTGTTTTACGCGCATGTGTGTCGCTTTTTATTACTTAAAAATCATTTACAATGCCTTGTGGAATCGCTCTAAATGTTTTACCTCATCAAGTCAGTCAATCAAAACCATATTTAAGTCTAAACTTAAAAGGCATTGAAATTAAACTTTTTTACAGATTTTATCGCGAATTTCATTTACTTTTTACATTTTTAAACGTACCGATAATTAATTTCAATGTGTAAAATTCGCGTTTATCTAAGATACCATTATTAAAATATATTATTTTGCCAACTTGCCCTTATATAGAGTATAAATACATGTAAAAATTGGTGCTGCAGACAAACTGTTTATTTATAAATACTTTATTATACACCAAACAAATTTCATAAACACAAAATAAACTGTTTGTGGTTTTGCAGGAAACTTCAATATTTAATTCCTAAGTTTATCGTTTTCTTAATAAATTGCCTTGAAAAAATATCGTGTTGGTCAACGACATAATTGCCTTTCGCCAGTGTTTTTTTTATTGCAATGAATAGCAAGACGAGCATGCCGTTCGCCTGATGGTAAGCGATACGACCGCTCATGGACAGTAGCAAAACCAAACAACACCTTGAATTACAAAGCCATGCTTGGCATTCCACTGCGCTCGCCATCCTGAGACATAAGATGTTAAATCTCAATATGTCCTGTAATTACTCTGGCTACAATGCCCTTCAATCCGAAACACAACAGTGCATTTACACTGCTGTTTGACGGGAGAAATAGATATTGCGGTGGTACCCACCCAGATGGCCTCTCACATATGAGAGACCTACCACCGGTAAGGGTTATTCAATTTTAATTGCTCAACACTTACCTGCCTCGGTAGCGTAGTTGTACTACGGTACGGTTACTTTTGGGTTCGACGCCCGGGTCGGGCAAAGTGATAATGAATTTTATCATCTCGGAATCAGGAATTAGTGCCCGATATGATGATAGGCTTGCCCCTTGTCACATCTTGGGACGGAACATACAAGGCAAAATGTGAGTGTCCTGGCACCTCTTCTTACCCTTCTTGGAAAAAAGTGTGAGTTTATATATGTATCACTTACCACAAGGGATTTTTTTTGTATGTTCCTTATAATTTAAAAATACGTAGATATATTTAAGACATTTATTAACAAGGATAAATAAAACAATAAGCAATAAATTAATTATAATACTTTCTTTCCATCATTTTGAATGGCACCGTTAGATCCAGGCTTCTGCTCGATTTTAGGAGTTCTGAAACATGAATTAAGATATAATAAATAAATAAATAACACCCAACAGTCACATACATAGTCCTGACCCCACACTAAGATTCAGTCTTGTGTCGTGGTAATTAGATAATTGATATGTAGCTTAAGAATAAGTGTAAATGTATCTAACATTGAGGACCTCGTATAAATATTATGAGCTCTATACTTGCCATAAAAGCAATTTAAAATTTTATAGTTTAGAATTTAATTGATAATACTTATATCGTTATTAATTTAAGACTGAGTAAAATGAAAAATACACAAATTCTAACTCGAAAAAAAGAATAGATAGAACTAAACAGGTAAAATTCAAAATTGGATGCCTCTAATCAGAAACTTTCACAAATAAATAATTTGGCCACATATCTTATGTGAGTAGAAATAAGGGTGAAATTCCTTCAACTTTTAGATCTATAATGTACTTCTCAAAGGGTTAGTCTGTACTCGGACGAGACGGCGAATACTCGAACATCGTACGTAAAACTGTACGAATAAATACTTTACAAAATGTTCGAATCCAGGGGCCTTACTCTGAAAATCCGAAACGAAGTTCGAAACTTCGGACGATCGAAGAATTTACGACGATACGAATGTACCTACTCTGTAAATGTTCGGATTCGTATAACATACTTCGTAACTGTACGAGCAAGCACGTACACAAGGAATTTGTATCATCAGCATTTTACGCCATACTGCATTATTTTAGCAACATGTTCAATCAGTTCGCATTAGGTCATCAGTCATAACGCACGTACTCATTATATCATTCATTTACCATAGTATCAGTGTTTAAATATATCTTTTTTATATCAAAAAGGCTCTATCATTTATCAGCTATCATTATATCATATAGATACTGTACGCACCGTACAGTAACCGTAAGTCAAAAACGAACATAAGTCTATGTAGGTACATTCGTATCGTCATAAACTTCGATCGTCCGAAGTTTCGAACTTCGTTTCGAATTTTCAGAGTAGGCCCCTGTATCGTACGTTGTAACCGTAAACTAACTTTGGAGTGAATGATAAGTTTAATTACGAATATTTTTTCTTCGAAGTGAGAAACTTATATCTTATACGTGGACGTAGAATGTACGAATATTCGAACTTCGTGTAGGAGTAAAAAGTAACCCCCCATTGTTAGTGGAGTAGACCTTTACTTACTTGGTTCTCAATAAAAAATAGGTGATGTTATTAATAGGCGCTTCTATGAACAACCAGAGGCAAAAGCTGGCTAAAGCAGTTACCGCTGTCACACCCAGAGCAATGATTATCTGAAAATAATAATTAGAACTATAACATGATCATTTTTTTTCTTTGAATGGCGAGACGAGCATGCCATTCGCCTGATGGTAAGCAATATGAACGCTCTTGAACGGAAACAAGACCATAAAACACCATGAATTACAAAGCAATGCTTGGCATTCTTTTGCGCTCGCCATCCTGAGACATAAGATGTTAAGTCTCTATATGTGCAGCAGTTACTCTGGCTACAATGTCCTTCAAACCGAAACACAACAGTGCATTTACACTGCTGTTTGACAATAGATAATGCGATGGTACATATCTACCCAAGCGGCCTCTCACATATGAGAGACCTACCACCAGTCATATCTAGGCATTATCAGTCCGGAGTCAGGAATTTGGGTCCGATATGGCGATAGGCTCGCCCTCCATCACATCGTAAGCGGAATACTTAAGACGAATCCTGTGTGTTCTGGCATCACCTGACTGGTGGTAGGTCTCTCATATACGAGTATGATAGGCCGCCTGGATAGGTACCACCGCAATGTCCATTAAACATTAAACAGCAGTGTAAATGCATTGTTGTGTTTCGGATTGAAGGACATTGTAGCCAGAGTAATTACGAGATATATAGAGACTTAACATCTTATGTCTTAGGATGGCAAACGCAGTGGAATGCCAAGCCTTGCTTTGTAATTCAAGGTGTTGTTTAATTTACTTCTGTTCATGAGCGGTCGTATCACTTACCATCAGGCGACCGGCACGCTATTCTCGCTATACATTGCAATAAAAAATATATAAATAAATCCTCTGCCTACCCTTCCTGGGAAAAAGGCGTGAGTTTATGTATGTATGGAATTATACAACATATGTATACAATATTTAACAAACATAAACTCATGTATAAACCACTGCGGAAACTTAAGTGGAGCTCTGTGGTATCATTATTTTACATTACATTGTAGAAATAACATCGCTGCGACTTTTCACAATGTTTTCTTTCACCGTTAATTATAATTTACTACAACTATAATTTATGCCTGGTCTCTCTTATATGAAAGGCCACCTGGGCAGGTAACACCGCAATGGCTATTTTCACACCAAACAGTATTGTAAATGCACTGTTATGTTTCGGACTGAAGGACATTGTAGCCAGAGTTACTACTGGACATATTGAGACTTAGTATCTTATGTCTCCTGATGGCGAGCGCAGTGGAATGTCAAGCATTGCTTTGGAATTTATGATGTTGTTTGGTTTTACTGTCCATGAGCGGCCGTATCGCTTACCATCAGGCGAAAGGCAAGCTCGACTCGCCATTGATAGCAAAAAGAAAAATTAGTATAACTAATTATTATAACTTTACTAGACATCGAAAGATCGTCAAAAAATACCCTCCTTTCAAACCAAAAGCATTTTTAAAAACTTCATTCTTATCTTGGTATTCAAATATATAAAATAATTAGTACTTACAAAATAAAAATGATCATATCTGAAAGGTGATCGGGCAGAGAATAAGACCCGTTGCAGGAATAAGGAATGCAACGTGTAGATCCCGTAGGATAGCCTGCCCAGAGGTCGGAAGAACGACCAGCTTAGGAAGTTGTTGATGAGAGCTGAAGACAAGAAAAAATGGCTATGTATAATAAAATATGGCCGATATTCAAACTAGTAAAATTAAAGAATTGTGACTAATTTAAGTAAAATACGTGATTCATCAGAGCTTGTATAATAAAAAGGTTTTGGTTTCAAATATAATTATCAAACAAAAATCTTGGATTTAGTAAAATTTAGCTAATATTGTATTATAGCATGCAGTTAAAGATTCAGATAACTAAGAGAGATTTATGATGAAAGCTGAAATAGTTTATCCAGCAGATGTACTGAAATTCATCATAGATTTTAAGATGCAATGACTTTTTGAAGAAGAGGTAAGTTTTCTGAATAAAACAAAAATATGAGCACTTACGAAGATCGCCATAAACACAAAATCCGACAATACTGCACACAGCAAAAGCCCATGCAATTCTGTCCATTGGTACTGTAATGGCCATTAAAGGACTGTGCTCAATACCGTAAAATAGTGTTCCTAAACTTAACGTAAATGTCATTACTGATATTGCCAGTAATGTTCCTAAACATGACCAAATCTGAAACAGAAATAATAATAAATACACCCAACCATCACATACATGGTCCTGACCCCACACTAAGATCGAGTCTTGTGTCACGGGTATCAAGAACTACGAGAGACATTTCGGTCTCAAAAACACTCAGACCCGAAACAAATGTCTATCATACAAATATTTACACTATTAAATAGAAGATATACACGGGATATTCAGATTGCGACAACGAAGGCAGTTGGTAGTTTTAGTTAAATCAGACACAACTTAAAATTTCGCATAAAAGAAGCCACGATTTTTTTGTATGATCCTATTTGAGTGGAAAATACATCGTTTTTCCTAAGATAATAATGTACACCCTTTTTTTAATGACGCCATGGTACGCAAGGGTTTAAATTATTATTGTAGTAAACTGATATTTAAAAAACCACAAAAGAAAAATTATTTTCATTGTGTCTGTCTTCACTAAAACTACCACCCGGCTTCGTTTTCGGTGGGAACCTAGATATACTTTTTAAGGTTATATTTGCTTCCTTATCACAATTCTAATATCAAATCTACTGCCTTCAGCTCGTCGCTGAAATATTTGACTTCCAACATGTTTCTTACCTTTGGTATAACATTTTTGTAGTTTTCTGGTTTGTATACAGTCATTAGGTAGCCCATTGCAATGCCAACCAGATACGCACCAGCCCGTGTATAACTATTAATGTATATATAATCCAGATTTTTTATCCCTCTTAGGTAGATCAAGTCTCTGAAAATAATTGACAATATGAGAAGTTGGGAGTAAACAGTCAATCAACACGCTCTGTCTGTATGTGTACAATCCCATATATGTCCCACTGCAGGGCATGGGCTTCCTCGAGAACCAAGAGTACGATTAAGAGAAGTTAGGCCATATAGGTACTTCACTACGCTGACCTGGTGTGGGTTGATAGATTGTACATATCATAAAAGATCTTACTGTATGTACTATAACAATGAAAGGAAATATTGCGAGGAAATCTTTATGACAGCAATATGAAAGAATGCTATAGAATGTGAACTTGCACTAGGGCAGCGTTGATAAATATGACCAAACCCCTCTCATTCGTACTCTCGATTGTAAAGGGGGTCCAGGCCCTGCAGTGGGACGTATTTCAGTCTGGTACGAATCAATAATTGAAAGATAGTCTTTTGTTAAATTTTGTTAAACAATTGAAACTTACTCCAAATTAGCAGTAGTTAGTCCATTCAATTTGTACCAATAAGTAGTGAACCCTGGTATGAGAATAGACAGTACGCAGAGGAATCCAAATGCTTTGAATGCGTTTCTCTGGTTATTCTTGTATATGAAGAATAGAATCGTTCCGAGAATTGTCAACTGGAAGTCGCATGGGACATACCAGGATATGATGTAGCACTGAAAAATACATCTATGGTCAATAGAGACGAAAATAGGATGAAACAATTGAGCTGTAGCGTCTTAACCATCGAGATATGGCTGATTTAAATGAATTGTTTCTGAATTTATAAAAATATACGTAAGCGGAAAATACTGATTATACGAAAAAAATTAAGGAAAATAATAAGGAAATTGTAGGAAATGTTATCTACTTTAATTATGTATTCAAAATTTTCCCCGTATTTTTTTTAATAATGACTGCACTGCACCTGATGGTAAGCGCAAATGCCGTCCAGGCAGAGTATCGAATGGCATCAGACGGTAGTCTCATGCCATTCGATACAATTATGGCGACGTGCTAAGATGACTCAGAAAGGAAATATCGTCAAAATGGATATGAATATGACGGCGCAAGCGGCAAAGATACGACGTCGAAATTCGATAAGAGCACTTCAAAATCCGTAAATTCATCCATTTCCAAAACTGCCAACAAATTTTAGAGGAAAAACTACCGGACGATGGGACTAAATAAATAAAATAAATACACCCAACAATAACATACATATCCCTAACCCCGCATTAAAATCGAGTCTTGTGTCGTGGGTATCAGGAACTACGAGAGACTTTTCGGTCTCAAACCCAGACCCGAAACAAATACCTGTGGTTTACAAATATTTGGGGGATCCAACTAAAATGAATAGTTAAATTCTGATGAAGTTACAACCAACCATATCCTTAATACTGGGGTTGTGCATGAGTAGACACTTCCACCAGCTCTTGGCGCATATGCTCTGCTCGCCGCCAGCGTACAGCTTCCACAAGGGTCCGTTGTCTACATCAGCAGACACCGCCACCAAGTAGAATACTGCTACACCCATAGCTACCACTAACCTGAAATTATCAATATTTCTTCTGCATAAATTCTTCTTCTACTGGACATATTGAGACTTAATATCTTATGTGTCAGGATGGCGAGCGCAGTGGAATGCCAAGCATTGCTTTGTAATTCAAGGTGTTTGGTTTTAGTACTGTTAATGAGCGGTCGTATCGCTTACCATCAGGCGAACGGCATGCTCGGCTAGCCATTCTTCTTCTTGTTAATAATGAAATGAAAAAACAAATAGGTGGAAGGATGACCTGGCTAAGGTTGCAGGAAGTCTCTGGATGCAGGCCGCTTCCAACAGGTCGATGTGGAGATTCTTTGGAGGGGCCTATATTTAGCAGTGGACTTCCTGTGGCTGAGATGATGATGAAGTAATGAAACGATTCCTACTAATTTATTTGTCAAATTATTTATAACCAGCATCCCGGCCCGGCTCTACCCTGGTGAAGATACACTTTTTTGAAAGTATTCTATCACCTATCTTCATCATGGATAATGTAGGATTCGAATGCTGAAGGAATTTTTCAAATCGATCCAGTAGTTTCAGAAAATATTTCCTCTTTATAATATTAGTATATAGGATATATCAAGACTGCTACCGAAAACGAAGCCGGGTGGTAGTTTCAATGACCCCAGACACAATGGACTTAGAACTCTTGCAAAAAAATCACGTTATTTTTTTTTCCTTTCGTCTTATTGAGGTAGTAATATTATTAGTTTTCCTAAAAATAATAATTTACAGCCTTTGTTTAAAGGCGCAATGGTACGCAAAATTTTAAATAATTATCATTTTAGCAAATACTACGGATTTATTACCCTAACACGATGATATTAAAATATCGTAAAAAAAATCACGTTATATTGCTAAATTTTTATTTGTATTGTGTCTGCAGTCACTAAAATTATCACCCAGCTTCTTTTTCGATAGCAGATTCTTGATATGCCCTGTATGAATAACGTTAATCAACATTTAATCCGCATTTTGGGTTAGAGTACTTAATACATACATAAACTCACGCCTTTTTCCCAGAAGGGGTAGGCAGACGTGCCAGGACACCCACATTCCGCCTTGTATGTTCTGTCCCACGACGAGTAGAGATAATAGAGTACTTAACGGAAGAAAAGTATCTTACCTTACATATCTCTTTAATATAATTTTGATAAAATTTTGTGGGGTTTTGGCAGACAGCAAACTATTGATGTGAAGAAGACCAGATAGAGCGAAGAATGTGTCCACAATTATATCCATGTGGTGGAGTACAATTCCATTGTAACTTTCCAAATCCTGGAATAATAAACATAGATATACACACGCCTTTTTCCCAGAAGGAGTAGGCAGAGGTGCCAGGACAACCACATCTCGCCTTGTATGTTCCGTCCCACGATGTGATAGGAGGCGAGCCTAGCGCCATAGCGGGCACAAATCCTGACACCAGGCTGATAATGAATAGAAAAATCCAATACCACATTGCCCGACCCGGGATTCGAACCCGAGGCAGCTTTGTAACCGTACCTAAGCACAACTACGCCACCGAGGCAGTGGAATAATATAGTGTATGTATTTATTTTTATTACTCTATTGCAGGTATAAAGAACACAAAAGGAACTTGAAATCACATAAATAAAAAGAATAAATGATGATCTTATCGCTGTAGGTAATAACTTATGAATAATATAATAAACAACAATGGGATGAATATTACATATTTCTCATCAGAAAAATCGAAACACCTTGCAATTTTATGTTTTTTAAGGATTATTAGAAAAAATATGTATATTTAGGAACATATAATATGTCAAATGTCGTTTAGTGAAAAATATGAGGTTTTCAAATCCTAATGTTGATATTCTAAATTCAAATTAAATTTATACACTTTTTTCTGATACACTGTTTTATTTCGAATTGAAAGTCTTTGGAGCCAGAGTAACTACTGGACATATTGAGACATTATGTCTCCGGATGGCGAGCGCAGTAGAATACCAAGCATTGCTTTGTAATTCAAGGTGGTGTTTGGTTTATCTATTATTCGTGAGCAGTCGTATCGCTTACCATCAGGCGAACGGCACACTCGTCTCACCATTCATTATAATAAAAAAAATATGTACAAATTATGGTCACTTCCGATGCAACCATTATCTAAATTGTGTCCATCCCATTAGAAAATCCGATGCGTTGACCAAATTTATGAGTTTTTAAAACAACAATCTTACCTTATCTATATCTAGTCCATTTAAAATGCTAACGCCGAACACAAACATAAGTGTATGCGCCCACACAACAAGCAAAGCTGTGAGAAATCGTATTCCATTCAGACAAGATATTTCTTTGGGTTTTTCGTCGAAGAGCTCGTCATAATTTCTCCTTAGGCAGAATGATATGGTCACCGCGGATACTAAAAAAATAAACAAAATTCTTTTTATACATGTTTATATTTCTTTTCCTTAGAAGTGGTGACTAGTATTTAAAAAGAATCATCAGTTTGTAGGTAGGTATATAATAATAATAATAACTCTTTATTATAACACCATAAATAAAGGATAAACAAAAGACAAAAACAAAAGAAAAAAAAAAGAAGAAAACAATACTTAAAGAAACATAACGTTAGTGATATAACTGGTCTATATATAGTATAATTATACATTAATTATTATTAACGATATAGCTACTGGATTCGTTTTTATTATATAGTTTTTTTCCCACAGTTAGTTTTTTGAATGATTTGTATGAGTGCATTCAATGTGTATTTTTAATTATTTAGTTTTTGTTTTGTTTAATACGGCACAATTGAATACTGTATTTTCAGAAATCCAACTCGAAAATACTAAATATTTCTAGACTATGCTTAAAACCGGTTTTTAATTATAATAAATTACTTGTTACTTTGAATTAAAACTATTATTTACATTTTCATGGTCACGAGGCGGAGTTCCACGATAAACTTAAGATAATCGAAACGACGGGAAGTAAAAAAACAACGTATAAATTAAATAAACAAATAAATGAATACACCCAACAGCTACATATATAGTCCTGACCCCACAT
This sequence comes from Hyles lineata, assembly GCA_030180105.1. NCBI lineage: Eukaryota > Metazoa > Arthropoda > Insecta > Lepidoptera > Sphingidae > Hyles > Hyles lineata. The sequence continues at coordinate 4,504,990 of JARJEE010000032.1, read as the reverse complement.
TTAGATTGAGTCTTTTGTCGTGGGTATCAGGAACTACTAGAGACTTTTCGATCTCACAAACACCCAGACCTGGAACAAGTACCTGTGGGTCACACAAATATTTGTCTTGGTGCGGGGATCGAACTCATGGCCCCACGTTTAACAGCTGGCGTCTAACCAACTGCGCCACGGAGGCTGTCAACCAAACTAAAACCAAATTCGCGATAAAATCCGTAAATAATAGTTTTATTTAAATGTGTAACATTCGTGCATATCTAAGAAAGCATTATATTTGTAACTTACTCAAAGATTTTTCAATTCGCCTTGGTCCGTATAATGTGAATAATATTGTCGTAGTAAAAAAAAATAGTAGCGTCATCCTGTGAAGGAAACATTACAATTTTAACATAAAGATCTTAATGAAGTTCTAATGAAATAAATAAATACACCCAACAATAAAGGATTCTTGCACCCACCCGGATCGATGACAAATATATAACTACTGGTGGTAGGTCTCTCATATAAACTACTGGTGGTAGGTCTCTCATATGTGACAGACCGCCTGGGTACATACCGCAATGTCTATTTCTCCCGCCAAACAGCAGTGTAAATGCACTGTTGTGTTTCGGATTGAAGGGCATTGTAGCCAGAGTAACTACTGCACATATTGCGACTTAACATCTTATGTCTCAGGATGGCGAGCGCAGTGGAATGCTAAGCATTGCTTTGTAATTCAAGGTGTTTGGTTTTGCTACTGTTCATGAGCTGTCGTATTTTTTCGAATCAGGCGAACGGCAGGCTTATCTCGCCATTCAGTGGAATAAAAAAAAAAGCGGATAAATCTTACTTCTTCGAATAACATAATATTTTTATAAGTTTCTTGGAACTGAATTTTATAATATTATTACTGAATATTATCCCGCAGCTTTGCTTGGGAGATCGACTGAGAGATTATGCCCCCAACATTAAGTCCGCCTTGTATACTTTTGTATAAAAAGCTTAATAAATACATACACAATTTAATGAAAATAAGAAAACAGTCCAAAAAGTACAACAATTAATCACATTTGTTTCATTATGATTCAGGAAAAGTGAGGATTAATTAAACAGAAACGACTTACAAAAACGCACGTGCTCCAAACCCATAACTCCTAGTTTCTCCCGCCAGATGGCAGTAATGGACGTGGATGGCAGGGTCGCCCAGGGGTGCCAGGTGCGTGATACGTGCCAGGAGACGTGCCACGGTTGCCACTGATGTTACTGAGCACTGACTTGGCATGCATAGTCCCCAAGTCATTGAGTTCATTGGCCTTCCGCGCAGGGACTTGGTCTGTGAAGAAGAACAAACTTGGGTTTTGCGAACAGTTTTTGATTTTATTCTAACTCAGCAACATTTTATTAAAACTAGCGGTAGGGCCCGGCTTCACCCGTGCGCAGATAGTTTTTGAGTCAAGTACACCTCAGCAACATATTTCGTTTAATAAATGTTTTATATTCAAACTCAATGTGTGCGCCGTCGACTATATTGCTTTTCCCGTCCCAACCCGTTACATCCCGTTCCGTCCCATTACGAAAGCATGCAATCCTTTCCTCAACTGTCCCGTGCCATCCATTCCAATTTGAAGGAGTATTATTCAGGATTTTACCAAGCCAAAATGTTCAAAAACTTTAATATATGATTTATTACACTTTACTACATTGGCATTGGGTACTAAAATCTTTACCAGTAGTCGGCAAATAGTTTTGGGGTCCGGATACTGTAGTAATGTTTTAAAAGGACCAGAACATGTGGGGTCAGGACTACATATGTGATATTAGAGTGGATTTATTTAGGATATTGAATACAAACAAGCCTATAATTAGAGTGGAATCAGTTTTGAGCAAGCTTAATGATCGAGAGTGTTTATTTATTTTTTTATTGCCATAAATGGCGAGACGAGCATGCCGTTCGCCTGATGGTAAGCGATACGACCGCTCATGAACAGTAGCAAAACCAAACAACACCTTGAATTACAAAGCAATGCTTGGCATTCCACTGCGCTCGCCATCCTGAGACATAAGATGTTAAGTCTCAATATGTCCAGTAGTTACTCTGGCTACAATGCCCTTCAACCCGAAACACAACAGTGCGTTTACACTGCTGTTTGACGGGAGAAATAGACACTGCGGTGGTACCCACCCAGATGGCCTCTCACATATGAGAGACCTACCACCAGTAAAATATGATATGCATAATGTCTTGTTAGCGGATACTGGAAACTTTAATTACCTTAGTAGTTCTAGGTAAATTCAGTTTAACTATTATATTTTACTAATCACTACATAGTATAAAACAAAGTCGCTTTCTCTGTCCCTTTGTCCCTTTGTATGCTTAAATCTTTTAAACTACGCAACGGATTTTGAAGCGGTTTTTTTAATAGATAGAGTGATTCAAGAGGAAGGTTTATGTGTATAATACGTGCATATTATTGTAGAGAAATTTATATGCACCAGGGCGAAGCTGGGCCGGGCCGCTAGTATATTATATTATTGCAATGAATAACGAGACGAGCATGAAAATCGCCTGATGTTAAGTGATACGATCACTCATGGACAGTAGCAAAACCAAACATTATGAATTACAAATGTTAAGTATCATTATTTCCAGTAGTTACTCTCGCTACAATTTCCTTCAAATCAAAACACAACAGTGCATTTACACTACTGTTTAAAAAAGATATTTAGATGAATATAAATGGTACTTACGGAAACATAATTAGTAGTGCTCTCATAAGGACCAAAGTCCCTATATTTCTTCAATGGTCCTGAATACAACTGAAGATCTACTAGGCAGTATTGTGGCTGTATAGGAGCTGCTTTCCATGGCGGGCTTAGGCACTGGTCGAAGTTTCCCAGCTGGGACCGGGAGCCGTATAGTGTTCCCATGGGACGCTGCATGGAGTCCCACACTGTAGGATACAGAATCGATAAGAATTTTAGTGGAAGAATACTGGAATCTCTTTAGCGACCCGCAAATTTTTTTCTTCTCTTATTTCCATCCTTATAGTAGGTAGTGGCACAGTAGTGTGCAAGAGATTGCGTCGAGTGATAAAACCGCCTTTTGTACTGCTAAGTATATAATGTTTTATTGTTAAGTTTATGAAGTGTGCAATAAAGGATATAAATAAATACATAAAAAAATGTTTTAGATAATAGACACTGTATCTGGACTGTAATTCATTTTACACACCACCAGGTTAGTTGGAGTCAGTTTGTCGTGCCACTGTCGTGTCGCTGGATGAAGGCTGCCTCGATAGAAAATAAAGTGGATGACAACATCATGTTGGAAGTTGCATAAAATTATTAGAGCTTAATATTATTATTCTTATATCTCTATGAATTTGAAACCGCAAAAATTAGCGTTGTAGATCATATTCCAAGCTTCTTCAATCGTTTTCTGGACAGTTAAGTCCCAAACTTATAACTTGGCTAATAAGACTGATGTTATTATTAACTAAATAAATACACCCAACTGTCACATACATAATCCTTACCCCACACTAAGATCGAGTCTTGTGTCGCGGGCATCATTAACTACGAGAGACATTTCAGCCTCACACAAATATTGGTTTCGGTGCTCGCACCGAGAGCAGCCTCTCGTTTCACAGCTGGGGTCTAACCAACTGCGCCACGGAGACTGTCAATGCTATTGAATTTAAATTTTATTAAATGCAATACTTACTCCAAGTAGCCCAAAGAGTGGAGTTTTGGACTCCACGCAGCATCGATAGCACGGCATCTCGGCAATGTGTCTCATTTTCATTCCAGTTTTCTTGTGCTACTGCTTTCAACAGTGCTTCCACTTCAGCTATGTCTCCGTAGACTTTGTCATTAAATACGCCTTTTACTGCAACAATAATTATTAAATAAGTAAACCCAACAGACATACATAGTCAATTAGGTACATGTGTGAAAAACACAATTCATGTATACGTATATATGTATGTATATAAACATATAATGTAAAACTCGCAATATATGTAAAACACCACTATGTACTCGCAGACAAACCAAGCAATTGTTTTTGTGATATTAATTGTACTATTTTTTTTACTTTCTCTTAAATATAATGAAATAAATAAATATACATATATAAATAGTCCTGTCTGAAAAGTGCGTGGTGGCTTGCTGATAAACGGACCAAATGCGGCTGCAAATATGCTCCCTGTAGTCACGGAATGGAATCCCAGGGCGCACCTCTGACTATTTGGAGCCATGTAAGCATTGATAGTCAGTCACCATGCGCTAAAACGGCGAAGGAATGTCGAAGAAAATTGCATAGCACAACGATGTGTAAGAATTTGTATGGTAAGTAAAGTCCGCCAACCCGCACTAGGCCAGCGTGGTGGACTATATGGCCTAATCACTCTCAACAGTACTCTCGATTTTGGAGGAGGCCCGTGCCTTGCAGTGGGACGTATATGGGCTGATACAGCAAAAAAAACATAAACAAACTCTATTTCGCAGTAAATTAGACGACGGGTTTTTTTTGGAATGAATGGCGACACAACAATGCATTTACACTGCTGTTTGGCGGGAGAAATAGATATTGCGATGGTACCTGCCCAGGTGACCTCCAACATATTACGGACCTACCACAAGTAAAACTAACATATAACAATACCTATATAGAAATACAAGGCAATAATCAATATGTTAATCTTATGTATATAGCCAGACAACAATGGTGCCCCAATTCAGCTATATCGCATCTTTAAAATTTGAGTGACGTAATCCAAAAAAAAAGTGCGTGGTGGCCTGTTGGTAAACGGATTAGAAGCGTCTGCCAACATGTTCACGGTGGTCGCGGGGTCAAATCCCAGGGCACACCTCTGAGTTTTCGGAGTCATGTGTGTATTGATTGTCAATCACCACGCACTAAAACGGTGATGGAAAATATCGTGAGGAAACCTGCATACCGTAGCGATTTATAAGAATTTCTATGGTATGTAAGTCCGCCAACTCGCACTAGGCCAGCGTGGTGGACTATATGGTCTAACCACTCTCAATCGTATTCTCGATTGTAGAGTAGGTCCGTGCCCTGCAGTGGGACGTATATGGGCTGATCCATCCAATCCAAAAAAACATGATTTTGGCTTTTAATCATATATTGGCTCAAAATGACTATCTCCATCGACCCTTAAAGAAGGACCTATTGACGCTTGAAAGACATAGCATGTATTATCGGTCTTGTAGATGTATCTTCCATAAGTACAAAATTTCTTATGTTACAAATCTTTAATGAATACTGGTGGTAGGTCTCTCATATGTGAGAGGCCATCTGGGTGGGTACCACCGCAGTGTCTATTTCTCCCGTCAAACAGCAGTGTAAACGCACTGTTGTGTTTCGGGTTGAAGGGCATTGTAGCCAGAGTAACTACTGGACATATTGAGACTTAACATCTTATGTCTCAGGATGGCGAGCGCAGTGGAATGCCAAGCATTGCTTTGTAATTCAAGGTGTTGTTGGGTTTTGCTACTGTTTATGAGCGGTCGTATCGCTTACCATCAGGCGAACGGCATGCTCGTCTCGCCAGTCAAAGCAATAAAAAAAAAAAAAAAATGAATGTTTCCCAAAAAATAAGATGTTTAGTTAGGTCTTAATTGCAATACAACGCACTTGTACTGCAGCGCAGATTTTCAATGGATGGGCAGTGTGCCCTCCGGAGGCTATGTCTACCGGTAACACGTTTGTGCTATTGTTGTATGCACAGTAAATTTTAAAAAAGAAAACAAAATACTAATAAAAGAAAATAAAATGTAAAAAAAGTCCAATTAAATTAAACAACACAACAATTTGTTAACAAAACTCTAATTAATTGTAACAATACTGCAATTATTTAAACATTAATTATTATCACTGATATCATTTACGATTTACCGAAATAACGTTGTTTTGTTGTATTTATAAATAATAACAAAAAACTTGCATACATAACCCCACTTTTTCTCAGACGGGGTAGGCAGAGGTGCTGGTAGCAATCAATAGCACACGATTCGCACCCACGATGATTAGAATAAAAACATTAAATTAATACTTTATCTGATTAGATTATCTATTTATATAACCATAAATATAGTATGGAGTGTTGTATGTGATCCCAAAATAAGGCCGCATAGTAAATACCACTATTAGAATATTCATATTTTTAATCTCTACGATCGGCCTCCATTTACGTCATATTTTCTTGAGAGAAAAAAAAAACAGCCAAGTGCGATTCGGACTCACTCAATGAGGGTTCCGTACAAACCTATAGGTATATATATATATTTATTGCGATGAATAGCGAGACGAGCATGCCGTTCGCCTGATGGTAAGCGATACGACCGCTCATAAACAGTAGCAAAACCAAACAACACCTTGAATTACAAAGTATGGGTTTCATGTAAAACAAATTTGAGTTTCAGTGCTAAGTATGGTAAAGCCCCAATTTTTTTAAATATTTTTTTGAAATTTTTAATAATGTGCACAGAATACATTGACTTACCATGTTTCAACAGTATAGTCCTTATAGTTTCGGTAAAAAGTGGCTGTGACATACGGACGGACAAACAGACAGACAAAAGAGGTAGACAGACAAAAAAGAAGGTTCCATTTAGTGCCATTTGGCTACGGACCCTAAAAACGTAATCTAATTATACGTAAAACGTCGACTAATTAAATTAATGAACGGTTATTAAAAAAAAAAACAATTGCCACGCGTATACTTAAAGCTATAAAAATATTAATAATACATAAATATTCCCAGGCTGGGGATCAAACCTGTAACTTCCAGTACTTAAACCATAAGTTGCCGCCACAAGTTTTAAACTATTTAAAATCTTTGTAAGTATCTTCACAAAGTACTTATTGATGTTAAATTTATTAATAAATTATCGTACTAATTACTTCGTAGAATATTAGCCCTCGTTTAATAAAATATTAATCACAGAAAAGATTCCCCTGTTTCCAAAAAAGAAGCACGTAATTGCCAATTGCCGAGCTCAAAACTCTTCTAAAACAATTGTGAAATAAATAAAAAATCATTTTGTTCTATCATTTAGCAAAAAATGCACACTTAAATACATACATATTTAAAATACGTATTTAACTAAAATATAATAACTCTTATTTATCAATCACTATTAAAATCTAAATGAATTTTTTTTTTTTTCAAAAATAAATTTAATTTCTACTTACCGCACAAAACAACAATAATAACAAACAACTTCATTTTGGATCCACTACACCGATATCACGTCTCCTCGTATTTAAACACTGACTTATACTTCATACAAATAGATTATTCTTCGACAGTGACGTCACCGGCATACTGGTTTCACGCCACGCTAACACGCGCCTCAAAATGTTTCCGCGTGGCTTTAAGGGCGCGATTCCATTGTGCATATTGCAATTATGACGTCACATTTGCGTACAAGTTGCTTATATTGGAAACATGTTTTCGAATGCGTGCAAATTGCATGGAAGTTTTTACTTGAGTACAAGTTGAGAAGTTCGAATTGCGTAGAAAATAATGGATGTAAGACCATGCAACCACAGAGTACTATGTTATATAGGAACGTGCAATTTACTTTTCTGCGCGTTCTATTTGCGCGTCACTTTACTAAAAATGCAAAGTTTAAACTACCCACGCGCAAATTGTAGCTTGTATGCAGGTCAGTTCAAGTTGTAAGCAATTTGCAACTTGAATACAATTAACTTTCCTAATGGAATAAATAATAAATAAATAACACCCGACAGTAACATACATAGTCCTGACCCCACACTAAGATCGAGTCTTGTGTCGTGTGTGTCAGGAACTACGAGAGATTTTACGGTCTCACAAACACCCAGACCCTAAAGAAATATTTGTGGGCCTCACAAACATTTCTCTCGGTGCGGTGATCGAACCCGGGATTAGCTGTAAAATTTTAATTTCTCGATCAAAAGTGATGATAAAACTGTTTTATATGCCTATGGTATTATGACCGTCAAGCCACTTATTTCGGATGGGGACCAAAATGGACGTTGACAATAATAATGTTGTAGATTTCCTTACATACTGTTTTTCTCTGACAGACTGGTAAATATCGAATTTATTCTTCCTGCCCATTGTCATTATTTTTAGCTTCCTAACATTTTAATAACCAAAATATAGAGATGGTTGCTTATGCAATGGTCTTTTGTGGACCATAGATTAGTATTATATACAGAGATAGATGCGCAACTCTACTTTTTATATTTTTCGGCTTGATTTCGCCATCAGAGGGCGCGCTAGGCAAACGCGCGAAATTTCATATTTGTTATGTCAATATTTCAAAATGTGTATCTTTCGTAACCTCTTGTAACCAATATCAAGTTGAAATTGTTTATAATATCAAGATAGTTTATAATATCAACATACAAAACATATGACAGCCTCCGTGGCGCAGTTGGTTAGACGCCGCCTGTATAATGAGAGTCCGCGGGTTCGATCCCCGCACCGAGAGAAATGATTGTGCGGCCCACAAATATTTCTTCCGGGTCTGGGTGTTTGTGAGACCGAAAAGTCTCTCGTAGTTCCTGATACCCACGACACAAGACTCGATCTTAGTGTGGGGTCACGACTATGTATGTGACTGTTGGGTGTTATTTATTATTTATTTATTTATATTTCTTGGTTTAGTGGCACATTACCTCTATTAACAATTCCATTTAAACTACGTAAACGATAATTTCTCGTTCTCACCGGAGCGTGGCGCTAGGATCGAAATAATCGTTTTCAATATTTTTCATCTACGAAGTCGCACCCCTATGTTGTGGACAACGATGTTATAAAAAAATGAGGTCGTCTGGTACTCGTTTGCCATTTAAAGCGAAAGTTCGTCAACGTTAAAAAAACTTGACAGAATAATCATTTTAGGGTTCCGTAACTAAAAGGTAAAAACGGGACCCTGTCTGTCCATATGTCTGTATGTCACCAATCTGTATCTCATAAACTGTGATAGCTAGAAAGCTAAAAAAAAATCACAAATTATGTATTTCCGTTACCACTATAACAAAAATAATAAAAAATCGTATTTTTTGGCGAAGACGCTTAAAATTTTCACAGAATATATAGTTGTATATTACCTTTCAAAATAAATAATTAAATAAATATAAAGTAAATATTAAAAGGGGGCTTCCATACTCGTACAACAAACGTAATTTTTAACTCGATCTTAATAAACGGGAACAAACTACATTTTTAGGGTTTCTCTTATAGATGATGGTACGGAACCCTTCGTGCTCGAGTCCAACGCACATTTGGCCTGTTTTTGTATTTACTATGTACTCGTATATGTATGTATATATATTTAGATATTTAAGGTAGGCAGCGACTTTGTTGTGCTGGTCCCCTGGCACTACGGAGGTCCATGAGCAGCGGTAGCCGCTTACCATCAGGCGGGCCGCTAGCTCGTCTTATATCTATAATTGTATGTATGTGTATATGTATACATATATTATGATTGTGTGCATGTTTATTTGCATATGTATATATCTATGTCCTTTTAATATTCATTCCTTTTACCTTAATTTTCACACAATACGAAGAAGGAAGCTTCTCATAATTTTGTTGATTATATACAGGGTATATCAAGACTGCTACCGAAAACGAAGCCGCATGGCAGTTAAAGAAATAATTTGATAATGTCGATTTATTTCGAAATAATTATTGATGTTACGGTTGTGCCGCTTTTTTGCTCAACTCGCCGCGGGCACCAACGTGCTCCCAGATCACTAGGGGTCAACCCGGCTCCAACCATGTGCAAAAAAGTATCTACTTTTTGGGACGATCCACATTAGCAACACATTATTTCGCGTAGTGTTTTATTTAACCTCAATAAGACTATGGTCCTTTATACTGCACTTTCCACCCCGTTCTGTTATATCTCATCCCATCTCGTTTCTTTCGGTTCTAGGACTCAAGAGGTGTAATCCTGTCCTCTCCTGTTCCATCCCATCTCTTTGAGTCGAAAAAGTAATAAATATATTTCAACACCTTCCCCATTCCACGGGAATACTACATTTTTTGCGGATGAAAATTAGCCTATTTGTTAATCCCGGAAATTTGATAGGTTTGGAGCTAGCTGACACAGCTCCAAACCTAATCAAATTTCGTTAAAACATTTCTGAGATTAATTTGTACAACCGCACACACAAACAGACGAAAATGCTGATCAATGTTTTGTGTTCTATTACATTTACGTTCATACAGTCCCCTCATAAAAGATTTTCTCAAAATTCTTCCAAGTATACATATCGGTTAATTAAAAATTAGTTTATGTTTACAAAATATTATATATAGATGATGTTTTCGGCACATTAGGGCTTAGCCCAGTGGTCACGATCGGTCGGAATACTATGTCGTCACGCCATTTTCATTAAAATCTAATTAATCTAATGTGCTTGGTGATTATAAGGATTTATGTATGTCAGACTTTAGCGCGGTAAAAAAAATGTTAAACCTAGTGATTAATATTTCATTTCATTGACTGATTTTGAACTCTATTTTAGTATTACGCAAGGTTTATTTTCGACAAAAATCCTTACATAGGCATTAGAATTGCGAATTAGTTTTTAATTTCACCGGTAAATGCATGCTTGTGTCATCCCGTGGTGTATCACAAGTATGTCGCTTGAACTAAGGATGTCCATTTAAACTTTAAACATGAAAATAAGGCGCATTACACACCGAAGCGAACCGAGCAACACAGCGACAAGTGACATTCAACAACGTCAAGAATAAAGGCACCAACGGTATGAAGTTGCTAACATAGGCCGGTTGATCGGCGGCTTTGATGTAATGTGCTTGACAATTATAACTTCGCAAAAAACCGACTTCAAAACAAAAAAAAAAAGTAAAAAAAAAAACACTGCAAAGCAAAAAAAAAACGTTTTTCATTGGAATTGTACATGTTGATTAATTTGCTTATAGACTTGAGTAGCCAACAAATCAAAATATATGCGTAACATATTGAAGGACCAAATGACAAGCGCGAGCATCATTTCCGATCAAAGAAAGAATGATCAAAATCGGTTCACAAACTACAGAGATATGAGGTAACAAACACAAAAAACATACAGTCGAATTGAGAACCTCCTCCTTTTTTTGAAGTCGGTAAAAAGTGTGCGAAGCGGTGACTACTGGTATTAAAGAAAATGTCTCTCTCCTTCATTTAAATCCATCCCATGGTTGTCTATAAGATATTTCTTTCGAGCGATAAGACCGCCATTTGTATTTTTATATTTTTATTTCTGTTTAATTATGTTGTTGTTAAGTTTGTGTACAATAAAGATTTAAATAGATAAATAATAATAAAGAGAAACAATTACAGCAACACTATTAAAAATGTCATTGTGTTCATTAAATGATTTTATACGAAGCTATTTCTATACATTTTCGTACGGTCCTGTTTGTTTTGTGATTTAAAATAAACAAAGAGAATATTAACAACAATTAATAAAAATAACAAGTATCTAAACATTTTCCGTCGTAGTATATCGGGTTGACATGTTAATACTAAATTCAGTCTTAGCGCCCTCATTAAAAACAGACTTTTTTTGCCAAGCTATACACAAAAATGGCGGTGGCGTAGTTCTCGGGTTCGAATCCCGGGTTGGGCAAAGTTGTATTGGATTTTTCTATTCATTATCAGTCCAGAGTCAGGAATTTATGCTCGATATGGCGATAGGCTCGCCATCTATCATCGTTGGATGGAACATACAAGGCGAAATGTGGGTGTCCTGGCACCTCTACCTACCCCTTCTGGGAAAAAGGCGTGAGTTTATGTATGTATGTATATACAAAAATACATAAATATAATAAATAAAAACATACAACCAACAGTCACATAAGTAGTCCTGGCCCCACTAAGATCGAGTCTTGTGTCGTGGGTATCAGAAACTACGAGAGACTTTTCGGTCTCACAAACACCCAGACCCGAACAAATACCTGTGGACTACACAAATATTTGTCTTGGTTCGATCCATATCGAATCCGCGGCTTCACATTTCGGTATTTAGATTTTATTTATCATATTATCGTCAATTGGATACATTTCCTTAGTGCTAAAAAGTCCTAATTAGGATATGTCTAGGCCAGGGGTCGGTAACCTGCGGCTCATTCGATACGCCAATACTATCTATTTAAAAAAAATTACTAATAAATCATTTGGCATTGATTAATGATTATTAGGCACCATTTTTATCTCTCAGCCACTTGTCCTTGTTTTTTACAACACCCCTCCTCCATGACAGGGGCCGAACAGTCGTCAGAAAAAACTGTGGCTCTTTAATAACTTAGATATGCTGTAATTTGTAATGTTTACTCTCGACTCAAAAGGTTGCCGACCCCTGGTCTAGACAGCCTTTATAGATCAATTGGTTAGCTGTTTGTATAACTAGACACTGCTGATCGATTATCGCTTTGAGAAAAATATTTGTGTAATCCGTAACATTTGTTTTGGGTCTGGGTGTTGCGACACGGGAATATCTCTCGTAGTTTATGATAACCAGATATGAAGTTCGAATGTTTATGTGTTTGACGTCCGATGTAAATTCAAGTTTTAATTTAGTAAATCAATAATAATGTATATGATACTAATAATTTCTCCGAATAATAATTTCTCATATTATGTGAGAGGCCATCTGGGTGGGTACCACCGCAGTGTCTATTTCTCCCGTCAAACAGCAGTGTAAACGCACTGTTGTGTTTCGGGTTGAAGGGCATTGTAGCCAGAGTAACTACTGGACATATTGAGACTTAACATCTTATGTCTCAGGATGGCGAGCGCAGTGGAATGCCAAGCTTTGTAATTCAAGGTGTTGTTTGGTTTTGCTACTGTCCATGAGCGGTCGTATCGCTTACCATCAGGCGAACGGCATGCTCGTCTCGCTATTCATCGCAACAAAAAAAAAATCAATATTAATCTAGGTATATGGAACTTATCATTTTCTCCGATGTCGCTATCTTTTGCGATATGACTCAGGCTTTTGATTATGTCCACTATGACACTCTCTTAAACAAATTAGAAGCATACGGTGTTCGGGGTAATGTGTATAGTCTCATTAAATCATATTTAAATAACAGAACTCAAATAACCGAAATTAATAGAATTAATATTAAGACAAAAATCGAGCAAATATTTCGATCAGTGGAAAGTAAAGTTCTGTATGGTGTACCACAGGGAAGCGTTCTGGGACCACTTTTGTTTATATTATACATCAATGACATACCTAAATGTATTAATTACCCTATGACACTTTTTGCTGACGATAGCACTATGACAATACCTTGTAAACATATTGACATATATAGAAATGAAATAAATAACTCATTGACATCTGTGATAAATTGGATGGTCAGTCATAACTTGAAAATTAATCTTAGTAAAACAAAAATAGTACATTTCAGTCAACGAATTGCCGACAGTAATAATTTAAATATTTGTTATGATAATAACACTATTGAGGCGGTAAATAGTACAAAATTTTTAGGATTTGAAATTGACAAAAAACTGTGCTGGAAACAACATATAGAAAATCTCTGCAAAAAAAATAAGTAAAGCTGCGTATGCATTGTATATAATGTCATCAACCGTCAATACAGATGCAATTATCACTGCGTATTATGGGCTAGTCGAATCCCATTTACAAAGACGTTATTTTTAAAGCCCAAAAGCAATGCATTCGATCTATGTTTCGTCTCAAAGTAAATGATAGCTGTAAGTCTTTCACACAATTTAAGATATTAACATTGCCGTGTATATACATATTGGAAATGGCGGTATTTGTGAAATCCAATCCGAGTCGTTTCAAACGTCTGGCCGATACTGTCACCCGGAACAGACGCGACAATAACAGACTCCGCTTACATACTGCTAAAACAGCGTTAATGAGCAACAGTGTCTATTGCATGGCACCCGTCATTTATAATAAATTACCAAAAGAATTAAAAGAGTTGGACATATCAATATTTAAAAAGAAGTTGAAAAGCATTTTAGTTGATAAGGTGTATTATGATGTATCAGAATTTTTTATGGAATATAAATGACATTTCGGTACTCTCTAATGAATTGACATTAACATGAACTTGACTTAATAAGATTATTTTAATTTTTAATGATGACAAGACTATGTACCTACTTACTACTTTATTTTTTGTATTTTTGTATAATTGTTCCATTGAAATTTAATAAATTGTAGTGTTAATAATAATAATTAAATAAATTGTAATGCATGTACATAATAATGCAATTTTGCACACCATCTTTTGGTTAAATATGGCTGTACTGTATTTCTTTTTTGTATATTCATCTGTATTATTACCCATATTTGCAAAATAAATATATCTTTATCTTTATCTTTATCTTTATCTTTATCTTTATCCGAACTTAGTCTATGGCCACGACATTCTATAGAGAATTCGAACGTTTTATGGATTAGGAATTCTTACTGGTTTACATACGACGTCCGAATATTCGAACTTCGTTTTAGATTATAGAGAGATCCCCAGGAGTATTTATCTATTTATTATTATTTATAGTCCACCACGCTCGCCTAGTGTGGTTTTGCATAGTCTCTCGTAGTTTCTGATACCCACGACACGAGAGTCGATCTTGGTGAACTTATCGCTATTGAAATATTTGGTGGAGGCCTCTGTTTAGTAATAAACTTCCTGTGTAATCCGTTTTCTTCATAGAAAATCTTTGAGTACGAGACTGTCTCACTGTAACTTCTGTGTCGCAGGATCAACAAGCATGCATTGTAATGTCACCGAGCATTAAAGCTCAGCGAGTCTCCGGGAATGTCTAACTTGTCTTTAACTGCTCAAGACCGGGATGGCTGGTGGACTCGGGGAAGCCTACGTCCAATAGTGGAAGGCAATACACTGACTGCAATATAAATTTTACTGGTGGTAGGCCTCTCATATGTGAGAGGCCGCCTGAGTAGGTATCACTGCAATGTCTATTTCTCCCGCCAAACAGCAGTGTTAATGCATTGTTTTGTTTCATTGGATATTGTAGCTAGAGTAACTACTAGACATACCGAGACTTAACATCTTATGTCTCAGAAAGGCGAGCGCAGTAGCATGCCAAGCATTGTTTTGTAATCCAAGGTATTGTTTGGTTTTGCTACTGTTTATGTGCAGTCGTATCTCGTCATCAGGTGAACGGCATGCTCATCTCGGCATTAATTGCATTAAAAATATATACATATATATAACCCGGGCAAACTACGAGTAATCACACTTCTGCTTATTCATTTATTTAACTTTATATACAAATATATTGTACATAGGCGGATTTAATGCCAGAGGCATTCTCTACCAGTCTACCTTGAGATGGTGCTGAGATAACATGATGCTTACCTCTTTGGGAGTGGCATGAGTTTATTATTTATATGATCATGATTAATAAAGCTTTAATTTATCTCTGTCCGACAAACCACAACACTAAACCATTTTGTATATTAATAAAATAAAAACATAACGATTTAATTTGTCCGATCTTGCGATAGCACTTAATAAGCGTGGGATTTTTCTCATCACGATATAAAATACGTGCTTAAGTGCTTGGTGGCTTGTTGGTAACGGACGAGACGCGGCTGCCAAAATGTTCGCAGTGGGTGCAGGTTCAATTCCCAGTTCACACCTCTGACTTTTCGGAGTCATGTGTGTATTGATAATCAATTACCATGCATTACATCGGTAAAGGAAAACATGAGGAAAACTACATGCAAGAATTTCTATGGCATGTGGTACGCTAATCCGCACTAGACCAACGTGATGGACTATATGGCCTAACCCCTCTCAATCGAACTCTTGATTGTACAGGAGGCGCTTTCCTGCAGTGAAATGTATATGGAATGGTACATATTGGCAAATGCAGGCTGTGTCCAACTAGTCGTTGTGAACTTTCTGTAGGCTTTATGTGGCTGAAGAATGAAGATGATGGTGAAAATCTGAACATATATAACAGTCACCGGCCGTGAAGCGAGAGGCCGCAGGTTCGATTCCCGCACCGATACAAATATTTGTGAGAACCACAGGTATTTGTCCCGAATCTAGGTGTTTGTGAGACCGAAGAGTCTCTCATAATTCCTGATACGCACGACACAACACTCGATCATACTGTGGGGTCAACACTATGTATGTCACTGTTGGGTGTATTTATATACATGAAAGGGGTTATTTTACATTTGTATCAAGTTGCAAAACCATATGCCTAAAGAAGCAGCTCAAATATATTAAACTATTGCGCATTGAAATTACGTAAGATGTAAATAAAAATATTTTTTATTCTAAGAAAACAGTTCTATACACTTAAAAAACGCTATACAGGTATGTACATAGCTATGTATATATTGCTTTATTTATCTTTGACCAAATCCATTTCGACGGCTAACCACGTTTTCTAGTTTGTTTATGAGGCTTTATGTTTTCCATCATTATTGTGGTTTGCGTGACCATTTTGAACCGTACCATTCTCGACGTGCTTTTTAGATCTGAAATAAATACAATAATTCTTTACTAAAAAGTTATACGTGACCGTGAAGCTAACCTTCCCACTCTTGCCATCACAATACCATGCCATCACAATACAATACGTGGTCTCACAACACTCGCTCCTGAGCTCTCATCCACTACCTTCAGCTCGTCAATCCACCGGCCCGCGCGTCACACACTACGCTCCCTGTACGTGCTCTCACAACACTCGCTCCTGAGCTCTCATCCACTACCTTCAGCTCGTCGCTCCACCGGCCCGCGCGTCACACACTACGCTCCCTGTACGTGCTCTCACAACACTCGCTCCTGAGCTCTCATCCACTACCTTCAGCTCATCGCTCCACCGGCCCGCGCGTCACACACTACGCTCCCTGTACGTGCTCTCACAACACTCGCTCCTGAGCTCTCATCCACTACCTTCAGCTCGTCGCTTCAACAGCTCGCGCGTCACATACTACGCTCCCTGTACGTGCTCTCACAACACTCGCTCCTGAGCTCTCATCCACTACCTTCAGCTCGTCGCTTCAACGGCTCGCGCGTCACATACTACGTTCCCTGTACGTGCTCTCACAACACTCGCTCCTGAGCTCTCATCCACTACCTTCGGCTTGTCGCTTCACCGGCCCGCGCGTCACACACTACGCTCTCTGTACATGCTCTCACAACACCCGCTCCTGAGCTCTCATCCGCTACCTTCAGCTCGTCGCTCCACCGGCCCGCGCGTACATACTACGCTTCCTGTACATGCTCTTATGCATCACGCGTACACTCATACTATGCTTACCTGGTAGATAAGAAGTGATTCGATAAGTTGATAAGAGGAGCCTCAACTAGTAGCCAAATGATCAGACTGGCAATAGTACTTGCAACTCCCACACCAAAAACATCTAGCATCTGAGGAAAATTTTAGTTACAGTGAACTCCGAAACAGGATGCATTAAAGTAAAAAGTAACGGTATTTTTTCCCATAGGAACTTACATATAAAATACTTTCTGGTCTTTTTTGCTTTCCTTTATTTACTCTTTGTTTTACTTTTTTTTTTATAAAATACTTATTTTGCATAGGTCCGGCAAACGAGCTAACAGGTCACCTGATAGTAAGTGATCACTGCCGCCAATGAACATTCATAATGCTTGAATTATGGATGTGTTGCCGGCCCATCAAATCGGAAGGGAACGGGATACAGGATGGGAAGATGGCTGTCGAAGCCGACCTCCTGTGAGACAGTGTTACCGCCCCGAACGATACTCTAGGTATGTTTTTGTAACCTTCACAATCGAGTGTGAAAATAATCATAATACTGGGTGCGTGCAGGTGCAAAAAACAAAATCACTTTTGCATTTATTTAGGTAAGAATTTAACGATTGAAAAATTGTATTTTTAAGCGACTTCAAAAGAAGGAGGAGGTTCTCAATTCGACTGTATGTTGCTTTTTTATGTTTGTTACCTCGTTTTAAATAGAAGTGATATTGTACTTACCACGTCCATCATCGCGTATTTGAAAGGGCTTCGCAGAGAGAAGTATTTTTTCTGCATAAATGTCGAGTGGATGGCATAGATCCCGTACGACAACTTGCTGAGTGGCACGAACACCTTCCAACTGAAGAATTTGCTGATGATAGCTGAAAAATCATCAAAATAAATACAATTGTCATACTTACATATTAATACTAATTAAATATCTCCATTGGTGCTAGTGGTTTACTGGTGGCAGGTCTCTTATATGTGAGAGGCTGCCTCAGTAGGTAACACCGCAATGTCTATATTTTGTAGCCAGAGTAACTGCTGGACATATTCATTGCGATAAAAATAAAAAATAAAAGCAAATTGACTATGACTTGAATATTTTCTGAAAATACAAAAGTGTAAGGAGGCCAGGGCCTGAGTTTGGTTCCCAGTTCAGGTACTCTGTGTGCATGTTTTTCCGTATCAAATACTTTGGATAGGTTGGCTAAGACTGCAATTTGCTATCGGGATATTAACAGCCTCACCTCCAGTTCCATATTAAAGTTAGAAATCATCAAAAGGGACTGTGGGTTGCTCTCTGCCTATCCCTTTTGAAGATAAAACAACTTGATGATCATCTAACAACTCTTTTAATTAATTTTAATTTATCTCGTTTTAATTATAACAATAATTTATTCCGTTGTCCCATCTATTATGTAGCAGGAAATATGTTAATTTTAATTATAATTGTGTTTGCCTTCGCTGTACAATGTTATTCTGTCTCATAGTAATAGGTAAATAAAATGTTGCAAGATATTTCCGTTTTTCCCCCTCCTCAATTTTCAAGGTCTTTTTTCTCAGAAAGGAATAAGATCAGTCTATGAGTTCATAGACGCCATCCACTTCCATTTTGACTTGACAAAATTATGAAAATGCACCTGATAATACAGTGTATAACTATCCATTTACGAACAAAGAACAATGGCAACTGTCCATACATTATTTTTATTGAAATTAAAATTAAACGTCTTAAGATGAAAAAAATCTCGTTAGCCAGAGGATTAATTTCTAATTCAACTAGTGTAATAATTGTTGTTAAAGAAACAGGGGAAAAATTGATATTCACATCAGAATTTTTGTGTTTATATACCTACGTCAAACTACGAGTAAAATGGCTGACCGTACTATGAAGTATTGTATTGTGAGGAATATCATTTTCTAGTAAATTAAAAACGTAATAATACACCTGTTCTGTTAGTGGCTTGTGTTATTATTTATATTGGCTTAAAAATATATTTACATTTATCATTAATTAGAGTTGATCTGCCGCAGTCTCAGTTGACAGTTACCTTCAAGTCTCAACATATTTATTATGAATAAATCTAACCATTAAAACAAGATCGGTGATCATAACAATCATAGCATATCACACACAGAAAATATAAAAGTCCGTGAGAATGCATGGATCATACAACGCAATATCAGGTTCCTTATTTCTCAATTATTTTTGACTTCGTCCGGTTTAAATATTTATCAACAATTCATGGAACAGCAACGTCAAAAGTCTATCTTTTTTTTTTACAAAATTATCTTTGTCAATAGTAGGCAGAGAATACCCTGTCTACAATGTCAATCGACTATTTGCTTTGATTATGAATCTTCTAACCAGACTCATTTCATATTCTGAATTTACTTCTTTTTTTAGGACAGATACAATATTATGTTTAGTAACTATTAAAACAAATAAAATATCAATTCAGCATAATTATTTACTAAATTAAAATAACTGACGAATTGCACGAGTTTGCGAATATTATATTGAAGAAAAAAGTTATCTCAAATATAATTACTTTGCTAGATGGCAAACTATTTTAGTCGAATAAATATAAAATGACAGCAGTCACAGCACTAAGCCAATAATAGTTTATAAGTCCGGAATTACTCAAATGACTTTCCATTTTAAAGGTTTTTTTTTCACCCGCTTTGTATAATTCATATCATTATTTGATAAATTGTACAATAATATTGGAAATCGTTTTGTATATATGCCACTTAAAGACGCTCAAATTAAGATCAATCAAAAAATCGCCATTGTTCTTTGGGTAGGTACGTAAGCCATACTTGGGCGCATCAGAGGACGGAAGAACAACGTCAAATTTAAAGATTCTTGTGTATACAGGGTATATCAAGACTGCTACTGAAAACGAAACCGGGTGATAGTTTCAGCGACTTCAGACACAATGCAACAGAAAAAGTTGAAAATAAAAGCGTTTTTTTTTATATGGTCGTATTTGGGTGGTAAATACATTTTTTTTCCTAAAATAATATTGTATACCCTTTTATTTATAAGGACTTTAAGGTATAAAAGAGTTTAAATTATTATTTTATCAAAAACTATGGATTTACCACCAAAAATGATGATATTTAAAAATTCATAAAAAAAAATGTCGCGTTTCTTTGCGAAATTTTTAGTTGCATTGTGTTTGTAGTCACTAAAACTACCACCCGGCTTCGGTTTCGGTTGCAGTCTTTATATAAGTCACCAAAGCCGAAAACGACTAGTAATTTATCATCATCGTATATGCATACTGCGAATGAAAACGAAGCCAGGTGGTAGTTCTAGTGAATACAACCACTACGCAAAACACGTTATTTTTGCCATTTTTTTATACATCGTTTTTGCTCAAATAATAAAAAAATGGATCTCCATTGTTAGTTTAGGAAAATCCACGTATATACGACCCAAACACGACGATAATAAAAAATAACGGTTGTGAAACGAGAGACAGAGAACACGAATGTTCGGATGTTCGACGTCCACGGGTAAGATAAAAGTTTTACACTTCTAAAAATCAATACTATTCTCTATGAAACTTATCATTTATTTTGTAAAGTATTTAGGCATATTCGTACAATGTTCGAACATACATGGTAGTGTCGGAGTATAGAGTTTAGTGAGACCGTAAAGTCTATCATAGTTTCTGATAGCCACGACACAAGACTCGGTTTTCGTGTGGCCATTAGAGAGACTGTTGCGTGTATTTATTTATTTAATATATTCTTTTGTTTTCAATCCAAACTAGATTCATCTTATTTTTCGTATAAACTCTTGCACACCTAAACTCGATGTAGTTATCCTACTGTCCCTTTTTCTACCCACTATGACCTGCCTTTTGCTCAATCCCGTCCTGTCTCGTCTGTCCAGTCACTTCCCAATCCGTCCCGTTCTTTCTCTTTATCATCCATCCCGTCTCATCTCGTGTCTTTACATATCATCCCGACCCATCAAATTAATTCTGTCAGCTATCCCGTCCCTCACATTCAATTCTATCCCATCTCTCCATACCCAAATAGAGCGCCATATGAATTTTTGAGATTAAAATCTCCAGTAGCAGATTATCGCCATGCGGACTCGAATATTCTAACGCCAGTTAATTACAATAATGGGAGATGGTTGCTTATTTTTCAGACAATAGTTTAAAATATTTTTTTACATATTGGTTTGAGCGTGAAGAGCTAACAAACACACAAACATTCATATTTATAATATTATTAGTAAATATGATAAGTGATTTGGTACTCACTGACTTGTGACGAAACAGCAAATAATAATCAGACATTACATAATATATGGTACAAAAAAACACAGTATAAATTGCTTACACTAATAAAATAACAATACATTAATTTTAAATGAATTAACGAGATGATGTGATTTTTTACATACTTGTCATATTTTAGCGCTTTTTTCCCTGAATAGGTTGGCAGATCTAACACCCACATTTCACCTTATATGTTCCGTGTCATGATGGGATAGGGGATGAGCCAATCGCCATATCGGGCATAAACTCCTGGGCCGGTAATGAATAAAAAAATTCTCGTGTCACTTTATTTAACCCGGGATTAGAACCCTTTACAGTCGTTTTTTTATTGCTATGAATAGTGAGACGAGCATGCCATTCGCCTGATGGTAAGCGATGCGACCGCTCATAAACAGTAGCAAAACCAAACAACACCTTGAATTACGAAGCAATGCTTGGCATTCCACTGCGCTCGCCATCCTGAGACATAAGATGTTAAGTCTCAATATGTCCAGTAGTTACTCTGGCTACAATGCCCTTCAACCCGAAACACAACAGTGCGTTAACACTGCTGTTTGACGGGAGAAATAGACACTGCGGTGGTACCCACCCAGATGGCCTCTCACATATGAGAGACCTACCACCAGTGAGAACGGCAAAATGGTTTGTTACATTTACGCGGATTCTACACACGGAAATAATACTATTATGCACGGATGTTATCGCGAATGTGTTGTTTTTTAAGAATTCTATTTATATTGTATTATTAGTATTTTCCCAGGGATATTAAAGTTCGGAAGAGCTAGTCTTAAATCATTAACCAAATGAATAATTTTAAAATTAAACAACAAAATAATGTTCAGTCGATTTATTCTCAGTAATTTATTTTATATTTAATTTGCGCTTTTAAATATTATGCAGTTTGAGTTTTCATTAGAATCAAACTTGAGATAACTTTAAGTATTTTTTGCTATTTGTCATAATGTCGGATATGGTCATCCAATGGAAATATCATGTTTCACTACATAGTATAAAACAAAGTCGCTTTCTCTGTCCCATGTCCCTTTGTATGCTTAAATCTTTAAAACTACGCAACGGATTTTGATGCGGTTTTTAATAGATAGAGTGATTCAAGAGGAAGGTTTATATGTATAATACGTACATATTATTGTACAGAAATCTATTTGTACCCGGGCGAAGCTGGGCCGGGCCGCTAGTATTCAATAAAAAGGCTGTGATTAGTTTTAAAATAAGTGTCTTTTTTTTCTCATTGTTTGCACTACTCCATAATCCAATATTGCAATAATCCAGTCCATCCAAAGGTTGCTTGGAAGAGATCGCAGCTAGCTATAAGGCCTATTGTAGGGCTTTAGTTTTTAATTGTTTTCTAAGGGTCTTTCATTTTGGTGTACAATAAAGCATATGTATAAATAAAATAAAAATGATAGAAGCGGTGACGTATTAACTCAAAAAATATTAAACAAAAACAAACTAAAGATGGATCATTCTTAAAGTCTAGTCTTTTACTGACCTTCATTGTATACAGTCTAATTATAGAATGTTTTTGTACTGTGACTGATTTGGTAATATGTCTTATTTTTTATCGACTTCAAAAACACGAGGACATTCCTAATTGGACTATATGTTGTTTACATTTATTAACTTTAAGATATATATGGCTTTAACCCTTAAAGCTCCAATGTTATTTTGTCAAATTGCACTATTTGTTTATTTTGCTGGAGTAAAGAAAATATTGGGATTATGCGTAATCATTATTTAATTAATTTAACATCTAGACTTTGAAGTAGTGATCTTGTCCTGTCTCTCGTGTTACTATGGACAAAAGATAAAAATATTTGTATCCAACTTCTATTATTAAAAAAATTATTAACGCTTCCTGTGTTTCATCCCACGATGTGACAAGGGGCGAACCTGTTGCCATATCGAGCACAAAGTCCTGACTCTGAGCTGATAATGAATAGAAAAATCCAATATCACTTTGCCCAACCCGGGATTCGAACCCGAGACCTCAGCTTTGTAACCGTACCCTAGTATAACTACGCCACCGAGGCAGTCAAAAATATGTTTTATGTTATGTTTTAAGTTACAATACGATTTTGTATACTTATTTTCTTCGCTATCGTAATCTGAGATGAGATCAAATGTATGTTTATGTCTTAATGGCGTAATTGTTTGTCTATTTTTAAAACGTTTTTTACTAGCCCTCACGATTTCTTCTGATTCATTATAATTGCTTTTTTGTCAATATATGACTTTTTGTAAATATATTAAAAAAAAGAGAAAGAAAGAAAAAAAGAAGACAGTTCGTGTTGCTGAGAGAGTTTCTTGCGCCGCTTCTTCTTCACAGCTACAACACGTTCCGAAGTGGTGGTAGCTGAAATGAACGATTCAAAAGATCGTGTCTATTTGAATAACGAATATTTTGATTTGATTATAATCTGTAGGAATTGATAAATGCGTGGTGTTTGACTAATACAGACATGGTTACGAAAAATGAAAGGTGCGGCCTGGGATTTGAACCCGCGACCTTATCGCAGCGGATCCTGTCGGGCCCATGCCAATAAATCATTTAATCATCAGATAAATCTTCCTTTTATAAACTGCAATTATTAAACTTAACTTGAGCACAATATCTAATTATTCTTAACGCTTGAGTTTTTTTTATTGCAATGTATGGCTAGACGAGCTTGCCATACGTCTGATGCTAACCGATACGACCGCTCATTGATAGTAGCAAAACCAAACAACACCATGAAATCCAAAGCAATGCTTCGCATTCCACTGCGGTCGCCATCCTGAGACATAAGATGTTAAATCTCAATATGTCCAGTAGTTACATTGACTACAGTGTTCTTCAATCTAAAATACAACAGTGCATTTACACTGCTGTTTGGGGAGAGAAATAGACATTGCGGTGGTACCCACCCAGGCGACCTCTCACATATGAGAGATCTACCAGTATAAATTAAATTGTATGTTACTGTGAAGGTCTGAAAGACAAGGCCTGAAAATGAATATTGTCACTACATAGTATAAAACAAAGTCGCTTTCTCTGTCCCTATGATCCTTTGTATGCTCAAATCTTTAAAACTACGCAACGGATTTTGATGAGGTTTTTTTTAATAGATAGAGTGATTCAAGAGGAAGGTTTATATGTATAATACGTACATATTATTGTACAGAAATCTATTTGTACCCGGGTGAAGCTGGGCCGGGCCGCTAGTAAGACTATAAAATACTTACATATACTGCCATATTCCGACAAAGCGATCAAGACGCACAAACATATCGCCCACAGAGGTCTGTTTAGAGCGGTTATCACTGCTGCTTCTACAGGATCTTCATCGCGACCAGCGAAGTAGGATCCGAGGTTTAGAATACATATCATTATGTAAGCTGCCACTGCCGCTCCGATGTAGGACCATGTCTGGAAAGAAAAAAAATACATACATACATAAGAAAGAAAGATATAAATACAAAAATACGACTTATTTGTCACAGACACACAGAAAAATAACATAGAAGTGAAATTAAATTATAATATACTACCTACTATAAAACAATATCTAATAATAGTGATAATACGATAACAAGAATAATAAAACTAAAATTAAACAAAACAATAAATACATAAACATATATGTACATACATATACATGCCTTTCTCCCTGAAGGGGTAGGCACAAGTGCCACCAGGACACTCTAGTTTCGCATTGAGCGTTACGTCCCACGTTGTGGTAGGGGGCGAACCTATAGCTATATCGGGCACATATTCCTGCCTCCGGGCCGATAACTAATATAAAAATCCAATATGACAGCCCGACTTGGGATTCGAACCCGAGACCTCAGCTTTGCAATCATACCGAACTACAACTATGCCACCGAGGCAGTCCCAAAAATACGTCATACATAATATTAACAAACAATCACATTAGCATTCTATAGGACTAAACATACACCATGGAACTCAAATTACTTTGACATATCTTCACTGCCGCCCATTAACATCAAATCGGGAGGATTGCGGGAAGGAAAATAAAGGGAAGAGGGAAGGGGTATTGGACATCAGGCAATCTCACTCGCGGAATAAAACGCGACAGCAAAGCTGTCACTTCACTTTGATTTCCTTTGTCAGTGAAACTGCCCCGTAGGAGCCTGGGGGTTACTCTATACTCCGACACAAGTAACCCCCCAGATAGAATTATTGTCAGAACAATAGTTACAATTTTAATACTCGAGTTAGTAATATTGATTTTTTTACAATTTGTTAAACCCGTGATTTGTGAACACACACACACACTCTTTTACTTTATTTATCGACATTCATAGAATTTATGTACTTATAAATTTTATCAATAAGATTATAAATAAATTATGTCAGTCTGGAGCCAGCCCGGGGGTCATGACCGTCATGACCCCCCCTAGATCCACCATTGCATGTATGCTGAGTCATGACTGACAACAGCGTGGCTCTACCACTTTATAAAAACGTGTTTGATATACATTTTACTTAGAATAAATTACATACATAAACACACGCCTTTTTCCCAGAAGAGATAGGCAGAGATGCCAGGACACCCACATTTCGCCTTGTATGTTCCGTCCCACGATGTGATAGGTGGCGAGCCTATCGTCATATCGGGCACAAATTCCTGACTCTGGGCTGATAATGAACAGAAAAATCCAATATCACTTTGCCCAACCCGGGATCCGAACCCGAGACCTCAGCTTTGAGACCGTACCGTAGGGCAACTACGACACCGAGGCAGTCGAAAATAAAAGTAGTAGTAGAATAAATTAATAATTATAAACAAGTTCTAAATAAATATATGGTTCAAATTCCATATTTTATATATATTTTAATAAAATTAATCGAGTGCATTTGTAAATTCTGTGAATTATATTTCTTATCTCATCTTTTGTTTCATTTTTATAATGACACGGAAATTATGGTAATCGGCAAAGATAAGGATTGATAAAGAAACTCACAATATTTCCTGCACACGGTAATGAGAAATAAAAATCAATGTTTAAAAAATATACACTTTTAATTTAATATTAATTATTTAATTGAAATATTTTATGTAACACGGAAAGTTGAATTAAGTGAGAAAAAATACCAAAAAGTGTGCGATGGCCGGGAATCGAACCCGGATCAACTGCTTGGAAGGCAACTATGCTGACCATTACACCACCATCGCACTTATCAGCTGATGCGAAATTGTGTATTATATTCTAAACCTTAGCACTTCGAGGCAAAAATGATATATAACTTCATTTTAATGTAAATGATGATATAAAATATAGTATATTTATAGAAAATAATCGGTATTAATATTTATATACGCAACCGAAGAATCTTTAAGAAAACCAACATAAATTGGCCTCTTTGTTGTATGAAATTACATTATGAAGAGAGCTCAAGCTGTATATTGTATTCTAATAAACGAATTTAAGTAAAAATTACAATAAAACTACCTAATTTTAATTTTGTGCATTTTAATGGCGGTATTTAAAACTTTAAAAATAATGTGAATTTGTGAGTCTGTCTCAAAATATCTGTCCTTGACCTTTCAGAGTACGATAACCTAATTGTACACCGGACCGCGGAAGTCAATGTTTGAGATCGGGCAATGACTGACCTTTCGAATCTATACTAATATTATAAAGCTGCAGAGTTTGTTTGTTTGAACGCGCTAATCTCTGGAACTACTGGTCCGATTTGAATGATTCTTTCAGTGTTGGGTAGTTCATTTATCGAGGAAGGCTATATATCATCACGCTATGCCCTATAGGAGGAAAGCAGTAGGGATATTTTTAGCAAATACGAGGAAATTTTGTTCGTTTTTCGTGGTCCGAATGGTCGATATTCTAAACTGATAGTCAGAATTAAACATTTTGATTTTGTGTATGCACCCGGGCGGAGCCGGGCCCGACCGCTAGTTTAATAATAAAGATATATCTTCCGCTCTAGGTTTATTCATAATATTGCAATTAATTATGATTATGATGATACGGTATGGTTGCAAAGCTGTGGTCTCGGGTTCGAATCCCGAGTCGGGCCAAGTGATATTGGATTTTTCTATTTATTACCAAGCTAGAATCAAGAATTCGTGCCCGATATGACCTCTCGCCCATATCACATCGTGGAACGGAAAATGCGAGGCGGAACGTGGGTGTCCTGGCATGAGTTTAAATATGTATAATTAATTAGTATAGTTCGCTGTATTGTTAAGGTATATTTTTTCGTGTTCCGGCCACTGCAACTCCTGTGTCGCAGGATCAACAAGCACGCATTGTAATGACACCGAGCACTGAAGCTCGCCGAGTCTCCGGGAATGTCTAACTTGTCTTTAACCGCAACGAAATAACACCTGCGTAACATTGCAATTTTTAAGAATTTTAAGGTATGTAAAGTTCGCCAAACCCCACTAGATCAGCGTGGTGGACTTTATAGCCTAACTACAGTAGTGCAGTGTAAATGCACTGTTGTATTTCGGATTGAAGGGCATTGTAGCTAGAGTAACTACTGGACATATAGAGACTTAAAATCTTATGTCTCAGGATGGCGAGTGCAGTGGAATGCTATCATTGCTTTGTAATTCAAGGCGTTGTTTGGTTTTGCTACTGTTTATGAGCGGTCGTATCGTTTACCATCAGGCGAACGGCATGCTCGTCTCGCCATTCATTGCAATAAAAAAAATAAAAAAAAACCACTTCTCATTAGCAATAGAAATTATGCTTACCTTACTAATAACATTTCTATGGTCCTTAGGTTTGTATTTAGTCATTATATATGCCATTGCCATACCGACCAAATACGCGCCTGCTCGACAATAGCTCTTTACGTAAATTTGGTTTAGTACCTCCTTGGTTCTTGAAATATCGACATCACTGCAATAAAATACACATACATTATTATACATATATTTGTATACATTGTATCTAATCTATACTTACTAAGGTATATCAAGACTGCTACCGAAAACGAAGCCGGGTGGTAGTTTAAGCGACTTCAGACACAATGCAACAGAAAAAGTTGCAAAAAAGTGACAATTTTTTTTTTGTTATTTTTTTCCTATGACCATATTTGGGTGGTAAATACATTTTTTCCTAAAATAATAGTGTTCACCCTTTTATTTATAAATAATCTAGGGTATAAAAGTGTTTAAATTATTATTTTAGCAAAAACTATGGATTTACCACCCAAAAATGACGATATTTAAAAAATCATAAAAAATAATTGTCGCGTTTCTTTGCGAAATTTTTAGTTACATTGTGTTTGTAGTCACTAAAACTACCACCCGGCGTCGTTTTCGGTAGCAATCTTGAGATACCCGGTATATAAAAAGTTTGTTTGTTTGTTCGTCATCTCTAATCTCAGGAACTACTGGTTCAAATTGAAAAGTTCTTTTGGATAGGTAGTTAATTTATTTATCTAGGAATGCTATAGGCTATATATTATTACGCTATGACCTATAGATGGGAAGTAGTAGTGAAAAATATAGCAAAATACATGTAATTTTTATTCGTTTTTAGAGGTCCGATTTAGAATAATGTAGCATTCTTATGCTAATGCTCTAAAGATTTTTCAAAATAGGTTTCAGAGCCTATACAATGCGAACAAATAATCAAATCTTTCCTTTTTATAATATTAGTATACAGGACATATCAAGACTGCTACCGAAAACGAGGCCGGGTGGTAGTTTTAGTGATGTCAGACACAATCCTACTAATTTTTTTGCAACAAAAATAGCTACGATTTTTATTGTTATTTTTGTCCTATTGTCGTATTTTGATGGCATAGTGTACACCCTTTTATTATTGACACTATGGTACGCAAGGGTTTAAATGACTAATGTACCAAAAACTATGGATTTACCAAATACGATGACATTTAAAAAATCCCAAAATAAATTGTCGCGTTCCTTTACGAAAATTTTTATTGCATTGTGTTTGTAGTCACTAAAACTACCACCCGGCTTCGTTTTCGGTAGCAGTCTTGATATATCCTATATGGTTAAATATGGTTAACTTACTGGCATTTATCAAAAGGTATGGCCGGGTAATTATTCCAATACGTGAGCAGTCCAGGAATCATTATCGCTAAAATGGAAACTACTGTGAAAGTTATAAATCCACTTTTCCTGTCCCTTCTGTATATGAAGAAGATGATTGTAGCCAAAACGGCCAATTGGTAGTCAGCAGAGACGTACCACATTATCATATGGCACTGAAATATTAATTAGAAATATTTAATTCAGGGCAAATGTAGCGTGGGACGCCCTCTGGCTAGACTTCACTAGTGGTAGGTCTTTCATATGTGAGAGGCCATCTGGGTAGGTACCACCGAAATGTCTATTTCTCCCGACAAACAGCAGTGTAAATTGCTGTGTTTCGATGTGAAGGACATTGTAGCCAGAGTAACTGCTGCACATATTGAGACTTAACATCTTATGTCTCAGGATGGCGAGCGCAGTGGAATATCAAGCTTCGTAATTCAAGGTGTTGTTTGGTTTTGCTACTATCCATGAGCTGTCGTGTTGCTTACCATCAGGCGGACGGCATGCTCGTCTCGCCATTCATTGCAATAAAAAAAGAGGACCGGCAGCTACTGGATGTATAAAACAGCAGACCGGGCTCTGTGGCGTACCTTGGGAGAGGCCTATATTCAACGGACTCATGATGATGAAATAAATATGACCCTACAGTACATAGTCCTGACCCCACAAAATGATCGAGGCTTCAGTTATCAGGAACTAAGAGAGACTTTGGGCTTCGGGCTCCCCACCACCCAGACTCATAACAAATACCTTTGGATCACACAAATATTTTATAATATAGAGACATATACAAAAAATACCGGAAACTCACTATAGTTTTAGCATCGCTGTTGATCATGAAGAAGTTAAGCCACCAGTATTTACGGCAGTATGCGGTCTCAACACTATTTAGTCTACTCCATAGCGGTCCATCTCCTACCAACTCTGCTACCGTCACTATGTACAACGTAGTTAGTGCGTATGGACCTATTAATCTGAAAATGAACCATGTAGCCAACTAGATTAGTATTACTGGGTAGATTTTATATCGCACCTTTAGAATTAATGTGGCCTAATCCAAATGAAATAGATTTTGGCTTTTAATCACTTATTGGCTCAAAATTACTATCTCCATAGACCCTTAAAGAAGGACCTATTTACGCGTGAAAGACAGAAAGATGTATACTTCGGTCTCCTCGATGTATCTTCCATAAGTACAAAATTTCTTATGTCACAAATCTTCAATAATCGTGTCCGAAAAAACTAAGATTTTTTCACTTACTTCTCTTTAATTCTAAAGGTTCGATATGTGAGATGCCTGAGTAGGTATCACCGTAATGTCTTTTCTCCTGCCAACCAGCAGTTTAAATGTACTTTTGTGCTTTGGTTTGAAGAACATTGTAGCTACTGGACATAATTAAACTTAACTTCTTATATCCCATAATGACGAGCACAGTGGAATGCTAAGCATTGCTTTGTAATACATAGTGTTTGGTTTTGCTACTGTCCCTGAGCGGTCGTATCTCTTACTTTCAGGCGAATAGCATGCTCGTCTTGCCTTTCGTGGATAAAACAAAGTAGTTTATGCAACCAAAACCCACCCAAAGTCACATACATGGTCCTGACCCCACATTCCGATCAATTATAAAATAAAATGTTATTTATTTCTAATTCAGTGAATCCATAGCATGTTAGTAGGATGTGTTTAGTGACTATATTAACAAGGGTATTTTATTTCCTGACCAATTGAGTGTCTTGTGGCGTGGGTATCAGGAACTACGAGCGACTTTTCGATCTCACAAACACCTAGACCCGAGAAAAATATATATTTGTGGGCTTCACTAACATTTGTCTCGGATGCGAGGATCGTATCCTCTCGTTTCAAAGCTGACGTCTAATCAACTCCACCACAGAGGCTATCAAATAATACACAATATTTATACGTACCTGAAATATCGTTTTATCAAGACAATTAGTAGATTCTGCTGACTGTTTATGTTGGCAAGCAGTCCCTTCATGAACAGTAATCCGGACATAGCGAAGAAATTGTCTATTAGCACCTCAAAGTGGATTAGGAAAGAGTATCTGGATTGGATGTCCTGAAAAATATTTAATATATTTATGTACACTTCAGGAGTAAGTCGACAATGTGTGCTCGAGCCTCAATATTCTCAGACCTAGATTTAGGGGTAGACCAAAGAAGCGCTGGGTAGATGTCGTCAAGGAAGATAGGATGGTCAATGGCCTTAATTTTGAAGATACCGAAAATTGGGCGAAATGGACCTTGGCATCTGCCGGGAGAATGTCAGGTACAAGAAGAAAAAGAAGATTTACGTTTTATTGCGTCTGTTCATGCTTCACAGCCAACTTTTATCCAACTACACCATGGATGCCTGCTGTCAATCATATAGATAAACGATGTTTTTCTGCAGCATTAAATAGTTTTTGGTTTTAATTAGATTAAGTTAGATTAAGTGCGTGGTGGCCTGTTGGTAAACGGACCAGATGCGGATGCCAACATGTTCATGGTGGTCGTGGGTTCGAATCCCAGGGACTTGCGGAGTCATGGGTGCATTGATTGTAAATCACCACGCACTTTACCGATGAAGAAAAATATCGTGAGGAACCCTGTATACCGTGGCGATTTGTAAGAATTTCTCTAGTATGTAAAGTCCAATGGGCTAACCACTCTCAATCGCACTCTCGATTGTATAGGAGGCCCGGTCATGTAGTAGGCGTATCTAGGCTGATACAATTAGAAAAGAGAAAACAGATTATTACTAAAGTATAAAACAAACCTCGTCGAGTTGTAAGCTGTTACTGAGAGAAGTTATTGTTAAAAATAAAATGGTGTGCATTCCAATTGTCGCCAATGCTGTGAGGAACCTAACGCCGTTTAGGACAGGGATCTCATCCTTATTCAATTTAGTTAGGTCATTGAAATTCTTCACCATGCAGAAGCATTCGGCTATAGAACCTGCAAGAATAAATACAGAGTTACAAATATATTCCCTATAAACAATCGTTGACGCCTTGGCGTAAGCGATAATTTTTCGTTTGCGCTAGTCTAATTTCAAACATTTATATGGCTGGGATTTGTATACTTGTTTTCTCTGACCACGTGATTTATCAATGTTAAATGTCATTATCATATATTTTTAAGTTTTCTACTGGCGATTAAGATTGTAGAATGGCAACTTGGCTACCCTCCCTGCAGATAGGAGATCAGTTCGGGATTTCCTTCACTGAAGGCGTCGAACCTAAAAAGCCACGGAGGATGTCGTATAGAACTAGTAAAGTCGATCTTTGTATCTATAAATTAGTTCTTAAATGGAATAAACAGAACCACAATTATTTCATAAGTGCCAGAGCAGAACGGCATGGCAAGGGAATTAATTTTTTATCAATGAATGAATAAATTTCATTTTTTAAAATTTGGCTTCGAACGGCGTGTATCGATACCGCGACATTGACTTAAAGCAATGGAATTTATCTCGTATTCCCACGAGATAAGTTTGAATATCTATTAGTAAAAAAATTAACCGTGTGCCATTGCGTCCCGGTCTGCGCGTATATTGTGGTGTTAGTTATTTCTACTTTAACATTCAAATTCGAATACTTACCCAGTGGAGATTTATTATCACATGTTTCCTTAGATTTCAAATAAAATGTGGATGATACAGCTATTAAGGTAAGTACTCCTGCTAATGCACTGAAAAAAAATTAATGTATTATTAAAAAATAATACGATTGAGGAGATTAGGCTATAGTCCACCACAGAGGTCTAGTGCGGGTTGGCGGACTTTACATACCATAGAAATTGTTACAAATCGATAAGGTATGAAGGTAAATTAATGATGTTTGCCTTCAGTCTTCACCGTCGTAATGCTTGGTGGTGCTCGGTATATTGATAAGTGTGCTATATTTCAAATTAACCTGACGTTATGACCCATAGATTAATATATCTAAAATTTTTAATCGCCGGAAAATCAAGTTTAGACTTCGTTATATACAGAGTATATCAAGACTGCTACTGAAAACGAAGCCGGGTGGTAATTTTAGTGACTACAACAACAATGCAAATAATCATTTTTTTGATTTTTTCATATCTTTACTGGTGGTAGGTCTCTCATATGTGAGAGGCCATCTGGGTGGGTACCACCGCAGTGTCTATTTCTCCCGTCAAACAGCAGTGTAAACGCACTGTTGTGTTTCGGATTGAAGGGCATTGTAGCCAGAGTAACTACTGGACATATTGAGACTTAACATCTTATGTCTCAGGATGGCGAGCGCAGTGGAATGCCAAGCATGCTTTGTAATTCAAGGTGTTGTTTGGTTTTGCTACTGTTCATGAGCGGTCGTATCGCTTACCATCAGGCGAACGGCATGCTCGTCTCGCCATTCATAGCAATAAAAAAAAATATCATCCTAATTGGGTGGTAAATACATAGTTTTTTTCTAAAATAATAACACACATAAGTACAGCCTTTTATTTTTAAATACACTATGGTACGCAAGGGATTAAATTATTATTTTAGAAAAAAATCACGGATTACCACCCAAACACAATTCAAAACATCACAAAAAAAAATCGCGTTATTTTGCGAATTTTTCATTTGCTTTTAGTTTGTAGTCACTACAATTACCTTCGTTTTCGGTAGTACTCTTGATATACCCTTTATAGACGAAAGTAATAAATTGTTGTTAAAAATATAGTTTCAACCTACTCACATAAACCCATAAAACTTCCAGTCATATTCTTTGTTATTTTGCTCACAATGTACAGAAATGTGCTGGTGGTCTAATCGCAAGCCTGATAATAGCTTGGCTAAAGCCGATGCTGCTTGGGAACCACAAGATGTGGGTATACATACACCCATAGTCATTTTGTCGAATCTTCTACCGTTTATATTCTTGCTCTGAAATATTAAAAATACACATCAGTCACATCTTATAATCCTTATTCTTTAAAGAAAGAAAGAAAATTAAGAAAGAAAAGAAAGAAAGAAAAAAAGAAAGATTTATATATTGCTGGTATATATAAATACAAATAGCACACAAGAGAGACAAAATAAGAATAACATTTAACAAAAAATACCCAGAAAATTATTACATTTAAAAATACTAATGATGCGATACAATTATAAACATAGTGATAATGGTAAAACTTTAGTTTATTTGTCCAAGATATCAGGGTAGGGAGGGAGTGGGAGGGGAGGGGGAAGGTGTCCCATGTCCCCTGGTACCACTCCCATGAAAAGGTGACGCACCATTCCCAAGAAAAACCAATTTAAGTAACCTAACCTCAAAACACTTGTTTTCAAAACAAACTTGCTTCTGCAACGTCTCCGGCGCTGCGGGAAGTGCGGCCCCTTCGCCCTGCGTAACAAAGGATAGGCATCCACGCTCGCCTCCGCAGCTTCGGCTTGCTGGTCGCCTCCGGCGACCAGCCTCAGCCGCTACGGCTCGCACGGTTGCCTATCCTTCGTTACAGCGGGCGGGGGCTGCTCTCCCTCCGCGCCTCCGGCTTTTTATAAACACTCTAGGGGTGGTATCCAAAAGTCTACGTGAAGTCGGGGTGCCCTAAGTCGGTTTTGAGACAAAGTCGACCTATTTTTCCCACAAAGTGGGTGTTGACGACGCACGCGCACATCATCCCGCGTAGCATATAAGAAACATGTTTTGTAAGGTCTCGTCACGCCACGATCGCAGTATGTGTGGGCGGATTGGGTGCATTTTGTGGTTTTTTGACCTATTTTATTGAATAACTTCGCACCCACCGCTCACACATTAATGATTGATATATCATTTTAAAGGGCGTGACGAGACCTATCTAACGGTGTAAGATACGTGTATATACGAAGGATATTTGAGTAAATAAAGAGGAAAATGACCGCGCCCCATAGTAAAAACGGACCCAAAAATAGGAACGTTTTACGTGGGTCTCCCTATGGTAACGCCTCGGAGTAAATAAGCTGGCAAGCGAAAATGGAAATTCACTGGATCCAGAAGAGCTCTCCGAGGAAGAAACCTGAAGACACCCGAAGCCTCAAGAAACCTCAAGAACCAAGAAGCCTGGAGAAACCTGAAGAAGTACGAAGCGATCCGGACTGCGACGTTGCTTGCCGGCGTCATTGCGATTGAGTACTCCGGGGCTTACCATAGGGCGGGGCGTGGTCGATTCCGCGTATATTTTATATCGTGTGTTTCATTACGTTGCCCGTCCTATACAAACCGCACCTTTCGGAGCGACCTTTCCTAGGGGACTAGGCGTCAAATAGAGTGCTCGAACACGCACCAGGGGGTGCATACGCTGGGCTCCGGCGCCCGAGTTGAGGACTCGGATTCTCGCCCAGTGAAGTCGCGGTGGACCGTCGGTGCCCGTCTCCGGGTTCCCGACCTCCGCACGCCTACAGCTGGTCCTTCGAGCCGGATTGTTCGCCGCACTCAAGATGCCAGTCACCAGAAGCACGAAGGGCGCTCCATCAAGCCTTCCAGCAGCGACGACCACCACGACCCCGACGACCGGCGCGACCACCGCGCCCCGAGTTGAAGGCACGTCGGGATCTACGGTCACCACGACGTGGTCACACGGGACCACAACCACTGCGACGACCGCGACCGAAACTCCTCGCGCACCCGGGCAACGTGAAGACGTACCGGCTGCGACGGTTCGAAGAGGACGATCGACGCGGTCAAGCAGCAAGAGGAAGGAGCTGGAAGCGAGGGCAGAAGTTGCGCGCCTCGAGCATGAGGCGGCGCAAGCAGCGGCAGCGGCCGCTCGAGCGCGACTCGAACTACTTCGAGTCGAAGAGGACGACGACTCGTCTACGGGAACAGGTGAGGATCCAGTCACCAAGGAAGACGACGTGTCGAAGTGGGTGCAAGCAACGACAGCGGCGCCCGTGAAGGAATACGAAGTCGAACCCGTCACCGAAGAGGTCAAGCCCAGCGACGCACCGAAGAGCGACGCATGCGGCTTGGCGGAAGCAATTGTGAAGGCCATCAACGCAGCTCCGCGAGCCGGGACGTCGGCTCCCGCGTTCCTACACGAACTGCCAACGTTCGACGGTACATCGGGAGAATGGATCGCCTTCAACACAGTGTATGAAGACACAGCTTCATTTTTCAGTCGGCCACAGAACATGGCGCGACTGCGGAAGGCCATCAGGGGGATGGCCAGGGATGCGGTGAAGAGCGTCCTATACTCCGACTGCACACCGGAGGAAGTCATGGAAGCCTTGCGCCGCAGATTTGGGAGACCAGACGCACTGGTCTTAGGTGAGTTAGAGAAATTGAAGAGCTTGCCAAGAATTAACGAAAACGCGCGCGACGTGTGTGTCTTCGCGAGCCAAGTCAATAACACCGTCGCGGCGATCCGGGGCTTGAAGAAGCCACAGTATCTCCATTCACCGGAGATAATGAAGAGTATTGTGGACAAGATGCCTGCGGTCATTCGGTACCGATGGTACGACTTCGCCGCAGACAAAGAAGAGGAGGCGCCCGAACTCATCTCAATGATGAAGTTCCTGAACAGGGAGGCCGACAGATGCAGTCCGTATGCAGTACAAGAGGTGGTCCGACCACGGGCTCCTGCGCGACAAGCCGCGCACGCAGCCGTGGACCATCATGAAGAAAGGCCAGTGAAGATGACCTGCTCGCACTGCAACGGCGATCACCGGATGCTGGACTGCCAAGACTTCGGGAGAGCGGCGGTCAAAGACAGGTGGGACTCCGCGAAGAGGAGCCGCCTCTGCTTCAAGTGCCTTCAAGGGAGGCACAGGAAAGAAGACTGTCGGAAGCCGCCGTGCAGGAAGTGCAAGCGCGCGCACCACATACTGCTCCACGAGGAGCGGAGCCCGGTGCGCCGAGAAGAGGCAGTGGAAGACGTGGCCAAAGAAGTGGCGAATAACGTGCGCCTTCCAGTGAACGCGACGGTGGGAGCGAGGGCGTTCCTGAAGATGGTCCCGGTGATCGTACACGGGCCCAAAGGAACAAAGAAGATTATGGCTCTACTGGACGAAGGGTCAACGGTGACCCTTCTCGACTCTGCGGTTGCGGAAGAAGTCGGACTTCGGGGACCACGCGAGAGTCTCACCTTGGAAACCGTCGGAGGCAAGATGGTCTCGAAGGGAGACTCAATGAGGCTGGATGTGCAGCTGAAGGGTGTGCATCAGAAGAAAATGAGGTTGCTGAGGGGCGTGAGAACCATAGACGACATAAGTCTCACGCCCCAGAAAATTGAACAAAGGAGGCTGCGGGAATGCGCGCACCTCAGGAAGATAGCGGATCAACTCCACTACGAAGAAGAGTCTCCAAGGCTGCTAATAGGCCAGGACAACTGGGAGCTCATCGTATCGAAGAGTACCAGGAAAGGAGGCAAGAACCAGCCGGTGGCATCGTACACATTGCTGGGATGGGTGCTCCACGGCCTCGACGGAAGAAGCGCGCGGGCCGTGCGCTATGGAAGGTGCGCACACGTCGCCACGCGAGAGGACGACTTGGAGGCGCTGATGAAAGAACACTTCGCCGTGGAGTCACTCGGCGTACAACCAAGGAGGCCGACAACCGACGCAGACGCCAGAGCCCTGGCGCAGCTAGAGGAGTCCACCAAGCGAACGCCGAGCGGGCGTTACGAAGTCGGGCTCCTCTGGAAGCAGGCGGACAAAGTGTTGCCGGCGAACTATAAGTCCGCAGAGAACAGGCTTAAGTCCATTGAGAAGAAGCTCGACAGGGATCAAGATTTGAAAAAGGAGTATCGACGACAGGTCCAAAACTTGTTGGACAGCGGGTACGCCGAGGAAGCAGGACCGGCAACGGGCACGAGGGTGTGGTACCTGCCACACTTCATGGTAACGCACCCGACCAAGGGGAAGAAGAGGCTGGTGTTCGACGCGGCCGCAAAGTATGAAGGAGAAAGCCTCAACGACGCGCTGTTACCCGGACCGGATCTACTACAGTCGCTGTTCGGCGTCCTATTGCGGTTCCGACAGCGTCCTGTCGCGGTGGTAGCGGACATAAAGGAAATGTTCCTACAGGTAAAAGTGAGGAACGAAGACCGCGACAGCCTTCGTTTCTTGTGGAGACAAGATCGGAGGGACGGGCCGCCGAAAGAGTTCCGGATGAGCTCATTGGTCTTCGGCGCCGCCTGTTCACCGAGCGCCGCGATCTACGTGAAGAATAGGAATGCGGCCGAATTTAAGAACAAGTATCCGGAAGCAGCCGCAGCGGTGGAGAGGAACCACTACATGGACGACTACCTGCAGAGCTTTTACAGCGAGGAAGAAGCCGTCCGAACAGCGAAGGAGGTGGACATGATCCACCGCGCTGCGAGTTTCCAATTGAGAGGCTGGGCGTCGAACAGACCAGGCGTGCTGACCGCACTTGGCCAGCACTCGAAGGACGGCGAGGTGGAGCTGGGCTCCAAGGAAGAAGGCGCATTGGGACTCCGATGGTTCCCGGCGGAAGATTGCTTGGGCTTCCGAGCGCGCCCAGCAAGTGCGGCAATCTTCGAAAGAGCGACGCCGACGAAGCGGCAAGTAACGAGCGCGGTCATGTCAACCTTCGACCCACTGGGATTGGCGGCGCCGATCCTCATACAGGGAAAAGGGCTGATTCAAGACATATGGAGAAGCGGCGTCGGATGGGACGAGCACGTCGGAGCCGAAGAGGAGCGGCAATGGGCAACGTACATCGAGAACCTGCACCTGCTGCAGGACCTACGGTTGCCGCGGTGCATCACGCGCACCGCACACGAGGGGGAGCTTCACGTGTTCACCGACGCCAGCGAAGTGGCCTACGCGTGCGCAGTGTATTGGAGACAGCGGACGGAAGAGGACAAGGGCGACGTCACGTTGCTCGCCGGTAAGGCGAGAGTCACGCCGCTGAAACCCGTCTCCGTGCCACGGTTGGAGCTGCAAGCCGCGCTGCTGGGGACCCGCCTGGCACAGTCCGTCAAAGAGGAGCTCGACTTAGTGGTCACCAAGACCACGTACTGGACGGACTCGAGCACGGTCCTCGCTTGGATCAAGAGCGATCCGCGAACATTCAAGCCATTCGTCGCTCACAGATTGGCCGAGATCGAGGACACAACGAAACCACAACAATGGCGCTGGGTGCCCACGAAGGAGAATCCAGCCGACGACGCGACACGGAAGGTTCCGAAGAATTTCGGCGCGGACCACAGATGGTTCAAGGGTCCGGCTTTCCTGCGCGAGGCCGAAAATAAGTGGCCTCGCGCCCGTCAGTTCGAAGCTCAACGAACAGGGGAAGAGAAAGAGACGCAAACGACGACCGCCGTCAGAGAAAAGGCGAGTAAGTTCGCGACACCATCGCCGGAGAGATTCTCGCGGTGGACCAGATTGGTAAGGGCCACCGCGAGAGTGTTGTTGTTCGTGCGACTGTGCCGAAAGAAGAATGCGATTGGCGCCGTGAACAGGGCGGAGCAAGACCCCGCCTGGAAGCCGTATCAAAGGAAAGGAGCGGCGGAAAAGAAGACCACCGTTCGGGAGCGGATTAACAGAAACCTGCTGCCGCTCGACCCGGACGTGATACGCGAGGCGGAAAGGCTGCTGCTGAAAAGGAGCCAAGAAGAAGATTTTGAAGAGGACATTCGTTGCATCCGCAGCGGGAAGCCGCTACACAAGGGCAGCAGGCTGAGAGGGCTGGCGGTCAACATAGGAGACGATGGGCTTATAAGGATGCACGGGCGCATAGATGCGGCCACCGGCGTCACCGAGGATTACAAGAGGCCCATCGTGCTCGGCGGCAGTCACCGCGTAACGAAACTGTTAATACAGCACTTTCACGAACTGTTGCAGCACGGAAACCACGCGACTGTCCTGAACGAGCTGCGGCAGAGATTCTGGGTGCTAGGATTGCGCTCAGCGGTGCGCCACATCGCGCGCCAGTGCCAGTGGTGCAGAGTACGACGGGGTCAGCCGCAGGAACCGCCGACGGGAGACTTGCCTCCAGAAAGACTGCGACACGGGGCCCCACCGTTCACCCATGCGGCGGTGGACTACTTCGGGCCCATGACCGTCACCGTCGGGCGGCGACACGAGAAGAGGTGGGGCGCGCTGTTCACGTGCATGACAACGAGAGCCGTGCACGTGGAACTGGCCGCGTCCCTATCGGCAGACTCAATGATATTGGCCCTGAGAAGAATGGCGGCAAGAAGAGGTATGCCGGTCACTATCTATAGCGACAACGGCACGAACTTTGTGGGCGCGAATAAGGAGCTACAAGAGGCGGCAGAAGGCCTGAAAAAAGAAGCGTTGGCGACGGCGGCCGAAGAAATGGGCGTGCGGTGGAAGTTTATTCCACCCGGCGCGCCACACATGGGAGGAGCATGGGAGCGCCTGGTCCGCTCCATCAAGACGGCGCTGGCGGCAACGCTACGGGAGCGGTGCCCGAAGGAAGAGGTTCTGCACACGCTGGTCGCGGAGGCAGAACACATAGTGAACTCGAGGCCTCTAGTGGAGGCAGACGACCCGGCGCAAGAAGCCCTAACACCCAACCATTTCCTAATGGGCAGGTCGTGTGGAGCTCGCCGACTGGGAGTGTTCGCGGACGAAGACGCGACGAGCAGGAAGACCTGGAGGGTGGCGCAGCGGCTCACCGACCACTTTTGGAGTCGGTGGGTGAAGGAGTATCTCCCCACTCTCCTGCCGAGAAGAATCGCCGGGCGGTCAGGCGACGGGCGCGATCTGCAGTGCGGGGACACGGTCCTCATAGTGGACTCCGCACTGCCGCGCTGCGTGTGGCCCAGA
The DNA here is from genome assembly GCA_030180105.1 of Hyles lineata. Classification (NCBI taxonomy): domain Eukaryota; kingdom Metazoa; phylum Arthropoda; class Insecta; order Lepidoptera; family Sphingidae; genus Hyles; species Hyles lineata. Next base: position 4,463,602 of record JARJEE010000032.1, on the reverse strand, counting down.
GGCCAAATCATCGCGGCGCACCAGGGACCCGACGGAAGAACCAGGATCGTCGAGGTGCGGACGGCGAACGGCGTGCTGCGGCGACCGAGCACCAAGGCGGTGCTCCTCGTCCCGGCGGCAGCAGCGGCGGCGTCGTCCGACGAAGGAGAAGGTGCTGCGCACGAGGGGGAGAATGTTGACGACGCACGCGCACATCATCCCGCGTAGCATATAAGAAACATGTTTTGTAAGGTCTCGTCACGCCACGATCGCAGTATGTGTGGGCGGATTGGGTGCATTTTGTGGTTTTTTGACCTATTTTATTGAATAACTTCGCACCCACCGCTCACACATTAATGATTGATATATCATTTTAAAGGGCGTGACGAGACCTATCTAACGGTGTAAGATACGTGTATATACGAAGGATATTTGAGTAAATAAAGAGGAAAATGACCGCGCCCCATAGTAAAAACGGACCCAAAAATAGGAACGTTTTACGTGGGTCTCCCTATGGTAACGCCTCGGAGTAAATAAGCTGGCAAGCGAAAATGGAAATTCACTGGATCCAGAAGAGCTCTCCGAGGAAGAAACCTGAAGACACCCGAAGCCTCAAGAAACCTCAAGAACCAAGAAGCCTGGAGAAACCTGAAGAAGTACGAAGCGATCCGGACTGCGACGTTGCTTGCCGGCGTCATTGCGATTGAGTACTCCGGGGCTTACCATAGGGCGGGGCGTGGTCGATTCCGCGTATATTTTATATCGTGTGTTTCATTACGTTGCCCGTCCTATACAAACCGCACCTTTCGGAGCGACCTTTCCTAGGGGACTAGGCGTCAAATAGAGTGCTCGAACACGCACCAGGGGGTGCATACGCTGGGCTCCGGCGCCCGAGTTGAGGACTCGGATTCTCGCCCAGTGAAGTCGCGGTGGAACGTCGGTGCCCGTCTCCGGGTTCCCGACCTCCGCACGCCTACAGTGGGTACACTAACTACCATCGGAACATGATTTCCAAGTTGTTTAGAAAACAAATAAAACAACAAACATCCGTTTTACCTAATATGTGATTTGAGGTTTGAAAATATTTTCATTAATTTCTCGAAAATTATACACCACCTTTTAATAAGAGTGGTATTGTTGTAATCAGGGACTCAATCTCTACCACCTGTGATCACTTTCGCCGCTCTTTGCGTGGCCAAATAAACTAAAGTCTAAACTAAAGTTAGGTTACATTAATTGGTTTTTCTCCGGAATGGTGCGTCACCTTTTCATGGGAGTGGTACCAGGGGACATGGGACACCTTCCTCCTCCCCCCCCACTCCCTCCCAACCCTGATATCTTGGACAGATAAACTAAAGTCCATCCGTGATAATTATTATAGGCATATTATTATGCTAATTGTTCAAACAACAGGTACCCCCATTCAGCTTCATGCTGCAGTATGCAGTACAACTAGATAAGTCTTGTATTAAATGATGAATTGATTATATAGTCATAAAAGTAGATTTTTTTAAATTCTGGCGGAGTATAATGAAAGCACTGCACCTGATGGTAAGCGCAAATGCCGTCCAGGCAGAGGAGATGGCTTTAATGTACTTATGGATAAGACGGTGGTCTCATCCCAATCGATACAATAATGCCGGCCTGCTAAGAGGCTTCTTCACACTACGGTGGAAAGACTCAAGATTACAGAAAGGAGGGAACACGTGTGACGGCAAACAACTCCAAAGCCTGATGGTGCGGCACAAAAAATAATTTGCAAATCTTTTCGATCGCGTCGAAGTGAAGTAAACAAATAATACCGAGAAATATTAAAGCTTACCCATTTTATTGCGGTTTTTGTTTAGAATTTCCAACGTTTCCAAGAATTAAAGAGAGAAAACAAATTTCACGCGGCGGACTGAGGTGTTATTTGTTATACAAGTGTTTTATGATAACTACCTTCATTTTAAGATATTATTAAATTATTTAATAATTAAAATTGAGAATTTATCAAATTAATATTATTTCTGAGAGCAACATTAGTAAGAAGAAGCTGTTAGTAAATAACTTAGGTAAATAATATATCGAATTACATTTAAAGCGGTTTTTTATATCGTTTCAGCGTGAAAAATGATTTAGATTAATGTGTAAGTCGGAACTTTTAAACAATACAATATTGTAATAAATATATTTAGTATATATGAGTGTGTATTTGGGTGCAAAAATATCAGAAATATTTTTAATGCATTTTCATTATCTCATAAGTCCAAGGTCTAATAAGTAAATGTAGAACATATTAACAAAACCGTTGTATTTGAATAAATAATTATCTGTATCTGTATAAGCCCATATACGTCCCACTGCAGCGCACTGCCTGCCCTACAATCGAGTGTACATTGTACGATTGAGAGAGATTAGGCCATATAGTTATTTTAAATTAGTAATAAAATAATAAGTAATTAATAAATTAGTACCAAAATAAGTATGACTTCATGATTACTTAAATTCGTTAACGATAATATTTTACAAACGAGATAATTTGTATGTGAAATGATATAGCAGAATGTCACATTGGTTATATTGCTATGATAAAATCTAAAGGAGCAAAAATAAGATTTTTATTCTATGTTTTTTTTATTCCTGGGCAGCGCAGTTATACCATGGTACGATTACAACGTTGAGGTCTCGGGTTCGAATACAGTATCAGGCAAAGTGTTATTCATTATCTGCTCGGAGTTTCTGTCATTCTATCAGGTATTTATGCCCGTTATCGCGATAGGCTCGTCCCCTATCACATCGTGGGACGGAACACACAAGATGAAACATCGGTGCCCTGGAAGCTCCTTTGCCTACCTCTTCTGGGGACACAATTCTGTATCAACCCATATACGCCCTATTGTAGGACACGGGCCTCCACTACAATTGAAAGTACGATTAAGAGGGGTTAGGCTATAGTGCACCACGCTGGATTAGTGCAGGATGGCATTTACATATTGTCGAAATTCTTAAAATTACCTTGTTAAGAACGCAGTTTTTAACAGTGCAATGTGAGTTTACCTATTTTTAAATAATTTATTTAATTAAGGATATTTTATCACATCATGTGAAACGGATCTTTTAAATCTGTATCTGTATCAGCCCATATACGTCCCACTGCAGGGCACGGGCTTACTCTACAATCGATAGTACAATTAAGAGTGGTTAGAACATATAGTCCACAACGCTGGCCTAGTGCGGGTTGGCGGACTTACAAACCATATAAATTCTTATAAACCGCTACGGTATGCAGGTTTCCTCACGATGGTTTCCTTCACCGTTTTAGTGCGTGGTAATTGACCATCAATACACACTTGACTCCGAAAAGTCAGAGGTGTGCCCTGGGATTTGAACCCACGACCACCGTGAACATGTTGGTAGCCGCGTCTAGTCCGTTTACCAACAGGCCACCACGCGCTAACAGGCCACCAAGCGCTAACAGGCCACCACGCGCTAACAGGCCACCACGCGCTAACAGGCCACCACGCGCAATGTGAGTTTACCTATTTTCAAATAATTTATTTAATTAAGGATATTTTTATCACATCGTGGGAAACGGATATTTTAAATAGAACAAATTAATGATACCTGATAACACCTTTATAGATCCGACCCAGTTTTTTGTCATCCAGTATATAAACTCAAATATTTATCCTGAATTAATAATTCAGATCCCCTTTGAAAATGATTCCTATCAAAGAATATCGAATAGCTATGATTAAATTTTTATGTCAGGAAAAGCATTGAGCCATTTCTGCGAATATAGGAATAAGGATTTTTTCTCAGAATAACCTATACCGGTATGAGAATCATGCATATACTGAAAATTACAATATTTAAATGTACACTAAAAAACATTTATATTGCTTCAATACTCACACTAGTGTATTGATAAGTAGGCTCATAAGGGTCGAAAAGGCCAGATTGGTCGACAGGCTCCTGTTCAATAAGTTTGAAGTCGACGAGGCAGTACTGGGTTTGAAGGTGTCGATGTGTGTCCTTCCATGGAGGGTTGAGGCACTCGTCGTAATTACCCAGCTGGTTTTTGGTGCCGTAGAATGTTCCATAAGGGCGCTGCATTGAATCCCATACTGGAAGAAATTCTTGGTTGTAGAGCTCTGGTCTGATACGGTAAAGTCTAATATACTTAACAGTCAGACAGTTGACTGCCTCGGTGGCGTAGTTGTGCTACGGTTCAGTTACAAAGCTGAGGTCTCGGGTTCGGATCCCGGGTTGGGCAACTGCAGGGCACAGGCCTACTCTACAATCGACAGTACGATTAAGTGGTTATAAAAATACAAAACAATAATAAAAAAATTAAGGTTACTTACTCCAAGTAGCCCATAGCGTGGAATTCTTGACTCCCTGCAGCATCTCAATTAATGATGTATAGCATAAGTCATCCTTCCAATCCTGGCTTTTCAATTCTTCTAGAAAATAATCCACTTCTGGATAAGTTCGTCCTGTGCTTAACAGAATTTCCGAGGTAGCTCCATAACCTGAAAATAAATAATATATTAGATTTACATACCTACATAAACCCACGGCTTTTTCCCAGAAGGGATAGGCAGAGGTGATACCAAAACACTCTTGTTTCACCTTGTGTTCCGTTTTACGATGTGATGCGAGCCTATTGCCATATCAGGCACAAATTTCTTACTCCGGGCTGATAAAGGATAGAAAAATCAATATCGCTTTGCTCGACCTGGGATTCGGACCCGAGACCTCAGTTTTGACATACCGTGGTACAACTGCGTGACTCAGTCAGCAATTTGTATATACTTAGTTCAATTTCGTGAATGGTATGTAATGGAAAATGGTGTTCTGTATATTAGCGCTTAAAATTACTGAGTTACATAATAAATATAAGTCACTATCACATAAGAACCTATTTATCCTATTTTTCTATTATTTGTATAGATCTGTATTAGCCTACGTACTTCCGACTGCAGGGCACGGGCCTCCTCTACAATCGAGAGAACGATTGAAAGTGCTTAGAGTATATAGTCCACCACGCTGGCCTAGTGCGGGTAAGCGGACTGTACATACTATAGAAATTCGTACAAATCGCTATGGTATGCAGGTCACCGTTTTAGTGCGTGGTGATTGACTATTAATACACACATGACACACATTTGAACCCGCGACCACCGTGAACATGTTGGCAGCCACGTCTGGTCCGTTACCAATAGACGATCTCGCACATATATTTTTTTTAATTGATTAGGCTTACCAGCGTTTATCACACTATTACATAAAAACGATCACAAACATTAAACACAAAAGTAAGTATGATACACAATTATAGGTAAACACCACATGCACATTTAACAACCTGACCAGAAACTCAGGTACATCAATAAATTCTTGTTTTACAATACAGACACATTATACTAATTTATAATTTAAAATAATAATAATAATAATGATTAAAAAAAATATGAAAAATTATTCGTCAAAGCTGTAAAAGACAAAATGTCTAAATATTTAGATATGGTACACGAGGTTACCGACATGTGGGATGTTGATTCAACAATTATTGTCCCGATTGTCGTTTCTGCTCATGGGTTGATACCGAAGAGTCTCGACCATCATCTACAGAGGCTTTCAATTGGCTGTTGGGTCAAGGGTCAAATACAGAAGGCAGTATTACTGGACACGGCACGCATTGTGAGGCGGTTCCTCACTTTGTCTCCCTAACCGCCGGTATTTGGGTCTTAAGCTTCACCACCGGAGGGTAAATAAATTATTTTTTATATTTTTATATGTATTTTGTTTTATGTTATATATATAAAAATGTAGAAAAAGAAATTTAAAATAAAGAGAAACATAATAATGAAATTAATGAGAATTGGAAAAATGAGAGGAAAGAGAAATGATTTTTTTTTTGTTAAGTATAACATATTTTATTTATTTATTTATTTATATATGCTTTATTATACACCAAAATGAAATACAAAATACTTAAAAAACTAGACATGATTACAATAGGCTATTATTATTTTAATATAGGTATATTCTAGATCTAGAGTATACAGTATTGAGTATATTAATGGGTCTGTTTGTGAGACCGTCAGGTCTCTCGTAGTTCCTGACACCCACGACACAAGACTCGATCTTAGTGTGGGGTCAGGACTATGTATGTGACTGTTGGGTGTATTTGTTTATTTAATTTCCAAATAATTCAAGCAAAAATATCATGTCGCCACATTTATTTTTTATTTTTAATAAATGGCGTGACGAACGTGCCGTTCGCCTGATGGTAAGCGCTACGACCGCTCATGAACAGTAGCAAAACCAAACAACACCTTGAATTACAAAGCAATGCTTGGCATTCCACTGCGCTCGCCACCATGAGACATAAGATGTTAAGTCTCAATATGTCAAGTAGTTACTCTGGCTACAATGCCCTTCAACCCGAAACACAACAGTGCGTTTACACTGCTGTTTGACGGGAGAAATAGACACTGCGGTGGTACCCACCCAGATGGCCTCTCACATATGAGAGACCTACCACCAGTAAGTTGTTTTATGTTCGATCTCTGTTATTCTGGGTTTCGTATAATTATCTTAAATTTAATTCTAAATGTTTAACTGATTATACTATAAATTGATTTACTTTTTAATGTCAATGTAACTACAAACGTCATATGCATGTTGTGGTCGCCTATTATTGTAATGGTAGTTAGCACGTTATTTAACTATTTTGCTTTATTAGTAGTGCAAATACACATAACGTTGGTGATCCCAATAAAAATAAAATATCGAAAGAGGTTAGATTACAATTAATCACGCAATAGCTTTGCAATTCCCAGTACTTTCTGTATCAGCCCATATACGTCTCACTGCAGGGCACGGGCCTACTCTACAATCGACAGTACGATTGAGAGTGGTTAGGCCACACAGTCCACCACGCTGGCCAAGTGCGGGTTGGCGGACTTACATACCATAGAAATTTTTATAAACCGCTATGGTATGCATGTTTCCTCACGATGTTTTCCTTCACCGTTTTAGTGCGTGGTGATTGACTATCAATACACACAAGACTCCGAAAACTTACTTTACTGGTACATATTTGAATCAAAATAAAAATATTAAATTTAAATTTCGGTCGGACTTAGGTTATTTTCGTTACGGAATTTCTGGATTCGGTCTCCACGCTCAAGGCCTCCGATAGAAGCTATGCAATAGCTTAATAAATAAGCAATTTCGTAGTATACTGGGCAGCCTTATTCATATTAAATTGATTCTTAGCGCCCTCATTAAAAACAATCTTTTTTAAAATGCCTTGGTGGCGTAGTTGTACTACGGTACGCTTACAAAGTTGAGGTCTCGGGTTCGAATCCCGGGTTGGGCAAAGTGATATTGGATTTTTCTATTCATTATCAGACCAGAGTCAGGAATTTGTGCCCGATATGGCGATAGGCTCGCCACCTATCACATCGTGGGTCGGAACATACTGGCGAAATGTGGGTGCCCTGGCACCTCTGCCTACCCCTTCTGGAATAAAGGCGTGAGTTTATGTATGTTTTAAAATGCCATACGTTTTTACACGATGTATCGCTTTACTAAGTTTAATATGGTGGCGAAGTTTGTTAGACGCCGGCTGTGAAACGTGAGGCCACAGGTTCGATCCCCGCATCGAGACAAATTTATGTCATCCACAGGTATTTCGAGTCTGAGTGTGAGACCGAAAAGTCTCTCGTAGTTCCTGATACCCACGACACAAGACTCGATCTTAGTGTGGGGTCAGGCCTTTGTATGTGACTGTTGGGTGTATTTATTTATTTATTTTTATTTAGGGTTTAAATTTTGAAATCACTCACCAATATGAAATAGAAGAAGAATTTGTGCAATCCACATTTTAGTTTAGTAAAAGTAGTGTTTAGTCCAAGACCACTCAGACACGACTAAAATAGATTTCTAAACTTAAGTATTAACCTCAGTATAAACTAGAAATATTTAATGTGTTATTAATGTTTTTAGGGTTACGCTGTAATTTTTTAAACCATACTAAAATGAATAAGTGAGTACTCCCTGCATTGGCATTTCCTGAGTGCTGTAACCAGTCCTTTAAACGAGGTTTATCTGCCTATACAGGCAATAAAAAGGGATAATGTAAGATTCTAATGGAGAATCAATTTTTCATATGAGTCCAGTAGTTTCAGAGCCTCTTCAATGTAAACAATCAAATCTTTCCTCTTTATAATATTAGTATAGATATGATACCCACACTAGGCCAGCGTGGTGGACTATATGGCCTGACCACTCTCAATCGTACTGTCGATTGTAGAGTAGGTTCGTGCCCTGCAGTGGGACGTATATGGCCTGATACAGATGGATATAGGATATATATACTTTTAGATACAGATGAATTTATTAATTCGACCTAGTATGGATCTAGCGTAAAGGAGAATGTCCATTCATAGTATTGGTAAAAAATAATGTAGATCCCGATAACAATACCAGTTAAAATGTATTATAGCATTTTATGGTTTGTACTTGTATTTCATCCCGGGCGGCAGATTTTTATAAAAGTAAGTAATTATTTATTTATTATTTATTTATATACCTATGCTTTATTGTACACCATAAAATAGGAAAAATAACAGATTAAATACTTAAAACTAAAGACATGGTAACAATTGGCGGCCTTATCGCTAGCTCGGATCTCTTCCAGGCAACCTTTGGATGGACTGGATAATAAAGATAATTATCATCACATTTTACATTTTGTTCGCAGAACCGAAGGCAAAAATAATATTGTTATTGAACTTCAAGTTAATTTCTCAAAGAACTCCGATCCTGAGTCGCAATTATATTTATATGTATTGAAAACATAAATTTTTCCCTACACAAAAAAGTAGGTTTCATCGAAGGAAAAAAAAAATCGCACAAAATTAAGTTTCATAGCAAAACGAGCATTCTCAATTATGTCCTTGTACGGAACCATCATGCTATGATTCCACTTCAATTTACAATGGGCATCCTCCATTATGTCCTTGTACGGAACCATCATGCGATGATTCGACTCTAACTTGGCTAGATTTTTTATTATACAGTTATAAAAAAGGTTTGCCATTGAAAGCTCTAAGTTTTTTATCTATACTAATACTTGCGATTTAACCCGACTTCGGCTGGACGTAAGTCAAATTACTCTAATGCTGGCACTTCACATGGCTGTTTGTATTTGCTATTGGGTGTTTGTTGTATTTGGCAAAATAAATGACTTTAAAAGCAAACATGCAAATAGAGGCAAATATGACCATTTATACTTACGTATTTGTTAGTGGCCTTGTTTGTCAAATAGGCAAATAAAGCCACACTTTCTCAATTAAACTTAAATCGTTTGCCAAATATGCCAAATACACAAATACAAATAGCCATGTGAAGTGCCAACATAAACGATACGAGCTTCGAATGTTCGGACGCCGTACGTAAATTTTCACTAATGTGCCTAGATACTCCACAAAATGTTGGAATCTTCTATCGTACGTCCTAACTATAAACTAAGTTCGGAGATAATAAGTATAATAGAGAAAAGTATTGATTTTTAGAAGTGGAAAACTTATATTTTACTCCGGGCGTCGAACATCCGAACACAGAGTAACCCCCCAGGATTCCTGCTATTCCTCAATCAAATATTATCATCTGTACAATGGATTAGCCAAGGAATTGATATAAATAAATACACTCAACAGTCACATACATAGTCCTGCCCCTACACTAAGATCGAGTTTTTTGTTGTGTATAAGGAAATACTAGCGATATTTTGGTCTCACATTTGGCCTGAAATATTTGTAGGACCGGAGATAGAACCTACGGCCTCTAAGTACATCCCGCACCCTTAGTATTAAAGAGACCTAACTAAAAAAAACCATTTATTGGGAAACGTTCTTTAAAGATTTATAACATAAGATCAATTCTATCTTGTCTATTTTTTTTGGATTCGGTCAGTTTAATATTAAAGGTGCGATACAGCCGATATCAATAATCAATCGAAAAATTAGATTGAAGTCAATCTGCATTGTTTTCTACTTTTCGATTGGTCTCTTACCATTATGCCATAGTTTTTTCACTACTGAGATTTATTATTAGCAATATAGTATCAGAAAAAAGATTGAGCTGTCAATCTCAAACGGAAAATTTTAGATTGGGATTGTTTATTGGCAGCGGCTGATAGCCTTCTAACTATCTTCTGGTAAAATCTATGCAAAATGTTATAATAATCGGTTGAGTAATCAAGGCACCATAGCGTAACTAATTCGCAATATAATATACATATTATATAGCATACTAGCGGTCCGGCGCGGCTCCGCCCGTGTACAGATACACTTTGCAAAATAGCGGCCAAAATGTACAATTCCGACAGTCAATTTAGAATATAGGAGCAAAGGATTCCTCACATATCTATTTTGAAACAAATCGGACCACGAAAAACGAATAAAATAACCTCGTGTTTGCTAGATTGTTCACAACTGCTTCCGTCCTATAGGTCATGGCGTGATGATGTGCCTATAACATTCCTCGATAAATTACCTATCCAACACAAAAATATATTTTCAATTCGAACTAGTAGTTCCTGAGACTAGAGGTAACAAACAAACCCTTCAGCTTTATAGATTAGTATAGATTAATAGCTAGGATTGTTCGGTAGAGCGTATTACTTCCATGATTAGAATAATTAATTTTATGAATAAAGACGATGCTTTGAAAAATATCTGTATTCTTATTACAAGACCCAGAACCAGTGGCCGTTCGGTATTACATTTATAATACAGCTGAGAGTTTGTGTGCGCATTTTTTTTATTGCACTGAATGGCGAGACGAGCATGCCGTTCGCCTGATGGTAAGCGATGCAACCGCTCATAAACAGTAGCAAAACCAAACAACACCTTGAATTACAAAGCAATGCTTGGCATTCCACTGCGCTAGCCATCCTGAGACATAAGATTAACATCTTATGCCCAGTAGTTGCCCTGGCTATAATGCCCTTCAATCCGAAACACAACAGTGCATTTACACTGATGTTTGACAGGAGAAATAGACATTGCGGTGGAACTTACCCAGGCGGTCTCTCACATATGAAAGACCTACCACCAGTAAAGTTTAATGGAGAAGATAAGCTACTTATGTTTGGGATAAATGGACGATACCAGGATGCAGTTCCTAATAATGATATAATGTATAATTCACAATAGAGTCTATCTTTTTAGGATCTGTGTGTCAACTTTGTGTCTACAATATACCCGAAGTGTTTGACTAATATTACATACCGGGTGTACCAAGAGTGCTACCGAAAACGAAGCCGGGTGGTAGTTTTGGTGACTACAAACACAATGCGACTAAAAATTTTTGTGATTTTTTAAATATCGTCTTGCTCGGGTGGTAATTTCACGTGCTAAAATAATAATTTAAACCCTTTGCGTACCACAGCGTCTTAAAAAATAAAAGGGTGTATACTATTATGTTACAAAAAAAACGATGTATTTACCACCCAAATACGACGATAGGAAAAAGTAACAAAAAAAAATCGTCGCAGTTATTTACATAAAATTTAGTTGCATTGTGTATGAAGTCACTAAAACTAGCATCCGGCTTCGTTTTCGGTAGCAGTCTTGATATACCCTGTGTATAAAGGTCAAATTTATTTTTAGAGTAGATTGAAAACATGATTGAACCTTGATGCATTTCTGTGGCCGGTTGTCGATTCCTCCTCCGCGCCCCGTCGCGTCGGCGGCGGTCTATCACTACATAGTGTAAAACAAAGTCGCTTTTTCTGTCTCTATGTCTCTTTGTATGCTTAAATCTTTAAAACTACGCAACGGATTTTGATGCGGTTTTTTTAATAGATAGAGTGATTCAAGAGGTAGGTTTTTATGTATGATACGTACATATTATTGTAAAGAAATTTATATGCACCCGGGCGAAGCTGGGTCGGGCCGCTAGTTTAATATACATTAATTATTCAATATGAAAAACAATTCAGAATTAATTTGTTATTTAAATTAAAAGGTTAGAACTATAAATGGATTTTTTTAAGTGTAATAATAACCTTTTCTAGGTCTCATATATGAGAGGCCCCAGGGTCAGCACCAGCTCAATGTTTATTTCTCCCGCCAAACAGAAGTGTAAATGCTCTGTTGTGTTTCGGATTGAAGAAAGTTGTAGATAGATTAAAGAGTAACTACTGGACATACTTATTTATTTAATCCTTTTTTGCACTGTACAGAAATACTAAAAAGATATTACACAATAAAAATAATAGTACAAGTGGCGGCCTTATCACACTAGGTAATTTCTTACAGGCAACCATGGGATGGATATATTAACAGGCTATAGAAAGGGCAGTCTAAGGTGTAAATGAAATAATGATAATCTGCAATTAATAACTAAAAATAAAAATATAACAAATCACACTAATACTATATATATATACATACACAATATACAACATATTGAGACTTAACATCATATTTTCTGTTGCATTGTGTCTCTACTATCCGGCTTCGTTTTCGGTAGCAGCCTTGATATACCCTGTATTATGCAACAAAAACTAGTTTATACGAATCTAAATATAGCAAAAATGTCTACAAAAATAGAATTTGACTTAAACACCTATACTTCCTTATAACTAGTATTAAATGGACAGACATTTGTTATTTTGTTTTTTTTTTAATTCCTATGAATAGCGAGACGAACATGCCGTTCACCTGATGGTAAGCCATACGATCGCTCATAAACAGTAGCAAAACCAAACAACACCTTGAATTACAAAGCAATGCTTGGCATTCCACTGCGCTCGCCATCCTGAGACATAAGATGTTAAGTCTCAATATGTCCAGTAGTTACTCTGGCTACAATGCCCTTCAATCCGAAACACAACAGTACATTTACACTGCTGTTTGACGGGAGAAATAGACACTGCGGTGGTACCCACCCAGATGGCCTCTCACATATGAGAGACCTACCACCAGTATCTCATCAGTTGTATCTCATTTATTGTATTTAGTTGTATAGCAAAATATTAGAATTAAATGTTTTTTTCTAGAAACCAGTCTTTCTCTAAGTATAAAATTACGCACGAAATCATGTTATTATGCCGTTGATAACTTTTAGTTGACGTTCGCAAATATCTTATACAAATAATAAATAAGTAACATTTCAATAGAAAACAAACCAGTGTGAACAAAACTGCGACCTTGCAGAAATATCTGGTGCCATCAAACGCAGACGAAGTTGAGGGATATTTAGCATTTGCTAATTATCACACGTTGACAAATATATGGATAGGTCACAGGGCGAAAAGCGCGTACTGTTACGATGTTAGTGGTGCGCGCGCTCCAGTACGTCTATCTGTATCAGACCATATACGTCCCACTGCAAGGCACGGGCCTTCTCTACAATCGAGAGTACGATTGAGAGTGGTTAGGCCATATAGTCCACCACGCTGGCCTAGTGCGGGTTGGCGGACTTACATACCATAGATTTTTTTATAAATTGCTATGGAATGCAGGTTTCCTCACGACGTTTTCCTTCATCGTTTTTAGTGCGTGGTGATTGACTATTAATACACACATGACTTCGAAAAGTCAGAGGTGTGCCCTGGGATTTAAATCCGCGACCACCGTGAACAGTGGCAGCCGCATCCGGTCCGCTCACCAACAGGCCACCACGCACTTACACTACATTTATAGAGGAGCGTTAATGAAATTAGTCGTCGCTCGGAACGATTTTGAAAATGCTTGCTTGTATGATTTTTTTTTTATTGCTATGAGTGGCGAGACGAGCATGCCGTTCGCCTGATGGTAAGCGATACAACCGCTCATGAACAGTAGCAAAACCAAACAACACTTTGAATTACAAAGCAATGCTTGGCATTCCACTGCGCTCGCCACCCTGAGACATAAGATGTTAAGTCTCAATATGTCCAGTAGTTACTCTGGCTACAATGCCCTTCAACCCGAAACACAACAGTGCGTTTACACTGCTGTTTGACGGGAGAAATAGACATTGCGGTGGTACCCACTCAGATGGCAGATGATGACAGATTTATAGCAATGAAGATAGTATTTTTACACGCTTTATATTAGCTTCACTTGTGTTTGTTCATTTGTTACCGACTATTTTGGGCGCGATTTTGACACACTTTAAAGGTCAGATTTCATTCAAACTTTGAAGATTTGTCGAGGACCGATAATAATTTAATTTGTAACCGATTAGATAAAATCGATTACATGATTTCATATTTATTTTAGCGCGATTATCACTGTCATCTTTTTGAAACACCAAATGTACTGAATGGCCTGTCCTTAGTTTTTAAATCAATGTTATTACAGATGTTTTATACCTAACTTTTCGAATACTGTGTATCCATGAAATAAATTATGTAGAAACTAGCGGCTCGGCCCAGCTTCGCCCGGGTACAGATAGATTTCTGTAAAATAATATGTACGTATTATACATATAAACCTCCCTCTTGGATCACTCTATCTATTAAAAAAACCGCAACAAAATCCGTTGCGTTGTTTTAAAGATTTAAGCATACAAACGAGCGTATTCCCACCTTAAAGGCCGGTAACGCATCTCCATGCCCTTTGGTGTTGCAGATGTCCATGGGCAGCGGTGTTCACTTACCATCAGGTGAACCGCGTGCTCGTTTGCCCCCTATAACATAAAAAAAAAAATAGGGACAGAGCAAGCGACTTTGTTTTATACTATGTAGTGATAATGTAGGGTATAATTACATAAGTTAAAAAGTGCTCGAATGTCACCGCCTGTACGTATTTTTTGTTTATTTCAATGAACGGCGATACGAGCATGCCATTCGCCAGATGGTAAGCGATATGGCCGCTCATGGATTACAAAGCAATGCTTGGCATTCCACTGCGCTCACCATCTTGAGACATAATAGCCCTTCAATCCGAACCACAACAGTGCATTTACACTGCTATTTGACGGGAGATATAGACATTGCGGTGGTACCCACCCAGATGGCCTCTCACATAGGAGAGACCTGCCACCAGTAAAATTTGTATTTACTGCAACATACATTTTAACTAGATATACTCATACCTACGTCAGTATTTTTGCTCGTTATACTGAAATATCACAAACACGATACCGTTGTGAAAGGAGACCATTATTTGCGAACTATTATCTAACTGTATCATATTTAGTATTGTAATGTGGATGTGGCGAAAGTTTCCCTTTACGGAACTTGAACCCGACACTTCGCGAAACAGATGGTGTCTTTGAAGTTAGGCGTGACTGTAGTCGCGGAGATATTTTGGGAAACGTCTAGATGTACCATTGTATATTGTTTCCTTGTGAATAAACGCTGTGGAATTTTGACGCCCGTAATATTAATTTTGGTAGTAATGCCATAGTAACTATAATGTGCAAAAACTTTGAAAAAATATACATACACACATAAACGCCTTTTTCCCAGAAGGGGTAGGCAGAGGTGCCAGGACGCCCACATTTTGCCTTGTATATTCCGTCCCACGATGTGATAGGTGACGAGACTATCGCCATATCGGGCATAAATCCCTGACTCTGGGCTGATAATGAATAGAAAAATCCAATATCACTTTTCCCAACCCGGGATTTGAACCCGAGACCTCAACTTTGTGTGCGTACCGTAATACAACTACGCCATCGAAGCAGTCACAAACATTAGCACATCGCTAAAAACTAAATATTAATTTATAAAACTTAATTACATAGATACATTTGATGAACAGAAAAAGATTGACAAAAATATGATATTGATACAGTGTTTACAATCAATTCGTATCCGGTAATAAATATATCCGTCATACCGGAACGTTCACGAATATGACTGACTGTTGTAATGTATGACAAGGTAAATTACATTTATGTAAATGTTAAATAATTAATCACTACATAGTATAAAACAAAGTCGCTTTCTCTGTCCCTATGTCCCTTTGTATGCTTAAATCTTAAAAACAACGCAACGGATTTTGATGCGGTTTTTTTTAATAGATAGAGTGATTCAAGAGAAAGGTTTATGTGTATAATACGAGCATATTATTGCACAGAAATCTATTTGTACCCGGGCGAAGCTGGGCCGGGCCGCTAGTTATAATATATACTAGACATTATTTCAAAGTAATTTACATGAATTTCTCGTATTTATCTCCGAGAATGTCCACGATAACAAACTCTTTCCCGTGTGTGTATTCACCGGCCACAGACGGTCGACAAGGGTCAGTAGATAATTTAACTCTAAATTCACTTTTTCGTCATAATTTTTATCCGAATGAAGTCCTCTGTTTTATGTAAACCCTACACTTTTTTTAAAATATAGGTCTGGCAAACGAGAAACCTTATGAAGATTACGAGAAAACTTTACTGGTGGTAGGTCTCTCATATGTGAAAGGCCATCTGGGTGGGTACCACCGCAGTGTCTATTTCTCCCGTCAAACACCAGTGTAAATGCAATGTTGTGTTTCGGATTGAAGGGCATTGTGGCCAGAGTAACTACTGGACATATTGAGACTTAACATCTTATGTTTCAGGATCGCGAGCGCAGTGGAATGCCAGCATTGCTTTGTAATTCAAGGTGTTGTTTGGTTTTGCTACTGTTTGTGAGCGGTCGTGTCGCTTACCATCAGGCGAACGGCATATCGCTATTCATCGCAATAAAGAAAAGAAAAAGAAAAAAAACCGGTCACCTGATGGTATATCATCACTGCCGCGCATGAATATCCAAAATGCTTGGATCATAGATGTGTTGCCGGCCCATCAAATGCGAAAGAAAATCAAAAGCGAAGTCAATATACAACATTGCCGATGCCAATAATCTACTTTCTTCGCAATTAATACTACAATGAAAATATTATAATTAAAATTACATTATATTAAAAAAATCCTGTGACTAAACAACAACTTTACGATTTCGTATATGTTTTACATATTTAATATTACGATGTTATATACGCGGAAATAATGTAACAACATTTGCGCTACTTTTAAAATAATGTTTTATTTATTTTATTTGTTTACTATATTTATTAGAATCTCCTCTCCAACGAAGGTGACACATTATATTATATATACAAAAAAATACGTTTTAATATTTATATATTTTTATATACATAAAATCAAAAAATCTTAAAGCGATAAGACCGCCAGTTATATCACCAACGTTATGTTTCTTTAACTATTGTTTTCTTCTTCTTTTTTTTCTTTTGTTTTTCGTCTTTTGTTTATCCTTTATATATGGTGTTATAATAAAGAGTTATTATTATTATTATTATTATCAAAATCTCACACAGGAAGTCCAATACTCAAAAGTTTGCCCCAGCTTACGTTCGCACACCTGAACCAATCAAAAACGTCATAGAAATACCTTCAAATACGCGGAAATAGAGTCAATATTCGGAGACGTACCGGCCACCGGATATCGGGTGACGCCGGGGTGACCCGAGTACGGCGAAACCGCATTTACCATCATCTATTCATTGCTGATTACTTGAATTTCAGTCCCAGCCGGGTAAAATATTGATTGCTGAGTTAATGTGCAAATTGTGGCCATTTGATCGTCTGGAATCACTACATAGTATAAAACAAAGTCGCTTTCTCTGTCCCTATGTCCCTTTGTATGCTTAAATCTTTAAAACTACGCAACGGATTTTGATGCGGTTTTTTTAATAGATAGAGTGATTCAAGAGGAAGGTTTGTATGTATTATACGTACATATTATTGTAGAGAAATCTATTTGTACCCGGGCGAAGCTGGGCCGGGCCGCTAGTTTGAAATAAGACTATTATGTACGGATTTTATCGCGGATTTCGTTTCATTTAAATTTTTTCTAACTTCCCGTTTCGATTACTTTCGTAGTCACGGAGCGGTCTGTAAAGTAATCGAAACGTCGGGAAGTTAAACCATGTAAAAATTAAGAAACTAAATCCGCGATAGAATTCGTGAATAATAGTCTTATTTCAATGTGTAAATCTAAGAAACCATTATGTCTGGAATTTGGTTGTTAATGTAAAGACTGTTAGTATGATCTATGATCGTTGTTTATCACACTAGTAGTGCCACTATTGACACAAAGTTTTGTAGTATCATGCAGCCTCCATAGCGCAGTTGGTTGAACGCCGGCTATGAAACGAGAGGCTGCGGGTTCGATCCCCGCACCGAGACATATGTTTGTGAAACCCACAACTATTAATCTCGGGTCTGGGTGTTTGTGTGACTGAAAAGTCTCTAGTATCCTGATACCCACGACATATGACTTAATTGATCTTAATGTGAGGTCTGAATTATGTATGTGACTGTTGGGTGTATTTATTTATAAGTAGGGGCGAGCCTTTTTATTGCATTGGTAAGACAAACGAGCAAGTCTATCCTCATAGTCCTAAATATATTCTATGGATACAATAAACACCAAATTGTTTAGCGTTTATGTTTCGTAATTATTTAACACCATGTACTAACAATTATATATTTTATCAAAAACATTTGTTCAAACCGACTATTCCGAAAATCTTGCATAAAATATAATGCTATTAACAAAAGTGGAGCCAATTAATCTAATAAAACAGCCAGGTGATCTCACAATTCATGAAATCCGCCAAAATGTGAACGATTAAACTCGAATTACCGCCATTTATGCACATAACCATAGATGATAGAATATTATCCAAAAACTGTGTAGTAGTTAATAAGCCCGCCTAATAAGCTACACATAAGAGAAAACGAGAGCTCTATTCAACCAGTCGTTACAAGTACAATCAAAATAAATAATTTGATATTTGAAATTCCTAATAAACATAAGGAAGCCGTAGTATTTCGCTCACTTCCTGAGCGCGGTGTCTTCCTGAAAGCAATTAAGGATATCCCGTCTCTTCGTCGGTTTCCGCGGCGCCATAGCAACATCGTCAGTTAATTTCGCGTAGGAAGCCATGGAATTGCTTTTGTGATTAACAATCTTATAGTTAATCGGATATTCTAAATGTCATGTTTATGTGTTTGACTGTATTCACAAAAGGTTTGTTATTAAAAGTATCTATTTCTGCATTTGTTTCAGCCCATGTACGTCCCACTGCAAGCCACGAGCCTTTTCTACTATCGAGAGTACGATTGTGAGGGATTAGGCCATATACTCCGCTCTGGCCTAGTGCGGGTAGCCGGACATTACATACCATAGAAATTCTTACAATTCGCTATGGTATGCAGGTTGTTATTTTGGTGTCTTCCTTTACCGTTATAGTGCGTGGTGATTGACTGTCAATACACACATGACTCCCGAAAAGTCAGAGGTGTGCCGTATTTAAACCCGCGACTAGGGCAAAAAAGTATTTGGATTCAATAGGGTTGTGTCCAAGATTAGGGTTTGAGCAATATGTATTGATTCCTAAAAAGTATCGCTTATAAAAAAATAAATTTGAAAACAGCATCTAAATTGGATGTAAAATGACTGATATATTTCTAATAGTGCGGTGGAGACACTAGTTGTCTCTTTCGCACGCGTGCACCTTGTGCAAAAAAGACGTCACGTCGTGCATGTTGCATCCTTTTCTATTACTCCTACCAACAACTTTTAGGTCTGTAACTTGCCTATTACTTAAGAGATTTTTTTCTGATTATGATTATGCATAACGTAACCTTCCGATTTAAATCATAGTAAAAAAATATGACACTAGCCTATTGCACTTACTTTAAATGCGTTATAGTCAATGTATGTTTCCAATTTTTATATGCGTCCACGAGTTTGTGTATTCAAGACAAGTAGTTTAGGTTAAGTAGGTCGGTCAGGCAAGTCTAACTTTGAACGACAGATTAATCGCCGATTCAAACTAAATTGGGGAGCGTTGGGAAAACTTGAGGGTTAACTAATTTAATGTATTTACACCAATGCCTAAAGTCTTAAGTCTTTAAATGTTGTTGCTAATGATAGTTCACTGATACGTTTGCCTCTAACTATAAGCTTCTTATTAATAAACGTATTAATTTTTTTACAAAGCAATACGACCGCTCATAAACAGTAGCAAAACCAAAGAACACCTTGAATTACAAAGGAATGCTTGGCATTCCACTGCGCTCGCCATACTGAGACATAAAGATGTTAAGTCTCAATATGTCCAGTAATTACTCTGGCTAAAATGCCCTCCAATCCGAAACACAACAGTGCATTCACACTGCTGTTTGACGGGAGAAACAGACTCTGCAGTGGTACTCACCCAGATGGCCTCTCACATATGAGAGACCTACACCAGTAAATTTTAATTTACTTCTTGTATGTTAAACCTTTGTTATACGAGTGTGTGCGTTGTCTTGTGTGACTAATAAATTTGTTTTCTTTCTTTTCTTTCTTAGAATTATTTTGTCCGGTCAGTTTTCAACAAGTCGATGTGGAGATCCTTGGGGAAGGCCTATGTTCAAAAGTGGACTTCCTGTGGCTGGAGAGAAGAGAAGAATAAGAAGAATATTATTTTATTGTGCCTCGGTGGCGGAGTTGTACTACGGTATGGTTACAACGCTAAGGTCTCAGGTTCGCATCCCGGGTCGGGCAATGTGGTATTGGATTTTACATTTCAGTATCCGCCCGGAGTCTGAAAGGTGTGTTCGATATGGTGATAGACTCGCCCCCCATCACATCGAGGGATGGAACTCACGAGGTGAAAGCGAGTGTCCTGGTATTACCTCTGGCTACCTCTTTTGAGGAAACGGCGTGAGTTTATGTAGGTTTGAATGTTATTTATGAAAAGACATGTTTTTTTTCAATTCAACTTAACCAGCCTACTCTATAACCACGATTTTGTTTAAACTTAACATAAAGATTGGAAACATTAAATTTTGATACTTGATAACGGTAAAATAGCGCAAGATCCTACTATTTAACTAGGAATAGATCTACCGCCGTACTCAGAGACATTTGATGTCAAACGAATAATTACTTAGTGTTGATTTTACGAACAGAATCTATACTAAGGAACAATTTAATTGGCATTACACGACTCTGAGTGCGTTCGTTAGACAGTGTAATTTTTCATGTTTTATTAATTTTGATTTATTTAGTAGATATTGACTATATTTTACATGAATTTTGTGAGTTCGAACTTCCATTGCTATTCAAAACCAATAAAGCATTATTATTATCTGAATTTCAGCTCTAACTTTTCGAAGTCATGTGTGTATTGATAGTCAATCACCACGCACTAAAACGGTGAAGGAAAACATCGTGAGGAAATTTGCATACCATAGCGGTTTACAAGAATTTAAATGGTATGTGAAGTCCGCCTACCCATATTGGGCCAGCGCGGCGTGGTGGACTATATGGCTCAACCACTCTCACCCCTACTCTCGATTGTAGAGGAGGCCCGTGCCCTATAGTGGGACGTACATAATATATGAACTGATACAGACACAGAATGAAACTATGTATCAAGATTTGTCCATCGGACTCTAAAGTAACGTAATTTGTGACAATTATAACTGAATACTTAAATTACATACTAAGAAGTTTAAAGTTAAAACAACTTAGTCTAAAGTTCTGTGTGCGTAACTTTGCAGACTTATCTAAGGATATACATATTTTGCTATTCAGAGCTTAGAATGTCTAGACTTTGTGAAGGTACATACACAAAGTATGTCTGACACCATATTTTTGCATAATAAGCTAAATATGAAGAATTAAACAGGCTGGCATAATTTTCTCTCATTGTAAACTTTATTTGCATTTCATCATTTTAACGCTAGCTTTTGCCCGCAACTTTATCTGCGTTATTATCAGTATAAAATGTTTTAAGTACTTAAAATTTATACTCAGGTTTTTTTCACCTCCATTCTCCTCTTTTTTATTTATTTATTTACTTTTCGGAAAGCTTACAGACTAATAACAAAAATATAATATCTTACTATTTAATCCTATTGCTAATTACAAGCCTTCACCTATAGATATGCAAATAATTTACAAAAAACAACTTCTTCATCTTTTCCCAACTTTCACCACCGTTATTTTCACTTTACAAACAGACACTTCAATTTTATTTATATGTTAAAATCACTTTTAATCGCACGCTTTTAATCACTACGCCAATCTATAAAAAAATAAAACAAAAAATAGTAATATATGGAAATACTTACTGGTGGTAAGTCTGTCATATGTGAAAGGCCGCCAGGATAGGTGTAATGTCTGTTTTTCCCGCCAAATAGCAGTGTAAATATACATTTGTGTTTCGGGTTGAAGCCAGAGTAATTGCTGGACATATTGAGGCTGAACATCTTATGTCTCAGGATTGCAAGCGCAGTGGAATACTAAGCATTGCTTTATAATTCATGGTGGCGTGTGGTCTTATTACTATCCATGAGCGGTCGTATCGCTTATCATCAGGTGAAAAGCATGCTCATCTCGCCATTCAGTGCAATAAAAAACCAAAACAAGTGCTCTAATTTAATCTTTGTAACATTTGTAGTTAATCACTGTATAGTAAACTGGTTTTGAAAAGAGCTTCTAGTGAAACTATTTTCTGTATGGCGATTAAGTTGCGGTTAAGTTTCGATCTGCAACTCCTGTGTCGCAGAATCAACAGTGTCACGCAATGCAATAACAGCGAGCACTGAAGCTCGACGAGTCTCCGGGAATGTATAACTTGTCGTTAACCCGCAACGAAAATAATTATGAAGTAAATAATAGGAGTTGAAAATATTTTTGTCCACTTCCCTCCGTAGTAAAGGGGTGACAAATCAATGGACTAAAGAAGTAAATAACCTCTGATAGAGACCCTGATAAAAATCGGGAGGAGAGCTGGAAAGAAAAAATGTTGGGAAGGAGAAAGGGGTCTTGTGCATATCGGGCTTATGCTATAGACCTCTCCCCATTATTTTGCCTTCCCATTCCTCTCTCATTAAAAACGCCAGCTGCGTATCCACGGTCTAAAGGTTTGGTTGTTTGCCGGACTTTTGTAACAAGAAATACTACTGGAAGTCATATCACACTTTATTTTATTTTATTTATTTATTTATTTTGAATACCAACAGCTTAAATATAAAAAAATGAATGACAGCTTAGTAACTAATAGCTAATTACAGGGTTTCACAGATATAACAATATAAACACATAACATTAAAATCATAATTACATGATTATTTAAGCAATGAAAGAAAGGCTCAGTAACCGTCTTGCTTTGGTAATGCTTGTGGTATGTGGGTCAAAGTGGTTGCTTAAATATTACAATTTGAGAACCACAAGCAGAAAAAAACATCGCGATTTGTAAGAATTTTTATGGAGTATAAAGACAGTAAAACAGATTAGACCATTGCGTTGAGTATAGCCTAACTCCTCTCCATCGTACTCTCTTAATAATGCACTGTAATTAGACGTATATGTATACAGTAACAGATTACTCCTTTACCCCTAACATACGCAACAGGCGTATCAAATAAAAATTAATTAAACCCGGCTAATTACCCCGGCTGTTGCGAGCCACATTTCCGAACAAATACATCGGAACCGGCCGCGTGGACGACCGAAATTAATTACTCTATGAATATTAAACGGTGGCCAGAGATTTCTATTCGGCGTGCGATGTAAGCTGAAGACAGGTTAGCTAATCTATTATTTATCTTTTTTTATTTCAATGAACGGCGAGACTAGCAGGCCATTCGCCTGATTGTAAGCCATATGACCGCTCTTGACAGTAGCAAAACCAAACAACACCATGAATTACAAAGCAATGTTTGGCATTCCACTGCGCTCGCGTTCCTGAGACATAAGATGTTAAGTCTCTATATGTCCAGTAGTTACTCTGGCTAAAATGTCCTTCAAATCGAAACACAACAGTGCATTTACACTGCTGTTCGGCGAGAGATATAGACAATACGGTGGCCTCTCACATATGAGGGACCTACCACCAGTAAACTTAATGAATAATTTCATTGCGGGTTAAATACAAGTTATACATTCCCGGAGACTCAGCGAGCTTCAATGCTCGGTGTCATTACAATGCGTGCCGCTGTTGATCCTGCGACACAGGAGTTGCAGTGGTGGGTGTGAGGGCGGGACAGTCTCCATATAAATATAAACACTTGTAAACATATATATGAATATACACATACTTGCAATCAGGGGCGTCGCCAGCCAATGGCCCAGGGGGAGGTAAATAATATGGAGAATGAGAAAAGTATAAATTCTTGAAAAAGAGCACATTAAGCTTTTCACTTGTAGTACGAGCCTTACATCTACAGCGATGTGCAAAATAATCACCGTATAGTAGGCAAGTCAAGTCAAAGATTTTGGTTGTTTTACATTTGGCATTTTTTTTTTACTCTCTCATTGGGGGGGGGGGGGGGGGAGCAGTTGCCTCTACCTGCCCCCCCTTTGGCGACGCCCTTGCTTGCAATACATACACACACAAACTATTTTTTTTACTTATTGCAAATCCTAATTATTCATATCGTAAGCTCATAAGTACATGACGTAAGTAACGTATGTTTTTGTTATTCATATGTGTGAAATCAGTTCTTTTTAGACAGCTATACAGAACGGTTGCGTCGTACTGTTGCTCTAGCTCTTACTCGGGTAAAGTGCTGACGCAGCAATCACGCCGTCGCGACGGGCTGCGCACCGCGATCGCCGCGATGACCCAGAAATTATTTCTGCAACGCATGCGAAACATCGACAAAAACAACTAACAACTGTTAAGGCCAAGCTATATTAATTATATCAATTAATATGGCCAAACCGAAAAACACTATCACCATTAAGACTGAAACGGAACAAGTGTTGTACCAGCTGTACAATGAAGAAAAACATCTCCGTGAAAAATTGGAATGCTTAGTTAATGAGCTCCAAATAAAAGTAGAAAACCTTCAGCAACAACTGCGTAAAGCAGAAGAAGGCAACAAAAAAGAAGCCTGCCTCAAACCAGGAGTCAGTAAAGAAGTCCCCTCTGAAGTTCAATACGAAACCGATGATGAGGAACTCGCGAGAGAAACTGAGTGGATACGACAAGAGAGTAGAAAGAAAAGAAAGCGGAACTTAACACCTTCCCCATCACAACAAGTCGAGCCCAACAAAAAAGTCCCGGAGAAGCCCAAGGAAAAGAAGGCACTTCTACCGCCTCCTATCGTTGTGGAAGGAATCAAGAACTTCCAGAAATTTTATGATTTTCTCAGTGACAGTATTCCTAGTGAATCATTCAATATTAAAATGATGAAAGGCGATATGGCCAAAATAAATACCAAAAGCGAGAACTCGTACAAGGCCACCACTAAACTACTAGTAGACAACAAAAATCACTGGCACTCGTATGAGAATAAACAAGACAGACCGATCAGAGTAATGGCAAAAAATCTTCACCACACGTATGTACCGGGAAGAATTATTGAAGACCTTAAAACTAAAGGCTTTAAAATAACGGAAGCAGTAAATAAACTAAGCTGGAGGACTAAAGAACCTCTCAATATGTTTATGCTGTCATTCGAAAAAGAAGAAGACATAAACAATATCTATAATATCAGCTCAATTCTCGGCTGCAAAGTGGAAATACAGCCAATCAAAACATCTAAACTGATTCCACAATGCAAGAAATGTCAAGCATACGGCCATACTCAAAAATACTGTAGTAAGGAGCCTAGATGCGTTAAATGTACGGGTAAGCATCTTACTCGTGACTGCCCAAAACCAGCGGATGCTAAACCAAAATGCATACACTGTGGTGAACCACATCCTGCTAATTATCGAGGGTGCATAGTAGCCAAAGAACTTCAAAATATGAAAAATAAGGTGATGAAGAGTAGTAAAAATACAATTAAAACACCAGACACCATTAGACCTAAAAAAATAATAAACACTCAAAGTGTTAAAAAAAATGTGACTTACTCACAAATGGCAAAAGCTGGACAGATGCAGTCAATACAGCCACAAGTTCTGCCACAGTCACAACAAAAACCACAACCACAAGATTACAATATTGAAGACAAAATCAACAAAATTCTGAATTTTATGACTTCATTCGATAATCGCCTAAAAAAGCTGGAGCATAGCACCAAAACTGCTATCTTACCAAATACCAAACAATGATGCTTAAAATCATAGCTTGGAATGCCAATGGACTACTTCAACACCTGAATGAAATAGAATACGTCCTAACCACTGAAAACTTCGATGTCTGCCTCATATCAGAGTCGCACTGTACGAAAGAAACAATAATAAAAATAAAAGGATACAAAGTTTACCATGCCTTGCATCCTTACAACACACCAAGGGGGGGCAGTTCTCTCATAATAAAAGATAACATTTGTCACTACGAACAATGCAAGATAGAGGATGAAGACATACAAGCTGTGGCGGTTTGTATACAGACAAAACGCTATCCTGTTACTATATCAGCTATATACTCCCCACCTAGGTATTCACTAAAGGCTGAGCGGTATATGCATATGTTTAAACAACTTGGCTCCAGGTTTATACTCGGTGGTGACTTCAATGCAAAAAATACCTTCTGGGGATCTAGACTCACGACAACAAAAGGTAGAGAATTATTATCAGCCGCTAGAGAACTCAAATGTGATGTGATATCTACAGGAAAGCCTACTTACTGGCCTACGGATACCTCAAAGATCCCAGACCTAATAGACTTTTTTATCTTAAAAAATCTCCCCCTCGATACTCTACATATTGAGGAGGGCTATGACATGAGTTCAGATCATTCGCCGATCATCTTAACTTTATCCGCTGGAAAAATTCAAAAGGAAAGTCATCCCTCGTTATCAAATAGATACACTGACTGGAAAAGCTTCAAGATAGATTTAGAATCTATAATTGATCTAAAAGTTCCGCTTAAAAATTTGGAGCAACTCGAACAAGACCTGAGACAGTTTATAGTAAACATACAACAATGTGCCTGGCGCAATACACTTGTGGCTAGGTTAAGAGTTAGAGGCAACTCTTACCCAGTAGAAATCAGGGACCTTATAGCGGAAAAAAGGAAACAAAGAAAACAATGGCAAACAAACAGATTTCCTAAGGACAAACAAATTTATAACACACTCGCAAAAAGGCTCACAAGAGAAATAAAACGCTTCAAAGACGAATCGATGAATACCTATCTTCGTGGGCTATCTAGTGACCGTATGTCAGATTATTCTCTGTGGAAAGCTACCAGACATATTAAAAAACCAATTATGCAAGTCCCTCCTATCAAAACAACAAATGGAAACTGGGCCATAAACAATGAACAAAAAGCAAATATATTTGCTGAACACCTAGAGCACATATTTAAACCAAATGAAGGTACTGTATTGGACTTCACCCTAAACAACGTATCACAAGATAACCATCCAATAAAATTGGTTACACCAAGGGAGGTAACAAATGAAATTAAAAAAATAAATCAAAAGAAA
The DNA here is from genome assembly GCA_030180105.1 of Hyles lineata. NCBI lineage: Eukaryota > Metazoa > Arthropoda > Insecta > Lepidoptera > Sphingidae > Hyles > Hyles lineata. The sequence goes on along the minus strand of JARJEE010000032.1, from coordinate 4,436,227 downwards.
TCTCCGGGTTACGATCTGATTACAGGAGAAGTACTGATCAATCTACCGCGCAAAGCAGTTGTCAAACTGACTACTTTGATAAATGCCTCGTTCAGACTGAAACATGTACCTGACATTTGGAAATTTGCTGAAGTAATTATGATACCAAAGCCTGGTAAGCCTCCTCATGACGTGAAATCCTATAGGCCAATTTCCTTGTTACCAGTAATGGCTAAGCTATATGAAAAAATACTTTTGAAAAGGCTTAAGCCTGTTATAGAAGAGCGGAAACTAATCCCAGACTACCAATTCGGATTTAGAGAAAAACATTCGACAATAGACCAAGTCCACCGGATAACTAATTTAATAGAAAAGGCTCTAGAAGAGAAAAAAGTTTGCTCAACGGTATTCCTAGACGTGGCACAAGCATTTGACAAGGTTTGGCACCACGGCCTCATTTATAAACTTAAGAAAATGCTGCCCAAGCAGTTCTCAGACATACTGGAATCTTACATTTCTGATAGAATGTTTCGTATCAAACATGAAGATTCTTATTCAGAAATTAAGCATATAGAAGCTGGAGTACCACAGGGAAGTGTACTAGGTCCGGTCCTGTACTTATTATACACCTGTGATATTCCTAAAATAGAAAACAATGCCATTGCAACTTTCGCAGACGATACGGCAATTTTAGCCACAGGATCGACTCACGAAGAAGCAGTGGATAAAGTGCAAACAGCTGTCAATGTCATTTCCAATTGGACTGAAAAATGGCGTTTGAAAATAAATGAATCAAAATCAGTTCATATTGACTTCACCAACAAAAAGCCAAAGTATGAGCCTGTGTTCATTAACGGTAAAACTATACCATATGAAAATACGGCTAAATACCTTGGTATGACTCTGGACGCAAAGCTACGCTGGAAGGCACACGTCAAAAAGAAGCGCGACGAACTAGAAATTCGCTACAGGAATATGTATTGGCTACTTGGTAAACACTCTTCGTTGTCAGTACACAACAAAATACTTTTGTACAAACAAGTCCTTATGCCTGTATGGACTTATGGTATACAGTTGTGGGGATGTACCAAACCAAGCAACATGCAAATAATACAGCGTTTTCAAAACAAAGTACTGCGGAACATAGTAAACGTCCCATGGTACGTAAGAAATGAAGATCTTCATCGGGACCTCAAGGTAGACTTCGTTAGAAATATTGTAAAAAAGTATGCTGAAGCTCATGAACATAGGCTTCAACATCACGTGAACGTCGAGGCTATCCAGCTCCTCGATAACACGGACCTAGTGAGAAGACTGAAAAGGACAAAACCTTTCGAGTTAGTGATGAACAGTTAGTGAAACATAGTGCAGTGAGTGCTAGTGAAAAAGAACACGCGAACATTGTGTCTTCCCCTTAATAGAGACAATAAGAAACGTGTTATTGGACATATTCTTAGTCGTAATCTCTTTAGAAGTTTAGGTTAAATTTAAATAACTTATTAGTCATAAGGCTAGATCGTTATTGAAATGTTGTATTACGGCATTCGCCATAACACAACATTTAAAAAAAAAAAAAAAAAAAAAAAAATATGTGTGAAATATATGAAAGGTAAGATGCAAGACGTTCTAGAAAGATCTGATCTTTACTATTATAAAGCTTGTATCCAGACTGCGACTGACAACAGACATCAAATGGTAGTTTCAGGAAAGAAAGTGACCCATCATTTATAACTACGTCGCAACATAAATTTAAATACTAATTTTGTCTAAACAATCCTGAGAATTATTATATTTTTTACTGAACTATTTGTCGTAATACAAGCAAGCATTTTCAGAATCGTTGCGAGAGACGACTAATTTCAATAAAGCCATACTAGAGGCGCACTGAAGCGCCGCACCACTTACGTGGGAACACTAAGCGCTCTTTGCCCTGTCCATATATTTATAGCAATACTGTAGCGATAAGACCGCCATTTGTATTTTTAAACTATTTGTTTTGTGTCTGTATATTGTATTTTTACAGTAAAAATTTTAATAATAATAATAAATAATACTGCTTGCAGATATTTTTCCATTCCACTCCGTACCAGATACTTTTTGTTTTCGCACAAAATCTTGTACACCTAAAACCGACGTAACTGTCCAACCGTTCCATTCCATCCCTACATGACCTGTCCTGCTCAATCCCGTCACGTCCTATCAATATATATTTTCGCGTCATATTTAACTATTACAAAAGTAATAATGTCAACATGCCTACCCGCTTCCGCTCATAACTTGCGCCTCAAATCAAACTACACGGGAATATCGATGTTACACGTAATTGGGGACACGGGCGGCGCGTTGAGACATGTTTTTAAACGCGTGTTTTGTGGCCCCGCTGACGACCGCCCAATTATAGGCGGCTGATGAATTTTAATGATCAATTTTAGGTGATTCCCGTGACGTTGTGTGATCAAATTAATGGTTTAATGTTGACTTTGTGGTTTATGGAGTTATGTCAGCTTGTTTGACGTAATTGTTTACAGTGGCCAATGATATTGCTTTGGTAATGCTTGTGGTATGTGGGTCAAAGTGGTTGCTTAAACATTACAATATGAGATCCACTAGCAGGAAAATAACATCGAGATTTGTAAGAATTTTTATAGAGTGTAAAGACAGTAAAAAGCACTAGACCAGCGCGTTAAATATGGCCTAACCCCTCTCCACCGTAATCTCTTAGATAATGCATTGTAATTAGACATATATGTATACAGTAACAGATTACTCCTTTACCCCTATGGTCAATGATATTACGGGCACGATAGTGGAAAAACGGTGGGACACGTAATAGTATTACGTTTCGGTACCAATCTAAGGATATGCGTGTATTTAATTTAAAGGGCCTTATTAATTAATTTTAAAATCTAATTTAGGTTACCAATATTTGGTCCCTTTTGTATACATTTTGAATTAAATTTGAGCTAGGAAGACAAAACATTAAATATGTAACTAAACATACATACCTACATAAACTCAAGCATGTTTTCCCAGAGAGGGTAGGCAGAAGACACCCACATTTCGCCTTTTGTATGTTCCGTCCCACGATGTGGTATGCGATCATCATGCGTATCACTGCCCGACCCGGGATTCGATCCCGAGATTCCAGCTTTGTAATCGTACTGTAGCACAAGTCCACCGAAGCTGTCGATAACTAAAATAGGTTTTATAAATGTCAATGAATAAAACGGTAAGTATTTTATTCGTTTTATAAGTCTTCTTCATTTTGAATTTACGAAAAATACAGTAAGTAGTAATAAATAATTACACCCAACAGTCATATACGAGAAGATAGATTTACTGGTGGTAGGTCTCTCATATGTGAGAGGCCATCTGGGTGGGTACCACCGCAGTGTCTATTTCTCCCGTCAAACAGCAGTGTAAATGCACTGTTGTGTTTCGGATTGAAGGGCATTGTAGCCAGGGGAACTACTGGACATATTGAGACTTAACATCTTATGTCTCATGATGGCGAGTGCAGTGGAATGCCAAGCATTGCTTTGTAATTCAAGGTGTTGTTTGGTTTTGCTATTGTTTATGAGCGGTCGTATCGTTTACCATCAGGCGAATGGCAAGCTCCTCTCGCTATTCATAGCATTAAAAAAAAGATAGTCCTGACCCCACATTAAGATCGAGTGTTGTTGTTTGGTGGGTATCAAGAACTACGAGAGACTTTTCGGTCTCACAATCACCCAGACCCGTAGCAAATGCCGGTGAATCAAACAAATATTTGTATTGGTGCGGGGGTCGAACCCGCGACCTCTCGTTTCACAGCCGCCGCGGCGTCTAACCAACTGCGTCACGGAGGCTGTCAAATGAAGTATATAAATAAATATGTTGCATTACCTAGGCTTGCATAGTTTCGATTTAATTTTAATTTCTTTGAATTTTATTATATAAGCATTTTCTTGGCAATAAGAAATAGCAATAACTTCGAGTATTTCTACGTTTAGCGTAACGAGAACTGTAATTTTGACACCAAACTCAATATTAGTTTCTTAAGTATATTATAGTTTCTCACAAATATTAGTTTCTTTGCCTAAATAAAACACATATCACACCAGTAAGATAGCCTTAAAAATATGATTTTATAACTTCTTAGTTGAGTTTATATCATACTGGGTATTTTAGGCGAATTTATCACTTGGAATCTCTACCTTAGACTTACCGTTATAAAGTTATGTATTCTACTGAATAGATCTACTGAATACTGATATTACAGTGATTATTTAAAAATATATATATATATATATATAACATACTTTCCCATTTGGAAATAAAGAACACCATAAACTTTATTTTCATACTTCAGATATGACTCACTTACGTCGAAACATTTGTCCTTTATTTAACCCTCACTAAAAGAAAATTTTCAAGAATTTAATCTTTACTTTTATCCGATAAAAATTCAATCTATTCCATATAATATAAAATAATTTCCAAAGCCATGACAATCCCATAAAAACCACATAAACGGCGGGGCATTATCAGGTATCGATATTGCCAACAATGGATTTTAATACCATTTAATTTGTTGTTTTCGCCCGTCCATTTCGGCTCGATTTAACTTTAATTCCCACTCAATTTCGAGCCTCATTTGTATTTACGACTATGGGAGAGCCACTTTAATGCAGATTATTTTTGTCGGTTTTTATGTAATGCAGGATATGAACTCATTTTGACAGCATCTGTGTGGCTTTCCGTTATCACCGTGCCGCATTGCCGAGTGCTGTTATGTATTGCAGTAGACGAGCGCTCTCCGCGCTGTCACCGACGCGGCGTATAGCCGAGTCCTGTTATGTAGTGCAGTAGACGAGCGCTCTCCGCGCTGTCAGCGACGCGGTGTATAGCCGAGTGCTGTTATGTAGTGCAGTAGACGAGCGCTCTCCGCGCTGTCACCGACGCGGCGTATAGCCGAGTGCTGTTATGTAGTGCAGTAGACGAGCGCTCTCCGCGCTGTCACCGACGCGGCGTATAGCCGAGTGCTGTTATGTAGTGCAGTAGACGAGCGCTCTCCGCGCTGTCACCGACGCGGCGTATAGCCGAGTGCTGTTATGTAGTGCAGTAGACGAGCGCTCTCCGCGCTGTCAGCGACGCGGTGTATAGCCGAGTGCTGTTATGTAGTGCAGTAGACGAGCGCTCTCCGCGCTGTCACCGACGCGGCGTATAGCCGAGTGCTGTTATGTAGTGCAGTAGACGAGCGCTCTCCGCGCTGTCACCGACGCGGCGTATAGCCGAGTGCTGTAATGTAGTGCAGTAGACGAGCGCTCTCCGCGCTGTCACCGACGCGGCGTAAAGCCGAGTGCTGTAATGTAGTGCAGTAGACGAGCGCTCTCCGCGCTGTCATTGACGCGGCGAATAGCCGAGTGTTAGGTAGGTATTGCGGTAGCCCAACGTTTCCTTATTTGACAGATGAAATACGCAACTTATTTTAGTACTTTTATACAAACTTCCAATATAATAATTCCCAAATATGAAGTACAAATATGAAATAATCCACGATATGTTGTAGCCGAGAGCCATTCAGCGGTTTGTAATAAAATCCGTTGCCAACACAAATAAATTGAGGCATTTATGACCGCGCATATCTGTGTGTTTGTTCCTTACATTTCCTGTGATTGTAGCGGCTAGCAGAGCGCTAACAATGATAAAATACGGAATTCTGCGTAATATATTCATATTTGATTTTAGGTTGAAATATGAATATATTTACATATTCTGTGTGCCGAGTATATGAATGCCTCGGAAGGAAATTGTGTTTCTATATTGATCCCATCGTTTAAAGATTATAAATTTGATAAAGCAATGTAATAATTATTATATATAATACTAATATTGCTCGCGGTGTCGCTCGCGTGAAATAGTTTTGCCAGGTGAAAGTCTCGCTATTTTTTTAAGAATCAGAAATAACCTGTAGCCTAGCTTTTTTCTATAAATAAACTAACACTAATTTTTTTTAATTTAAACAGTTTGTTCCTGAGCTTAGCGCGCGTACAAACAAACAAACTCTTCAGCTTTGTGTATTAATATAGATTCATATGATGATATGTTTTGGTTTTATTTGGTATAGCCACAATAAAACGTGTTAATATTTAATATCGTATTCGGCCTTGGAACATATGCTAATCAATAAGCAATTATGTACTGGTAATGTACCGTGGAATAGTGGGTAATAAAATTCGCAAATGATAAAAGCAATTAGCATATATTATATTCGATTTGCAAAATATTATTTTAATTATGTTTTTTTTTCCTGTTGAAATAAAACTATTATTTACGGATTTTATCGTGGATTTGGTTTAATTTTCGCAGTTTTTGACTTCCCGACGCGACGTTTCGATCACTTTGCAGTTTTCATGGTCACGGGGCGGACCGAGGTATTAGTCATCTGCTCAGTGACTGTTACAATTGAAGTACCCTTATTTTACAATTATGAATTTTAAAAAGTTAATTAAAAAGTGAATTGGTGTTGGCGTTCCGATCTACGTAATATCAAAATTTTTGTGTCAGACTAATGAAATTGTATCTAATTAATACACATTATACAGGATGTCTTTGATAAGAGTACTCCATTTTTAACAGGATGTTCAAAAATATGTTTTTTTTTTCTTAACCTATCTAATCCCTCTGCTGGGAAGAGCCCCCCACCATTTTCTCTCCACAACTCGCGCTTCAAAAAAATTCCAGGCCACGTGGGCTCGAAAGCATCCAGGTCGTCTCGCCAGCGTTTCTTAGGTCTTAAATATAGTAAATAATAACTCTGACTTTTCGGACTCATTTATGTACTGATAGTCAATCACCACGCACTAAAACGGTGAAGAAAAACATCGTGAGGAAACCTGCATACCATAGCGATTTACAAGAGTTTCTGTGGCAGGTAAAGTCCGCCAAGCACATGGTGGGTCATTATTTTCTAACCACTCTCAATCCTACTCTTGATTGTAGAGGAGGCCCGTGCCCTGCAGTGGGACGTATATGGACTGATACAGATAATAATATAGTAATAATGAATATAGTATATAAAAAAAATTGTGTCGCATTTTTATTGCGATATTTCGTTGTATTGTCTCAAGTCACAAAGTAGCTTTTGTTCTAATGTTTTGCACATGGCTTCATTTTCAAATTATGGTCACACCCTGTATAATGTTTGTGTAATTCGACCTCCAAACGTATTGGTCCCAGACACTACGTCACAGATAATGAGAGAGAACGAGATAATCCGTTAGTGTTTAGATCCAAACAGCCAGTTGATACCGTAATGAGACCCTAATGAACATGCGACTCGGTACGCAAATGAAGATTTAGCATTGTTCATGATGTATGGATTCTGTGCCGTGTAATGGGTAAAATAATAGAAAGTGATGTGAATTATACAGGGTGTATCAAGACAGACAATGATCGGGTGATAGTTTTAGTTTTCTGGGAAAAAGGCGTGAGTTTATGTATGTACTTCAAAATGTTTAAATGTAGGTAGTTAAAATATACTTAGCAAAGAAGTTATAAACTTTTTAATTTTGATGTAAATATATTATTCATGACATGTCTGGTTATATTAAAAATAACATACATTTAAATTACAAATAAACTGTGTATATTATTTGTCACTAGCGGCCCGGCCCAGCTTCGCCCGGGTACAAATAGATTTCTGTACAATAATATGTACGTATTATACATATAAACCTCCCTCTTGAATCACTCTATCTATTAAAGAAAACCGCATCAAAATCCGTTGCGTAGTTTTAAAGATTTAAGCATACAAAGGGACATAAGGACAGAGAAAGCGACTTTGTTTTATACTATGCAGTGATAGTCAACCACAGCAGTCTCCGTCTGCCTACGTAGACATTCATCTACATTTCTATGACACTAAATACTTGTTCCTTTTTATAATTCTCACATATTTAAAAAATTACATTAAAATTAAAACCGTATTTTCAACTCCAAAATCCGTGAGACACATAGCACCGAACAATTCAGTCTCACATTGAGATAAGGAGCGGATGGTATGCTCATATTACGTCCCTCTGACCCCCTCCCTCCGTACTTCACCCCCTCCAACTCCCGCCACTAACCCTAGTTTTGCACAGAATTTTCAAGCCCGCATAACTCACTGTTTAGAATTCTTGTGTTGAAATGTGTGAGAATATTTACATTAGACATTGTGAGGTGATTATTTTGAGTCTATCTGTGAATTCTTACATAAACTTTTTTTAAATTCAATGATTTTTTTATTTTAGTTTATTTTTCCCACAATTCAGGTTATGATGAGAAAATAAATATTGAGCCTCCGGTGATCCTTGTTACAAGAAACTAAAGCTGTCGTTTTGGGACCGTGATGCAATATTTTATCGTGCAATTCCTTCTGTACATACATAAACATCACGAATGTACCCCACAGAGGTGGGCAGAGACTATGCTCGATCCTAACATACTACTTTCGCTTTATCCACTTTCATTATTATCTTCATGCATTTTCACTGGTGATATTGCTGTGTATGTTCCGTCCCACGATGTGATGGCGAGGCTATCGTCATATCGGACGCAAATTACCGACTCTGTGCTGATAATGAACAGAAAAAAGTATTCGGGATTTGAACCGTATCAGCTTTGTAATCCTACTGTACAACCACTACGTCACCACGGCAGTTGATTAGAAATATTAAATGATAATTTTCGTCATTTATTTAATTTTTATATATAATTATGTAAATGGAATACAATTGTATTGTTTACCTTTTTTTAAAAATAATTAGTATTCAAGAAAACAATGTCATTTGACATCAATTTAATTACAATTTATAAAGAAATAATGATAATAATTATTGTAAAATAATTAAACCCAGCCGCAGTCAGTTAAACGCCGCCTATGAAGCGAAACGCCGTGGGTTCGATCCCCGCATCGAGATAAATGTTTGTGCAGCCCACAAATATTTATTTCTATTTTATGTTTGTAAGTCCGATAAGTCTCTCGTAGTTCCTGATACCCAAGACAAAAGACTCGATCTTAGTGTGGGGTCAGGACTACGTATGTGACTGTTAGGTGTTATTTATTTGTTTATTATGTATAGTCACGAATTGGATCCAAAATGGCGGTAAGCTCGACCCCTATTATGGAACAGAACTTACAAAATGAAAAGTATGTATCTTGGTAGCTCCTCTGCCTACCTCTTCTAGGAAAAAGGCGTGAGTTCATACACGTATTTTCCTTCGTTAAATTCACGCAATTTCAAATTAAATTCTATTAAATTGAAACGCATTACTCAAAAGACGTTTATACGTTTATAACTTTGAAAGAATCCTTTCACGTTTCCGCAAGTAGGAAAAGACCCGTTTGGCTTAAAAAGGCGTCCGTTTCAGGCTTTAGGCACGTAAAGAGTGTAGTTTTTCTGCATAGTAAAGGCTGTTTTAGCATTTAGATTGCTTTGGATAATTTATAACGCAGATGCTGTTTTTAAGTAAATGGGTTGTGTTATGAAATACAAATAATCACTACATAGTATAAAACAAAGTCGCTTTCTCTGTCCCTATGTCCCTTTCTATGCTTAAATCTTTAAAACTACGCAACGGATTTTGATGCGGTTTTTTTAATAGATAGAGTGATACAAGAGGAAGGTTTATATGTATAATACGTGCATATTATTGTATAGAAATCTATTTGTACCCGGGCGAAGCTGGGCCGGGTCGCTAGGATATAATTACTAGTGGTAGGTCTCTCATATTTGAGAGGCCGCCTGCGTAGGTACCACCGCTTTGTCTATTTCGCCCAACAAACAGCAGTGTTAATTTACTGTATGTTTCGGTTTGAAGAATATTGTAGCCAGGATAACCCTGGAAATATTGAGACGTAACATCTTATGTCTCAGGATGGCGAGCGCAGTGGAATGCCAGGCATTGCTTTGTAATTCAAGGTGTTGCTTGGTTTTTCTACTGTGCATGAGCTGTCATATCCCTTACCATCAGGTGAACGGCCTGCTCGTTTCGCCATTAATTGTAATAAAAAAATATGGTTGCATACTGTGCATGAGGAGTTTTTTAATGGTGGAAATTTGTTATACTATCCCATGAAAATATGACGCGTTTAGATTTTAGCTATTGTAAAATATATTGGTCGGGGATAGTTTTGCTCGGGTGCACCTATGCAAGAAATAAATGAAATTGTACAAAAGGCCTCGCAACTTATTTCTTCTACCGTAAAAAGTTGTGACATTCATGTAACGCCAAGTCGGTTTATTTATTCAGTGCCTATATAAGGGACCTTCTTTCTTAAGTCATTACGTAATTTGGTAACCTAACAACATCTTATAGTGACCATATCGATATTGAATTTCCTTTATGTTTCAATTCAAACAGATTGATGGTTATTTAAAACAAAATATACTTACGTATAAAATCTTGTCTTGAATAACTATCGATTGTTGAAAATTATATTTAAATCCGTTGCGTGGTTTAACATATTTAAACGCTTAAAGGGCGGCGGGAAATGACTTAGTTATAATTTTTTTAATGTATAGATCTGGTTTCGATCAAGTTCAAAAATAACTAGTTACTTGCCAATTGCCATAGTTCTGTGAAATTAAGGGATCAAAGTACATAGAAAATTGTATTCTCGATTTAAACATTAATTATGTTCCTAACAAGTACATAAGTGATGTTAATATTATCTTGACAAAAGAAGGATGAGTCGTCCTGCAATTGTTTTCCTTTGCTTTTTTGAAACGTAAAAAATGAGCCACACGATTGTTCTACGGTTAAATGATTCGAGAAAAATACAATTCCTAGACTGAAGCACTCGATAAGCTACGATTCTCTCGAGCGCAGATAAAAAATTGCCGTCGTGAGAAATATTTATATTGTTAGATATCGTCGTTCACTTATCATTTCACACCATTTCCTCTACACAGAAGCCATATATTAAAGACATAAATAAACCAAGTCCAGTGCATTCGCTCCTGTAAGAAGCCATAATCCGCGCTCCGATGGCCATTAAAAACTTTCTTCTCAAGTATTCCTTTGAAAATGTTTGTTAAAAACAACTTAAAAGGGTGATTTACTGACCGTAAAATTATATTGTAATGCGAGGTGCTTGGAATTGCCTTTGGCGAAATTGTATGAGTGGGGCTTCGGAGAAACCAGCTGAGATTCGTTGACGATAGCCCAGGAGCGAGAATTGTGAGAGCACGTACAGGGAGCGTAGTGTGTGACGCGCGGGCCGGTGGAGCGACGAGTTGAAGGTAGTGGATGAGAGCTCAGGAGCGAGTGTTGTGAGAGCACGTACAGGGAGCGTAGTGTGTGACGCGCGGGCCGGTGGAGCGACGAGCTGAAGGTAGTGGATGAGAGCTCAGGAGCGAGTGTTGTGAGAGCGCGTACAGGGAGCGTAGTGTGTGACGCGCGGGCCGGTGGAGCGACCAGATAAAAACAGTGTATATTGTAAATATAAATTCACAGAGTATTCGGTATTATATGTGAACAAATGACAATACATTTATTTCTTTCGTGTCACATTACAAACCTTATTCAACGCACTTTAAAGAAATGTGACACAAATTGTTATTGTAATAAAAATCGTCTGGATTTTTGTGGAATATATTTTTCTGTATCGCTGGCAATTTTGTATAAATTCTATAAATATTTACAATAATTGAAGTGCTTTCTTAATATTATTATGGGCGAATGAAAGACACGTACTTACTTAGTAAAATTATCGGAGGAAAAAATACTATAAGTGATAGGCATGTATTGGCACCTTTTATGAGCTTTTTCTTAAAAACCACTTCACTGCTCTGTCCCTCTATGTCTCTCTCTCTTCAGTCATAGATAGTCCATTGCTGAACATAGGCCTTCCCCATTTATCGCTCTAAAGAACTGTTCGAAGCGGCCTGCGTCCAGTGATTTCCAGCAACATTTACCTCATCCGCCAACCTTTCGGGTCTGACACTTCGATTGCTTGTACGTGGCCTCATCTAGAATGTTCGGCCTCATTGGCTAGTAGTTTTAGTTGCAAGCACACTATATTGCATACGATGGGTATAACATCGCCAGGTGATTGTCAAATACCTCTCTTCTTTAAAATTATACCAGTCAATTTAGAACATTGCAATTGATAGACTCCGAATCGCAAAACGATTAAATGGCACAGTATATCGGATTATCCATTAGTGTTCGCTTATCGCTATCCGAACGATTAGAAATTTTCCAGCGGAAAATTCTAAAATCAATGACAACTTATTTACTCATGGTTGCGACTAAAAAACTTGAAGTCAATACCCTAGGAGAAAGAGAACCGAAGGCATGTTTGAATTTTCGTAATTCACGAGTATTCTTAGTACATTATAACTTAGGTTAACATCCTGATATATGGCAGCAGAGCTGTAAAAATTGTATTGCAAATGTGTAATTCCCAGACCCGAACTAATTTAGATTGTCCAACTATGGCTGAAGAGGCCCATTCTTAGAGAAGACTCGTTTTTACAGTCTATACTCTCTGTCTTTTTCTCCCTTTAGCCACAGGAAGTTGCTATTCGTAGCATTCCTCCAAAGATTTGCAAGGAAATCTGTTGGAAGTAAGGAAAGGAAACCTTCAGCCAAAAAATTATACACATGTATATGAGTTTTTTATTGCAATGAATGCAGGCGAGCATACTATTCGTCTGATGATAAGCGATAAAACTGCTCATGGACAGTAGCAAAACCAAAACACCATGAATTACAATGCATGGTATTCCAGTGCGCTCGCCTTTCTGAGACATAAGATGTGAAGTCTCAATATGTCCAGTAGTTACTTTGGCTACAATATCCTTTAAACCGGAACACACCAGTGCATTTTCACTGCTGTTTGGCGGGAGACATTGAGATGATACCTACCCAGGCAGTCTCTCATTTATGAAAGACCTACCACAAGAAGGTACCAGAGAGTATAATAAAGTTTGAAGTAAAACCACGTAGTAGTATTAAGATAGATTTTTTACAGGAACTGTGTTTTAAAAATTACAGCACTTTGTACGATTCATTGTATAAGTTTTGATATATGAGTCCATTTTGTTGTACATTATATTGAGAAGTGGTATGCATTTAACAATGTTTTTGCTTAGTTTTCTATTATTTTATTTCTGAATAGATAATGAATGTTATGCCCTCAATCAGTCCTTGTGTATAATTTTAACATAAAATGAGTGGATTTTATTTGTTGTTTGTCGAAAAACTACTTCAATATCTCGATCAAAGTTAGATTAAATTTAGTTAGTTTGAAAGCTTAATAACTTAAGTACATACATAAGACATAAACTCACGCCTTGTTCTCGGAAGGGGTAGGCAGAGGTGCCTGGACACCCACATTTTGCCATGTATGTTCCGTCCCACTATGTGATAGGTGGCGAGCCTATCGCCATATCAGGCACATACTCCTGACTCCGGGCTGATAATGAACAGAAAAATCCAATATAATTTGCCCGACTCGGGATTTGAACCCGAGACCTCAGCTTTGCAAGCGTACCTTAGTACAACTACGCCACCGAGGCAGTATAAGTTAAGTAACTATTTTAAAATTAAGTTATTTATTTTGTTCTGTTAGTTAAATTAAAAGACAATTTTAACCATGTGGGTATATTCCTTTTTACACTAAAAATATACAAGAAACCAGCAGGGGTGCCAATATCTTAATTCATGTTTCAACTAGGTTATTTCAGGTTCAAGATATGACAGGGGATGGGGGGTAAGGTATACGACCCAAAATCTGGCAAGGGCTTTCGCCACGTCTGAAAAGTGTGAGGCCACCAACCATTACAAGCATAAAGTCTATTCTATGCACAATATTTTTCAAACCGAAATCCTCAACTATCTTCGCAGATTTAACTCCGAATCTTACACTTGGCAGTTCCTATTACTACAAGCACGTAGCGATAAATCCTATCTCGATAATACTTTTTTAAGCACATCGAATATTCGAGAAGCACCCCGAGGATATAAAACTTATTGAAATAGGTCAAGTAGCGTGTAAATCAAACTAAAGGAACCGGATGTGGTAACGTAATAAATATGGCGCGCATTCGACCGCGAGCCTGCTAAATATCGCCTCGTATCTCTGGTGGGTTCTGCTTTCGACCTATATGGTTAATGTTTTAAGTAATGTCGTTTTAAATATTGCACGCTTACTAGAATGAGTAATATAAAAATATAGTTATTTTGGCGATTGGCCGAAAATGACTGGATATTAGGAAATATTGTATGATGCGATGATCTATTTGTATCGATACTATATTTCGATACAAGTTAAGGAGCAGAACAATAGCTGATCTGTGAACTCAAGTCACAAAGGTTTGATTTTTTTTATTTTTTTTTATTGCTATGAATGGCGAGACTAGCATGCCGTTCGCCTGATGGTAAGCGATACGACCGCTCATGAACAGTAGCAAAACCAAACAACACCTTGAATTACAAAGCAATGCTTGGCATTCCACTGCGCTCACCACCCTGAGACATAAGATGTTAAGTCTCAATATGTCCAGTAGTTACTCTGGCTACAATGCCCTTCAACCCGAAACACAACAGTGCGTTTACACTGCTGTTTGACGGGAGAAATAGACACTGCGGTGGTACCCACCCAGATGGCCTCTCACATATGAGAGACCTACCACCAGTGATTTTAGATTTTATGTAATTATTGACCGACGAATACAAAATCGTACCAAACTTTTTGAGAGTGGTTTAGCCGTTGTTGTGAGTTACTAAATTTATTTTGGGTTTTATCATTGTTTTTTAATAAATAAATAAATAAATAAATAGTAAATAAACTTTGCTGTCGCGTTCCTTTCGGTCAGTCAGATTGCCGGGTGCCCAATTCCCAATTCATTCCCACTCCTATCCCAATTTAACATATACTTAATATCAGGTTACCTGTACGTTCATTTTCAGGACCTAATCATTAAAATAAAAAAAACTTAAGACTGTTACAGAAAATTTCATATACAAAATATTTTATCTAAATTATAACTTCTAATATGGTCACTGTTAACCCTAATTATAATAAATTTCTACTTCAGTTTAGTCCAATTACCAATACATTCATGCACCCATTTCAATTTAAAAATGTAATATTGGCGAGCAACCTCTATAACAGAATATCACTAAAATATACCCAACAATGTTTAACAGTACGTATCGACTATCGGCTAAATGGAAAACCAATAAACCTGACTAGTACGAACAAACATATACCGAGTCCAATAATAAGATAAGGCTGGAGATAACGAAATAGCTGATTTTGTACAGCACAAGCGGAACATTCCAGAAGGAGTTTGATGGGAAACTCGATCTAGATATCAAACGCGCTCGGAACTGGGAATTTTAAGTAGCTTACGAGTTACTGTAGTTCAGAAGTTAGATTAGATTATTTATGATCGATCTCGGATGTGATAAATGTATACGCGGGATACTTTTGCTGAAATTGTTTTGGGAATGTTTGTGAAATATATATATAATAGCTGAAGGTAGTGGATGAGAGCTCAAGAGCGAGTGTTGTGAGAGCACGTACAGGGAGCGTAGTGTGTGACGCGCGGGCCGGTGGAGCGACGAGCTGAAGGTAGTGGATGAGAGCTCAGGAGCGAGTGTTGTGAGAGCACGTACAGGGAGCGTAGTGTGTGACGCGCGGGCCGGTGGAGCGACGAACTGAAGGTAGTGGATGAGAGCTCAGGAGCGAGTGTTGTGAGAGCACGTACAGGGAGCGTAGTGTGTGACGCGCGGGCCGGTGGAGCGACGAACTGAAGGTAGTGGATGAGAGCTCAAGAGCGAGTGTTGTGAGAGCACGTACAGGGAGCGTAGTGTGTGACGCGCGGGCTGGTGGAGCGACGAGCTGAAGGTAGTGGATTAGAGCTCAGGAGCAAGTGTTGTGAGAGCATGTACAGGGGGCGTAATGTGGGTTGCGCGGGCCGGTAGAGCAACGAACTGTCTAGAGGTACACTGCAAGAGTTATGGATCTAATGGCATTTTGGCGTCTCTCCAGTTGCAAAAGCAATTTAACTTAAAATATAATTTAAATCAAAAAACTAATTAGAAAGATCCATAATTTTATATTCAGCTTAATTTATTTATGTCGGACAGAAGATTTATGGATTTAATTAACATTTTACAGGTTTTGGCGGTTGTAGCTTAACTGATAAACTGTAGCTTTTAAGTACGACCAGCGGCGTTATCTAGGCTTAAAATATATTAAAATGACGCTAATTGAACATTATGGAGAAGGTTGTTTATTGTGTCTTTTTATAAATAGCCACAAATGTAATCAATTACGAGCTATGTTGTGGGTTTGGTAATTGTGCTAATTTGCTTTTCTTTGTACAACTTTGCATATTATGATGATGTTTTGCAAGCAGATGTGAATAGAACATTACTTTCGATTTTCGTTCATTCAGTGAGTTGTCTGATATTTTATAAGTTTAAATTTTTCTTTTATCATCAGTTCATAAATTTTCAGAAATTTCTTTGATTCCCAGAAAATTATCGAAAGTGAAAGCTTGCTTTTTTATGATGTCTTTTGTACTGTACTGTACTGTATCAGCCCACACACGTCCCACTACAGGACACGGGCCTACTCTTCAATCGAGAATACCATTGAGAATGGTTAGGCCATATAATCCACCACGCTGACCTATTGCGTATTGGCGGACTTTACATACCATAGAAATTGTTACGAATTCGCAATAGTATACAAGGTGTCCTCACGGTGTTTTCCTTCACTGTTTTAGTGCGAGGTGATTGACTATCAATACACACATGACTCCGAAAAGTCAGAGATGTCTATTATTCCCTGTAAGCAACTTTAATCAGGAGTAGATGTGCAACAAAAATGAACTTCGATGTCCAATTCATTTACACATCCACTTGATAGATGCGCTCTGTACCTCACCATCCTACGACAAAGACGTCTACTTTATAATTACTTTTGTGGCCGACCCAACCCATCGAAGTTAATTCAATATAAATCAAAAAATCTAAGATTTAAAGGTTCCATTGGTCGGGGACTGGAGCCCGGCTGTACTGTGCGATAGACCGTTTGGGGACGAAAAACTCGTGATGGGACTGAGGCGAGTGTGGCACCACATACAGCGGACATAAAAGTAATTCCTCTTTAAATATTTAATAGCAGTTCAATAAAGTTGATGTTAATAGATAGCCGGAAGACCAATATATCGTTTGTTATAATTCTTATTTCCTAATCTAACAAGATTTGTGAGATATAACAAGAAAATTAAAAATTGTTACGTTCTTCCCTAATCGGTGATTCATTATTGCCCTGGTACCGAGTTTTTAAAAACTAGATTTGCCGATCTGGTTATCGATTTCTGTACATAGAACTTCACAGCCAAACTCTACCTATACATAAATAAAACGAATTGAAATGAAATTCTTTAAAATTGTCATGTATGTATTAAGTGAACAACATGAACGTGGTCGAAGCGGTTCAAGTCGCTAACAGTCGGACGGTTCAATGAAAGTAACATTTGGTAGTCACGTGACTTCTGTCATTTCAATACATTTGATGCTTCCGCAGGCGCACACGCTAAAAGAAAAGTAACATTTGTCTAGGCGCCCAGATGGTACAACGTTGTACGCGAAGAACTTTTTCCCGGATGACTCACGACTCCCAGCATTGGGGAATCGACGCAAAGAGGAGGAGGATTAAAACAGTCAATCAATCAACAATTATATTAATAAAAGGCGTTAATTTCCCGCTAGCACTGGGCCGAACAGTGGGCTCACAAGAGGAACAATTCAGTTTCGTTCGTTATTCGGGCTCAGGGCGGCAGTCACCTGATTACGCGCTCCGATGGATACTAGGGATGTGCTGAGTGTCGATATCGATAGGGTTTAATTAACTAATAATTGATAATGGATTTTTTAACTACAATGTCTATTTCTCCCGCCAAACAGCAGGGTAAATAAACTGTTGTGTTTCGGATTGAAAGCATTGTACCCAGAGTAACTACTGAACATATTGAGACTTAACATATTATGTCTCGGGATGGCGAGCGCTGTGCCAAGTATTGCTTTGTAATTTAAGTTGTTATTTGGTTTTGCTATTGTTTATGAGCGGTCGTATCGCTTACCATCGAGAAAACGGTATGCTAGTCTCGCTATTCATTGCGAGAAAAAATAACAACCAACAGTCACATATGCTCGTGACCAAACACTAAGACCGTCTACTCCTATGTCGTGGATACCAAAAACAACAAGAGACTTTTCGCTCTCACAAACACCTAGACCTGATACATACCTATAATTGTTGTTCATACAAACATTTGTCTCGGTACGAGGATCGAACCTGCGGCCTTTCGTTTCACAGCTGGCGTCTAACTAACTTGGCCAGCGAGGCAGGCCCGGGTGTAGATGTTTTTCTCAAACAATTCCACGCCAGATACATCTTATTTCCCATAAACAATGCAACTGGCTTTTTGCACTGATGAGTGGAATTATGCCAAATATCGATGTTCCCGTTTCCTTCATTAATTCTACGAAACATTGTACACAATTCAAATCTAATCAAATGTGTATTATTTTTGATACAATTTATGATTTTACACCCGCATAAAAAGTCTACCAGATGGCTTCTCTGGGGCCCTACTATATTCATCCGAACGAACGAACGAACGAAGTTGGGCCCTACTATATTCATCCGAACGAACGAACGAACGAAGTTCGAAACATCGGATGATCGAAGTTTATATACGATTCGAATGTATCTACTCTGTAAAAGTTCGAAGTTGTATAACGTACATCGTAACCATAAGTCAATTACGACCATAAGTATATGTAGGTACATTCGTATCGTATATAAACTGCGATTATCTGAAGTTTCGAACTTCGTTCGTTCGGATGAATATAGTAGGGCCCAACTTCGTTCGTTCGTTCGTTCGGATGAATATAGTAGGGCCCCTGTATCGATATAATTTATAGTATAATTGTCCCATCACTAGAAGCATTCTGGCAAGTTTAAGTGAGCATTTGGTTCGCTGCCGACCTCTCCTACCAAATACATATTGTATAATATAAAGGACAAATGTAAGATTTTTTAAATTTACACTCGAGTTCAAGTCCTTTTGTGAAGTCAAGTATTTAGGGGATTCTCTTTTTTAATATACATTGCTTGTACATAAGTTTAAGCAAAGATTTAAGATTGAAATAAAAGTATTATTTACGGATTTTATCGCGGAATTGATTTAATTTTTACATTTTTATCTTCCCGACGTTTCGATCACTTTACAGTTTTCAATTCCGCGATAAAATCCGTAAATAATACTTTTATTTAAATGTGTAACATTCGCGTAAATCTAAGAAACCATTACAAAGATTTAAGCTTGTTTTTGCATAGCGGAAACGAAGCTGGGTAGCAGTTTGAGTGACTGCAACTAATTATTATGCAACTAATTATTTTTCAAAAAAGGCCACTTAGGTGATAAAAACATCGTTTTTCTAAAACAATAATGCACATCCTTTTATTTATTAAGACGTTAAGGTACGCAAGGGTTTAAATTACTATTTTAGCAAAAACTATGGATTTACCACCAAAACACGGGGATATTTAAAAATCACAAAAAACATTACGGTTATTTTGCGAAATATTCATTTGCATTATGTCTATAGTCACTAAAACTACCATTTGGCTTTGTCGCAGTCTTGACATACCCTGTATACATAGTACATCGAAGTAATTTCCGTTCTACAATGTGATAGGAAGGTGAAGGAAAACATCGTGAGGAAATCTGCATACCATAGCGGTTTAGAAGAATTTCTATGGTATGTAAGTCCGCCAACCCGCACTAGGCCAGCGTGGTGGACTATATGGCCTAACCACTCACAATCGTACTATCGATTGTAGAGTAGGCCCGTGCCCTGCAGTGGGACGTATATGGGCTGATACAGAATACAGAATGTAGTAGGAAGTAGGCTTGCTAACAACCAGAGGACGAATTCCGATTGCAATTTACATATATGACAATTTCTAAGGGGGCAAACTCACACAAATTGGAGAGCCCAAGACCCAACTCAAGAGGGTTACTCTATGAAACGATACGAACATCGAATGTTCGGACGCCGTACATAAAACTTCTTTAATGTGCCTAGATACATCACAAAATGTTGGAATCCTCAATCGTACGTCGTAACCATCAGTGGCGTGCCTAGCGTTGTGGACTAGGGCAAGCCCAATATTTTTTTAGCAAGAATATGTATTGGTTCAGGAGCAAAATGGTATTAAGAAAGAAGAACGTGTTCATCATGC
Source organism: Hyles lineata (assembly GCA_030180105.1). Classification (NCBI taxonomy): domain Eukaryota; kingdom Metazoa; phylum Arthropoda; class Insecta; order Lepidoptera; family Sphingidae; genus Hyles; species Hyles lineata. The sequence continues at coordinate 4,415,940 of JARJEE010000032.1, read as the reverse complement.
GATAGAGGGCGAGCCTATGCGATAAAAAATATATAGAAAAACGACCCGAGATTCGAATCCGAGACCTCAACTTTGCGCCATCGAGGCAGTCCTAGACCTACCACACGATCTATATAAGATTAGGATAAAAACTAATAAAATAATAACAGCTGTCTTTATCACCGTTATGAAAAAATCTATTACACTAAGTAGTTTCGAAAAAATCTAATAGATGGCGCGATTTTCACAGCCAGCTATTTAATATTGCCAAAATACTGAATGGCCTATCATTAGTTTTAAATAGATGAATAAAACAAACGTGTAAGTCAAATTACTTTTGGGCACGCATATGTAACTTTATATTGCAATTATTTTGTAAATTAATTACAATATAAAGTAATAGCACAAGTACGGCGCCGTGTTTAATTTCGCGGCCAGAAATTATTGTTATTAATACATTCATGTTATGTTTTTGTGTATGCATGTGATTTTTTGATTCATCATGAGCCCTGAAAGGAAGCTCTTGATGAGCTCAATGGCAAACAGTGTCAACTAATATCTGAAAAACACTACGATGACTGTCTACGGGAGCATAATGTTTTGAAATCTTATCACATATGTATCTGACGCATAAAGAGGTTTCTATACGCTGTTTACCGGAATTATGAAAAGATGTTAATGCATAATATAGTTTTCTGTACTTTGAGAAATCACAACAAATCAGGCGTAGGTTTTGGACCAGATACGAGTAGTTGTTTGTCAACGAAATGTAATGAATTTACCTTTTCCTCGCCGATCAACACTTGCACGCACTTCAAACCATCACAAGGCACATTTTCACCCATTATTATACGTAAAATACTATAATTAAACGAAAACTAAACGTAGACGTTCCGTGATTACTGGTTAATCGTCCGCTCGAAAGTCGAAAGACATAATAATAAACGTGAAACTATCCACAGGTCCTAAATTATGTACTATTCCAAATTATATATTAAACATATTTAAAACATCATAATACGGTCTCAAAAAATATCAATTTATTTTATATATTATCCAATATAACTTATAGCAAAACGTAAATATTTTTCCATAAATTTGGATCATAATATGACGCGTCAAGTGCACAACTTCACTACGCGAAGCCGGGCATTTTGCTTGGTACAAATTGCATTATAGAATAGTTATATGTATAGGTACGTAGTATCATGGTAGTAGCAATTCACCCATAGGTGCGACTGAGAGGGCAATATACGCCAAAAGCCAGGTAAAAGCACACGAGAGAGAAAAAGATAGATAATACTTTGGTGTGTTCCGTATTTTTAAGATATTGCGTCACGCCGCACGCGTGGACCAGCGTTGATTTTGAATGAAATATTTTTATGTTAGTTTTAGACCGCGGCGCTCGCTTAGGCGAGTTGCCAGGCGTGGCGCTGCGGGCGCGGGTGCTCTGTCGCAGGCGCGGGGCTCCATTATGGCACGCCGCGACGCGGCAAATTTAAAAATGATAGACGTTTTGCATTAAACGAATGTATTTTATTTATGTTACTAATTTTCCTTTAACATTGAGTATATGCATATTAAGTAGGGCAAGCCGGGCTTTTGGGCTTGTATGGAAGTACCGCCACTGGTAACCATAGACTATGTTCGGTGAAAATTATAAGTATAAGGCTGATTTTAGAGTCACGCTGAATGCGCGCTGACTGACGGCGCTGACAGTTGAAATGTATGAGCTTCTAAGGAGCGTTTTAGAATAACGCGTAGTTGTCAGCGCTGACCCCCGTCCGTAAGCTACGCGCTGAGCTGTCGGCGCCGATAGTCAGGGCACATTCAGTGTGACTCTAAAATCAGCCTAATAGATAATAGTATTGATTTTTAGAAGTGGAAAACTTATATCTTACTCCGCACTTCGAACATCCGAACATTCCAAGCTTGTATAGAGTAACCCTCAGATTCGAATACAGGTTCTCACTGACCATATTCTAATATACGCATTCACAGCACAGATGCTGCCACAATCACTTTTTTTTATTGCTATGAATGGAGAGACGAGCATGCCGTTCGCCTGATGGTAAGCGATACGACCACTCATGAACAGTAGCAAAACCAAACACCTTGAATTACAAAGCAATGCTTGGCATTCCACTATGTCTATATTGTAAATACATATCACTATATGTATTTACAATATGACCAGTAGTTACTCTGGCTACAATGCCCTTCAATCCGAAACACAACAGTGCGTTAACACTGGTGTTTGACGGGAGAAATAGACACTGCGGTGGTACTAGCCCAGATGGCCTCTCACATATGAGAGACCTACCACCAGTTAATTTGAATACATGTATTGATTTCCAACCCTTGCCCGCTTTAATGAAGGTATTTTTTACATAACATTTAATAGCGTGGCGAGCATGCCGTTCGCCTGATGGTAAGCGATACGACCACTCATGAACAGTAGCAAAACCAAACACCTTGAATTACAAAGCAATGCTTGGCATTCCACTATGTCTATATTGTAAATACATATCACTATATGTATTTACAATATGACCAGTAGTTACTCTGGCTACAATGCCCTTCAATCCGAAACACAACAGTGCGTTAACACTGGTGTTTGACGGGAGAAATAGACACTGCGGTGGTACTAGCCCAGATGGCCTCTCACATATGAGAGACCTACCACCAGTTAATTTGAATACATGTATTGATTTCCAACCCTTGCCCGCTTTAATGAAGGTATTTTTTACATAACATTTAATAGCGTGGCGAGCATGCCGTTCTCGTGATGGCAAGCGATACGACCGTTCATAGACGGTAGCAAAATTAAACACTATGATAAAAAATTAAACACAATAATTCTTGACATTCCACTGTACTCGCCATCCTGAGACATAAGATGTTAATTCTCAATATTTCCAATAGTTACTGTGGCTACAATGTTCTTTAAGCCGGAAATCAACAGTGCATTTACATTGCTGTTTAGTGTCATTCTACTAATGGTAAAGTGATGAGTTTAAACCTTAATGAGATGTGGCATTTAATGCCAAAAAATAGAGTCCTAATATACCTCAGAGAGTACCTACGTTAAATTATCCTGGTTATTTAATATTCAATAAATCGTATTATAAATCCATTAGTTTAATGCGTGTTTTTATTTATTAGATAACAAAACCTAATTTTTCTTGAATGTTATTAGCTCCTTAATATATACGTAAGTCAAATACCTCTCAGCAAGCAATCCCAGCATTATATTTAGTCTCAAGAAACGGTAACGCCTACAGTGACGGCCCACATGTAACATTCTCTTTATATCCTACACTAGCGGTTGGGTCCGGATACGCCCGGGTGCATACACGTTTTAAAATGGCGGTCAAAATGTTTAATTCTGACTATCAGTTTAGAATGTCGACCAATCGGACTACGAAAAACGAACAAAATTTCCTCGTATTTGCTAGAAATATCACTACTGCTTTCCTCCTATAGGTCATAGCGTGATGATATATAGCCTATAGCCTTCCTCGATAAATGGACTACCCAACACTAAAAGAATCATTCAAATCGGACCAGTAGTTCCAGAGATTAGCGCGTTCAAACAAACAAACAAACTCTGCAGCTTTATAATATTAGTATAGATTAAGTCGTTTTTCTTTATTTTCTTACAGCACACTGATTGCGTTGTACGTGGTGGTAAGTGCAAATGCCGTCCCGATAGAGTATCAAATGGCATCAGACAGCGGTCTCATGCCATTCGATACAATCATGCCGGCCCATCCGCTATTTTCTTCTGGTTGATAAACTTCCGACACTGCACTAGCCAATACATAGCCTTCATTCAAGACCCAAAATCGATTTAACATACAGTTTCCATTAAGTTTAAACCGACAGAAAACTTGTAAAAATACCACCACGACACAAAATTCACTTTACACACCACTTTTACACAATTCCCACGAACATTATTCACACTACGAAGATAGCGGAAATGCACCGCTAAAAGACATGTGTTTAACAAAGCGACATGTAGTAGCCGCGTAGTCATTGGAATGGACGGTTGTCATGGCAACCAGCGTTGAGATAGACTGCCTAGACCCGGCACGCGTCTCTGCAGTCATTTATCAAGATAGAGGAGATGAAAATTTGAGACCCTGTACGTGGAGCGTGGAAGTGCTAGAATTTGAAGCGTAAGGACTTTTGTTTGCCTCGGTGACGTAATTGTCCTAGGTACGGTTACAAAGCTGAGGTCTCGGGTTCGAATCCCGGGTTGAGCAAAATTATATTGAATTTTTCTATTCATTATCAACCCAGAGGCAGGAATTTGTGCCCGATATGGCGATAGGCTCGCCACCTATCACAACGTGGGATGGTACATACAATGCGAAATGTGGGCGTCCCCGCACCTCTGCTTACTCCTTCTGGAAAAGGCGTGAGTTTATGTATGTATGTGGACTTTTGTCTTCAGAATCTGAAGATAAAATTAGGTCTGAACATACTAAGTACTCAGGAGCGCTTAAGGACTTTTATATCTTAGATATGTTGGTTAAAGTAGATATGAAAGTACTAAGTGTTCAAGAGCGAGTGTTATAAGACCATGTATATAATAAGCGATGCCCAAAGACCGGACGTGCAAAACCCGACAGAGCTCGTTAATGATTGTTTACATTAAGTGACAATGTAAGGCCTTCGAAGGAGTCCATAGATTACATTCAAGTTGTTAGTCAAGTAGTTATGTTTTTAATTTTCTGATTTTATGTATTTTTTTGTACTTTATTTTACAATAAAGAGTATTGTATTGTAGTGCACCTAGTCCAAGTTTAAACCTAAATATGAATTTCATGAAACATATTACATTAATTAAATTACCTGTATCAAAGATTTCAAGTCTCATTTCATGAAAAAACTAAAACTACAAAAAAAAATACAGAAAACTGATTCATAAAAAAATAACTGCCACATCCATCCATAACCGTTCCAGGTTGGACAATATAGCCCAGGCTAGGTGTGGCCGAACGGGCTTAAATGGCTGTTTTTAGAACACGATACTGCCAGTTGCAAAAACAAGGTAGAAATGTGAAAGGAACAGAGAAATGGAAATACTGGGAACATCGTTCTCATTAAAAACATTGCATAAATTAAAATACCTTTGCCGATTTAATCTTCAATCTATTTTCCTATATTACGAGTATACTGTACAGTGTTCTGTACCAGCTTGTAATAGCCCACTGATGAGTATGGGAATTCTTTACGACAGAGAGTTCGATTGAGAGGGATTAGGCCATACATGACGTCATCCTTGGCGATATACGAGTTGGGAGACTTCACATAAAAAAATACTCACATGTTTTCTTTCACCGTTAAAACGAGTGGTATTAGACTATTAAACACATAATGACGTTCTTCAGTTTATCTACTGATACAAGAACTAGTGCTACGACCCGACTCCGACCGCGTATCTATATCTGTATCAACTCATATACGTCCCACTGCAGGGCACAGGGCTACTCTAGCCGAATGCGCGTTGGCCGACTTTACATACCATAGAAATTCATGCAAATCACTATGGTATGGTTTCCTCACGATGTTTTCCTTTGTCATTTTAGTGCGTGCGTGATTGACTATCAATACATACTTGACTCTGAAAAGTCACAGGTGTGCTCTGAGATTTGAACTCGCGACCACCGTGAACATGTTGGCAGTCATGTTTGGTCTGTTACCAACAGGCTACCACGAACCATCTGACGAATGATTACATATTATATATTATTATATATTAAAAAAAATGATCAAAAATATTTCTTTATTCCAGCCAATACTTGTTTTCATTTCAATGTATATCGTTTTTGTCTCTTTCTCTCTTGCAGTATTACAAATGAAAAAGACAGGGACAAAGGTACATCAAAATGCTATTTACAACTGACTGCAATACGGAGTTATCAATAAAAATTTTGGCGACCCACACCGGCCACAAACAAATTGAATTTAAAACTAGCCCATTACTTACCGAAATGTTTAAAAATAATGCGAAGGCATATATTATTCAAATTTTGGCATACTTTTTCTCCAGTATTGAGAGGGTAAAATGAACTTTATTTCTACATTTTAAGACATAATTTACAATGCAAGTTTTAGGATAAATTTCTTCGTAATTTGAGAGACATATCCCTGACGTGATATTGAAAGATGCAAAAACTTGCTTAGATTTTTTAAATCTATTTTTAGTGAAGTTTACAAGCAAAACCTTCTTGGATAAAAATGAAAAGCGAACACGGTACACGATGATAAAACACGGGCTTAATGATCCGCAGAAATACGAGTATAAGTTTAGTATTTGCCAACCCGCACTAGGCCAGCGTGGTGGACTATATGGCCTAACCACTCTCAATCGTACTCTCGATTGTAGAGTAGGCCCGTGCCCTGCAGTGGGATGTATATGGGCTGATACAGATACAGATTTGTGTAACCGGCTTGAAAAGGTTCTGAATTCGACCCGAGTGTAGGTGTGTGACAAAGGTGCATACATTTTGACTGGTGGTAGTTATCTCATATGTGAGAGGCCGCCTGAGTAGATACCGCCGCAATGTCTATTTCTCCCGCCAAACAGCAGTGCACATGCACTGTTGTTTTCCGGTTTGAAGGACATTATACCCAGTGTAATTACTGGACAAAATTAGACTTAACAACTAATGTCTCAGGATGTCTCAGTGAAATGCCTTCTTTTTTTATAATGAACTAGCGGCCTGGCCCACCTTTGCCCGGGTACAAATAGATTTCTGTACAATAATATGTACGTATTATACATATAAACCTTCCTCTTGAATCACTCTATCTATTAAAAAAACCGCATCAAAATCCGTTGCGTAGTTTTAAAGATTTAAGCATACAAAGAGACATAGGGACAGAGAAAGCGACTTTGTTTTATACTATGTAGTGATGGTGTTGTTTGGTTTTGCAACTGTCCATAAGCGGTCGTATCGCTTACCATCAGGCGGATGGCTTACTTGTCTCGCCATTCATCGCAATAAAAAAAAACACGTGTGATTTCGATGACCGATGAGTAAAACAACTTATTCTAGTATGACAACGGTGTTGGCAGTATTAAGAGACAAGAATAAGAGCTTTAATACGGAATCGAGTTGTCAACGGCTGATGTGAAGGGTGGCCGAGTCGGGAGATTATTCCGCTGTGATTGTTCAAGAGTAGACATTATAGGCTTTTTAATATGCGTGTTGTATGTGGTAGAGAGCCTTGTGATAATAAACATGTTAGAAAAGAATAGAGGAAATGTGATTGTACAATCAGCGTATTATTTGGGGTTTTTAAACATGTCCTCAATTTGAAATAAATGTCAGAGAAGATTACATTTTCTTTGTCGATTTTATTTTACGTCCGTCTTTGTTAATTTATAGGATTTTAGACCTCATGCTATCACTTTAACACATGTAATTTTTTTTGTTTTTTTTTATTGCTATGAATGGCGAGACGAGCATGCCGATCGCCTGATGGTAAGCGATACGACTGCTCATGAACAGTAGCAAAACCAAACAACGCCTTGAATTACAAAGCAATGCTTGGCATTCCACTGCGCTCGCCATCCTGAGACATAAGATGTTAAGTCTCAATATATCCAGTAGTTACTCTGGCTACAATGCCCTTCAATCCGAAACACATCAGTGGGTTTACACTGCTGTTTGACGGGAGAAATAGACACTGCGGTGGTACCCACCCAGATGGCCTCTCACATATGAGAGACCTACGACAAGTTATTACACGCTCAATACAAATTATATCCAAAATGTGTACTTAGATTCAATACGTTTAACACATCCCCACAAGCAGATCATATATCATTCGGATTCAAATTATCTCCAGCGGCCTTCACATCCCCAGACAATATTAATGATAGTTATAGTGTCGCGAAAGCGAAAATAAACTTAGATATTCCTTAAATACTTGATAGTATCACTGAAAACGGCATTCTGGAGCAATTTATCAACGTGAAAGGTTTATAAGAGATAGTTGTCTGCAGGTAATGTTACCTTGTAAATGCGTGGTGGCCTGATGGTAACGCGGCTGCCAAAATGTCCACGGTAGTCACGGGTTCAAACCCCAGGGCACACCTCTGACTTTTCCGAGCCATGTGTGTTGATAGACAATCTCCACGCACATAACGGTGAACGAGATCAATATTTCTGGGCGACACAGTATTTGTGAGACTGGAAAGTCTTGAGTGGTTTCTGATACCCACGACACAAGACTTAACAGATCTTAATGCGGGGTCAGGACAATGTATGTGAATGTTGGTTTTAATTGTTTATTTATTTGCCTGTCTGTTGTATAAATTTGACTACATCAGGTATTTATTTCTAATAGTTCTTTAATAAAAACAATTGAAACAAAACAATTATTTACGTATTTTATCGTGGATTTGTTTTATTTTTAATTTCCGACGTTTCAATTAATTTTCAGTTTCCATGGTCACGAGTCAGACACCGTAAATCCGTAATAAATAGTTTCATTTCAATTTTTATTTCTGTCTGCTGTCTGTTGTAATGATTTACAAATATTTATCGACGGCAGAAAGCAATCTTGTGTAACTCAAAAATGTAACTTTACAACAGATAAAAAAACTAAATAAAAAATTAATAACTTCTAAATTAGAAGACTTAGGAATACCTATTTATTAATAACATTTTAAAATAAAACCTTTAATTTTCACGAGGCCATTCAATGCGGTATTTTTCTAAATTGAATGATGTATATTCCATATTCGAATTTTCGAGATACAAGATCGCTTTCGTGCGTCGATATATACCTAAATGTATGCCTCGCCACAAACCAAATACATCGTTTGTATAATAAATCTCGGTAATCCGGAACGATATTACGTATATTAATGATACCGGACCGGGTTAGCCGCAGACTACTGTCAGATTTCCAATAGTCGACCCTCCATCATAGAGGAATGGGCACGGGGTGTTTGTATTACAAACGTAAAGTATATTCAACATAAATCTTAAGAATATTATATTCCGGTTTAATAAAAGGACAAAATTAATATGTAAAAATTGTAGGGTAATTTAGTGGATAAGTGTTTAATCTGTGAGAGCCCGTCTGGCTATCCTGCTAAACAGCAATGTAAATGCACTGTTGTGTTCCAGTATGAAAGAATTTGCAGGCAGAGTGACTACTGGACTTATTGAGACTTAACATCTTATGTCTCAGGATGGTGATTAGGGGAATACTAAGCATTGTTTTGTAATTCATGGTTTTGTTTAGATTTGCTCTTGTCCAAGAATGGTCGTACTGCTTACTCTCAGGCGAACGGCATGCTCGACTCGCCATTCATTGAAATAAAAAAAAATAGAATAATCTCAAGCGAGAGTCTATTCTTTCTTGCTGGTCACCATTTATCACAGTTTTGTATTGCGATGGATGGTGAGACGGACATGCCAATGACCTGATGATAAGCGTTAAGACTGCTCAACCAAACAACAACATGCTTGGAATTCCACTGCGCTCACCATCCTGAGGAACAAGATTAAACTATCATTATGTCTAGTAGTTACTCTGGCTACACTTTCCGGAACCGGAACACAACAGTGCGTTAACACCGCTGTTTGGCGGGATAAATAGACATTGCGGTGCTACCTTCCCAGGCGGCCTCTCACATATGAGAAACCGAGCACCTATCGAGATTGAATTAAATAAAAAATGCTGAATAACAAATAATACTTTTATGGTTTGTCTTTCTGTCTTCAGCCACGGGAAGTCCACTGCTGAACATAGGTCTCCCCCAAGGATCTCCACATCGACCTGTTGGAAGCGGCCTGCATCCAGCGACTTCCTGCTACCTTAACCAGGTCGTCCGTCCACTTTGTAAGCGGACGTCCGACAATGCGCTTGCCTGAACGTGGCCTCCATCCGAGAACACCACACCACAGGTCTCTCATATGTGAGAGGCCATCTGGGTAGATACCACCGCAATGTCTATTTCTCCCGCCATACAGCAGTGTAAATACAATGTTGTGTTTCGGTTTGAAAAACATTGTAGCCAGAGTAATTACTGGAGCCTTAACATCTTATGTATCAGGATGACGAGCGCAGTGGAATACCAACCATTGCTTTGTAATTCAAGCTGTTGTTTGGTTTTGCTTCTCTTCATGAGCTGTCGTATCGTATATATATGTTATGGGCCAAGTGATTAATCGAGCATTATTCATAATGCCCGGGCATTATGAATAATGCAAAGTGCCTATTGGACAGAGTGATGTAAAGCAAATTAAAATCAAAACAATGAGCCGAAGTGGTAGAATTTAGAATAGAGCAGCACGAGGGGGTGGGTTGGGAGGAGTGGAGGGGGAGAGGGAGTGTCGCGCCTCCCCTGGTAACACTCCCATGAAAAGGTAACGCACCATTCCTGAGAAATATCTATTATAGCAACCTAACCCTTGAAACACTTGTTGTCAATACAAATTGGCTTATGCATCGTCTCCGGCGCTACGGGAAGTTCAGCCCCTTCGCCCTTGCGTAACAAAAGATAGGCACCCATGCTCACCTCCGCAGCTTCGGCTTGCTGGTCGCCTCTGGCGACCAGCCTCAGCCGCTACGGCTTGCACGGTTGCCTATCCTTCGTTACAGCGGGCGGGGGCTGCTCTCCCTCCGCGCCTCCGGCATTTTATATACACTCTAGGGTCGGTAACCAAAAGACTACGTGAAGTCGGGGTGTTCCGAGTCGGTTTTGGGGCACAGTCGACCTAACTGATCCATAAAGTGGGTACACTAATTTTCTTCTGAAGATAATGTTTCGGACGTTAAAAAACAACTAAACATAAGCAGATCAACCTTTCTAATTTATAGATCTATCGCAGATGCGACAATGCGGCAGCGCAACACGTAAAAAATCACCTATTAATCACATTGCCCGATCATCATGTAGCCATATTCATAATGCCCGGGCATTATGAATACTGCCCGCATTAATCACTTGGCCCATAACATATATATATCGTATCGTATCGTATCGTCGTCGGCATGCTCGTCTAGCCATACATTGGAATAAAAAAAGAACCTTAGTGTGAATTGTTCCAGAATTCTTAGATGTTCCACCAGTAAAGTAATCGCTATTCTTACGAATACGCATGTCCCACATCTATATCCTAAATCATTTTTATATCCCATTACATTATTTAAAAGAATTAACCGCACACGCAAAAAATATGTGCCAAAACCACCCATAAATAAGGGTTGAACATTTTTCCGCCCCTGTTTATTATTATCAAGTTATTGCGTTTCACAGTAATATTTTATAGTAACAAACACCCCGAGGTTAATGGTGCACCCCTAGGGGATGTTATTTACTGATATTTTATTGGCTGAGGCCCTCGTACCAGAACCTAGAAAATAGGTTTAGTCAACTTTCTTTAGGCATTTTTACGTAAGTATCGTCTTGTTGGTTCAGTGTGTGAAATTCGTGAAGTACTAAGTTCGATTGCCAGGTATGGCACTTAATGTTGTATATTTTGTAATGTTTTTTTTTTGGTATTGTCATTTTTGGTTCGTTTTATTGTTTATGTTATGTTGTTGTTTCAAATTTGTTGTCATCTCTCACACTGATGATATGAAACATTTTTTTTTATTGCCATGAATAGCGAGACGAGCATGCCGTTCACCTGAAAGTAAGCGATACGACCGCTCATAAACAATTGCAACACCAAACTACACCTTGAATTACAAAGCAATGCTTGGCATTGCACTGCACTCGCCATCCTGAGACATAAGATTTTAAGTCTCAATATGTCCAGTAGCTACTCTGGCTACAATGCCCTTCAATCCGAAACACAACAGTGCATTTACACTGCTTTTTGACGGGAGAAATAGACATTGCGGTGGTACCTACCCAGATGGCCTCCCACATATGAGAGACCTACCATAAGTAAAAATATGATGTTTATTATTTTTTTAAATACGTTTGTAAAGGTATAAACGACACATTACAAAAGGCGTATATTTATTGTTCATGTTTATTTACGATCAGAGAATTCCATTATGAATTCAGAAGGTATTTGTCCTCATTCGTCCGTCTTAGGTTGCCTATATAGTGTACTAGCGGCCCGGCCCAGCTTCGCCCGGGTACAAATAGATTTCTGTACAATAATATGTACGTATTATACATATAAACCTTCCTCTTGAATCACTCTATCTATTTAAAAAACCGCATCAAAATTCGTTGCGTAGTTTTAAAGATTTAAGCATACAAAGGGACATAGGGACAGAGAAAGCTACTTTGTTTTATACTATGTAGTGATTGTCGTGAAAATATCAATTGATTGCGAGAAAGCTCGATTGTTTTGTCTACTGTTGACATACATGTATAATTCGATTCCTAAGACCATGGATAATCACTGCATAGTATAAAACAAAGTCGCTTTCTCTGTCCCTATGTCCCTTTGTATGCTTAAATCTTTAAAACTACGCAACGGATTTTGATGCGGTTTTTTTAATAGATAGAGTGATTCAAGAGGAAGGTTTATATGTATAATACGTACATATTATTGTACAGAAATCTATCTGCAACCGGGCGAAGCTGGGTCGGGCCGCTAGTAATCGATAATCGAAACCGCAAAATCTTACAAAACAACACATTACGATATAACCACAAGCCCGCAGTGATTTCGATCGTGAAATTGTACAAAAGCTGTGGAATCGATTCACTGGGCCGTGTTTGATGGTGTTATTTCGATTAATATGTTTGTAGTGGTTTCATTGGGAGTATTTGGTATATTTATTTATTAACTAGCTGAACGCGCGACTTCATCCACGTGGAATTTAACAAAAACTTATTTTTTCTAAAATATCTAAAAAAAAAAAACTAAAATATATGTAGTCTAAGTTACTCCTTATTATATCAGCTACCTGACAATAAATGTCCCGTCAAAATCGGTCCAGCTATTTCAGAGATTAGCCGGAACAAACAGACAGACAGACAAAAAAATTCTAAGGTCATTTTCGTTATAGGTATCGTGCATATAACGATATGTAGTTGGATATATTGTTTTTATTTTCACTTTACAAACAGACACTTCAATTTTATTTATATGTATAGATTAAAGCGTGTTAATAGTTGTGGGATACACTCAATACGTTTTGATGTGGTGGCGATAGTCTGTGTGTCAAGGGGTGGGAAAATAATCGAAATACCGCATCTTAACCACGCATTTTTAACCTCGAAATTATTGGATATTCAAAGTTGAGTATCGCATTTTTGTCATTGTGAAGAAACATAACAGTTGTACTACAGTATGATTGCAAAGCTGGCCTAATGTTCGAATCCCGGGTCAGGAAAGTAATATTGGATTTTTCTATTCATTATCAGTCAAGTCAGTAATTTGTGCTCCATATGGCGATAGGCTCGCCCCCAGTACGTCTTTTGACGGAACACACAAGGCGAAACTATTTATTTATTTTATTTTTATTCTTTACTGCACACAAAAAGACAAAATATTACAATATTTAGCAAATAAAATTAAAGAGTACAGTTGGCGGTCTTATCGCCCTAGGCGATTTCTTCCAGACAACCTTTGGATGGATAAAAGAAAAGGATAAAAAGAGAGGGCAGTATAGAATTTAAAGGTAAACATGCTCTAAAAAAGGAATATATAAACAAATTATTCATAATTAATATATAGTAACTAGCTATAGCTATAACTAGTGTCCTGGTAGCACCTCTGCCTACCCGTTCTGGAAGAAAGGCGTGCATTTATGTATGTATGAAAAAAACATCGCGTAGAAACGTATGAATTAAAAAAATATTTACAAGAATTTCAAAGACGTGGTCGCCTCAGGCCTAAATCTCTTTTAAGCGCCGTTTTACGAAGGGAAGATTCTTGCGTCGTAGATACGATTATCGTAAGACAGAAAAAAGTTGCATCGTGTAATTTGTCAGAACACAATAATCTATGGCGATTATGTTTTGCGATAATGGCATACGATTCTAGTCTCTCTGTCCCGTGTCCGTGTATTTGGGATATTAATTAAACTGTTTATCTAATTATTGTAAATATGAGTAAACATTAGGCCAAGGTGGTGGACTATATGGCCTAACCACTCTCAGTCGTACTCTCGATTGTAGAGGAGGCCCGTGCCTTGCAGTGGGAGGTATATGGGCTGATGCAGAATGTAAGCATAATCATATTGTCTTTATTTTAAATGTCCTTGGTAAGCTAGACTAAAAGTACTCTTATTTAAATAGAACGGTAATGCTGTAACTTCATTAACCCATCGTCGCGAATTCAGTCAGATGCCGTGTTTTTAACACATTGCGTTCCGGGATAATCCCGTTTATTTAATTAACAATGTTCCACGATCCAGAGAAGTCCTTAAATCACTTCCCGGTATGAGTTTCATTGAGGAAGTAAGGATGCGGTGGTTGGTTGAAAAAAACGCTCAATGTGTCTTAAATTAACGCGAATGTTACACATTGAAATAAAACTAGATGCATCCGCCTCGTGATCTCGAAAGCTGTAAACGTAGATGGAGAAAGTAATAGAGGGAGTCACACGTTCTGTCTTTTTTACACAAAAACGAAAAAGATTTATACAAAACGTTCATGTAAAAAAGAGATGCAGTCTCTTAACTGCTGTCCTTATCGGCGTAACCGCTTGACTCTAGGAAATATGACGTATTTGAGGCAAATATTTACTTTATTTGGGGTGGACATTGGTCCGGTGTCAATGATTTTTCTTAAAAGAAAATATATTAATACATTTAAATACAAACCTTAATAACTGTAATAATTTTTAATTTTTTTTCTAGTATTTGTTGTACTGTATATGGTTGCGTAGTACATATTGTTTTTTTTTACTATAGTTTTTATTTTAATACTATAATATACTTGTACTTAAATTGTGTAATGTTATTCAGTGTTTTTATTATTGAATAGTGAAAAAGCTAAATAAATTCTCAAAAGTTCTGGGTAGTGACTGGCGACCCAGGTATGTATGTACATTACGATTCCAATTAGAAAGTTAAAATATCGATATTTAGAGCAATTTGTCATTTTTAGCAATTATTTTTAATAATTTTTCCTTATACCTTTGGAAAACGTGTCTATCTGGCAACACTACTACGATATATCTATATCCTATACTATATTACACAGTGGTTACCTCTGTGGCTGTAAAGTAATTGAAACGTCGGAAAGTTAAAAAAAAGTAAAATTCGAGGTAAAATCCGTGAAAAGTATTTTTATTTAAAAAAAACTGTTTCAACGCGAAAACGTTACAGAACAATTTCGATTTTTTTTTTAATAAAAAGCTGAATTTTTCTCATTTATTCAGGTACTTTGTTTGGGGTCTGAAATTGCATATCACTACACTATTTGTGTCGATAAAATTAATACTTTACGTACTTGGTTTGTAGCATCGACTGGCACGCCAATAAACAGTAGTGTAAATGCACTGTTGTGTGCCCATTTGAAGGACATTGTAACCAGAGTAACTACTGGACATAATGAGACTTAACATCTTATGCCTCAGGACGGCGACCTTTGCTTTGTAATTCATGGTATTGTTTGGTTTTGCTACCGCCCTGGTTGTATTGCTTACTATCAATCGCATGGCATGCTCATCTCGCCATTCATGGTAATAAAAAAAACACAGTGCAGACCCCACGTTGGTAAAATCAGGAAAGGGTAACGGTATGAGAAACTATGACCCTTAGTTGCATATGAACCAAAATGGTTTGCCACCACGCGTGTTCCCTTCTTCCAACGATCCCGGGCCCTTCCACCGTAGTGTGAAGAGGCATCTAAGCAGGCCGGCATAATTGTAGTGAATGGCATAGGACTGCCGTTTGATGCCATTCAACACTTTGCCTGGATGGCATTTGCGCTTACCATCAGGCGCAGTGTAGTCTTTATGCCGGGCCAGGGTAAAAAAGTATCGCCAATAATTATGGGCCACAAAGGTATTTAGTGCGCGGATCTTCTCTACCTGGTATAATAATAGTTCTCCTGCCTCTTTCTATCTTTTTACCTTCCCGCCCACCTCCCGATCTGATGGGCCGGCATTGCATGATTCGTGGATGTTTATGGCAGTGCCCACATACCATCAGGTGACCTGTTTACTCCTTTTCCGATGCTATATATTAAAACAAAAAAAAAGCCGATAAAATTTTGGTTGCACTACTGGAAACTCTGCCTACCATAGAATGTACTCTGTGCTGCCTACCCCATTGGATTTATGCGTCAATAATTGCATAATAAATTAACACAGTACCATAATTAATAATTAAAAAACTTTGAGAGTAGGTACATATTATTTCAGTTATTCATCAAAAATGAAACAAGTATTATAAGATAAATTCGTGGAAATATTTTAATATAAGGTCTATAAAGGGATATTTTAATTACCTTTTTAATTTATGCATGTATGTATGTAAATGGCGTTGTGATCGGAATGCACCACGCTCTGTCATATACACATACTACGAATAATTATTTTTTTAATTTTAGTCGTGGTAGGTCTCTCATTTGTGAGGCCGCCTGGGTAGGTACCACTGTAATGTCTATTTCTCCCGTGAAACAGCAGTGTATATGCACTCTTGTATTTCGGTTTGAAGAGTAAATACTGGACATATTGAGACTTATCATCATACGTCTCAGGATGGTGAGCGCAGTGGAATACCAAAAATTGTTTTGAAATTCAAGGTTGCTGCTGTTCATGAGCAGTCGTATCGCTTACCATCAGGCGAATGGCATGCTAGTCTCGCAATTTATATCAAAAACAAAAGTCATCATTTTTAGAATTTAAACTATAACAAACTATTAACGGTTTTTATACCTTTACCTTTGATACTTTATTTGTCATACCGCGGCGTTGCGCGTTTTAATGACAAGACAAAGATTTGTTAAATTTTATAAATGTTGTGTGCGTCTTTAAGTGCAATACATATCAGTGATTTTATATGCTTTGTCTTATATATATGTAATTCCATTGATGTACATATTTTAAATAAATAATTAAATACACCCAGCAGTCACATACATAGCCCTAACCCCACACTAAGATCGATTCTTGTGTCGTGGGTATCAGGAACTATGAGAGACTTTTCAGTCTCACAAACACCCAGACTCGAAACAAATACCTGTGGTTCACACAAATATTTATTTCGGTGCGGTGTTCAAACCCGCGGCCTCTCGTTTCACTGCCGGCGTCTAACCAACTGCGCCACGGAGGCTATCAAGACAAAGATTTGTAAAATTTTATAAATGTTGTGTACGTCTTTAATTGTAATACATATCAGTGATTTTATATGCTTTGTCTTACATATCTGTAATATTGATGTACATATTTTAAATTTAATAAATAAATAAATAACAGCAAACGCTGAAAGCTGCAATACAATACAATACGGATTCCGTCAAAATCGATCAACGGGTGATCTTCTAGCGTTTGTCCTGCATCGCTGGGGTGAGGCGATTGACCGGCGTGGCGAGGCTCTTGCTGTGAGCCTCGACATTGCCAAGGCGTTTGATAGGGTCTGGCACCGAGGTCTTCTGTCCAAGCTTCCGGCATACGGTCTGCCCGGCAACCTGTGTTCGTGGATTTCCGGCTTTCTGCATGGGCGTAGAATGCGTGTAGTCGTTGACGGACACGCTTCGGCGCTCATGTCGGTAAATGCCGGAGTTCCTCAGGGCTCGGTGCTGTCGCCCACCTTGTTTATTCTGCATATCAATGACATGTTGTCGCTTGGCAACATTCATTGCTATGCAGATGACAGCACGGTTCATGGGCGATACCACTGCGGGCCTCCAGGTTGCCGAGTCGAAACTGTGAAGGGACGCGAAGATCTTGTCATTGAGCTCAACCGGACCTTGGATCTCATTTCTACATGGGGTTCTAGGAATATGGTTGAGTTCAATGCCAAGAAAACCCAGGTGTGTGCGTTCACGTGCAAAAAATCCCCGTTCTCTCCCCTCCCCATTCTTCAGGGTGCTCCCCTCTCAATGCGGAATGACCTAAGTATCCTTGGTGTGGATATCCGCTGTGATCTCAATCCAAGGGACCACATCGAGGGCGTAATAACTGCCACATCACGCAGGGTTGGAGTCCTGAACAGGGTGCGTCGGTTTTTCACGCCCGGTCAGCTTTGTCGCTTATATAAAGCGCAGGTCCGGCCGGGTATGGAGTACTGCTCGCACCTCTGGGATGGATCCGCCCAGTACCTGCTCGATGCCTTGGATGGATTGCAGCGGCGGGCCATCCGCATTGTCAATGATGCAGACGTTACGAGCAACTTAGAGTCGCTACAACTCCGGAGGGATGTCGCCTCTCTAAGCGTGTTCTACCGCCTGTATCACGGGGAATGCTCTGAGGAATTGTATAACTTGATCCCCTCCTCTCCATTCCTTACCAGAACCACGCGGGCTGGCTTGCGAAGCCATAGCTTGTCGGTCCAAACCATCCCGGCGCGAACCAAACGGTTCTATAATTCTTTTTTGTGCCGCACCGTCAGGCTGTGGAATTGTTTGCCATCTCACGTGTTCCCTCCTTCCTACAATCCTGGGTCCTTCCGCCGTGGTGTGAAGAGGCACCTTAGCAGGCCGGCATAATTGTTTCCATTGGCATGGGACTGCCGTCCGATGCCAATGGATACTCTGCCTGGGCGGCATTTGCGCTTACCATCAGGTGCAATGCCGCCACTATGCCGGGCCATTATAAAAAAAAAAAAAAAAAAAGCTGCGTTTTTGTATTCAGTATGACCGCATCTCTTCCATGCGTGACGTTAAGAGAATAGCGAACCCACGTAACTTCTTTCACGGGAGTCTTGTTAATTGTATTTTGTTTGATGGGTTTTGTAACAATGGAACACAACGTATGAGGCTTTATAAAATAAACAAAATATACATACTCAACCGTGTGGCCGCGGGTTCGATTCCCGCACCGATGTTTGTATGATCTACAGGTATTTGGGGCCTTACTATATTCATCCGAAACGAAAATCGAAACTTCGGATGATCGAAGTTTTTTATACGATACGAATGTATCTACTCTGTAAAAGTTCGAATTTGTATAACGTACATCGTAACCCTAAGTCTATGGTTACGACCATAAGTCAATAACGACCATAAGTATATGTAGGTATATTCGTATCGTAAACTTCGATCATCCAAAGTTTTGATTTTCGTTTCGGATGAATATAGTAGGGCGCTTGTTTCGGGGCTGGGTCTAATACGCGACCCAAAACTAAGTTTTAGTGTGGGCCTAGGCATAGTCCTATGTGACTGTTGGATGTATTTTTTATTGCAATGTATGGCGAGACATCGTGATAAAACCTGCATACCATAGCGATTTATAAGAATTTCTATGGTTATAAGTCCGCCAACCCGCACTAAGCCAGCGTGGTGGACTATATGGCCTGACCACTCTCAATCGTACTCTCGATTGTAGAGTAGGCCCGTGCCCTGCAGTGGGACGTATATGGGCTGATACAGATAGCGAGAGAGCATGCCATTCGCCTGAACGTAAACGATGGGACAGCTCATAGTTATTAGCAATACCGAACAACATCATGAATACAAAGAAATGCTTGGCATTGTAAGGCGCTCGACATCTTGAAATATAATATGATAAGTCACAATATGTTAAGCAGTTACTCTGGCAGTCTCTAACAGTGCGTTTATACTGCTGTTTGGTGGGAGAAATTGGACATTGCTGTGGTACCTACCCGGGCGGCCTCTCACATATAAGAGACCTATCTACCACCACCAAATTTACCCTACAATAGTTGGCGTTTACATAGTAATTTTTTATTAAATTGGTCCATTAATGATAATATCTATCCATCCATCCATCCATCAGCCAAAGGAAGTCCACTGCTGAACATAGGCCTCCCCTAATGATTTCCACAGAGACCTGTTGGAGGCAGCCTGCATCCAGCGAGGTCTCGCGACCTTTACTAGGTCGTCTGACCATCTTGTGGGTGGACGTCCCATGCTGCGCTTTCCGCTACGCTTTCTAATTGAAGATATTTTGCAAAAATAAGCTGATACTTCTCCATCTATCCCTGTCCCGCGTCTTTCATCCACTCTCATCATATTAATGTCTAGATATTATGATTTATTAGAGGCTCTACGACCTACAGTCAAACCACCTAGGTGGTTTTGTAGGGTATATATACTACTCACAAAAATTAAAAGATATATTTTTTTTTCAATTTTTTTGGGTGTTTTTTGAGAGTCTGTATCTTAGAAAAAAATGATCGTTAGTCGTTCGCCTGGAATGTCTATTTTTCAGATAAGTGCTCTATTTTTTGATTATGTTGCTGGTTGATAAGCAATCGTAAGAAAACCATGGAGAAAAAAAAGTTGTATAATTTTACTCGTTTTTGATACCGTGAATTTACTTGGGTGACGACCGGTTTACGACCAATTTTCTCTAAGATACAGATTCTTAAAAAACACCCAAAAAATTCGTTAAAAAAATATCCTTTAATTTTTGTGAGTAGGTATGTATGTAATTAGACCTAAGTTCTTGTTGTGTAATAAATAAATAAAATAAAATAAAACGTGAAGGAGAATGCCCATTTACCATTACACTTAGTGTCGGTGCGAAGATATTTGTCCCTCGATGAAACCTACTGTTTGTGTAGGGAAAAATATATAATTTCAATAAATATAAATATAAGTGCGACTCAGGCCCGAAGGTCTTGGAAAAATTAACATTAAGCCAATTTTTTTTTGCCTTCGGCTATGTGAACAAAATGTAAAATGTAACGATAATTACTTTCTGTTATAAATTGCTGTCGCTCGGGATAAAACAGGAATACCTTTAAGGACAAACCATAAAAAATCTATACTAAATTTTTTGCAATATTGGTATCAGGATCGACAATATTTTTTTATTCATTAATTTGCAGTTACGTTAAAATCGAACCTAATTAGACTAAATAGTTAAAAATTATATCGAAAAAAAGTAAAACTAGTCATGCAGAACGCTGTCACAATGGAGATGCCGGGGATCGAACCCGGGGCCTTTCACATGCAAAGCGAACGCTCTACCACTGAGCTACATCCCCGCACAGTCAGGAGTCGAAATAATGAAACGGGTGGAATTATGAAAATAGGTGCCAGACTCCGTGGCGCAGTTGGTTAGAGGCCGCCTGTGAAACGAGAGGCCGCGGGTTCGATCCCCGCACCGAGAGAAATGTTTGTGCGGCCCACAAATATTTCTTCCGGGTCTGGGTGTTTGTGAGACAAAAAAAGTCTCTCGTAGTTCCTGATACCCACGACACAAGACTCGATCTTAGTGTGTGATCCGGACTATGTATGTGACTGTTGGGTGTTATTATTATTTAAAATAAAAGGTGCTGGTTTACTGGTAGTATGAATCTCATATGTAAGAGGCTATCTGGGTAGGTACCACCGCAATGTCTATTTCTCCCGTCAAACAGCAAGGTAAATGCACTGTTGTGTTTCGGATCGAAGGACATTGTAGCCGGAGTAACTACTGGACATAGTGAGACTTAATATCGTATGTCTTCGGATGGCGAGCGCAGTGGAATGCCAAGCATTGCTTTGTAATTCAAGGTGTTGTTTGGTTGTGCTACTGTTTATGAGCGGTTGTGTCGCTTACCATCAGGCGAACGGCATTCTCGTCTCGCTACTCATTGCAATAAAAAAAGAAAAAAAAGTTGCTTGAACAAATGTTTCATGTATAACTGCTGCCTTCACAATAATATAGCCTAAAATTTATGTCGTCTCCCGACAAATCCCGTATTTCCTTTTCGTAAATCATTTCAAAGAAATTCTCCCTGTAAACAACAGAATTCGTTCCAACTTCAAAATATCCCTGCAGGCTCGATTCGGAAATCAAAAGAGAGTAACAGACTTTCCTCCAAGAAACTGGAAGCGACGGTTTAATTTCCTGTATTACACATTACGGAGTTAACTCCAATTATAATTGAATTTGCAGAATAAAAGGATCAATGAATTTCAAATGAATGCAAATTAACGTTTTCGGCCGAGCTTCCGGGCTGCTTGTATTGTGCCCGCATCCGGTGCCGGACGGATAATTTATGATTTATACATGTAAATAATTCTAGCATTAGCTTTGATAATCTGGTAATATATACAGGGTATATCAAGACTGCTACCGAAAGCGAACACGGGTGGTAGTTTTAGTTACTACAGACACAATGCAACTAAAAAATTCACAGAAAAATCGTGATTTTTTAATATTGTTATTTTGGGTGCTAAGTCCATAATTTTGCTAAAATAATAAAAAAAATAAAAATAAAAAAATAAAATAACATGTATTTATTATTACAAAAGAATTACATTTTGCACAAAACATATACAAATTTCATCTCTAAAACAAAATTATTACTAATTAAGGGAAATTACATAGGGGCCATTCAAGTATTACGTAAGCAGATTTATTACAATAATATACCCCCCCACCCCCTTTGTCAGCAAAAGTAAGGAAAGCTCTTACCCCCTCTCCCCATGCTTACGTAAACATTTTTGAATTATTAATAAATTTAGTTATGTAGTCACTAAAACTACCACCTGGCTTCGTTTCCGGTAGCAGTCTTGATATACCCTGTATTTATATTTATATAACAATTCGCGTTTTTTAACTAAACTACATAAGTATAAAGTAGCTATACGCCGCGTCGGTGACAGCGCGGAGAGCGCTCGTCTACTGCACTACATAACAGCACTCGGCTATACGCCGCGTCGGTGACAGCGCGGAGAGCGCTCGTCTACTGCACTACATAACAGCACTCGGCTATACGCCGCGTCGGTGACAGCGCGGAGGGCGCTCGTCTACTGCATTACATAACAGCACTCGGCTATACGCCGCGTCGGTGACAGCGCGGAGAGCGCTCGTCTACTGCACTACATAACAGCACTCGGCTATACGCCGCGTCGGTGACAGCGCGGAGAGTGCTCGTCTACTGCACTACATAACAGCACTCGGCTATACGCCGCGTCGGTGACAGCGCGGAGAGCGCTCGTCTACTGCAATTAATACTTATGCTATATTACGCAAAGTTATTAGCGGAAAACGGTTGATCTCCGAAGCAAATTTGCAAATACGTAATAAATTATCTGGTTTTGTGAATGCCAAACGCAGGTTACTTCCGGTACATTACGGCACCTGATAAACCTCTAATAACTCAGGCCCGATAAAACACAGTTAAAGCGTGTTTTTAACACACCGTTACACCGATACATTGCAAGTAATATTTTTTATATTACTTTTTTATTGCTATGAATGGCGAGATAAGCATGCCGGTCGCCTGATGGTAAGCGATATGACAGCAGAAAAACCAAACAAAACCATGAAATACAAAAAACTGCTTAGCATTCTACTGTCATGTCACTCGCCATACTGTTAAGTCTCACTATGTCCAGTGGTTACTCGGGCTACAATGCCCTTCAAACTTTACTGGTACATTTGAGAGACCTACCACCAGAAGTATACTTATTTTTCAGTTATGGTGAATGAGAGTTAATAAAATGTCGGTTGTTTAGTTTCAATAACAAATAAAATAATTTATAAATAAACTTTTAGTGAAGTATTAGTCATATTATTTGTAATATTCGCAGACACACCAAGTTTTCGAGGATGACAAAGGGTTTGTGATAGCTTGATATTCGTGTTTTCAGATACTAAGCAACAGCAAACACAAAACCCGCTATTTGATAGCGGCTAACACTAACCTTAAACTTTTCTACACCTACAAATTATATACAAGTTTTCTTCTACATCCCTGATAGTGAAGCCAATGTGTAGTCAGATTTACAGTTCGTTGCATTAATTCTATCAGAATCGTAAGTGCTTAGACATCCCTCGTAGTCGAAACACAATCTTCGAAATATTTAAGATTACTATTATGCGTTCACACAACGCCCTGAAAGTGATTACTCGCCTACAATCTTTAAAGGTTACCCATCATTTAAATATTGTCTAGATTAACACACAATATTTTAGTATTAAGTTTGTCCTAAAAATTATTCTACTGGCGACATTTGGCTCTTCATAAAACTCAAACATATTCAAATTGTGACTAAAACATTTATAACATCAAACACCTACTTATAATTATAATTTCATATCCTGCGTTTATAAGAGTGAAGACGGTATAATTTTAACTCACGTAATTATCATAAACATAATTACGTCGTGTAATTAAATATTACGCGTCGGTGTAATGGAGGTCGAGTTGATCCCGGGTTAGCGTTCGCGTTAATCCGCGGTTGGTGCGCCGCGCCTTCAGATTTATAAGGGGCCTAAATGGATGTGTGGAGACTTATTTAATTAACAATTTCACTATTTAAGCCCAACATCTCTAGAGGAATCTCGCAAAACGGTATTTAACTGTAGTAGATGAGAGCTCAGGAGCGAGATTTGTGAAGTACCTACAGGAAGCGTGTCTCTGACATTCGCAGCGACGAACTGAAGGTAGTAGATGAGAGCTCAGGCGCGAGTGTTGTGAGAGCACGTACAGGGAACGTAGTGTGTGACGCGCGGGCCGGTGGAGCGACGAGCTGAAGGTAGTGGATGAGAACTCAGGAGCGAGTGTTGTGAGAGCACGTACAGGGAGCGTAGTGTGTGACGCGCGAGCCGGTGGAGCGACGAGCTGAAGGTAGTGGATGAGAGCTCAGGAGCGAGTGTTGTGAGAGCACGTACAGGGAGCGTAGTGTGTGACGCGCGGGCCGGTGGAGCGACGAGCTGAAGGTAGTGGATGAGAACTCAGGAGCGAGTGTTGTGAGAGCACGTACAGGGAGCGTAGTGTGTGACGCGCGAGCCGGTGGAGCGACGAGCTGAAGGTAGTGGATGAGAACTCAGGAGCGAGTGTTGTGAGAGCACGTACAGGGAGCGTAGTGTGTGACGCGCGAGCCGGTGGAGCGACGAGCTGAAGGTAGTGGATGAGAGCTCAGGAGCGAGTGTTGTGAGAGCACGTACAGGGAGCGTAGTGTGTGACGCGCGGGCCGGTGAAGCGACGAACTGAAGGTAGTGGATGAGAACTCAGGAGCGAGTGTTGTGAGAGCACGTACAGGGAGCGTAGTGTGTGACGCGCGAGCCGGTGGAGCGACGAGCTGAAGGTAGTGGATGAGAGCTCAGGAGCGAGTGTTGTGAGAGCACGTACAGGGAGCGTAGTGTGTGACGCGCGGGCCGGTGGAGCGACGAACTGAAGGTAGTGGATGAGAGCTCAGGAGCGAGTGTTGTGAGAGTACGTACAGGGAGCGTAGTGTATAAAGCATTGGTCGATCGAGAGCTGAATTGAAAGCTAATGATAAATACGAGATTATCAGCGAGTTATTTAAGTTAAATATAAATTATTTCTTTAAAATACGCAGTAATCAGGTTACTCGAGGGCATTTAAAAGAATATACCAGCGGATTTATCTATATATAGCTTAACGTGCTGGGCTATGTAGTTCGCTCTTTACCGGAACTACTCGCTTGTTCATTTCGGTCAGTGAACCGAATCTTTTGCGTCATTCGGTCGAATGAACTGAAAAGTTTGCCGCGAACCACGTTGGGAGGTTATAATGGAAATTTTATTTGCGCATGTTAATGTATGGATTTTCATGATATTGATGTTGCTGATATTAAAAATACTCTCGTCAAAACTGGTTAAAAGATAATAATCTATATCTATATAACGATACAGCTTACAGATTCTTAATTGTATGAAAGGTATTAGGGCTGAGTTTTCTAAGTTAGTTTGGCTAATAATTCAAGCTAAGTGGTAGTGACCACAGAACCGTTCAAAATGATATGAAATGAAAATTTATTTGCGAGAATGTGGTTCAATAATGATGTTTATATATTTTTTCTATTCTCACAATCGGCTATGATTGATTGAACATGATAATTTTAGAGCCAATTAAACATGTTTTTGTATTGCAATGATTTCAAAGACAAGCATGCCATTCACTTGATGATAAGCGATACGACGGCCCATGGACAGTAGCAAAACCAAATAACACCATGAATCCAAACCAATTCCAATCCTGAGAAATACGATGTTTAAGTCTCACTATGTCCAGTAGTTATTCTGACTACAATGTCCTTCAAACCGGAACAGAACAGTGCATTTACACTTCTGTTTGTCGGTAATATAACTAATAAACAAGTGTCTAATTACTAAATACATCCTACTTATTAAGCCTGCAGAATAGCCGTCTTTTCAAATACGTACAATTGTAACTTTATCCAGAACCCAACCTGGACGGCAAGTCAAAATGTTGAACGAAAGATTAGTTCGTATAATTCACTTCCGCCGTCACTGCAGCTCGGCGTTGAAATATCTGGGCCACTTTTAAACATATTACGTTGGTGTTTTTCACCTTCCCAGCCAAGTTTCTCGTAATGTCTGCTAAGTGGCTTACACCGGATAAAATTGCGTTTCATCACTTTATGCCTCAACTTGTATATTTGTCGTTCCCTTACTATTACGCTGAATATATTTATTTAGGCGCTGACATATTTACCAGGCTGTCAAGTGTAGAGTAGTAGAGTTTCTGCGTATACCGTCTGCTATGATGCAATGGATAGCCCGGTGCTATCTGCACTGACATTAAGAGCGTACAGCTGAGAGAATTGTATAACCAGCGCCATTTTAGCAATGTAACTGACACAATATTATAGCCCTGTACTATTATACACACTGAAATAGACGGGCGCCCTTAAAATTAATTATAAACAAATAAGTAAAATTATAATAACTAAATAAAATTAATAAATAAATTAAATTAAGAAATCAATATAAATAATACTAAGTATAGAAAATATGTTGTATATAGACATTAAGTGCTCTGTATTGACTTGTCATAAGAGCTCTTTAATTGCCTACATGATCAATAAATACATTTCATTTAATTTCCCTGTAATGCGTCATCGTCGTAGCATATAGCAGCGTGCTGTTTTGCGTAGCACAATAGATGGGCGCTCTCCTCGTTGTATACAGCGCGTAGCCGATAACAGTTACGCAAAGTCCAGTAGGTAATCGCTCGCTGCGCTGTCACTGCCGTAGCATATTACTGAACGCTGTAACGCGTAGCACAGCAAAGCGCAATCAGTGCCGTAGCTAATAGTCGAGTGCTGTTATGTAAAAGTCTACTGGGAGAAAATGCCACGGGCATTAAGTCCGCCTTGTATACATTTCTATAAGAAAGTTAATAAAATAAAATATTAGAATAGACGAAAGCTTTCCATACTGTCATCTAAGCTTTGTACTCTGGAGACAGTCCCGCCGTCACACCCACCACTGTAACTCCTGTAAGCCAGAGTCGGCAGTGGCACGCAATGTAATGACACCGAGCATTGAAGCTCGGCGAGTCTCCGGGAATGTCTAACTTGTCTTTAACCCGCAATGAAATTAATTAGAAAGTGAAATTAATAGGAGTTGGAAATAAATTATTGTCCACTTTGTATTGTGTTTTCGATTGCTTTCATAAAGAAGCCAAGCTGTTTGCATGAACAACTCGTCTTATTATAAACTCTGTTATATTTAAACCCCCACTCGATTTATTTACGACCAATATGACACAAATAAGTGCACTATCGAAGCCTAACATACTTCACGTGTCATTTATTATTTAGAATACTGCACAATTTCACACAACGCTGAATTTTACGAGAGCAGAAAATATTGCTGAGCATTTGAAAGGATGCAGTATTTTGTAAGGGGCAAGTTTGTTGCTTTTGTAAGCAATATCGACGCTTCTTATTCATATATTCCATGCATTCGGTCAGTTACTATTGTGATGGAATTTTGAATGTACTTTTTATCGATTGGGTGTTGTTTTTTTCGGGCTTATCTGTTTAGATATGTATGTGGTTCAACAATGTTTAACAGTGAGTTGATCGACTAAAAATGAATGTTTTCTTTTCTTTTCCTTGTGGCAATTGTTGAAAACATTATGCCAATGTCAAGTTAGGAATATGAATGTTTTGAAATTTGTTCGATTTTTGAATTTGTATGTTTTGTCTTCTTCGCTCAATCTGGATTCAAAAGTCGTTCGAATGAGACGAAACAATTGATAGCTTAAAAAAGGTTTTAATACTTTGTATGTATAAAGCAACTAAGGTTTATGTTAGTTTTGTAAGTTAGTTTATCGTTTTCTGGAGGGTGTCAATGTAAATATCCTGGAAATCAGGGCGTCTGGTACCCGATTGGCATTTCAGGTGAAGATTCGCCAACACTTTATCAATAAACTGGTAGTCATTTTAATAAAATAAAAAAAAAATGTTTCTAAACACGTCGAATAAGAACTAATATTTGTAAGTCACAGTCATATTTATGAGGGCATTCTACTTGCGAACTTTCGTCTTAACGATTATTCCGTACATCCCAGTCCATCATAATGTTGTCTGGAAGAAATCCCCGACAACGATAGGACGGCTGTTTATTATACATATTTAAGGGCTTTCTTGTATTTTTCTACGTCTAAAATGTATATAGTGTACAATAAAGTATTTAGAAAAAAAAAAATATCAGCTATGAACTGATAATTTACAAATACGAATACTGAGACATACATACATATATATAAGAGACGAATATCTTTTCGCTTATCTATCTTCAGCAAGGTTAGACTGTGCATGCGTCATTGATCACAATACAATGACAAAGGCTCAAATCACACCTTTGATACACCAAAATGGTGAATAACCGAACCTCAATCCGCTGTAATGAAGTCCCGAACAATTGTTGTGCAAAACAAACAGCGACTTACAGACCGAATGAAAGAGCAAGTGAACGAATGGGATCGTGTTTCCGGTGCGTTTTAATTAATCGCAGCTCGACGGCGGGCGCGTTCTGCGGCAGCGGGTTAAAACGTTTCGTGGCTCTACATGTTTGCTTTGTAGACATAGGAACATTTAAACACGGCATTTTTAACTATACTAAAATTGTAAAGCTGAAGAGTTTGTTTGTTTGAATACGCTGAAAATATGCAATACTAATTTTGGCAATTATTGATTTTTTTTTTTAAATAATGTTGAAACAAACTATAAATAAATAACACCCAAGTCACACACATAGTCCTGACCACACACTAAGATCGAGTCTTGTGTTATTGGTATCAGGATCTACGAGAGACGTTTCGATCTCATTTGTGAGCCGCACAAACATTTCTCTCGGTTCGGGGATGGAACCCACGGCCTCTCGTTTCACAGGCGGCCTCTAACCAACTGTGCCACGGAGGCTGTCAAAATAGGACGTATTTCATAAATCTATGACCAACAAAAGAACATTGATAAAAAATTTGCAAGATGAGGGAACATTAATTATAGGACAACTTAATTAGAATAAGATAGGGACGGTATTATTAAAACGTGAAAAAATAAGCGACAAATTTTTGACTTCAGAATTGAACTAAAGAGTAATTTTACACAGGCCTAACAGGAATTTAGTAGCACATTATACAAAGTTATGGCATATCTAAACCTTGACAATTCTATGGAGCCCTAAATAACACGAGACGGGCGTATCCGGTGAACGTTTAGTCTGAAGGCATAAATTCGCGTAGCTTCCTCTATAGTACTCTTGGCAAATTATGAAGAAAATCCTCTTAACGTTACATGTTGATAACATTCTGAGCTTTGGCATTAACGACCTTTCTGCACGGGATTTCACAACACTCGCTACTGAGCTCTCATTCACTACCATCAGCTCGTCGCTCCACCGGCCCGCGCGTCACACACTACGCTCCCTGTAGGTGCTCTCACAACACTCGCTCCTGAGCTCTCATCCACTACCTTCAGCTCGTCGCTCCACCGGCCCGCGCGTCACACACTACGCTCCCTGTAGGTGCTCTCACAACACTCGTTCCTGAGCTCTCATCCACTACCTTCAGCTCGTCGCTCCACCGGCCCGCGCGTCACACACTACGCTCCCTGTACGTGCTCTCACAACACTCGTTCCTGAGCTCTCATCCACTACCTTCAGCTCGTCGCTCCACCGGCCCGCGCGTCACACACTACGCTCCCTGTACGTGCTCTCACAACACTCGTTCCTGAGCTCTCATCCACTACCTTCAGCTCGTCGCTCCACCGGCCCGCGCGTCACACACTACGCTCCCTGTACGTGCTCTCACAACACTCGTTCCTGAGCTCTCATCCACTACGTTCCCACACACACGTGTGTTCAGTATGTAATACTAGTCGGTACTGTCGATATGTGATTCATTCACGGTTCATACATATTTATCCGCATGGTTGTAATGAAAGGGCTGAAAGTCATTAATCTCCCTTTGTTAGACAAAGATTAATACACTTTTGTTGTGCGCCCTAGGTTGTGGGTACGGGGCAGGGGCGTACTCGATAGAAACTAGGGGAGCATTGTAAGAGGCTTTATTTTGTTGACTTAAGATGTTCTTTAGATGTCTGCATGCAAACTATCTTCGCTTTGAGGTCAAGGAAGGCTTTAGTATAATAGTATGAAAATATTTTTATATTAGTTTACCGATGAAATATATCTCGGTGCATTTTTTATTAAATATTTTTCTATAGCATTCAAGCTACAAAAAGGCATAAAAGGATATCTTATAAAACATCCCAAGAATCTTTGCAAAACCAATTTTAAATGAAAATTTTGTGTATGATGTTGAATGGATTATCTCAGCGTAGATTCCATAGTTATGAATATTAGAGAGAGCAATAGTAAAGCACATACAGTAGGCAATACATGAACCTCCAATCTAGGATGAAATTAATCCTCTCAGTTACTACACAGCCAGTAAATTACAAAGCAATTATGAATAAACTAGCAATTAATAATCTACGTACCGAGACGCACATTGGAATCCACAATGTGCTTAGATGATGTCATGCAAGTTGCACGAAGTCACTACAGGCAGCCCGCTTCTAGAAAAGAAAAAAATATTTAGGCTCTGTGTTCTTTACAATTTTGCCTAGGTTCACACTTAACATAATAGGTTTTTTACTGCAATGAATGGCATGAATGGCGAGACGAGCGTGCCATTCGCCTGATGGTAGGATACGACCGCTCATAGACTAATATATATATATATATATTTTGTTAAAATAGCTTGCTTCAATAGATAAGGAGAATACTGTGAAGAAAAACTCGTAGTAAGGGATATCTACAAAAAATAAATGTTTCATCTCCACTTCAATGTTTGTTAGCAATAGGCTTATGACTTTTTAAAGCCCCCATTTTAAAACCCGAAATCCGTCCCCCACAGATTGTATACTCCAGTTTGCGGGCCTTTGAGGACAAAATAGAAATTTGGCCGGCTAACAAATACTACGCAATCAAATACGTAAGGAGATTGATCGGCCGTTAGTCCCCGGTGTTAGTTTGATCGACTTTACGGAATAACTTGGGCATAGTTTCACTTGAACATTGAATTTTTGAATGAAGTATTTTTATATTGTTAAGAAAGTTTATGTAGTATATTATTATATTGATATTTTATGTAGTCTTTTTATGTTTATAAAGTAATGTATACTCTTATTAACGTTGAAATTATTTTTTCTTTCTTTGTTTGTATTGTATTTCCCTATGTGACTACCTTTCTTCCGTGCTTCCGTCCATTCCAGTCCATCTTAAAGTTGTCTGGAAGAAATCGCCGACAGCGATAAGAGCGCCGTTTGTCACACATATATAAGCGCTTTGTGTTATTATGTATGTTTTCGAATCCTGGGTTGGGCGAAGTGATATTTGATTTTTCTATTCCTTATCAGCCCAGAGTCAGGAATTTGTGCCCGATATGGCGATAGGCTCGCCACCTATCACATTGTGGGACGGAACATACAAGGCGAAATGTAGGTTTCCTGGCACCTCTGCCTACCCCTTCTGGGAAAAAGGCGTGAGATTATGTATGTATGCATTTGTGTAGTGTAAAATAAAGTATTTATAAAATGCCCGTATGGTAAGGTTAGAGAGTAATGAAAAAAAGCGTGGCTCTAACGTTGTTGCCAGTCATGATTCAGGATGTATGGGTATGCTTGTCCGGGACAGTAGCATCACACAGGAGACTGATATGAAGCGACAGCCGTGTTATCCCGTTTCGTTCGGTGAGTGAGATTGCCGGCATGTTTATTTATTTATTTATCCTTTTTTGCACCATACATAGAACTAGTTACTTGTAAGGAATATCATATTAAAAAGAGTGCAAAACGCGGCCTTATCGCACTGGGCAATCTCTTCCAGTCAACATTGGGATGGATATAATAATATGAGAATGAGAGGGTAAATAATTTGCAGGAATAAATAAAAAAAATCTTATAAATAGATAATAACACTATATGAATACAAAAACCTGCAAACATATATTTATAAATATATACATACGAGTATATAAAATACACATATATACACATAAAGAAATATACTTATAAATACTAT
This sequence comes from Hyles lineata, assembly GCA_030180105.1. NCBI lineage: Eukaryota > Metazoa > Arthropoda > Insecta > Lepidoptera > Sphingidae > Hyles > Hyles lineata. Next base: position 4,383,568 of record JARJEE010000032.1, on the reverse strand, counting down.
AATTTACCACAAGACTGCGTATATATGATCCTAGCGTTATGGATGTCCATGGGCGGAAGAGACTTGCCATCAGGTGACCTACTTGCAGTGGCGTAACAATAGGGTGGCATAGTGCGCAAAATGCCACGGGCCCCCGACCCTAGGGGCCCCGGCCTGGACCTGAAAAGCCTTAAGCAGGGAAAGAACCTTACATTTATTACTAACAAAATTAATAACCAAAAACATTTTTCTTATTATTTGTTGGACTACTTTTATCAGATGTGGCGATTGACATTTTCACAGTAAGGGGGCCCCATCATTTATTAATGAGAATAAATTTGTAGTGGGCTTTCCCGGAAAGGGCCCCCTACAGAGGCCCATGTAATAGTGCGTTGCTATCGATTCTTCAATGAAGTATCTTAGTATTTTATTCGATAGCTTGAAGTTTTGAAGTTATTTGATGGAAGTACCACGCACAGGTACTTCAAAAGCCTCAAAATTAAATTGGTGAAGGCACGTTGAGTGGAATGGGGCCCAACCTCTAGTGTGCCAGCATACCTTGCCGTAGATTGTACGCCGGAGTTGTACGATCGATGACCCTTTACGAGTGTCCCGTATGAGCTGAATCTCTGAGCAGACGCTGTGCTATGGTTTTGTGTAAACCGCAAACACTAGAAGCGCAGTGGATGATCAGGGCTATCGCACAATTTCTCTGAGGTGGCCAACGTCTTAGCAGGATCGGTCTCAGGCGCCATCGACGCCAAAAAGCCCCTAGAGATGTGCCAAACGAGCCTCCCTGTGCATAATCTCCGTGGAGAGGTGGTGCTCGGCCGTGAATTCTTCCACCGCCAAGAGTTAAGGGCCATGGCAGGCAATGCTAACGTTTCTGAGAACGTGATGTCGCAGTAAACGAGCGCAACACGCGATCGTGAGTGGAACCTTCCCACTCGTCAACACCTCCATTGAAGTAAGCGTCAGGTCATGAAGAGCTGAAACGATGAATTCCAGCACTGTACAACGAAACGAACGCGGGTGTCAACATTTTTACGGTAGTCACGGCTTCAAATCCCAGGGCACACCTCTGACTTTTTGATAGTCAATCAATACGCACTATAAAGGTGAAGGAAAACATCGTGGGGAAACCTGCATACTATGATAATTTGGAAGGATTGCTATAGTATGTAAAAGTCCGTTAACCTGCACAAGGGCAGTGTAGTGGACTATACGGCCTAACCATTCTCAGTCGTACTCTAGATTGTAAAGCAATGCGGTGGAATTTATATGGGCAGCTACAGATACAGATCCCCTGCATGTCTTAGGTGGCCACCACAGGAGTCGAGGGAGTTACACACTGCGGGGGCGATGCTCCCTCACTAGCTGCGATTCCGACATGGACGTCCGAACTTGTCCTCGTATCTGTTGTGGTCTGTGGACGACCAAAACAAAATGGCGTCCAAACTTTATGAGAAAGATACAACTTTGTACCGCATTTAGAAGGACTAGTACTTGTAATGAGCCTGCGCCGGGCAATCACATGAAAGTGAAATTACTTTATTGAATTTTTAAAATGTTATATATTATTTGGATTCAGTCACTTTTCTTACTGTACCACCCGGTTCACAAGGTCGGTTTCGCCAGAGAAAAACAGGCAAGAAACTCTAGCGTTGCGTTTTCCAAAGGGTATTTAATCGGTATGATTGTGTAGGAATTGTGAGGTACCCGGCTCCTTAGGAATATCTGCAAGCGAACTAGTGTAGAAGGCCAGTGAAACTGCCATACCCCTTCCGGCTTCCCCCACGATAACGGAAAATAAGCCTCTTTTATTTCTCAGATCCGGTAAGCGAGCACGCAGGTCACCTTATGGTAAGTGATCACTGCTGCCCATGAACATCCATAACGCTCGGGTCATGGATGTTTTGCGGGCCTATCTAATTGGGAAGAGAACGAGGAGGAAAAGGTATGGAAAGAGGCAAGGGGCATCCGGCAATCTCACTCACCGAATGAAATGCGATCGCAATGCTGTCATGTCACGTCGATCTTCTGTGAGGCAGTGGTACCGCCCCTGACGAACCTACTCATTAATCCTGAGTCATGGCTGACAACAGCGTGGCTCTACCACTTCCAAAAAATTTAAAAGTATTCGTCTTGACCAATGATTATAGAATTTAGAGGATAAAGCATAAGGTCACGTGACGCGTACCACTTTGTGAAACTAAAATGGCGGCGGCTCCGCCCCTAAAAATAGTGATACGCCAGTACCGCATTTTCTATCGATATCGATGATCAACAGTGGCATACAAATAACATTAATAAAACATTTTAAATTTTCGGTTTATATGTATAGTATAAACAGGGGATTTTAGGATTTGATAGTAAAATCATTAAAAATTAAATCCGATATAAATAGGTAATTATTTTTATCATGCTATAATTTATTTCATGGGTAAGTTTTACATGATGTTTGGATTGGATTTGTCAAATAATACACACGTAAGATAAAATACAGCTTTATTAATATCAAGAATTTGCTTGCGACTTCGAATAGTATTGCCACACTTTTTTCCTTATGCACCAATTTTCACCATGTCAATATTTTTTTGCCAAATTATAACTATAATCTAGAAAAATACAGATATTTAGCAAACATATATATTTTTCAAATCAGTCAACCAAACAAAAAATACATAAATGTATTTGTAACAAAATAAAAAATACAACTGCTACATAAACAATAGTAATATGATGTATTAAACATTTTGATCTTAGTGTGACTATGTATGTGACGGTTGGAGGTATTTATTAATTGATATTAATAAAAATATACTTATACTTCACAATTATCGTTACTCTTTTAGTCGCCATAATATAAATATATGACCAACTAATACTAATTTACATGCTACAACCGTTACAAGGTTATACCTAATGAAACAAACACCCAGTTACATCTCATACATTTCGTTCATTATTACGTTGCACCATTCTTTGCTAAAATCAAAAACACCTATCAGAACATTTAATACATACCAAATAAAATGAAACAACATAGGCAGATTTTTATTGCCATTATTTGACAGGAAAATCATTATGTCTCACTTACAATTCAATCAATGATTATGAAAGTGTTGGTTAAGATAAACAATTATAATAATTAATAATAAAATATAGAACTATTTCTGTTCATTAAAAGGTTCTCCAGAACATTATCCAATCGACCACCAATTGTCCAAATGATCTTGCATGTTATCTTTGTTATTGATTAACAGTTGTATGATTAAAAATTTTCACTTACCGGGAATATATGTTGGAAAGCTGTTTTCTTTTTCAAAATGTAATGAACAAATAAATGTATTTATTGGAGGGTTCCAATAGCTTCCAATTTTTTGTATCCATTTTGTCCTGGTACGTATGTATATAGGTAATCTAAAAAAGACACTTTTTTGTCGGTTCAAATATATATTTAAATATACACTGTTATTCTTTTTTTGAAAAATAAAGATCAAAATATTTAAAAATGATGATATCGATATAAATAATTTCGTATCGAATAGACTCATCCCTAAACTTGTGTGTAAACAAACAATACGGTTGTTATTCACACTACTTGTATAAATAACGTCTAGGAGAGTCTCAAACTTAATCAACAAGATCCAAATTCATTTATATATGATAAAAACAAACCCAAAATGTAAATTTAGCACATATTTGGTAGTATTTCGTAAAAACAGTGACTAACCTATGAAAATAAATGTTGGGGTCCTTTTTGCTTGAACTCGACTCGAATCCTTTAACACAACACTGAGGCATTTTAAAAACTTATTAATTAAACTAATAATCAAACTAAACAAACTTAACAAACGAGATTAAACAATGAATTATTCGAAATTATTTGATTTTGCAGATTTGTTTACTCCGATTGACAGGTAACGCCACAGTTTGACATTTAATGCAGTTTTTGGTTTCATAGTCTGTGGTTTCGAAATAGTAACTAAAATGGCGTCATTTTAGTCTATGGGCGGTCCCAGTGTGGTAAGTGAACAAAATATTGCCATATTCGAAACAAAGGAATTATTATTTGTCTCTTTCATTAAGGGACAAGTCACCTTTGTGTGAATGAGACAGATACATAAATGTATATTCCGCGTCGATATTCCTAACATAACTATAACTTGACATATATAGCTATTTTTGTGCGTAATCCTTTATATTCTTTAATCATTGGTCTCGATATAAAAAAAGGGGGGCCCCATACGATAATTTTGCCACGGGCCCCGGCTGGTGTAGTTACGCCACTGCCTACTTGCTCGTTTGACGGATCTATAAACATAAATAAAAAAGTTTGAGTTAAGTCTAACGGCTAGAAAATATGAGTCTTTCTGGTCGTCAAAATAATGCCATTTTATTTAAAACCAGAGCCAGAGCCGCCAGCCAGCCAGAGTAGCCAGAGTAACTACTGGACATATTGAGACTTAACATCTTATGTCTCAGGATGGCGAGCGCAGTGGAATGCCAAGCATTGCTTTGTGGTTCAAGGTGTTGTTTGGTTTTGCTACTGTCCATGAGCGGTCGTATCGCTTACCATCAGGCGAACGGCATGCTCGTCTCGCCATTCAAAGCAAAAAAAAAAAAAAAAAAACCTGATATAGTTATATTGGTTCTGGGATATGACACATTTACTTTGGTTTTTAATTTGAGTAATATAATTGTTTTAGTGCAGATGCAATTTTTTTTATTCATGGATCTCTTTGAAGATCTAATAATAGTTAAATCGTACATATGTCTCAAGCAAGCATTTCTATTTCTTTAACATTGCAAGAGTATAAAATATGCGTTCACAAACAATAAAAAAGCGGGACAACACCCTATTAAGGTAGGCTGTGAGTAAAGAGTGAAATAAAGTGTGCCGACCTCTTTCTCTCAGCAATTTATAAAACCCTGAGTGACTGTGTGACGGACAGATAGTCATTAGTCGCGATAATGGCGTACAGACTGTAGCTACGTAGGCTGACGCAATCAGCGGCGTGCGTGCCGGAGGTTTCAAATGGCTTATTGCTTAGAATAATTCTCCTAGAGTGCATTGGTTTGTTACATCTTTGACTTTTCGAAGTCATGTGTTAGTAGACAAACGGTGAATCTGTATCAGCCCATATACGTCCCACTGCAGGGCACGGGTTTTCTCTACCGTCGAGAGTATGATTGAGAATGGTTAGGCCATATCCACCACGCTGACTTAATGTGGATTGGCAATCATTACATATCATTGAAATTCTTATAAATCGCTATAGTATGCAGGTTTCCTCACGATGTTATTTCGCCGATTTAGTGCGTGGTGATTGTCTATCAATACACACATGACTCCGAGAAGTCAGAGGTGTGCCCTGGGACCGAACCCACGACCACCGTGAACATGTTGGCAGCCGCCTCTCTTCCGTTTACCAACAAGCAACAACGCAATAATAATAAGAAATCGTAAATAAATAACTCAATAATTAAATCTAGACTGGAAATTAAAAAATGACATACAAAATTCTCTGTCTCCCTCTCTCTCAAGTTCGTTCACAGGAAGTCCACTGCTGGACATAGGCCTATCTCAAAGATCTTGACATCGACCTGTTATAAGCGGCCTGCATCCAACGACTTCCTACAATCTTAACCAGGACATACAAAATCATTCCGTCAAAATATTGTTTTCCACCAAAATACGCAATGAATACTCCAATGTAGTTTCAGTTTATTCCACTTTGATCATAGGCGATTTTTAGTGCATGATGTACCCAGGTAATCAAAGTCGAATATACCGGATTTTCAGTATTGGAAAACTGGTATCACATTTCTGACACGGAAAAATATATTTAAGGTAGATTGCCCTACCTGAAACTTAAATCAACGACCTCACATATGAAAGTCCAAGCCAACAAACCAAATGCTCTATAACTGAGTAACTTTTAAAATTATTCATGAAACTCTATTACACAGGATTAGTAAAGTTATTATAAAAAGTCTGGATGTGAAATAATTTTCCGTCGAATCATCACATCTGACTACGATTTCAGGCTTCCTAGTTATAAATCATAGAGTTCGAGGGGACGTTTTCACTGATTCATTCGAGGCACAAGTCGTAAGAGATTGACTTACGAGAAATAATTAAATGATTGGGAACGATAGGAAGATGTACACACATACATACATACATAAACTCACGCCTTTGTCCCAGAAGGGGTAGGCAGAGGTGCCAGGATACCCCCATTTCGCCTGGTATGTTCCGTCTTACAATGTGCTGGATAGCAATAGGAAAATATCTCATTGAAAACCGATGGGTGGTATGCCAATTTTCGTGTTTAGTTCGATTGGCGAGATTACCGGAACCAGAATGCTAGTCATCTGGGTAATAGTAAAGTAAGCATAGTATAAGAAATATCACACGTGGTGATAGATGATTAGAGGATTAAGGATTGTTGAATTCAAGGAAATGTTAATGATCAGACCCTTGATCGACTGGGAAGTCTTCTATGTTAATACTGTATTAGGTAAATGTGTTTAACACATACATAACACTTTGTGATGTTATAAATTTTAATACCATGCAGTTTTTTTTACAGAAATATAAAACATCCTGTTACCTGCACCGCATCCTTATATTTCCTTCCGAGTTTAAAGGAAATTGCGTTAGAGTCGTTAATCACCGGATGTGACGCGAGCACGATGCTCACTTCCGGTCGCGAAGGCTTCGTCGCAAAGCCTTTGGAAAGTTTTCTTTGGAGCTGCTTACGTTGGCTCCTATAGTAACATATGATAAGGGTATTTCCAACCCCTGCTGTGCGATCATAATTTACTTCTTGAAGGGTAGTGAGTGTATAAAACAGGAAACTGTTTGAACTCAGGAGCGGAGTGGAGCGACAAGCTGAAGGTAGTTGATAATAGCTCAGACACGTGTCGTAACATCATGCTCGGAGTTTGAGTATGACGCGCGGGTATGACGTAAGACACCGTATAAATCTCCAAGGCCTTCAAGGGCAAGGTCGTCGACCTCAAGATAAAGCACATAAAATGGATTTACAGCGACAAAGTGATGTAAAGCAGCAACATTTATCTCTCGCGAACCCAACTCCATTTACAAACAAACGAAATTAGCTGTGAAAAATGGTATAACACAATCGCATCTCCGCTCAATAATCAAATTTAGAAACCTTTGGAAATTCCCTTGAGATAATCGGCTTTTCAGAAAATTGGAGATCCCCCTTCCCCCCTCCCTTCACCCCCCGAGGTCCTGTGTAGTGAGTGATTAGTGTAATAAGCTCCGGAAGATTTACACTGTCCGTGACAAAATCTCTGAAGATTTTTTCCCGTCTTTTTGTAATTAATGGTGAATGGAGAGATTAGCGATGAGCTGGCAATTTCGTTCTTGCTTTTTTGATTGTTTGATGACGGGATTATTTTTATGGTAATTGGGGTTAATGAGGTCGCAGTGTCGGCTGACTGGCAGCGTCTAATAATTTTAATTGTAATTTAAATGTCCCGACTTCTTTTTATATGTGATATACTTTGTTGTACATCATGACAACATAAACTTTTAAAGATAAACAGTATAACAGTTCTGTACAATGGCCGACCTTTTCACTTAAAGTGATTTTTACCAGGCAAGCTTTGGATGAACAGAAAGTATAAGTAGATATTTAAATTTATTGAGACAATCAAAGGCGTGGTGGTCTGTTGTTAATGAGGCGGCTGCCAACATGTTCACGTAGGTCGTGGGTTCAAATCTCAGGGCATATCTCAGAGTTTTCAGAGTCTATCTGTTCATAATCCTGACCCCATAGTAAGATCGAGTCTTATGTCTTAACTCGTGGGTAGCAGGAACTACGAGAGACTTTCGGGTCTCACAAACACCCAGACCCGAAATAAATACCTGTGGATCACCTAACCTAACTGCGCCACGGAGGGTGTCAAATATTTCAAAATAACACACAATTACACGTGGCGCCCAGTAATGAATGTTTTTTTTTTTTTATTGCTATGAATGGCGAGACAAGCATGCCGTTCGCCTGATGGTAAGCGATACGACCGCTCATGAACAGTAGCAAAACCAAACAACACCTTGAATTACAAAGCAATGTTTGGCATTCCACTGCGCTCGCCATCCTGAGACATAAGATGTTAAGTCTCAATATGTCCAGTAGTTACTCTGGCTACAATGCCCTTCAACCCGAAACACAACAGTGCGTTTACACTGCTGTTTGACGGGAGAAATAGACATTGCGGCGGTACCCACCCAGATGGCCTCTCACATATGAGAGACCTACCACCAGTCAATGTGTCTTATGTTTGTAATATTTCATACAGTCAAGTATTCATGAATATGTGATGTCATAACAAGCGTTTAAATTCGAAAACCTCCAAGGTTACAATGGAGATACAACGCTAAGGGATTGGCATATTAATGAGGAATGGAGCGAGATACGGAGAGGCTAATTTATACGTAAATAATGTTGGTATAAACGTATCGTGGGTTTAGTTTTATGCTGTATGTATGACGTTGCTTCGGCTGGTATTCTGAGTGTTCAGTAGGAAATATGCAGGAAATTACATACATACATAAACTCACGCCTTTTTCCCGGAAGGGGTAGGCAGAGGTGCCTGGACACCCACATTTCGCCGTATGTTCCGTCCCACGATGTGATAGGTGGCGAGCCTATCGCCATATCGGGCACAAATTCCTGACTCCGGGCTTATAATGAATAGAAAAATCCAATATCACTTTGCGCGACTCGGGATTCGAACCCGAGACCTCAGCTTTGCACGCGTACCTTAGTACAACTACGCCACCGAGGCAGTCGCAAGTCGCAAGTCGTCGTCGAATGCAGGAAATTAAGTAGTATCAATTATATTCTTCGTTGTGGACTATACGGCCTAACCCCCTCAATCGTACTGTTGATTGTAGAGGAAGCTAGGACTCTGAAGTGTAACATATATGGGCTGATAGAAACATGTATGTATGTACATCGTCGATAAAATATTTCTTAACATCTTTACCATTATCCAATAATGTGCGTGGTGGTGGTAAAAGGATCAGACGCGGCTACAAACACGTTCACGGTGGTCTTGGGTTCGAATCACAAGGTGTGCCCTGGACTCTGACTTTTCGTAGTCATGTGTGTATTGATAGTAAACCACCACGCACAATAACGGTGAAGGAAATTATCGAGGAAACCTGTATACCGTTGCAATTTATAAGAATTTCAAGATTATGTAAAGTCCGCCAACCCGCACTAGGCCAGCGTGGTAGACTATATAGCCTATCCAGTCACAATGATGCTCTCGGCGTGATTGTCCGCCAACCCGTACTAGGCCAGCGTGGTGGACTATATGGCCTAGCCACTCTCAATCGTGCTTACGATTGTAGAGAAGGCCCGTGCCCTGCAGTGGGACGTATATGGGTTGATACAGATTGTTCAATATAAAAGTTTTGTAACTAAAAATCACTGTACCATTTTGTGCGTCTAAAAAACCTACCGGCCAAAAAATTAGCAACACTGTGAGACAACTGCGTCACGTCCCCATAGGCAACAAACTTCGGATCCACATTAAAAGTTTAAATGAGCCTATTAATTTACAAAGGCTGGGCACAATAAAGAGTTTCAAACAATAATAAACAATAAAAGGACATTTTTCTGTTCTTTTTGACGCCTTTTTTGTGGGTTTTATTTTGTCTTTTTATAGAGTTTGTGAAACAATATTTTGGTGTGTTGTATTTATATATATTTGTTTATTGTTTTGACTGGGAAGTTAGGAAAAAATATTTAATAATAAACTGTTATATATGTTATAGTAAAATTGGTTTTCTTTTATTATTTATTTTACACAGGCGCGGCATAATAACTGCAACTGAAGGTAAGAGCAAATGCAGTACAGGCTGAGTTTCGAATGGCATCAGACGGCAGTCCCATACTATTCAATACAATCATGCCGATCTGCTAATCTTACCATCTGCTTCTTCACACTACAGCGGAAGGCATCAGGATTATAGGACGGAGAGAACACGAGTGACGGCAAACAATTCCACAGCTTTCAAGATTTTCGCCGAGATTCGATCCTCGGACCGAGACAAATATTTGTGAGGCTCACAAGTATTTGTCTCTGGTCTGGTTGTTCGTGAAACCGAAAAGTCGCTCGTACTTTCTGATACCCTCGACACAAGACTTAATTGATCTTAATGTGGGTAAGAACTATGTATATTGTTATTTTATTTATTATGCCGTGCCAGTGTCAAAAAAGTCTATTGAAAAGTAATCCTAACCGACACACTCACAACACAATATTCATTTCACATAAAAACAGATTTTCATTCCCACTGACCTCAAAGCACAGCCATTGCCCTAACATTACCAGCGCCATTGTTAACTTTGTAACACACCATATCCATTGAAACAGCAACAAAATCCTTAAAGCCACACCTTATCTTGAATACGGTCTCTATAAACCTGACAGTTTGGACCTGTGTAAACCTTTGTTCGCTTTGTTAGCGCCGTTGGTATTACTGTATCATTGTATTGGGATGTGGCGATAAAATGTATGGTTTCAGGTTTTTGAGATTATATTGAACTGTGTTAGTGATTGAGTTATTATGTCTAGAGCGTTACGATTGATTTGGTCATATCCTTTCTTGATAGCGACTATTGTGGACAATGTACAAAACCATTGTGTAACACACATGGGATCGATCTACATCAGGTATTAAAAAGGTAAGCGTCTACTGCACTACATAACAGCACTCGGCTATACACCGCGTCGGGGACAGCGCGGAGAGCGCTCGTCTACTGCACTACGTAACAGCACTCGGCTATACGCCACGTCGATGACAGCGCGGAGAGCGCTCGTCTACTGCACTACATAACAGCATTCGGCTATACGCCGCGTCGGTGATAGCGCGGAGAGCGCTCGTCTACTGCACTACATAACAGCACTCCGCTATACGCCGCGTCGGTGAAAGCGCGGAGAGCGCTCGTCTACTGCACTACATAACAGCACTCGGCTATACGCCGCGTCGGTGACAGCGCGGAGTGCGCTCGTCTACTGCACTACATAACAGCACTCGGCTATACGCCGCGTCGGTGACAGCGCGGAGAGCGCTCGTCTACTGCACTACATAACAGCACTCGGCTATACGCCGCGTCGGTGACAGCGCAGGGAGCGCTCGTCTACTGCACTACATAACAGCATTCGGCTATACGCCGCGTCGGTGATAGCGCGGAGAGCGCTCGTCTACTGCACTACATAACAGCACTCGGCTATACGCCGCGTCGGTGACAGCGCGGAAAGCGCTCGTCTACTGCACTACATAACAGCACTCCGCTATACGCCGCGTCGGTGACAGCGCGGAGAGCGCTCGTCTACTGCACTACATAACAGCACTCGGCTATACGCCGCGTCGGTGACAGCGCGGAGAGCGCTCGTCTACTGCACTACATAACTGCACTCGGCTATACGCCGCGTCGGTGACAGCGCAGGGAGCGCTCGTCTACTGCACTACATAACAGCACTCGGCTATACGCCGCGTCGGTGAAAGCGCGGAGAGCGCTTGTATACTGCACTACATAACAGCACTCGGCTATACGCCGCGTCGGTGACAGCGCAGGGAGCGCTCGTCTACTGCACTACATAACAGCATTCGGCTATACGCCGCGTCGGTGATAGCGCGGAGAGCGCTCGTCTACTGCACTACATAACAGCACTCGGCTATACGCCGCGTCGGTGACAGCGCGGAAAGCGCTCGTCTACTGCACTACATAACAGCACTCCGCTATACGCCGCGTCGGTGACAGCGCGGAGAGCGCTCGTCTACTGCACTACATAACAGCACTCGGCTATACGCCGCGTCGGTGACAGCGCGGAGAGCGTTCGTCTACTGCACTACATAACTGCACTCGGCTATACGCCGCGTCGGTGACAGCGCAGGGAGCGCTCGTCTACTGCACTACATAACAGCACTCGGCTATACGCCGCGTCGGTGAAAGCGCGGAGAGCGCTTGTATACTGCACTACATAACAGCACTCGGTTATACAATTCATTAGTGATAGCGCAGAGAGCGTCTACTGCATTAAGCATTTCAGTAATCGCATTAAGACACGTCGAAGTGTGAATAGGCAGCAAGATAGGCCACAGTACAATATGTAAATGAAGTAAAGTCAAATTTTGGTAGTGTCGGTTCATTTAAATTTGAATGCTCGTCCCGAGTGGGTTATTGTTTATTCGGCTACTGTATTTTATGCATAAAACGGTCGCGGCGCGTCCGTTGAAACTTTAAACCTTTCATGAATGAGGATCTTTTGCATGGCTTTATAGCAGTCGTTTACATTTGTAATTTTTAAATTGAATTGTGCTTTTTAATATTCTTCTAGTAATTCGGCTATTAAATTTTGAGCTTCTTTAAATTTGAGAGTGTAATTTGAATTAATTAAGTCGTATACATCACGGTGGGGTAGGCACGAATTACAAATCTTACTTTTGTTCGGATTTGAGCAGTTCTATAAATTTCGTGTACAGCCTATTTCAGCTTAAACCGTGATTACAAACACAATGGAACTTAAAATTTCGTAAAATCGCGCCATTTTTTTTGTAATTTGCAAATATCGACGTGTTTGGAAGGTACATCCTTTGTTTTTGCTAAAATACTAATTTAAAACCTAGCGTGCCATAACGTCTTTTAAAATAAATTGGTGTATACTACTATTTGAGAAAAAAAACTATGTATTTACAAGGTAAAGCCTAGATGGTGGGATGAGGCAGAGGTATTATTAATGGAACCCATATTTCGCTGAGCTCATGTACGAAATTTTATGCATGCCATACTAGGTATATACTCAACCCCGTATAACGCATATTACAAGTATAAAACCGTAAAGACAGTGATGTTCCAGACCCAGAAATCAAACTTTGGTCCTCACATTTCACTACTAACACGCGCTACCACTTACAGCCGTTCTCAATAATCTATCTGTCTTTAACTAGGGCTTTCATTAGATATTTCGATGCATTTTATGTTTCAGTTAACAAAGATATAAAAATATAGATATGGTACATATATTTATAGATATCTAGGCAAGATAAATATATATGTCTATCTTTCTTTAATAGAGTGTAGCATTGAACCGACATAATAATGGTAGCCAGTTTAACCTCTAGTTAAAGATAGATAGGATATAGAGAACGGCCGTAAATCGATGAGGCGTATATAAAAAAAGTTTAAAAACTCAATAAGCCAGGAAATACGAACACAAACCCATAGACCCAAAAACGGATAAGCCAACAAAGGCCTACCTTAATCATTAGAAAGTAGAGACGGTATAAAAAGCTTTATATAGAGCTGATGGCGCTATTGAGTTAATGAGAGTGGATGCTAGCCTTTTCCGCGGTAATGCGGCTCGCCACCTGTTATTGCCGGCCTTCCTTAAATATTTATTTGGAATGGTGGCTTTTTTCTTACACTATCTGATTCTATGTTTTTGTATGGCAAGGTTGAATGGTTAGGGGTAATTGTGTTAAAAAATGATATTATAAAAAGAAAAATTTTGGGTTTTATAGAATTGGTTCTAATTAATAGTTGTGGAAGGTAGTGATATATTCGTAGGCTAGCGGCCCGGCCCAACTTCGCCCGGGTACAAATAGATTTCTCTACAATTATATGCACGTATTATACACATAAACCTTCCTCTTGAATCACTCTATTAAAAAAACTGCATAAAAATCCGTTGCGTAGTTTTAAAGATTTAAGCATACAAAGGGCCATAGAGACAGAGAAAGCGACTTTGTTTTATACTATGTAGTGATGACATGAAATTTCGAGTTACAAGTCGGAGGTTAGAATCCTAATACATGTGTTACATTGTGAGGAGTCGTTTGTGTGTACTTTTAGGACAATTGCCTACATCTTTAATATTGGACGGGGGAAAAGACCTATCTTTATTTAGCCACATCTCCGTAATGGATATCTTATCTTTCAGTCAAGTTGCTAATGCCTAGTCGGACTGCCTCGGTGGCGCAGTTGTACTACGGAACGATTACAATGCTGAGGTCTCGGATTCGAATCCTGTGTCGGGCAAAACGGGTGAGTCAGGAATTTGTGCCCAATATGGCGATAGGCTCGCCCCCTATCACATCGAGGGGCGGAAAACACAGAAGAAACGTGAGTGTCTTGGTTGCACCTCTGTCTACCCTTTCTGGAAAATAGGCGTGAGTACATAATACATAATAAGTGCGTGGTTGACTGTTGGTAAACGGACTATACGCGGCTACCAATATGTTCACTGTGATCGCGGGTTTGAATCCCAAGGCAGAGGTATGACTTTTCGGAGTCATGTGTGTATTGATAGTCAATCACCACGCAGTAAAACGTTGAAAATCGTGAGGAAACCTGCATACCATAGCGATTTATAAGAATTTCTATGGTGTGTAAGTCTACCAACCCGCACTAGGCCAGTGCAGCGTGGTGGCCTAACTACTCTCTATCGTACTCTCGATTGTAGAGGAGGCCCGTGCCCTACAATGGGACATATATAGGCTGACACAGATCGAGATACATAATAAGTACATGAATAAGCATGTTTGTTATACCTAGTCAAACAAACAGCATGAAATGTTTACTCAAAATAAAAATACAACTAAAAAACTGTACAGCACTACAAGCTAAGTAGCTTAGTACGCAAATTAAAAACAAAAAAGACAAACTACAAACTTTGCTGGCACACTGCCGTGCACACAGAAAATAACAGTTTAAACATTATAAAAATATTGCCAAGTTAATCACATTAAAAAGCATAATGTTTTAAAATCAACGTGTTTTCGACGAGATAATGAAATGGTTGAAAAATTAAAAGCTTTGTAACTTTCGCCGGTCTGACCCGGTTGCCGGTTGGCTCAGTTTTGGTTTTTCAAACTCCCACTTTGAATAATAAACTGGGTAATTATGATGTTGGATGACGTTAAATATTTTAAAAGTTACACGTGTTATTTTAAATTTGCTGCAATTATATGGCGTTTAGTGGTTAATGGTTAGCAGATTATGGTTTTAAATCTTATGGACAGTTCTTACGGCCAAAATATTATATATTTGTAACGAATGGCGAGGCGAGCATGCCATTCGCCTGACGATGAGCGATAAAAAAACATACAACAACATGAATTACAAAGCAATGCTTAGCATTCCACTGCGTTTGCCATCCTGAGACATAAGATGTTAAGTCTCAATATGTCCAGTACTTACTCAGGCTACAGTGTCCTTTAAACCGAAACACAACATTGCACATAAAGTAAGAAAGGAACATTTATTTACACTGCTATTTGGCAGTAGAAATAGACATTGCGGTGGTACCTACCCATGCGGCCGCTCAGATGTGAGAGACCTACCACAGTCAAATTCATGCGCAATATCTATATCTCTATGGATCTTTTTAGTGAAAAATAAAATGTATTATACTATCTCATGAAATCTCTTGTTAAAGATATTAGAAAAACCAGCTATCAGGCATACAAGGTATACTCCGTAATTTATTTACAAAACTCAAACGATAATTACTATTAAATTCGCCAAAGTTTGTATTCAGTGCCTGTCCTACAGACAAGACGACGGAAAATCAACATAGGACTCTGAAAACTGCGCTTCGAAATTCGGGCTTAACATTGCCAAGAATTCATATATTATTCGTAAGTAGAAACTCTATCCGGATTGGACTACATTATTGTCATGAACGTTCATTTCTGTGTCAGACCATTTACGTCCCACTGCAGGGCACGGGCCTACTCTACAATCGACAGCGCAACTCCTATTAATTACACTTTCTGATTAATTTCGTTGCGGGTTAAAGACAAGTTGACATTCCCGGAGATTCGCCTAGCTTCAATGCTCGGTGTCATTACATTGCGTGCCACTGTTGATCCTGGCTTACAGGAGTTACAGTGGTGGGTGTGAGGGCTGGACAGTCTCCTGAATACGATATAAATTTTATAAATCGCTATAGTATGCAGGTTTCCTCACCATGTTTTCCTTCACCTTATAGTGCGTGATGACTTAACGTTCATTTAATAATTATTATACAAGGTTAGTGATGAAGAGTATATAAAGCCAAGAAGAGGATGCAACACTCATAGAAATGAACAACTTTTATTATGGGGACACTCTGGAAACGCAAAAAAAAAACTGCTGTTCCATTCATTTTGCAAATTGTAATGATTATTTTTGTATGGAACTGTTTTATTTTTCACGATTTCTTTGCTTTATGATTAACTTATATTGCGACAGCCTCCGTGGCGCAGTCGGTTAGACGCCGCCTGTGAAACGAGAGGTTGCGGGTTAGATCCCCGCACCGAGAGAAATGTTTGTGCGGCCCACAAATATTTCTTCCGGGTCTGGGTGTTTGTGAGGCCGAAAAGTCTCTCGTAGTTCCTGATACCCACGACACAAGACTCGCTCTTAGTGTGGCATCAGGACTATGTATGTGACTGTTGGGTGTTATTTATTATTTATTATACAGCGGCATAATTGTCACGACAACCGAAACGTTTTCATCTCAACATTAAATTTTACAGTCACTTCTCGGTACAACTGCAAATCACAAATGAAATAACCCAATACTAGGAATGCCAGAATCAATCAGAGCATAACCTAGAACAAATACACAAGAATAGCAGAAAAGCAGCTGACCACAGGAAATATGTTCTGATATCGGTCTAGATATGTCACACGTTACGCGTCCACGTTTACTCCGTCTGTATATTAAAGACGGGCTGCTCGAACCACTACTACGAGAATTTCGATTAAGCGTGTAGTTAACTTTACGTCATAAATATTTTGACACTGGCAATGAAGATTCGTCTGATTGTATTAAGTAGTCTCCTCTTGTCGGTCGACAAAATTAATACTGACTTGTTGACAACACACATACATACGTAAACTCACGCCTTTTTCAGAAGGGGTATGCAGAGGTACTACCAGGAAGTTCATGTTTCGCCTTGTACGTTCCATCTCACGATATGATATTTGGGCGAGTTGTGGACACAAGTTGAATTAAAAATGTAACATATTTGCTTGAGCCATTATTAAAAGTTGCCATAGTACAGATTGGTAACTATTCGGCTGTATCAGAATATACTACAATATTATTAACATATAGTGCATGTCATTTTTGCTGAGCTTATTATTGATATTTAAAAAAGATCGGAATATTAATAAATAAAATAAACATAGAAATACAATTTGTCAAGCAGTTTTCATTTGTCCTCGCCACGGTATGTATTCAATAGGCACGTCTACCGGGCTTCGAGTGTCTGTCTGCGATCAACGAACCGTTCCATCGAACGTATCGGCTAAATAAAACCAAAAAACAACCAGTTTTGTGTTCGATTTTGTTGTTCAGTTGGTTACAAAAAGTTACGAACAAAACAACTGATTTTAGAAAGGTCTAAGTTGTAGCATTTATAGGAAAAATAAAAGTGAGGAAAAAAAAATACGTAGATCTCGTCACAAACAACTAATTAATTTTATTAGTAAATTTATTTTTCATTTTTGAATTGTTAAATGAAGGTAGCTTTATTAACATTTGTTGAGTGGCTGAATAATACCACAGTCACCTCGTGAAAAAAAAAACCTAGTCTTACAAATAATATAAATGTATCTGTAAAAATTTCACGCATCTGATATCGATTAAAAGTGGGGTAGCTCAGTGTGGCATAGAATGAAATACTGAAATACGTATTCCTACACCATTCTTAAAAAGCAAAAAGAGGCTTTAAACCCAACACGTTTCACTTCAAACCGCAATAAACTATTGGAATTCGATTAAAGAATTGCACTAGTGTAGTTAACTACACGGTTTCTCGTACAAACAGTAAACAAACAAATAAATAAAAAACACATTTATTGCCACATAATACGACGTACAAACATACGTTATAATACAAAAAATAATTATTATTTAAATCCACGTCAATTTTATATATTTTTTTTTAGTATGCGCGTCACAACATAGTGACACATAGGTGACTCAGCATAATAGTAGGGGCTGCGTCCAATAACATTTCCATATAGATGGAAAAAGTCCACCGTTTCGGCAAGTTACTTTTATTACTTAGTTCTACGGCAAGTGACCATACGTTAGTTGTCAGTTTATACACGAATGCGTTCAACTTTCAGTTAAAAGTTACTTTAACGGTCGCTTCTCACTGGGATAGTTACTTGCTTAGTTAGTGGAGCGAAAAATGGGTTATGTAATGTGGTACCTATCAACTTAGTTTTTTAATTACGTTGTCGGGATATAATTACTGTATTATGTATGTGAGTTTACAAGGTAGATAATACATACATATATAAACTCGCGCTTTTTTCCCAGAAGGGTAAGCAGAGATGATACAAGAACAACCACGATTCGTCTATGTGTTCTCGATGTAATAGGGAAAACCCTATCGCCATATCGGGCACAAATATCTGACTCCGGGTTAATAATAATGAATGGAAAAATTCAACATGACTATACGCGACCCGGGATTGGAACCCGAGACCTCAGCTTTGTAATCATACCGTGGTACGACTGCGCCACCGAGGTCTTTCCACCACCAAATTCTGAATATTTGTAACTTGCTTATTACTAAAAGGATTTTAAAAATTATTGTTACGATTATGCATACCGTGAACTTTCGATCTCAGCAATACATAAAATTGAAGCAACTAGCCTATTATACCTACATAATTTCTCATTTAAACTGTTGTCAACATAGCAACGCTTCGATCAAATATACACTAGATACACAGTTCCCTGTAAAAGTTCTGTTAAAAAGTGGCACCGATGCATGACATGAAAAAAAGTAAACAAAAAGATCACATATTCCAAATATGTATATTAACACAAATTCCACCTTATTCCTGGAGCTTAAAGTAGTTTTTCACATAATATTGTCTAGAGTTATGCGACGTTTTAGAAGCAACGGTCCGTGCATGACTAAAGGCGAAAGAGTGCTTAAAGCACTCTTTTTTGGTGCCATTTTCTAAGCGCTCATGTTGGATCTAGTGTATATTTGATCGAAGTAGCAACGTCTTAACACGTTCACTGCGTTAAGGGGTTTTTTCGACCCCGTTCACTGTAGTCTTCCAGTGCGGGCGAAAAATCAGTGTCTATGCGCTGGTACGGAAGCTGTATCTCTGGAAATTATTACTGCATGGCAGAGATAACTATATATTTGTGTTGTTCGTGAAATATACAAATAGGTGACATTTTGACTCAAAATATCGCGATTGTCATCTGAGTGTATACGCAGAATTTTAGAATACTTCGGTCACATTGCAAGGAAAGACAGTAACAACCTCAAAAAACTGATGGTGACTGGCAAAGTAAACGGGAGAAGACCTCGTGGACGGAATCCAATGCGTTGGTCTGACCAGATCCGCACCACTCTTGACTCTACACTCTACAGCGCCCTTCACACCGTCGTAGACAGAATCAAATGGAAAAAACTCGTTAGGATGAAAACGATGCATAAGGAAGGTCACGATCCTCAATATTGGGAAGCACGACCCAAGGAGGAGGACATTTTAAAAATATACGGGGTCTCGTAAAGCACTTGAATTCTAGACATGTTTTGGCCTCCCGCAGTGAACGTGTTAAACAACCCAGAATTACAAGCATAAGAACCAGAAAACAGCAAAAGCTTTACTAACGTAGTGTAAAACTGCCTAAGTTCGTGTACTGAGGGTATCAAACTTTCCAGGATAAGTCCTGAAAGTTGCAGTGGTATCGGGACTTAAGTCTTTTTGCCCAGACCTCGTGATAAAATGTTATTGCTGACACTAGAAACTTACGCGTATTTTATTGTTTTCGTAACATTGAGGCGTGTTTTTTGAAACAAAGATGTTTTAAAGTTGGTCACGGTTGGAGTATTCTTGGCGATATTTTTGACATATTTGTATGGTTGCATTGTTGTTAAATTGTTTGCTGTTTAAAGTTTATGGTCGTTGATACGTTTCTTTGCTTTCTTCACAGGCTTTCTTTGATGTACATATTTGTGATATTTTCATTGGTTTATTTGGTTAAGAAGGTGAGTTTAAAACGAAGGGTCAGGGGTTCGATCGCCGCTCCAAGAAAAATGGTTATAGCATATACAAATGTTTGTTTTGGGTCTGTAGCAGTTTCTAATTGAATAAGCCAGTTATATTTTATAATAAGTAGTGTCATTAATAAAATTATGCCGCTACATTTTCCTCAATTAAGTATTAAAATCAAGTTTATTTTTATATAGTAATCAATGAATTCTCAATTAGGAAATCATTTATTCCAAAACAAAATAGCAGCATTTATTGACAAGGGTTTCAGTATTCAGCCGATATACGTGCCACTTTAGGGCACAGGCCGTCCTAACAATCAAGATTTCGATATAAGTCGAGTTACAGTCGCTGCCAACAACAATCCCAATACAAAATTTGCCGTTTGAAATTGACAGCTCAATCCTTTTTCTGATACTATATTGTCAATAATCAATCTCGGTAGTGAAAAAACTATGGCAACATGGTAAGAGAACAATCGAAAAGTAGAAAACGATCCAGATTGACTTCAATCTAATTTTTTCGATTGATTATTGGCATTGGCCGTTAGACCATAGCATTAAACTACCACTACTCAAATTTAACACTACATTATGAAAAGTCTAGTCAAATAAAACTCCACTCCAAAAGACTGTACTAATAAAATAAAACGACTATCCGTAGTCATTCTGCAGTCTTTAGGATTAAAATAATAATGAGTGTACAAAATGTGAAGAGAGCTGCAAGACGAGTGTTACTTGGTTTCGTAACTAGATAGTGTTCGTGGCCGAGACTGGATTACTACGGATTTTAGACTCGCTTTTTTTCGACGAAAGTTGGGTGACTATTATGTGAGATAAGTGGTAAGAACTTTACTGGTGGTAAGTCTCTCATATGTGAGAGACTACCTGGGTAGATACCACTGCAATGTCTGTTTATCCCGTCAAAGAGCAGTGTAAATGCACTATTGTGTTTCCAATTGAAGGACATTATATCACAGAATATCGAGCGCAGTGGAATACTAATCATTGATTAGTAATTCAAGGTGTTGTTTGGTATTGCTACTGTTTATGAGTGGTCGTATCGCGTACCATCAGGCGAACGGCATGCTGGACTTGCCATTCAGTGCGAAAAAAAAGAAGAAAACACGGCTTAAAGGATCGTGGAGTACTGTGTTGTTTACTACTGTTTCGCGTACGTATGTACAACAAATTTTGTAACTTAATGTCCATTAAAGTGCACCAATGCAGCTGTGCCCAAAAGGCCTTAAGTATTAATAGTGATAAGGGTAAGTGACTACAGCTCGCCTTATGGAAGGTGATAAACGCTGCCTAATAACGTCAATGGTGGACGATCGCAACTGTATTTTCAGTTATAAAATAGATCGATAATTTAAGAAAATTTTGTAATAAAAATTCCGTACCCGTACCGTAATGTAGATTTCGATATTCTGATAAATCTATTGGATTCTCTTAACATATCTCCAACGGTAACTGGCTGGTTTCGTAGTTACCTGTATGGGCGTCGCCAGCGCGTACACCTGGATGATACTTTTTCATCTTGGTGTTTTACGACAGCTGGTGTCCCTCAGGGCGGCGTTTTATCTCCTCTTCTTTTTTCGCTTTTCATTAATTCTATTTCCTTTCAATTGACTTCTTCCTACCATCTTTATGCAGATGATTTACAAATATACACGCAAACACCCTTAGAGCATCTCTCTGCGGCCATACGAAGCATCAATGACGACTTGTGTAAAATTACTGACTGGAGTAATTCATATGGTCTTACAGTTAATCCGGTAAAAACACAAACAATTATTATTGGCAGCTCGAGAATGACCTCAAAGATTGACTGGATTAATCTCCCACAAATATTATTTAACGGAATTCCTATTCCAATATCAGACAGTGTAAAAAATCTTGGGGTTATTCTCGACAGAAATTTGTCTTGGAGGCCGCACCTTGCTGAGATAAGCCGTAAGCTCTATGCTTCCGCCTACAACTTAAAGAGACTGCGTAATTTTCTGCCTTTCGTCACCAAAATTGAGCTTGCACAATCTCTCTTACTTCCCATTTTAGACTATGCTGACGCTACATATCTGGATCTAACCGAAGAACAGCTGAATAAACTCGAACGCTTACAAAATTTTTGTATTAGATTCATTTTCGGTCTACGCAAATTCGATCATGTATCTGAATATCGTAAGAGGCTGAATTGGTTACCTATCCGTCTTCGCCGGAATACTCATATCTTGTCACTCTTGTACAGTATACTTTTGAATCCTGCCGCTCCTCAGTACCTCAAAAACCGTTTCCAATTTCTGCATAGCACTCATTCCAGATCCTTACGTTCTTCCAATTCCTTGCAACTCCAAACTCCCGTGCACTCTTCCCAGTTTTCCCACCTATCCTATACTGTGCAAGCAGTTCGACTTTGGAATGCACTACCGATAGAGATCAGGCGTGCAAGATCTTCATGTCACTTTAAAGTTTTGCTAAAAAAGCACTACCTCCGTAATGTTACTTAATATTATATATTTTCACTTTTATGTGTTTATTGTATCTTCAATATATTATAGTATATATTAGTATATTTGTATTTATCTAAGTATTCGTGTATTAGTATATATTTTATTATTTCCGCAATGTCCTCTAGATTTTCTTTATTGTGTACCGCCACCTTCTTCTGATACTATCCATATAAAGGTTGTCTGGAAGAGATCGCTCTAAGCGATAAGGCCGCCCATTGTAATACCATGAGCCTTATATTTAATTTGTATGATTTTGTGTGTTTTTGTATTTGGTTTACAATAAAGAGTTTTGTGTATTTGTACCCATGTTGAGCGAATCCTTAATTAGAGGTTGCCTAGTTAAAGACTACATAAATATATCAGACATCAAACTTATTTCTCTTATTTCAGGATCTAGCTATGATTAAGAATCTATTGCAATGAATGGCAAGACGAGCATGTAGTTCGCCTGATAGGCGCAATACGACCACTTATGAACAGTAACAAACATAAAGAGGCAACACTAACACGAAACAATTATTTATTTTGTCCTACACATATTGGTACCGATTGCAAGATAGCCGATAAGGGTGAAGATTCGTTTTTTGTGTACGAGGATTGATTTATTATTGGGTATTTAATTTAACTCACATGTTTCCCATCACCCAAGGTGACTTAGTACAAAATAAGAAAATAAACCGTGGTTTATTTTGCACGACTTTTGGCCACCCCCCACAGAGTACATTACTATACCACCCCCTTTAGATACATGTGTTTTTTCAATTTAGCTGAACTTAACCCTGGTTCGGGAAATTACCTGAGCCGTAAAAGGGTAGCCGTAAAAAAAACCTATTTGAGTTGATCAATAGCTTTCAAACCTAAAATCGCGATGTTTGACAAAATTGCCATTAAAATTTGTTTTTCAAACTTGGTACAATGTTACTTCCGGCGGCTAGAAACATGTTGTTTAAATTAAATACCATACGTCGATTTACTCTATTGAATTGGTATTAAAAATCAATCGAGATCCAACAGTAGGGATGCTGTAAAACTCTCCAGTCATCTCGCAGCCATGGAGGCTAACGATCACTCGAACGCAACGCGCTGCTTTATGTTACTTTCGCGAATAAGTCTCGCTTTTGTAATATTCAGACTCTTCAATGGAAATTTGCAAGAATTTGTCTGTTTTCCGAGAGAAGTTTTGTTTTGTCTTGTCAGTTGACAGTTTTATCGTAAAGTATGTATGTGTGTCATGTTTTATTCTGTAAAGTTTGAAGAAGTCTTTTCAGTTAGTGGAAAGTTTTAATCAAGTAAAATGTAAAATAATTTTGTGATGTTAAAAATTAAATGTATCTATTTTGGCTTATTTATATAAATATCAAGACACGACTTTATCGCATAAAAACACAATGAATCCCACAAGTAATACACATTATATTAAATAAAATTGTTTAGAGTGACGTAGAGCATGTAGTCAATCAATTTTATTTGAAACATAAAAGATATAATATTGATATGGTCACTATATGATGTTGTTAGGTTAGCTAATTACGTAATAACTTAAGACACTTCACAAGACATAGTCCCTTTAGTAGAGACTGAATTAATAAACCGACTTGATATTGGATGGACTTGGTATATTGAATCCACAAATTTTGCGGTAGAAGAACTGAGTTGCGAGATTTCCTTTTTTTTACAAGTTTTGTTTTTGGTGGTTATTATTGCTATACCCGTCTTCAAAAAAATTAGTACTGCGAAAATCTTCCAATAAATTGCGCACTAAGAAAATCTCGAGAGTCGGAGTCTATGAAAACTATTATTGAAAACCAACAATTAATATATTGCGAGTTTTTCGCCTACCCAAAACCTTTTTCAATGAACTAAAAGGCTGATGAAAAAATAAAATTGATATACCAAATGACCTAATTTGTAGGGAGACCTAATTTTATAGTGGAATGGGAAATTAACCGTTTAACAGTTCACTCACTCGCAATAAGCGTTAAATGTAGTAAAATGTTACGTTTAACGTCGACGGCTTCATTTGTAAAGGCCATGAAAAACTCATTTACATTGCTAAAGTTTTATTTAAACTGCGCTGTATATATTCGTTATAATATATTTTTATAACGAATAAGTTTTAAACGGGAGTAAAATAGACTAGGTAGATTGCAAGGCCGGAGACTCTGACATGCCCCCTTCCGACTTGCCTGGAGATATTAGAGAGGAGGCTTAAAGCGCTTTACTCTCGTAAAAACTAGGTCATAGGATGCGGACTTCATGGCACATTTTAATATTATATACTTAAGGAAGAAATATATCGGGAGAAACCTGTCTACTGCACTACATAATAGCACTCGGCAATACGCCGCGTCGGTGACAGCGCGGAGAGCGCTCGTCTACTGCACTACATAACAGCACTCGGCTACACGCCGCGTCGGTGACAGCGCGGAGAGCGCTCGTCTACTGCATAATATAATATGACTCGGATAAAACTTCGGCTACAGTACATAATCCGTCTCGTAAACAGATGTCGGGATAGTTGAAGTCGAGTTACGGAGTTTGAGTTAACTCGGCTATTTCCCTACTCGCTTAAAGTCCTCGCTCAAACAGGCACACAAAAGGTCCACAGATAAGCCGAAGTTGTTGTGTATAAGAGGAATTTGCAGGCTATCGACGTTATATTGAACACAAGCTATTGATTGTTAAAGTTAGTATTAGTTTGTCTCGAGATGCTATGCTTTGTGTTATTAGTGAATGGTATTCGCTCACCTTTAAGCTGCGGTTATCTTGTTAGACATTGGTTTAAGAGCTACCACTATTAGACAGAATATATTTAATGATGTCTCAAATGTCTATTCAATATATTCTCAAATATATGTCTTAAATACTCTAAATAAATAAATAACACCCAACAGTCACATACATAGTCCTGTACCCCAAGCAGGAACATTTTGAAGTATCGTATAGTAATAGTATCGTGACAACGATTACTATACTATTACTACTCCATATCGGTAGCATGAATCGTTTAACCATACTCTCGTGAACTCGATACTATTACGTTACGATAGTGACAGATAACCTAGGGTAATGAACGAATGTTACTGAATGATTCGTGCGGAATTGCCATTCACTACGTGGGTAAATTAATTTATTATCATTATAAAATAACAAACAAATATAAAACATGCATTAATGTCGCGTAGAAAGGTTATGGGAATAAATTAATAAGCAAATACATATTTATTGCTTTTATTCCGCAATATACAAAAATGACTCCAATTAATTATGCGTTTAGATTTCCGAACGTAGCAATTTTTTTATTAGTTGTCACACATTAGCGGTTTTCACTTATCAATTAATGCAAAATAATAAGTCTCATATTATATAGGTTATAGATAATGATACGTATATATGTTTTATAAAATCCCTCTATATTTTTAAGGAGGAGAGCTTTATGAAAGTATTCTCTATATTTTTGCTCGTTAAGTTCCTCGGAAATTATTTTCACATATTATATGCTCACACTTCTCTGTCCTAAGAGCTTGCTCGACTATACATTGAAATAAGCTTATAACATAAAATGATCAAGTAGGTACGCAAAACGAAAATCAAAGTTCCGTGTAAATATTTTATTTATAAGTTTTTTACAGGTTTAGGTTAGGTATGTTTCTAACTATAATAAATTCCAGACTTTCTATAAACTCATACTTTTTCACAAGATTCCCAAGTTCGTTGCTCCGATTCCAAACAGTCCATCGTCTAAGAAATAACCTTCATATTTGAGTTAGGTATCACAATAATTGTAACTTCATATCGCATCATTGAATTTCATATTATTAGCGAAATACGGAGTAGATAATTACACACAATAACACTAAGGCATCGGGAAACACTAAGCATAACCGTAATTAACACATTTTCCCTTCATTCGATGTATAGAAATACAGAAATATACTCTCGATAATGATCTCACGGTAAAAATGTCGGTGACAAAACAATCGTATTTCTCGATAGTAAATCGGCGATACTATACGTCAAGAATTATTCCTGCTACCACTTTTTATACATTTGTATAGTAAAACTATCGTTATGACCATACTATAGTATCGTAAACGTTTCCCGCTGCCATAATTGATCTTATATATGTATGTATATGTTTATATTACATAATATGAGTATTCATGACTTTTATTACTTGTAATTTTTAAAATTATTTTAATTAGTATATTGCAAATGTTTTCCCTTTCTAGGTAGGTTCTATCCTTTACACTTTTGACTGCCCTCTATTTATCCTATTCTTAAATCCATCCCATGGTTGTCTGTAAGACATTGCCTTTCGGCGATAAGACCGCCAATTGTACTTTTTATATATGTAACTTCTCTCTGTATTTGTTGTCTTTTTGTGCAATAAAGTGTAAATAAATAAATAATAAATAAATAATTTAGTTCCAAATACGCTCACAATGGCGCTGTTCAAATTCCCATACAAAATTTTACTATTACGATTACTATACTATAGAGCCAAATGTTCCTGCTTGGGGTACTGACCCCACACTAAGAACGAGTCTTGTGTCGTGGGTATCAGGAACTACGAGAGATTTTTCGGTCTC
Organism: Hyles lineata; assembly: GCA_030180105.1. Classification (NCBI taxonomy): domain Eukaryota; kingdom Metazoa; phylum Arthropoda; class Insecta; order Lepidoptera; family Sphingidae; genus Hyles; species Hyles lineata. The sequence continues at coordinate 4,356,407 of JARJEE010000032.1, read as the reverse complement.
ACAAACACCCCGACCCGGAAGAAATATTTGTAGTCCACACAAACATTTCTCTCGATCGAACTCACGGCCTCTCGTTTCACAGGCGACGTCTAACCAACTGCGCCATGGAGGCATTAGTGATTATCTACAAAGGAATCTTTTGTAAATTACAACCAGCGGTTAACGATGTTAATATGGTTATTTTAGTATTTTCTAGGTTTTACATTATGTGCATTGCTTGGACAATTATCATAGAGACACAAAAATATCTCCAACCCATGAAATTATAGAGGTCTTGGTCAAGATTGACAACCTTGCGAACGGAGTTATTTTGCATCAGTTAATTTTGGTTTTCAGTAAGTTTACGACAAGACTAAACACAAACGCAAAACGATCTTATTATCTACAACCTTGTTGTTTGATTCAGTAGAATAGCTTGAAAGGAAGCTTTTCTTATCTTTGTTTTTACCTGCCCTTTCTTTCTCTTTCTTTTATATCCATCCAAAGGTTGTCTGTTAGAGAGAATAGTTTTAATAGTGTCTTAAAAGTGGCTGCCAGTATGTGCTTTTCCGGATTAGGCCCAGCGTGGTGGACTATATGGTCTTACCAATCTTAATCATACTCTTGATTGTAGAGGACAATGTTGATTATTGGTTGAACTGGAATAATGAATTATTTCTCAGTCCCTTGGGATCATTAATTTTTTACTGTCCTTTTCCGTATTCATTTTTAGTATTAGTAAAATAAAAAATAGTATTAATCACTTCACGATATTTCGATAATAATTGTATTTTAAATATCGATAAATATTTTTTACGAAATTTAGTATTTAGGTGTCGTACGATATTCTAGATATTTATCATTTCTTTTGAATAATTGATTGTATAATAAATCCGTCAATGTATAACAAACAACCTATATCGAACTTAAAACATTAGTAAGGATTTCCATATTACCGTAACTTAGATTCAATGGTAAACTTCTACAGCAGTTATCGGATCGTGCATTTGTACGGATCGCGCATCAATCTCTATACATCTTCATTAGCGAGATCCCGCTAATAGATTTTTCATTTATGCAATTAGTGAAACTTGCTCGTCTTGCACCAAATATCATCTTTAATTTGAGATTTTGATCCGTTGCTCTACAATAAATGTTTGTTTAGAAGCGACACTGGTGGTAGGTCTCTCATATGTGAGAGGCCATCTGGGTACCACCGCAGTGTCTATTTCTCCCGTCAAACAGCAGTGTAAAAGCACTATTGTGTTTCGGGTTGAAGGGCATTGTAGCCAGAGTAACTAATGGACATATTGAGACTTAACATCTTATGTCTCAGGATGGCGAAGCGCAGTGGAATGCCAAGCATCGCTTTGTAATTCAAGGTGTTGTTTGGTTTTGCTACTGTTTATGAGTGGTCGTATCGCTTACCATCAGGCGAACGGCATGCTCGTCTCTCCATTCCTACCAATAAAAAGGCGACGGACTTTTAAGTTTATATGGTGTTTCAAAAGACCCTTTTCGTCGCATAGGGTATAAGTAATGGACTGTGAAGCAGAGTTTCTTGTTTCATTGAGACAAATTATATGATCTGCGTATATTTGTTCAATGTCTTGATGTTTGTAGCAACGAAAAATTTATCTTAGTATTTGATATACAGTACATTTTTCTTTACATCTCTCAATTCAACACCTAAACTTAATACGTTTTTTTTATTAGTTTCAAAATCACTTGTTGTCTTAACTTCTCGCGAATTGTCGTTATCGATCAAAACTATTCAATCTAATACAATTCTACCAACAGATCCTTCAAATTCCAGAGAATTTAACAGCAGCCTTATCAAGAGAGCCAGATCCTTCTAAAAAATGTTGTTGCAAAAAAATGGTGAGACGGGCTTACTATTCGGTTGATGGTAAGCTATACGAACGCTCATGGACCGTAGCAAAACCAAACAACACCAAGAATGACAAAACGATGCTTGGCATTCCACTGCACTCGCCATCCTCAGACATAAGATGTTAAGTCCTTCAAACCGGAACAACAATGTTTTACACCTCTCTCTGGGAGAAATAGACATTGCAGTGGTATCTACCCAAGCAGCCTCGTACATATGAGAGACCTACCACAATTAACAAAACATTGGCAAACACCAACTACTTAAATCCTACATTTACCCACTCCAACGCCCCTCAAACATTCCAAGTCTGTCTTCGAACATCACGAAACAATTAACAAGTCAACTTGTGAACTAAAAGCTATCGATAGAGCAAGCAGGTCACGTCAGTACACACGCTATTGAATTTTGGTCACGTAAAATCTTTGTATTTTCTTCCATTTCGTGTGTCTTATTTAGGGTTCCACGCAGAACACGCAGATTGGACGCGAAATTAGGTTAGAGCTCGACGGACGACGTGGCTCAAGTGATTGTCGATCATTGTAGACCTATGTTGTCGACTGATGATGTGTCAATTGTTTGAAATTCTGACGTTTGATTGGTTAGTTTTGATGGTAGTGGTAGATTGGTGAATAAAACGTTCATATTAGCTTCAATAACTAAAATCAGTCATAAAAAAAGATGAAGAAATAGAGTATTAAATAATAAAAGTCAATACTAGTAATTATAATCAATACAAGTGTTATGGTAATGCTCCTAAAATTAGAAATAAATAAGATAAAATAATTTGTTCCTGCCATATGTTACAAGTGTTATGCTATGTATCTTTTAAATTTGTTTTCTTCCTAGTTGTATCTTTTTTCATTTCCTAGTTTAAGCTACAAAGCAATATTGTTATTTAATTTATTTCAATTAACGTTTACGTCACTGCTGTAAACATTACTTATCAGTAATCAGTAGATAGCGTTGTGAGTAGTACACGTATTCCTATATGTTTAAATCCGTGTAAAAATATTGTAATATAGGTGCATACCCACTGAAATTCATATTTATTTATATATCAAAATATATGAACCGAACTCAATCGCCATTACAAAATAGGAGCCTATTAATCCAATAAAATATTTTTTTGTATTAAATAAAATATACAGGCCCCTCCAACGTTTGTACGTAGCAGCCCTTAAGTCGTTTACTTTGTGGGTAGTTTTCGAGGTCGGTAATAGACATCTTGATACAGTTACGGCTGAATCGCGGACGTTCGCGTACCATCGTTTTGACGGCCCGGATCAAGACTCAAATCACGATTCAAATCTTCATATTATATTTTTGTAGGTGAAGGTAGGTGCAGATTTTAAATGAGTGATTTACGATGAAATGGAATTAGGTTATCGATATTTTTAAACGACTACCTCGGTGGCGTAGTTGTACTAAGGTACGCTTGCAAAACTGAGGTCTCGGGTTCGAATCCCGAGTCGGGCAAAGTAATATTGGATTTTTCTATTCATTATCAGCCCGGAGTCAGGAATTTGTGCCCGATATGGCGATAGGCTCGCCACCTATCACATCGTGGGACGGAACATAAACGCGAAATGTGGGTGTCTAGGCACCTCTGCCTACCCCTTCTGGAAAAAAGGTGTGAGTTTATGTATGTATGTACGTATTTTTAAACGTCTGACGTAATGTTGTTCATTCTAGGGGTAAAATATTGGCAGTGAAATGGGAAATCCTGGGTTACACCCAAAAAACAAATTGAGTAATGTTTTTGGTTTACAAATGTGATATAAGGTAGCCGTGACTAGCATATATTCAATTTAGCGATAAGCCTGATCACATATGTGATGTGGCATTTTAGCGTGATATGCGAGTATATATTCACATGGGTTTGTATAGTACTGTAAAATTTTGTTTTTTATTTTTATTTCTGTGAATGGCAAGACCAGCATGATGTTCACCTGATGGTAAGCGATACGACCGCCCATGAACAGTATCAAAATCAAAAGTAGCAAAACAACACCTTGAATTACAAAGCAATGCTTGGCATTCCACTGGTGAATGGAAATCCTATCCCAGTGAGACATGCAAGTTTGTGGCATTTCGGATCTAAGTTTTGTATAAGGCATTTGACTCCATGTTTTTATTGTATTTATCAAAACGTATCCATATCTAAAATCGAACAAATAAAGATTGTTTTAATCCATTCAGAATTAAACAAGGTATAAACATTTTAAATCTTGCTGTGGAGTAAAAGAAAAGGGATGTGAAACAAAACTAGTGACGTCACTAGTCTTAATATGCGTGTGAAAGAGACGGTTAAATTACCCGTATATCTCCCACTTTTTTATTACAAATATTTGTCTCATTTTACGTGGTAATTTAATACTGTTTTGACAGTTTTATATTAACGGTATACATATGTCTGGATGCCAAATTAAAAAAACGATCATAATTGAATCAATCACTATAAATACTGATTACAAAACGGTGGTAAATCTATTTCCAATATAGCACCTAATATTGATCAGGTACGTCGTAGGTAAATTATTAAGGCAATAGAAATAGGTAGATATATAACAAGTTGGTACATCCATAGCTATTTACACGATAAAGTTACTTATTTTAGCAGTGATGGCTTGAAAAAACATGGCTGCGTCGCGCACTTCACAGCAGAGTCTTTTGAGCAATCAAAGCTTACAAATTGAACGAGATTCCGACGGCAACATCAACATGATACATAAAAACTGAGCACGTGTCGTCATTAAATGCTTTAGTTTATCCCTCGGGGTTAAAATAAAGTTGCAATTTGTGATGTAGTTAGTTTTGAAGTTATTAATTTATTTGATGGCGTCCGTGGCGCTGTTAGTGATACGTGAGACTGTGAGTTCGATTCTCGTATCGAGACTGATGTTTGTGATGAGTGACTCATGGAAATTTGTTTATATTATACATAAATTGGACACAAAATGCCTGCAAATGTGAATTTTTTTAATAGAAATGAAAAATTGAGGCGAGCTCGAATCTATAAAAAATGATCAGTTCCATGTAATTATACTAACGCTGCTCAGTCGTGTATATAGTCTTAAGATCGGAAGTAAATTTCTAGGAAACTCACGCCTTTTTCCCAGAACGGGTAGATAGAGGTAGTAAGCAGGACACCCACATTTCGCCGTATTGTTCCATCCCAAGATATAATAGGGGTCTAGCGTAGGTCTAGGTATCCTTGCTGGTAATGACTAGAAAAATCCAACATCACTTTGCCCGACCCGGGATTCGAACCCGAGACTTCAGCTTTGTAATCATACCATACAATCGAGCTACCGAGACAGTCAATAATAAACAATATTTTAATCAGTACTCGAAGAGAAATTAAACGTAGGATAAGCCACAAGGGGATACTAAACGATACCTATGTATCCTTGTATCCTAGATTCTGATATAAGCCTGAAAGCCTCCTGCCACAGCATAAATATACAACGCAATATGTCCCCAGCCTTATTAAGGTTAATTTACGAGAGGGAATACAAAACAGCCCCTTCGTCCTTGGGAATTGGATTGTTCCCGTCATCGCGCTAATAATGTGAAGTAATACAGTAATACCCCGACTTATGCTACCCGCTTTACGCGAATTTGGAGTTACGCGGTTTTTCTCACACATTGGCTTTCCCACTCTGTCCTGCCAGTGTCCGGTTTACGACAAGTTCGAACGTTTTCTGCGTGGATTTTTTATGTACGCGGTGTATATTATTGATTTAATATTTAATTATGTAATCTAAAAGAGCAAATCATGGGTCGTTTGAACCTAACAAGAAACGAAAAACACTATCTTTGGTGTTGCACAATTGAACCCCGTCTTACGCGAATTCGACTTACACGGCTATCGCTTGGTCCCACCTATCGCGTAAGTCCGGGGTATTACTGTACATACCGCGTACTGTATTTATATGAGAAATTCCGGTTATGCGTCTAATTTGATCACGAGCAAATTTTTTTGAGATTGATAATGTTTATGGATTTGTGACAAAGTGTACTTAATACTTTTATGATACACCATTTTATAGGTATGTGGACTATGTTAGGCACGGTAAATAGTGTGAATGCACTGTTGTATTCCGGTTTGAAGGACATTGTAGCCAGAAACTACTGGACATATTGAAACTCAACATCTTATCTCAGGATGAGAAGCGCAGTGGATAGCCAAGCATTGCTTTATAAGTCATAGTGTTGTTTGGTTTTGCTTCTGTCGATGAGCAGTCGTATTGCTTACTATCACGTGAACATCATGCTCGTCTCGCTATATATGGCATTTTAAAAAAATACAACGCACTGACTACCAACATTGGCACCAAACATTTGCCTCAATCGAAAACCTCAAATCCTAAATATTACTGTATTTTGCTCCCCGCAAAAAGTGACCAAAAGGAAACCGTCCAAATTGGACGGACCCGTCACAAACTACCGCAGATCATGCGCTCGACTGAACTGTTATGCACAGGCCGACACAGTGACGCGCTTTGTCGATGAATATTTATGAGGAATAGGAGTGAAAACTACCTCGGTGGCGTAGTTGTACTACGGTACGGTTACAAAGCTGAGGTCTCAGGTTCGAATCCCAGATCGTGCAAAGTGATATTGGATTTTTCTATTCAGTATCAGCTCGTAGTCAGGAATTTTTGCCCGGTATGGCGATAGGCTTGCCTTCTATCACATCGTGTGACGGAACATACTGGCGAATTGTGGGTGTCCTGGCAACTTTGCCTACCCCTTTGAGGATATAAAGTTCTTGAATAGGGTATTTGACTCCATTTTTCATTGTATTCATCGAAATATATCCATATCCTGAATCTAACAAACGAATTTTGTAAATCCATTCAGAATTAAAAAAAGATTCCAATTTGTAGTAGGAGTAACAGAAAAGAGATCTGCAAAACAAAACTAGTGACGTCATTTTGTCAGCCTCCGTTTGGTTAACACATTTGGTTAGACGCCGCCTGTGAAACGAGTGGCCGCAGGTTTGATCTCCGCACCGAGAAAAATGTTTGTGCGGCCCACAAATATTTCTTTCGGGTCTGGGTGTTTGTGAGACCGAAAAGTCTCTCGTAGTTCCTGATACCCACGACACAAGACTCAATCTTAGTGTGGGGTCAGGACTATGTATGTGACTGTTGGGTGTTATTCATTCATTACTCTTAATATGCATTATGTGCACGTATGGTAAAGACGTTAAGATGTCCTCACTACGCTCTCACTCTTCCTTTAATACTGTTTTGACGTATATGTTTTATTCTAATAGTATTTGGGTTTGGGCGCAAAATATTGAAAAACATCGATCATAGTCAAATACTCTATTTCTGTGGTGTGTGATGTCCGTTAAAATTATATGGCAGTGAGATGGAGTAAATAATTTCTATTGAAGTTTAGACTATAGAGGATATCCACGATCAGCATTATTGGTAATTATATGTCAATACCAGCGGACCCTTTTGCATAATTTAATTATAAAGCAGTACGTTTTACTTAAACAGTGGGACAGCCAGAAACTTGATAATTATATTAATTATAGTTCTTCTCTATTCTATTTGATATTCAAAGGCGAAACATGTAAATGGTTGGGTGAACGTTTGAAATAGAAAAAAAAAAATAGCTCTTTTCAAGTTATTATTTACCTCAATATTTATCAAACATCGATACAAACACTCCCCAAACACATCACTAACATTCCGCTTTAATGGACTGCGGTCAAAACCATTATCGTTAATCAAGATAGCATTCAAATTCTATCGATATGTGACGTTTGTCCCATCACTACTCGCCTATTGTCATGCGATAAAATGCATGGGATTATCTGGAGAGGTATATAATGCTTGCGGGGCGTATTCGAACATTCTCTGGCTTATAATTTAGCGACTGACCGCTTGATATCAATCCTTTTCTGATTTGGTTTGAGCACGTTTGGTAGACTTTATATTTTCAAATCGTTATAGAGGTATGCATGCTTCCTTAATTTGTTTCCCATTTACGTTAACTTGTCGTAATAATAATTCATCATCATCATCATCATCATCATCATCATATCAGCCACACGAAGTCCACTGCTGAACATAGGCCTCCCCCAAGGATCTCCACAATGACCTGTTGGAAGCGGCCTGCATCCAGCGACTTCCTGCAACCTTGGTCAGATCGTCCGTCCACCTTGTAGGCGGGCGTCCGACATTTCGCTTGCCTGTAAGTGGCCTCCACTCAAGAACTTTTCGGCCCCAACGGCCATCGGTTCTAATAATAATTAGAAAATGTAAAATGCTTTGTAGATAAAGATTGAAAATAAAAAGATGTTAATTGACACAAGTATATACCTAATTAAGGTATAGTAACTAAGACTAGGAACAAAAATATTGTATCAAAGTTAGAACACAAACATTTGTCTACTGTCCAATGCAATTACAACAACAACATCGAAGGTTACATTTCTCCAACATAATTCAATGGGTAATAATTGAATTATAGCCTACGGATTGGCAGTTTGATCCTCTAGCTGATTTTTCTCAATTTACTTTTCGATGCATTAAAATCTACATCGTTGGACTTCGATTTAAATTCACAGTTCATACATCAATACCCCGATATTGATTAAATTGAAATTAGAATCAAACGAACGATATTTCACGTAATTACAGTTGACATTTAGAAAAAATCTAACATATTCAAAGTTATCGCAAAACATCTATTTCAATTTAATTTTAAACCAATCAAATAAAGTCCGTTAAAAAATGTATACCTAGGCAATCATCAAATAAACCCATTACGTCACGGGCGACCAAATACAACATCCAGACGGGAGTAAAAAGGTAAATCGCTCACAAAAACGGGCCCTTCAGCTACGTACCGACTTCAAAGGTGATTTGGAACCGGTTAAGGATATAACCGGATTAACTGTACAGCACTAACATGCGAGCATTCCGCAGCTTTGGCTTTCAAATTCGCGTGCAAATAAAGTTGAGAGTACACTTGAATTATTTAGCCGGTTTTGCCGTTGAAAGCATTTGATGTACTTGGATTTACGCGTCAGCGACGTTGAGAGCGCGCGGTTACTGCACTACACAGAACATTACGATATATGCTTGGTAGATGCGGATATAATACAGCATTTGACTACAGCGTCGGTGACAGCGCAGAGAGCGCTCATCTACTGCACTACATAACAGCACTCGGCTATACGCCGCGTCGGTGACATCGCGGATAGCGCTCGTCTACTGCACTACATAACAGCACTCGGCTATACGCCGCGTCGGTGACAGCGCGGAGAGCGCTCGTCTACTGCACTACATAACAGCACTCGGCTATACGCCGCGTCGGTGACAGCGCGGAGAGCGCTCGTCTACTGCACTACATAATAGCACTCGGCTATACGCCGCGTCGGTGACAGCGCGGAGAGCGCTCGTCTACTGCACTACATAACAGCACTCGGCTATACGCCGCGTCGGTGACAGCGCGGAGAGCGCTCGTCTACTGCACTACATAACAGCACTCGGCTATACGCCGCGTCGGTGACAGCGCGGAGAGCGCTCGTCTACTGCACTACATAACAGCACTCGGCTATACGCCGCGTCGGTGACAGCGCGGAGAGCGCTCGTCTACTGCACTACATAACAGCACTCAGCTATACGCCGCGTCGGTGATAGCGCAGGGAGCTCGTCTACTGAACTAAATAACAGCACTCGGCTATACGCCGCGTCGGTCACAGCGCGGAGAGCGCTCGTCTACTGCACTACATAACAGCACTCGGCTATACGCCGCGTCGGTGACAGCGCGGAGAGCGCTCGTCTACTGCACTACATAACAGCACTCAGCTATACGCCGCGTCGGTGATAGCGCAGGGAGCTCGTCTACTGAACTAAATAACAGCACTCGGCTATACGCCGCGTCGGTCACAGCGCGGAGAGCGCTCGTCTACTGCACTACATAACAGCACTCGGCTATACGCCGCGTCGGTGACAGCGCGGAGAGCGCTCGTCTACTGCACTACATAACAGCACTCAGCTATACGCCGCGTCGGTGATAGCGCAGGGAGCTCGTCTACTGAACTAAATAACAGCACTCGGCTATACGCCGCGTCGGTCACAGCGTGGAGCGCGCTCGTCTACTGCACTACATAACAGCACTCGGCAATACGCCGCGTCGGTGACAGCGCGGAGAGCGCTCGTCTACTGCACTACATAACAGCACAAGTCTACAAGACAACATAACATAGAACTTGGATATGTGCTTTAATACCGGTTGAAAAGGCGGAGAGCATGAAAAATATAAATAAAAACGTTCTTAGTGCGTCCAAGACCTTTTACAATACGTCTCAAAGTCCTTCAAAGAGCCCCAAATACGTTGCATCCAATATTTGTTTTCCCTATAAAGTGAATTGAAATTACTACTTTCATTACTGTAAAATCTTTCCAAGGCGCTTTAACAGTATATTTGTCAGAAAAGTTTGATAAAGCTGTACTTACTATGATTGCAGTCGGCTTGAGAATTCAGGACTTAGATATTTTCTATTGTCAGGCTTGGAATATGTAGTTTCTACAAGGGCATTTGAAATTCCGAGGCAAACGTTTTAAGCCCCAAGTGGATTTTACGCTCGAATGTGGCTTTTCCAATCTTTCTCTTCAGTTTGTTTTCTATGTATAATTTTGTTTGCATTCCTGATGCAGCGACTCGCAAGATTTCTGAAGATGTTTCTGTCAAGTTGCAAAAAAAATATCTAAAAATGGTAAAGATTTTATGAAAACCTTTACTATATCTGAAGATTTAAAATTTGATAACGAAAACTATGGAGATATTTTGCTTCCGCTCCTTGATTAACCGACATAGGGCAAAAAAATCTTTACTTCAGCAATTTTTTTCACGGCCAATTTGTTGGTACTAGGTAAGCGAGCACCTTATCCATAGGCCAACAAATTCAATGTCAAAGTGATCAAACTGATCCACCATCATCATCATCATCATCAGCCTATCTCTATGCTCTATCCTATGGCACCCCACTGGGCTCGATCTTCAGCCCATTGTCTCCAACTGCTATTCATCTACCCAAGTGTACTGCATTCTAGAAACACATTCTATAGCGGACTAGGCCGACATAATAAGGCCTGATATTTTATTCATTATTGTATTACTGATGGTATGTCTCTCACATGTGAGAAGTCGCCTTTGTAGGTACATACCACCGCAATATCTATTTCTCCCGCGAAACAGCAGTGTAAATACACTTTTGTGTTTCGAATGGAATAACATTGTAGCCAGAATAACTACTGGACTTTTTGAAACTTAACATCTTATGTCTCAGGATGTCGAGCGCAATGGAATGCCAAGCATTGCCTTTAAATTCAAGGTGTTGTTTGGTTTTGCTACTGATTATGAGCGGTCGTATCGTTTACCATCAGGCGAACGGCATGCTCGTCTCACCATTCATAGCAATAAAAAAGACAACTTATTGATACTGAGAAAGCGAGCACCTTATGCATTGGCGATCAAATTATCAAAGTGACCCAAGTGAGCTGCATTCTAGAAATAGCTTCTATAACGATCAAGCACAATAAGGCCTGATATTTAATATTGTCTGTATAGCATCTATCATTAAGTTCGTTTTATTCACTTTGGCATGTCAGTATAAAAGATAACATAATTTCAAACTCCACTAAACATTGTGACTACTAGGCACTTCGCCCCAAATAACAATTCAGTAGAAAACGCTTGCTTTTTCTTTTATTAAGAGACGGCCATAAATTATGAGCGGGTTATTACTAGTGACGATACTAAAAATATTCTCGATAGACGACGATAATACAAATATTCTCGCAATATTATCGAGTTGAAAAATATCATGACTGTACTGTATTTTCCGGTGGAATTGGAGTATTTTATTATTGTATCATAGTTTTCTATTTTATAAAGCCAGTTGAGGAAAATAATTACCTGATAGTAAAACCGCAAAATGTCTGCTGTCTTTAAATATTAAAGCTGGTCCACGATATAATAATAATGTTATGTAATATTCATCACAAGTAAGTTAACCAAGCATGTTTACACTAAGGCTGAGTTGCACAAACTAACTTTGCTAATACCTTTGCCCTTGAAAATGTCAATTCCATACATTAGCAAGGTCAAATACGTCTCAAATGTATGGCGATGACATTTCTAAAGGCAAAGGTATTGGCAAAGTTAGTTTGTGCAACTCAGCCTTAGTCATACTGGGCAGAAGATTCAATACGAAATTTATCCTAGCATGTTTCTGTAATCTAAACGGCGATGACTTTATAGTTACACTACTGGGGGCAGTAATAGTCAAAATCATTGAAAGATTAATAACTTCTGCGCTTTCTCTCACAAGTAAAACTAAATGACTGCTTTAAAATTTACAAATGTATGACGAGGCGAGCATGCCATTCACCAACAACCAACACTAGCAAAACCATACAACACTATGAATTACAAAGCAATGCTTGGCATTCCACTGCGCTCACCACCCTAAGACATAATATGTTAAGTCTCATTATCTTCAGTAGTTACTCCGGCTACAATATCCTACAAACTTGAACACAATAGTAAATTTACACTACTGTTTCGCGGAAGAAATAGACATTGCGGTGGTACCTACCCAGGCGGCCTCTCACATATGAGAGACTTACCAGTAAATACAATCTTGTTCTCACATCGTTTAATTATCGTAACAACTCCGCATATCCCAATAACCCCGCTAATCTTGAGTGAGAGCGTAGCAAAATCTCATATCATATAAGATAATGAAGCGTGGCACGTTATTGAATTACGCCGTCCCCTTGATTGCCGGATGGCTAATGTAATAAAGAGCAATTATCTCATTACATTGTTTGCTGTTTTGTCTTGTTTTCATCACATTTATTATATTGATACGAGTATCTTTTTTTTTGTTTTATGCCGTATATTATATTACTAGCGGCCCGGCCTGACTCCGCCCGGGTGCAGATACACTTTTATGAAAATATTCTATAGCCTATGTTCATTAGTGATTATGTAGGAATGTAATAGGGAAAAAAATCAATACGGTCCAGTAGTTTCAAAGCATATTCAATCCTAACAATCAAATCTTTCCTCTTTTTTGTATAGATAGCGGCAAAAGAAAACATCGTATGGGAATACTATAGGGATTTGTAAGAATTTCTATGGCACGTTAATTCCACCAACCCGCACTAGGCCAGCATGGTGGACTATAGCCTAACCCCTCTGAATCGTAACCTCGATTGTGGAGGAGGCCCGTGCCCTGCAGTGGGACGTATATGGGCTGATACAGTACAGTTATTACAGGATGTTAGAGAATCCTAATAAGTATCCAAAACTAAAGACACAAAACGTACGAGACAGCGTGGGGTCAGTACTATGTATGTGAATGTTGGGTGTATTACTATTATTTACTAATGGAAAGATAATTGGATTTGCTAGGATAGCTAACACCTTATTCTGTAAAAACCCATTACAGTGACCCTATACGAGTCTTGTACGGGTTCGTACACATATTAATCCGGATAGGTTCAGGCTGGCATTATTGTGTCAACTATTGCCCACTATTCAATTTGTTATATCTACTACTCGATCGCGTAGTTGTACTAGGGTACGCTTACAAAGCTGAGGTCTCGGGTTCGAATCCCGGGTTGGGCAAAACAGTTATATTGGATTTTTCAATTCATTATCAGCCCAGAGTCAAGAATTTGTGCCCGATATGGCGATAGGCTCGCCACCTAACACATTGTGGGACGGTACATACAAGGCGAAATGTGGGTGCCCTGGCACCTCTGCCTACCCCTTCTGGGGAAAAGGCGTGAGTTTATGTATGTATGTATGTATATCGACTACTCTTACCAGTAACACCAGTATAATGATAAATTAAGCAGTGCCATACATAGTTCTGACCGCATACTGAGATGGAGTCTTATGTCGTTGGTATCTGAAACTATGAAATGAAAAGAAAATATTTATTGAATCCATAAAATGTCATACATTATTTAGATTCAGTCACTTTTTTCTTTCTTCACTACCACCCGGTTCGCAAGGTTTTCGCGAGAGAAAAACGGGCAAAAAAACTCTAGCGTTGCTCTTTTCAAAACAAATTTACACTACAGTGATTATACAGGAGCCAAAGCTTAGTTGAATTCAGAGCAGTTCATTTAATAATTTATGATAACATAACAAACTTTTCTGTCTTACAAACACCCAGAGACAAAAACTCGTGCATCGCACAAATATTTGTCTCGATGCGGGGATCGAAACAATGGCCTCACGTTTTACATCCAGAGTCTAACCATTTGCGCCACGGAGGCTGTCAATACTGACGCTGTCATGTTAGGAAAACCGTGCTTATCCTATAGAATGCAGAATAAAAGCGTTTATGACAATATCACTGGTGACATATGTTTCATTACTGAATGCATAGGGTACTTATAAGATAAATGGGGCGCTGGTACTTTAAAAACGGTGATAAAAGTGGTGGTGCCGTGCCACCTTCTTCTGCTCTCCTATTAGCTGATTTGATAGGTTGTCCAACATGCACGAATTATTTGGAAAAAAATATACATAAATTGTTTAGGACTATTTAATCCCACTCAAACTTGTTTAAAAAGATTAATAGCTAAATATCATTTCGTTTATAAAGGAATTTATGGAAATTTGTTGTTAAATAATTAGTTAAATTTTTACTATAATAGGAGTGCTACCAACATTACGAACAAGAAAATAAAGTTTTTGAAGACGCAAATGTATGACAGCGCTCCCTCTATATTTTAAATAGTCTGAGACTTGACGTAAATTTCTCTCGCTATATTATTTCTTTGTGTCTTGGGAGCACTTTGGGACGTCACTCTTAGTTAGTGTTAAGAAACTGTGAACAGGGCAATTTAGAAGGTACAATTTCTTAATGATTTTTATTCTGGTTCCTTAGTTTTATGCCAATATCACACGTTAAAATAAATCTTTTATTTACGCTTTTAGCCCCTGCGTAGATCGGAACGTAAAAAACAATTAACTTTCTTATTTAAGTCTCTATTTTAATAATTGTAAAATAGGGATAGTTGAACTGTAACAGTCACTGAGCGGATGACTAATACCTCAGTCCGCCCCGTGACCATGAAAGTTGTAAAGTAATCGAAACGTCGGTTAGTCAAATATGTAAAAATTAAACTAAATCTTCGATAAAATCCATAAATAATAGTTTTAATTCAATGATTTTTATTTTAAATTAATAAATTCAATATTTTTGGCTGTCAAAAAAAATGGGCCATTTTAATACCTAATTATGTGGAATTTTTAAAAGACACACAAGAAGATGTGCTGATAAATAAAATACCCATAAACATAGAAAACCTAAAAACACGACTAATACAAAACTGCCGACTGCCTCGTTGGTGCAGTTGTGCCACGGTATGGTTTCAAAGCTGAGATCTCGAGTTCAAATCCCGGGTTGGACAAAGTGATATTAGATTTTTCATGATCAGCCCGGAGTCAGGAAATTGTGCCCGATATGGCAATAGGCTCGCTCGCCTATCACATCGTGGGAAGGAACATACAAGGCGAAATGTAGACCTGTGTCCTGGCACCTCTGCCTAGCCCTTCTGGGAAAGAAGGCGTGAGTTTATATATGTATGTGCAAGACAATTTATCTTTATAATATTATCCTTTTTTAATATTTTGTCTATAGACTGATGTATTTATTAGTTTTTTTATACATACAGTTAGATTTCACCAATATTTGAGCGCAAAACGAACTAGCAAATACTATACACCGTGTAAAAGTCATCGGACCGATTTAACTACGTTATCACAATCAATATTCAAATGTTAGAACCCCGTACAAACAACCGTAGGTATAAAAAATCATTGGCTAGTTTTTTTATTCTGTGAGTTCAGAATGTATATTTTGGTTTTTGAACAAGTCGAAAAAATACTAAGTCTCGTTACCAAGGGTGTCGCCAGGAGGGAGCAGGAAAGGGCAGCTGCCCCCCCTAGAGATTAAAAAAAGAAGCGAAATGTAAAGCAACCAAAATATTTGACTAGACTACGGTATTTTTTTTTGCATAACGCCGTAGATGTAAGGCTCGTAATACAAGTGAAAAGCTTTTTTTTTTATTGCTATGAGTGGCGAGACGAGCATGCCGTTCGCCTGATGGTAAACGACATGACCGCTAATGAACAGTAGCAAAACCAAACAACACCTCGAATTACAAAGCAATGCCTGGCATTCCACTGCGCTCGCCATCCTGAGACATAAGATGTTAAGTCTCAATATGTCCAGTAGTTACTCTGGCTACAATGCCCTTCAATCCTAAACACAACAGTGCATTTACACTGCTGTTTGACGGGAGAAATAGACACTGCGGTGGTACCCACCCAGATGGCCTCTCACATATGAGAGACATACCACCAGTAAAATAAGTCGAAAAAATAAGAAGTCTCGTAACAGATCTAAATAACGTCTAAAACGATTTGTTACTTTTTATGGCATAATAGATCTCAGCTAGATTTAAAAAATATATACATACACACATAAACTCACGCCTTTTTCCCAGAAGGGGTAGGCAGAAGTGCCTGGACACCCACATTTCGCCTTGTATATTCCGTCCCATGATGTGATAGGTGGCGAGCCTATCGCCATATCGGGTACAAATTCCTGACTCTGGGCTGATAATGAATAGAAAAATTCAATATCACTTTGCCCGACTCGGGATTCGAACCCGAGACCTTAGCTTTGCAATCGTACCTTAGTACAACTATGCCACGGAGGCAGTAAAAATATATACATTGTGAAGATATGAGTTGTGAAGGATATTACGTCTTAAACGCCATTCAAAGTGTTGGTGTGAGTGTATTAACAAATAAAAAATAAAACCGGCCAAGTGCGAGTCGGACTCTCACACGAAGGGTTCCGTACCATAATATATAAAAGAAACCCTTAAAATCACGTTTACTCCTGTTTATTAAGATCGAGAATTGCTTAAATTTACGTTTGTTGTATGGGGGGTACCCTTTAATATTTACTTTATTTTTATTTTATAATTATTTATTTCGAAAGGTCATATACAACTTAATATTATGTGAAAATGGGAAACGTCTATCTGTTACAGTTATTAATATTGAGTAAAAAAATACGAAAAAATATACAGGTTATCTCAAGACTGCTACCGAAAACGAAGCCGGGTGGTAGTTTTAGTGACTACAAACACAATGTAACTAAAAATTTCGCAAAGAAACGCGACAATTAATATCGTCATTTTTGGGTGGTAAATCCATAGTTTTTGCTAAAATAATAATGTAAACACTTTTATACCCTAGATTATTTATAAATAAAAGGGTAAACACTATTATTTTAGAAAAAAATGTATTTACCACCCAAATATGGTCATAGGAAAAAAATAACAAAAAAAAATTGTCACTTTTTTTGCAACTTTTTCTGTTCCAGACAAGTCTGAAGTCGCTTAAACTACCACCCGGCTTCGTTTTCGGTAGCAGTCTTGATATACCCTGTATATTATTGTATGTGGACCCCCTTAATATTTTCATATTTTTATTTTTATTATTTGTAACGAAAATACATAATTAGTGATTTCAGCCTTCTAGCTATCACGATTTATATAATACAGTCTGGTGACAGACAGACAGCAGAGGCTTAATAATAGGGTCCCGTTTTTACCTTTTATATACGGTACCCTAAAAACAAATAATATAAAGTGTAATCAAATAACACATCACATTAAATAGAATTACAAAACACGAGCGTCGAAAAAAACATTCCATATGACGAAATTGCGACATTTCTAGTTAGTTATCAACCCGTTACTAAACATAGTCTAGACTTGGCACAAAAGCTCCCCACTCATCACTAATATAAGCTTTTTACGAAATGACAAAAAGCTCGCATTCAGCCAGAACATATAAAGTCGTAAAATAAAACTACACATATATAATATAGGGTAAATAAAAATAGGCCAAGAGTTACAGAGGCTTTAGTTTTTCTCGCGACTTAGAAATATGTAATTATTTATTTCAAATGAATTAGATGGATTTAGTCCGCCAACCCGCACTAGGCTAGCATGGTGGACTATATGGCCTAACCACTTTCAATCGTACTCTCGATTGTAGAGTAAGCCCGTGCCCTGCAGTGGGACGTATATAGGCTGATACAGATACAGATAAGTCTCACAGGTAGACTTACCCCACATTAACTTCTGTCGTAGGTATGGTAAACTTCCATACTTTTCGGTCTCACAAACACACTTGAACAAATATGTATATTTTGTTGGGAACACAAACATTTGACTTAGTACAGGAATCGAAACCGCGGCCTCTCCTTTCACGACCAATTAGTCAATCAAAAACAACAACAAACAATAACCAAAAGGGGTGTTGACTCATATTACAAATTGGTGTAAAGTTATGATTTATTTCATTTCGTTTTTTTTTAGACAGTATTTTTCATAAATTTAATAAAATTACTTCCATTTGTTTTACTCAATGCCCATTATCACGTGACTGAAAACGACGATCAGAGTGCACTGACGTCACTGATTGCGCGTTAATTCTATTCTATTTTTATTTTTATTTTAATTGAAATTTGTCGTATTTTTCGTAAAATTATTTTCATATTTATAATATACAAGTGGCCCGGCCCAGCTTCGCCTGGGTACAAATAGATTTCTGTACAATAATATGTACGTATTATACATGTAAACTTTCCTCTTGAATTACTCTATCTATTTAAAAAAAAACCGCATCAAAATCCGTTGCGTAATTTTAAAGATTTAAGCACACAAAGGGACATAGGGACAGAGAAAGCGACTTTGTTTCATACTATGTAGTAATGGACTATCTACAAAATAAAAGCCATTCAAAAAATAAGCAGCATCTCTATTAGGACACAAAGGCGTGTCACAAAACCTTTATTTAAATTTTTACTCGATCACGCCTTTAACATCTAAAAAGACAGTATAGTACCTTAGTAACCACAAACGCATCATTTTATCTCACGTTATCTTATCTCAAACAATAATAACCGAATTATCCTGGTGGTAGGTCTCTCATATGTGAGAGGCCATCTGGGTGGGTACCACCGCAGTGTCTATTTCTCCCGTCAAACAGCTGTGTAAATACACTGTTGTGTTTCGGGTTGAAGGGCATTGTAGCCAGAGTAACTACTGGACATATTAAGACATAACATCTTATGTATCAGGATGGCGAGCGCAGTGGAATGCCAAGCATTGCTTTGTAATTCAAGGTGTTTGGTTTTGCTACTGTTCATGAGCGGTCGTATCGCTTACCATCAGGCGAACGGCATGCTCGTCTCGCCATTCATAGCAATAAAAAAAAATCCTTCAATACATTTCATTTCTGGTATATTCTCCCTCCATTGTATTGTACAGAGGCAAACAAACACCCAACACACGTATAGATAATATAGTTGAAGTGTTTTCATATTGAGTGACACGAAGACGGGTGCAGTTATTAGACGGCGCTCCACTTTCCTATGTTTTGTCTCGGCCGTATTCATAGTGGAGTATGGAGTAAATCAATAGTAGATACTAGTACACCTAAGTCAAAAACAGTCTTGACTATAATTAAAGTATGTTTATGGGAGTTGTAAGTAAGTATAATTAGGGTTTTTAAGTCAGGTAACAAAAAGAACTAAAAAATATAAGTAATATTTGTGTCTCCTTTCACTAATGAATAATGTTGTTGAAATGTCGCGAAAGCTTCTAAATTTTAGGATGATTTGGTTTACAATGTTACAACGGACAAAATATAAAAATTGCTATACTGAATTTTAAGTAGTATCGGTATCAGGATCATAGATATTTTTTACCGATACTATAAATGGGCTCTCCTTTAATTATATTTCTTTTTGTATTTTTCTAGGAGTATAAAGAAAATATTATGTATTCTGTATCAGCCCATACGTCCCACTGTAGGGCACGGGCCTACGCTACAATCGACAGTACGATTGAGAGTGGTTAGGCTATATAGTCCACCACGCTAGCCTAGTGCGGGTTGGCGGACTTACATACCATAGAAATTCTTATAAACCGTTATGGTACTATAGCGGTTTATAAAGAAAATAAATAAACAAAAATTCTCCCGTACTATAGATACGCCCCTCATAACCATGCAAGGAATGCCGGCAAGTGGGACAAAGCATTTTTCATTGCGGCAAACATCGACAAATGAAATTTCCCACTGAGACTCTAGTATTTATTAGTTTTATTTCGTGTTGAATTTTGGATTTTCGGGCTCCGTGTGAAATGCCTTTTGTATCGCACGGGTTATTTGTCATTTTGATTTTGTTTACGTTGGATTTTAATGTAAGTGAGTTTGGAGGATTTAAATATAGAGGAAATGTGACAATTGTGATAGTTGTGTTACAAATTATGATTAAATGAAAATAAATAAATGATTAATCTATACATCTATACACATAAATAAAATTGAAGTGTCTGGTTATAAAGTGAAAATAAAAAAAAAGTCCAACTACATATCGTTATATACACGATACCTATAACGAAAATGACCTTAGATTTTTTTTTGTGTCTGTCTGTCTGTTTGTTCCGGCTAATCTCTGAAATGGCTGAACCGATTTTGACGGGACTTTTATTTTCAGGTAGCTGATATAATAAGGAGTAACTTAGGCTACATTTATTTTAGAAAAAATCTCTTATTTTAGAAAAACTTTTTTTTTTTTAAATTCCACCCGGACGAAGTCGCGGGTACAGCTAGTTGAATAATAAATTCATTGAATTTTGTAGTCTTGTAATTTATGAATAGATTGCATAGAGAGAGAACAGTAATAAGATGGCGACATTAATACGAGTATATTTGTTGAATATCTCCGAACGCGTTTAGGTACAAATTCGGAATATCTGATTCAAATAGCAGAAATAAGGTATTAAATATTAGTAGTAATATTCTCAACATATATCTTGTGATCCCGTCATCTAGTCGCTCATGAATAGATACACCCAACAGACTTATACATAGTCAGGACCCCACACTAAGAACGAGTCTTGTGTCGTGGGTATCAGAAACTGGGTGAGACTTTTCGGTCTCACAAACTCCGAGACCCGACACAAATATTTGTATGCAACCCAAACATTTTTGTGGTGCGGGGATCGAATCTGCGGCCTTACGTTTTACAGTCTAACCAGCTACACCACGTAGTCCCAAATAATTGATTTATTGCCCTGGACATATTAATAATTGATTTTTGGACCCTTCCTCCCACCACTGAAACTCGGGCGGATAAGCCTGTTGACCGGCGAAATTCATGGCATCACAAATATTTTCACCAACTACTAGTGGAAATAATTTCAATGATTAAATATTCATACATACAAATGATGGTGGAAGATGGCGGGATCTGTTTACACCGTACATCGGGTGATTTATCACTATTTTGTGACACACTGCTGTACTGTGTGATGAGTGAAATGTTGGATGGATTTTTGCAGAATACTATTTATAAAGTGCGTGGTGGCCTGTTGGTAAACGGACCAGACGCGGCTGCCAACATGTTCACGGTAGTCGCGGGTTCAAATCCCAGGGCACACCTCTGACTTTTCGGAGTCATGTGTGTATTGATAGTCAATTACCACGCACTAAAACGGTGAAGGAAAACATCGTGAGGAAACCTGCATACCACAGCGATTTATAAGAATTTCTATGGTATGTAAGTCCGCCAACCCGCACTAGGCCAGCGTGGTGGACTATATGACCTAACCACTCTCAACGTACTGTCGATTGTAGAGTAAGCACGTGCCCTGCAGTGGGACGTATCTGGGCTGATACATACATACATACATATTATTTCAAATATTTTATTTGAGATAGGTTTTCCCGAATCCCGAAGTTTGATAATGACGGTTGAAGGAAATATCATTATGTGAATGCGATTATCTAAATTGAGCTATTTTTTTGAATCTTGCTTTTCATCAGAGCTCGTTCAATCGGTTTATTTGATGAATCGTCTTTTTCACGATTCATTGTTTTTTCGACGGCGGTAATTCATTTTATATTGTGTCCACGCGAATAACGAATGGTTTAAAATTACGGATACGTCTCAAATCATGTATCATCTTATAAAAACAACGGCGAATCCATGTGAATAACTCTTTACTTGCGTGGTAACTAAAACATCATAATATAGGTTATTGTACAAATGAATTTTGCATTTCGACAGCCTCCGTGGCGCAGTTGGTTAGACGCCGCCTGTGAAACGAGAGGCCGCGGGTCCGATCCCCGCACCGAGAGAAATGTTTGTGTGGCCCACAAATATTTCTTCCGTGTCTGGGTGTTTGTGAGACCGAAAAGTCTCTCGTAGTTCCTGATACCCACGACACAAGACTCAATCTTAGTGTGGGGTCAGGACTAAGTATGTGACTGTTGGGTGTAACAATTTAATTTCAATTCATTCAATAAAAAATATTTTTTCACTTTTTTGTATTCATTCTTGTACGCAAATTTTACAGGAACTTGAAAATAAAAAAAATCTTTATGTCTGTATGTATTCCATGTAAACCAGAGGCATTCCAACAAACGATTTAGTGAGAAAAACTTTCACAGTATCTTTCCCTCGACGCTAATGATTAATGATTTAAACACATAGACTTCCGCTCGGATTTATCTCGTCCATTACGTTGCTAATTGTGTCCACTTTCCTTTGATTCAAGAGGAAAAATAGCTGAAAATTAATGTAATTTAACAAAATTCATTTGTGATATTTCAGTTCAAGTTATTTTTTTATAATTGATCTTTGGACAAAGGCAAAATATTGAAGAATTGGCGAATAATTATCATGTAATAGAAATTTTAATTTTTGTATTATATCTCCAATTGGATGGGCAGAGGTACATATCCAATGCCATCCACATTGCACCAAAATAATTGTTATTTTAAGATATACTCGTAATTATCACTTATTTAGTGACGAATAAATGTTTAGAGTAAAACTTTATAATTGCTCAAAAAACGATAACTCGCAGAAACACATATCAAAATATTGAAGTAAGGAAAGTTTGTGCGTGTATTTTTGTTCGCCTTTCTACATTTAGACTTGTCACTAAATTTGTGAGAAATTATGCATAGATATAGACTATATCCTGAATTGACACAAAGGGTACTTTTTACTTTCCGAACAAACTAAACTGAACTTCAATATAAGGGATGGTAAGTTTGATTACTTACTAATCGATATAATAATGCCGGGCTATTCCAATCAACATGGTATTTTTTTTAAATACACTCGACAGTCACACCCATATTCCTGACACCACACTAAGATCAAGTGTCGTGTCGTGGGAATCAGAAACTACAAGAGACTTTTTGGTCTCACAAACATCCAGACTCAATACAAATAATCTTGGTTCACACATATTATATTTGTCTTGGTATGGGGATCGAATCCGCGGCCTCCTGTATCACAGCCAGCTTCTAACCAACTGCGCCACGGAGGCTGTCTTGATTAGTACCTTTAGATTGATGGAGCATTAATTATAACCATGCGTAGTCTACGCCACAATCAATATTTCACTCACTTTATGTCAAGTCGATGCTTGGTTGAAAAACAGTTGACAAGCGTAGGCTTGTGTAGATAATATTCATTATCCCGTCTATTTGACATGTTACATTCAGTTCCTGCGTATATTAACTTGATCGTGTGTTGTCATCAGAGTGGGGCAGTGTTTCTCAAACTTTTGTATCGTGGACCTTTTAATAAATAAAGAATAAATACACCTAAAAGTCACATACATAGTCATGAAATTACACTAGCTGATCGAGTCTTGTGTTGCAGTTATCAGAAACTACGAGAGACTTTCCGGTCTCACTACGGTACTACGCTATAGTTACAAAGTGCCCGGGCTCGAATTCTAGGTCTGGCAAAGTTATATTGGATTTTTCTATTCATTATGAGCCCGGCGTCAGGAATTTAATCACATTGTACGGAACATACAAGGCGAAATGTGGGTGTCCTGGCAGCTCTGCCTATCCCTCTCTGGGAAAAAAGGCGTGAGTTTATGTATATACATTCCAAGCCACCGCACTTCTAAACGAGGCCCCCTTTAGGTACCACAAGCAACTTTGGCGACCGTTGGCCTGAAGTAATATGGACCTTGTTTTACCTTTAGTTAACGTGTGCTGTAATCGGCTTCTCACAAGTGCAGTTAATTTTCAATATGTCTTCTACGAGTACTTGCCCTTAACTAACCACCAAAAATATGTATAAATTTAATTTGAATTTAGAACATCAATATTAAAATTTGAAAACCTCATATTATTCACTATTCAATTAACACATTTTTCTGATAATACTTACAAAATATATATTTGCAAGGCGTTTCGATTTTCTGATGAGAAGTATATTATATTGTACTAGCGGTCGGACCCGGCTCCGCCCGGGTGCATACACGTTTTAAAATGGCGGTCAAAATGTTTAATTCTGACTATCAGTTTAGAATATCGACCAATCGGACCAAGAAAAACGAACAAAATTTCCTCGTATTTGATAGAAATATCACTACTGCTTTCCTCCTATAGGTCATAGCGTGATGATATATAGCCTATAGCCTTCCTAAATAAATGGACTACCCAACTGAAAGAATCATTCAAATCGGACCAGTAGTTCCAAAGATTAGCGCGTTCAAACAAACAAACAAACAAACTCTGCAGCTTTATAATATTAGTATAGATTATATCGCTTTATTTTAATTAAGGCACATTATCAGTACACATAGTTAATACACATAACATATATAACGTGACCATACGTCCCGATTTAGACGGGACAGTCCCGCTTTCAGGAAGTCTGTCCCGGTGTCCCCAGCAAGGCCTACATAGTCCCGCTTTTGCAAATAGATCAAACGATCATCAAAAAGTATTTCCCGCTCGAAATGCTTTATCGAACTATTACTCAAAACGGTTGGGTCAAATTATTCATGCACTTTCGTAAAAAATAATCTTGATTTAAAAAACTTTCCACAATTATTGAGTACGTTATGTGTCTGCCTGAAAGTCACGCCACTACTGGGGCTTATAAATCATGCCTAACTAACTATTTTGTGTTTAGTACTATGATTATTTTTTTTAATTCAAACTCCTTTATTAAAAACTTGTAAAACACCAAAAACTTTTTATTATTATTCAATTCCACAGATGTCCCGCTCTGGCACAAAAAATAAATGGTCACGTTAAACATATAGTGTATTACCTATGCACATAACTGAAGATAATTTCTAAATGGAACACTTCTACTTCAAAAGCATTTTAAAAGGGGTCAAATAAAATGTTATGGAAATTGACAGATTTATTCATAAAAACAAAACAGCTTGCATAAAAAGCCTTTGGGCGGCGACAGTAGAGTTCAAAATAAACAACCTTTATTAAATTCGGTTTAAGGGGTATCGTTTCAGGGTTAACCTAGACAATATCCTATATACTATACATATATATATGTGTGTGTATGTATGTATGTGTAATTCAAATCATAATATTTTCTATACATATAAATAAAATTGAAGTGTCTGTTTGTAAAGGTAAAATAAAAAAAATAATATGTCCAACTACATATCGTTATATACACGATACCTAGAACGAAAATGACCTTAGATCTTTTTTGTCTGTCTTTCTGTCTGTTTGTCTGTTTGTTCCGGCTAATCTCTAAAATGGCTGAACCGATTTTGACGGGACTTTTATTGTCAGGTAGCTGACATAATGAGTAACTTAGGCTACATTTATTTTATAAAAAATCTTTCATTTTAGAAAAATAAGGTTTTTGTTAAATTCCACGCGGACGAAGTCGAGGGTGCAGCTAGTGTGTAATATAATTTTTAATTACTTGTAAGTTTATCTAGTTTTTTTTTTCTCCTTATCTTTTAATTAAGTATTCGTACACCTACTTCAGCTCATCTCTGCATCACCTAAAGGTTGACTGGGAGATAATTCCACAGGCATTAAGTCCGCCTCGTATATTTGTATATTATGAAGCTTAATAAATAAATAATATTAATAATCTTTATTTCTCATCACAAAAATCAAGAACATAAGCCTTAAAACTATATAAATAAAATAGCAGTACAGCAAAAATATGAATTATATAGCCGAATGCTGTTATATATTGTAGTAGAAGAGCATTCTATATTTTGACTGAAAGTTGTAATTAATCCGTTAGTACTGCAGACCGTGCCCTGCCTCCTCTGCAATCGAGAATACGATTGAGAAGGGTTAGGCTATAGTCCACCATGCTGGCCTAGTGCGGGTAGGCGGACTAGTCAAGAATAGTAAAAATTCTTGAATAAATTTTCTAATTAGTAATTCTTGCTATTACCTATCTATGGTATGTAAGTTTTATGAGAGAGATGACAGAGACCGGCAGGATCAAGCCCTGAACCGGGACGAATGGAAGGAGGGTAGAGAGGCCTTTGCCCTGCAATGGCAGCGCAGGATGATGTTTGTATGTTATCCTTCACCATTAAAATGGGTAGCAATTGATTATAGTAATTGAACGATGGTGTGCCCTAGGATGAGAACCCGCGACCATCATAAAATTTTGGCAGTTGCATCTAATCCCTTAACCAACAGAACACTTGGTGTTATGACGAATCATGGAAGTTATATATATTTTTAAACACAACTTCCCCTTAAATCAAAACAGGGTGTTTGGCTAATAAAAAACAACAGCTTCTTAAGAGCTTAACACAAATTTTAATAAGTGTTAAAAATGCCATTTCGCAAGGTGACCTCCGACTGAAAAGAGGCGAGTTATTTTTATGGGGTTTAAAAACAAAGGTTTAAATTAAGCTGCTTTTATTTTTTGTTCGTTTTATTCACGACGTCACATTTCCCGCCTGTCTACTTAGGTCAGTTTGATGCTTCGGTATTTATGGCATAAATACGATTAACGAGAAAGCGGGTCATTTCGTGGCAAAATAGACAAAAGCCATGGACAAACATAAGCGAATATTCTAGGTATACACAGGAAATACAAGTGAAACGACAGCTTTGTTGTCAAGTTCGGTGAGTGAGATTATCAAAAGCCAATACCCCCTTCCTCTTCCCATCCTTTTTCCTCCCCGCTCTCCACTTTTGATGGGCCGGCAACACATCCATGATCCAAGCGTTGTGAATGTTCATGGGCGGCAGTGATCACTTACCATCAGGTGACCTGTTTGCTCGTTTGTTGGACGTAAGACAGTGTGGAGGCACTACTGCTTGGCGGCAAAAATAAACAAATCCGTGATACCTAACCACAAAGACATACATACCTTTACATACGAGGGACCTACCACAAAATCTAAAAGGCTGCATCGGCCCTTCTCTATCCATAAATTGCTAGTATTAAAAAAAAAACAAATTCGATTTTCAAAGAATTTAAAATATCGAACATCAAAATGTAATTACCAAAAACAATATTTTCACAAAAAAAACGGTATTTCACGTACAGAAAATTAAATTTTCGTTATTATTAGTGGATCCCTTATTATTCTGGGTTTCGCTTAGAAATTTGTAGCCGCTTGTAAAGCTTGTAGGGTATTTTATTACAGGGTTGGTTTTCTGTAAATTGGACGAAACGGGACGGCCTAGGCTATAAATCATGTCGCTGGGTAGATACGGAGGCGGTTTAAGTTGTGAAAGATTAGATTTAACCTATTTTAATAAAAATATATTTATTTACAATATCATGTAGATTAGCAGTTGAAAAAAATAATATTAGTCTCGGTTATTTGAATGGAAATGACGAAGGAATAGCTAATATTATTTATATCCTATGTAGGTAGCATTATTTGTTAGTCTTAATAAGATTACTTTCAATATTATTAATTTCAATTCTATCAATATTATAGCTTTCTGTATTTTGATAAATAAATCTAGAAAATTAGTTGGAAAGTGTGTTAAGAGGAAGAAATATACGTAATCTACAGGAATTGTTTTAATTATTACATATCTCGACGTTTATTATGTTGTCACGTTTCAATCAATAGGATTGATAAGACAATATGTGAAGTGTATCAATACCCCTCAGTGGGTCGTATTTGAGTCGGTATTATAATTGATACTATAAGACTTCGATCAAATATACACTAGATACAACATGAGCGCTTAGAAAATGGCACCAAAAAAGAGTGCTTAAGCACTCTTTCGCCTTCAGTCACGCACCGACCGTTGCTTCTAAAACGTCGCAACAATTTAGAAAATATTATGTGAAAAGCTACTTTAAGCTCCAGGAATAAGGTGGAATTTGTGTTAATGTATTTGGAATATGTGATCTTTTTGTTTACTTTTTTTAATGTCATGCATCGGTGCCACTTTTTAACAGAACTTTTACAGGGAACTGTGTATCTAGTGTATATTTGATCGAAGCTATAAGACTATATTGATATTATAAGGGGCAGGAACTCAAAGCGTTGGACAGATCAGATCCGCACCATACTCAACATGAACATTTAGCCATCTAAAGCGATTCAAGTCGCCAAGAATCGGACCAGATGGCAAAACATCGTGCGCGCAGGATTGCTTCCAGGATGAGTCACGACCCCCAGCATTGGGGAATCGACGCAAGGAGGAGGATAATCGATATGTCAAAAATCTTAAAAGCCTTAAAGCTTATGATAACACTAACCCAGGAAGCGACATAATGATAGGAAATATTTTCTTTTAATTATATGGACTCAGGCCAAATGGCTTGAAGTTTTCACTATTACCCATATCCATGGGGCTACAGCGGTTCATGTTATTGTTAAATTAAGGGAATGTTTTGTTACAAAGGTTGCCTGTAAGTGATTACCAAATGGAATAAGGCCGCCCATTGTACTTTAAATATAGCTACAATAGTTTTATTTTTTTGGTGTATAAATGTATGTACAATAAAGATATAAATAAAGAAATAACTATGCATAAATTCAACGAACACAATTACATTTTTAATAGTATTGCCATAATTGTATTTTCTTTCATTCCAATTGTCCCCGCATCGTACTCTTTTTTGCCAAGTTATACTACTATTTACAAGCTACTTTAACACAGTTTTGACAGAAATGTTTTATTTTAATTTTCAATTGAGTTCTCGATAAGATTACACGGACTAAGATTTACGCGAATTTTATACATAGAGTCCGCCCCGTGTCCACGAAACCTGTAAAGTAATCAAAGCTGCGATAAAACTCGTAAATAATAGTTTAGACTTCGTCAATGTCATCTAGCCGAACTCTTAACACTTGTACCACACCAAAACAGTTCGTAAGACCTCAGGGACCGTGTTAGACGATATGACACCAACAAGCCAGTTTAGATTTCTGTGGACTCAAACCTCCAAGATTATTTTATGTTCACCACTACTACTTATCACGGGTATATGTCAGCGTCTCGAGAAGACTGGTTATCGTGATGTAGACTTTATTAGGCTTTATCTAAGATCGGTTTTTGATTAACTTCGGTCAGGTCGTTTTTGTATGTAAGCTTATTTTATGTTTTTCGCGTTATTTTCATGTTAACAGTGTTTTCTGAAAAAATAAGATAGTTTGAATGTACCTACTACTTTGGAGCCTTAGGTACACATTGCTGAAATATCTTAGTCACCTGTGTGCTCCTAATAATAGTCGCTTCAAAATAAAACGAGAAATTCTGTAAACCCAAAGGTTCTCGAAATGTATAAACTATAACTGTATACATACATACATAAACTCACGCCTTTTTCCCAGAAGAGGTAGGCAGAGGTCACCCACATTTCGCCAATCCAATATCACTTTACCCAACCCGGGATTCGAACCCGAGACCTCAGCTTTGTAACCGTACCGTAGTACAACTACGCCACCGAGGCAGTCTACTATAACTACAGTATACAAGTAGTAGGCAGTATACTGTAACTATATAATACTAAAGTAAACTTTTTTTACAGTGGCACGGCACAATGACTACACTGCACCTGATGGTGAGCGCAAATGTCGTCCAGGAAGAGTATCGAATGGAATCAGACGGCAGTCCGATGCCCTCCGATACAATTATACCGGCCTGCTAAGATGCCTCTTCACACAACGGAGGGAGAACCCAAGATTATAGGCAGGAGAGAACACGCATGACGAAAAACGATGTCATAGCTAGAGGGTGTGGCACTTTGCCAGCATTGTGGATTACGTCCTAACCTCTTCTCATTTTGGATGCCTGACCAGGATGTCAAGCATATGCCTTGAAGGACCCATGAGTACTCTGCATTTGTCCCTTCTTATTAAATACTATTTAGTTCGTTCAATATCAGTTTACAAATGATCATTAACTCCTCAAGATTCATGCGATTATGTTGCGTTTCAGCTTCAACCTAATTACGGTATTATTCTCGTCGATCGATACTCCTTAATACTTGCATTTCATTAACTTTCACGTATATTTAGTTAATTGTATTTGTATCAGTATAAAAATGTAGCCAGTCACTACTGGAAATACAGAGTCTGAACATTTTATGTCTCAGGAAGGAATGCCACGCACTGCTTTGTAATTATAATTCATAGTGTTTTTTGATATTACTACTGTTCTTGAGCGGTCGTATCGTTTACCATCAGGCGAATGGTATGCTCTTCTCGCCATTCGTTGCTGTAAAAATACTCTACGTCCACGTAAAACTAGTTATTTTTATTGCTTTTATAGGCAGAAAACTAAGATGAGCTACTCATGGACTTTTGCAGTACCAGGAGACCAGCACAACAAAGTCGCTGCCTACCTTAAGGAGAGTTCCTTCATTCCCACTAACATATTTTAATCGCTACTCAACATAAAACTGATGAAAGAGGTTTAATTCTCAACCCATTTTTAAGCACCTTTTTAATTTATCTCTGCACCACCCTAAGGTTGGCTGTTAGATAATGCCTTTTCCCGGTAGGAGCTGGAGCGCCCGGTAGAAGCTGAAGCGCTCTTGCTTCGGGTTCCCGGGGCCGTTCCAAGTGCGCTGAAGAGGGCAACGCGGGGTTTTGGTTGGTATGCCTATAGGTGAACCCAACATAATCGCTCCACCCTCCCCCGAGGTGGGGCGTTAGCGGTAAACTGGTTTCCCCGCGCCAACAAAAAAAAAAGATAATGCCTTTGGCATTAAGCCCCGCCTGCATACTAATTTATATATGAAGTATTAAATAAAATAAAAGAGCTATTTTAAAACTTACAGAATAAAATCGATCCGAGCAGGAAGCGAGTCGCGAAGTTACGCGTGGCCGGCACATTATTAGAAACTTTATAAGGTAAATATTTTTCCATGTCGGAACAAGCTCCAAGTTTTAATTAGTATCAACTCGAAATGCCTGCTGGGGTAGACTTACGGACACGGATTGTGGATGTTGGAGCCGCGTTTGTTGATTAAAGAGTTACTATTTAGAGGGACAAGAGAGAAAATATTTGACTACAAATGCCTTGGCTAGAAAAAAAAAGAATAGAAAGAAGAGAGGATTATCTTTTTTTTTGGCTCTTAACCCTTTCTGTTCCTTTAAGTTATGAACGAGAGATGCTATGCGTATATAAAAGTTCTGATGGAAGAAATTTCGGTGGTAATTTTTTCCTCTCTGGCTTTGCAAAGTGACTGCACTACCTATTGGTAAGTTTAGATTGCTATCTGCTGCAACTCAAAATTATTATGCCGGCCTAAACTGCCTAGGTTACGTCGTAAAAATCAAGTAATAAACTAATTCACAGCTTATTGGTGCGGCAGAAATAATGAATTTCAGCGTTCCAAAGCAAAATATCGTCTCGTGTGTACCCTATCTCCCCGTTCCAAGCCAAGCGACGTTTTATTTATCACCCTGCTCAGATAAGACGCGTTTTTAGATTACTCCATACATTTGGGAACTGCTCCTGATGGTGATTTAATAGTCTAGGTTCTAGGAAATCTCTTGAAGGCTAGATCTAAGATCGTTTCATTTTGCCAAGTGGCTTGATAAAATGGATTCATGTTTTCAAGTTGGTCTGTTTGTGGTTGGGTATTTGTATTAACTTAAATAATATACTGTATCAGCACATATAGGTCCCACTGCAAGGCATGGGCCTCCTCTACAATCGAGAGTACAATTGAGAGAGACTGGGTCATATAGTCCACCAAAAGGCCCGGGTACGGGTTGATAGACTAAATACCATAGAACTTTTTACGAATTGCTATAGTATGCAGGTTTTCTATATATTATGTAAATCTAAGGAACCATTGCGCACTGTATTAACCATCAACTGCAGTAGTTACAAGACTAAACAGCCTTGTACTTCAAACATGTTTCTATGTACGAGTAAAAGCTAATATTACACCATTCAGCGCTCATTAAAAATTTCCCGAAACAGTTTATAACGCGTTTATAAAACGCCAGAAGTTTCGCCGACAACGAGGAGGTAATGAGCTGTAGGCCTAACCAAGTTAAGGGTGAGGTATGTTCAGCTTAACCGATGCAAAAAGGAGAGTTATAGGCTTGACTAAGTTATCTGTGACATCAAAGCGGACATGAATAACAGATTCTCATATGGTTGTGGTAGTAAAAACATTTTTTTAATTCTGTTAAAAGAGTATTGCATAGAAGTTTTTTTAATCCTATGGTATTGTGAATTTCGACATTGAAGGAATATTTCGTGAAGTAAAATGAATATCTGAGAGATTTATTACAATAATTCATGAGTATGTAACAGTATTCTGACAGTCTCCATGGCATCAAAAACTGTATTTATTAATTTTATGCGTAATTCTTAAGAAGTTTAAAGTAATACGAGAGATCGCGGCTTCGACACCAATAACAACAATAATAATTCAATTCTGTGTTTTGCCATTGAAAACTATGAATAAGTTTGTAATTTTTGTGCAGTCCACAAATATTTGTTTAGGGTCCAGATCCGAAACCCAACCCTCCAAACACCCAGGTGTTCGTGAGACCGAGAAGACTCTTGTAGTTTCTGTTTGATACACAAGACTTAATTGATCTTCATGTGGGGTCAGAACTATAAATGTGACTGTTGGGTGTTTATTATGAAATAAAACCCGGCCGGCTGCACCACAAAATAAACTACGTCCTAAAGCATTTCACCGACCAACTTTATAACTCTATTAAACTACAAACTGCTATAAAATGTAAAAATATTAATTTGGGGGGTGACTAAGGACGCTGGGTTGATTCGACCCCAATGGATAATATTTTGAAGTGTGAATATAGGTCAGCTGGAAGATGCGAACCGTTTTCATGACGATGAAGAAATTTTTAGGAGAGCCTATGATGAGCATTGCTTTCTGTGGCTTAAGATGATTTTTGAATTGGGTATTAAATATTTAGATAGTTTGCTTCCTCTATTCTTGAGGGTATTTTAGATCTTAGTCGTCATCGGTGATTTTATTGCAATGAATGTTAAGGCGAGGATGCTATTCGCTTGCTGGTAAGCGATGCGACCGCTCATAGACTGTAGCAAAACCATACAACACCATGAATGTGATCGCTAGTCAAGTTTGAATCACATACTTTTGAAGTGGTGTCTAATTGTGAACGAACTAGACTGTTAATTCAGAGGTCGGAAAAGGAAGACCAAGGCTTACTGTACTGAATGTTGCAACTTACATTCATCATCATCATCATCATCATATCAGCCACAGGAAGTCCACTGGTGAACATCCCTGGTGAACAGGCCTCTCCCAAGGATCTCCACAATGACCTGTTGGAAGCGACCTGCATCCAGCGACTTCCTGCAACCTTAGCCAGATCGTCCGTCCACCTTGTAGGCGGGCGTCCGACATTTCGCTTGCCTGTACGTGGCCTCCACTCAAGAACCTTTCGGCCCCAACGGCCATCGGTTCTACGAGCTATGTGCCCGGCCCACTGCCACTTCAACTTGCCAAACCTACTTACATTCATATTCAAAGTCAATTATTGATTAACAGAGAAGAAAAATGTCATGGAGAAAACATCATATTTAAGTCACATCTATACTAATATTCTAAAGAGGAAATATTTGATGGATTGCAATGAAAGGGTTCTGAAACTATACTACCGATTTGAACATTTCTTGTACCATTAAATAAAAATATAAATTACCTAAATTATCTTGATGAAAATAGGCTAAATAATATGTTCAAAAAAGTGTGCCGCTAGTTATAAATATCTTTTCACCAATATATTCTGTCAATAAAGGTACACTATTGAACATCAGGATTCACAATCACCAGCAAGAAGAGTTTCTATTCTAGTTCCATTGACTGTATGAAAATGAAAATAATTTATTGAATCTTTAAAATATTATACATTATTTAGATTCAATCACTTTTCTTTCTCCCTACCACCCAGTTGACAAGGTTGTTTTCGCTAAAAAAAGAAAGGGCAAAAAACTAGCGTTGGTCTTGTCAAAACAAGTTTACAATACAGTGATTATATAGAAGTTGCAGCTTAGTTGAGTTCAAAACAGTTCATAAATTAATTTGTAATAATAATAGTAGGGTAGTTTACCTAATAGTGGTTGGGCCATATAGTCCATCACGCTAGCCTAATGTGGATTGGCGGACTTTACATACCATAAAAATTCTTGTAAATCGCTATGGTATGCAGGTTTTCTCACGATGTTTTCTTTCACCGTTTTAGTGCGTGATAATTGACTATCAATGCACATAGGTCTAACCACTCTCAATCGTACTCTCGATTGTAGATGAGGCCCGTGCCCTGCATTGGAACGTTTATGGGCTGATACAGAGTACCTAATAGTAAGTATAACACTGTACAAATGGGATTCCTATATTTTTATTCTACCACTCACAAGATACATTATATTTTTCTTTAAAAGTGGGACACTCTGTATATGTAGTATACATATAAACCTTCCTCTTGAATCACTCTACCTATAAAAAAATAACACATCAAAATCCGTTACGTAGTTTTAAAGATCTAAGCATACAAAGGGACAGACAGACGGAAAGCTACTTTGTTTTATACTTTGTAGCGATTAGGTCATATATCGCATCAAGAAATAGGTACTAAGTCCATTTGAACTAGGTCCATAATAGTAAATAAATTAGTATTATCAGACACCAGCACTTATCTCGGGGTCGTTTCTCCCGATTTCAAGCCCAAGTTACAAGTTCATTTATAGCCAAACAATAAATTTCTTTGAATAAATTTGTGAGACGTGCCGGGGCTTTTTAAGTGGTTTCGAAGATCTTTCTCATTTCTGTAAATATATCTTGGGATATTTTCGTGTCGATTATGATTTTTTTTTTATATTTTGTGGACTAAAGTCTGTAAATGCGAAATATAAACCCCAAGGTCATTGCGACCACTCAACATTGGACAGATAGAAGACCTAATCAAGGTCACAAAAAGTGACCATTGAGACAGCCTTTGTATAGCAATATTCTTTGGATTAATCTTCAACCATTTAAGTCCGCCAACTCGCATTAGGCCAGTGTGGTAGACTATACGGCTTAACCACTCAATCGTACTCGCGATTGTAGATTAGGTCCGTACCCTGCAGTAAGTCGTATATGAGCTGATACAATGCAGTACAGTAAAGATTTAAGTCTAAGTTTAAAAGTCTTTAGTACATTCTATCATCTATATTTACTATAATATTTATCAACAGTTTACCTCTTTCTATATGACCAGAACTGGGTGACTATGTGGTTTACTAACAGTTTGACCCGGCTTCACCCGGGTACAGGAGAGACTCATCCACATCATATGTACATATTAATTCGCGTACGAACTTGAATTCTTTGCTCAGCCCCCGGGAACTCAATATTTTCCAGGACAAAAAATATCCTATGTCTTAATTCAAGGTATCAGCTACGACTATGCCAAATTTCATCAAAACTGGTCGAGCCGTTTGAGAGTGAAGATATAACAAACACACAATGTTTCACCTTTATAATATTTAATTGTTTTTTTTTC
This sequence comes from Hyles lineata, assembly GCA_030180105.1. Lineage (NCBI taxonomy): Eukaryota > Metazoa > Arthropoda > Insecta > Lepidoptera > Sphingidae > Hyles > Hyles lineata. Next base: position 4,320,626 of record JARJEE010000032.1, on the reverse strand, counting down.
TATTATTATTTTATTGTATAATTGGGTACGGCCAACATCTACAGAGGCTCTCAATTGTTGGGTCAGGAGTGAGATACAGAAGGCAGTATTGCTTGACACGGCACGTTTAGTCAGGAGAGTCCTCACCTACCGGTGGCTTAGGACTCGAGCCTCGCCATTATTGGATGACTTTTTACATTTTTATATGTACTTTGTTTTTATACTTATACCATATATAAAAATGTAATAAAAAGATTTAAAATAAGAAGAACAACAATTTAATATGATTAACAGATACACCTAACCCTTAAAACTTGTGATAATTGCCAAACTGAATTCATAATTTATGCCGAGGCGTCCGACCCTCATGATGGATCGAAGCCGTCATTAAGCCTCTGCAAAGGATTTTACATATTTTTAATGAATATTTCTAAGGTATTATACAGGGAAGGTATTAAATATGTACACATACAGACACAGGCAACTTTTTGTGGTTTTCAACTCCTCCTATTTGTTTCCTTCTGATTAATTTCAATGCGGGTTAAAGACAAGCTAGTGTCTCTGAGAGACTCGCCGAGCTCCGGAGCTCTGTGTCAATTTTTTGCGTGCCACTGTTGATCCTGGCTAACAGGAGTTGCAGTGGTGGGTGTGAGGGCGGGAAAATCTCTCAAACACAGACACAGGTAAAGTCTTGTGTGAATTTTGTGTCATGCCAATCTGTTCGACGAAGTTCAATAAAAAAATTATTAACTTAACTAATATTTTCAAGAGGAAAGATTTCATGGTTTGTTTGCATCGAATAGGCTCTGAAACTACTGGCCCAAATTGAATGTTTTTTTCACCATTAGAATCCTATATTATCCCTGATTAATATAGGGGATTAAATATTTTCAAAACAGTGAATCTATTATATGTTATACATGAATTATTACACACTTATGACCCTGAAAACTTAACTTGACGGCTTCTGTGTCGTAGTTGGTTAGACGCCGGCTGTGAAAATTGAGGCAACGGATTCGATTTTTTTTTGTGTTCTACATGTATCTGTTTTTGGTCTGGATGTTTGTGAGCCCATAAAGTCTCGTATTTTTCATACCCATGATAAACAAATTTACTTAATGCGTAAACATGACTATATTTGATACATTTGTGTGTATCTATTTATTAAATTAAACTATCATTTATCACGAATTGTCTGAAAATATAATTTCTCACAGTTGTAAAATCCTCCACAGAGACTTGTTATACTAAAGTTTAAAGAACTATCTAAGTTCAAGGTCATACGAATGCTAACTAGACATCCCGCGAATATTAAATCATCCGAAGGTCACAAACTTGGAAGTCCTACGGGCGCAATCGAGTTTCACGACGCAAACTTACACTTCATACATAAATTTAACTTATTATTCCTGGGAGATTTGTAACAAGACAATTGTACACTTAAACTATTTGGTTATTACAAAGGGTGAGATGGGGAAGATTAGGGTAAGCGGACTTCGTATGGGTATAACATTGTTATTGTATCAGATGATAATCGCCCAGTACTAAGCATGAAACTTCTCTATAATTGACGATTTCATTGTGAGAGGTTGGGATATAAGCCGCCGTTAATACACACTTATGCTTTACTGGTGATAGGTCTCTCATATGTGAGAGGCCGCGTGGGTAGGTACTACTGCAATGTCTTTTTCTCCCGCTTAATAGCAGTGTAGGTGCACTGTTGTGTTTCGGTGTGAAGGACATTAGAGCCAGAGTAACTACTGGACATATTGAGACTTAACATGTTATGTCTCAGGATGGCGAGCGCAGTGGAATGTCAAGCATTTCTTTGTAATTCAAGGTGTTGTTTGGTTTTGCTACTGTTTATGAGCGGTCGTATCGCTTACCATCAGTCGAACGGCATGTTCGTCTTGTCATTCAAAACAATAAAAAAAAACATTTTAGGTAAGGTAACAATTCCACAGAATTAGATATGAAATTGGACAGTCTCCGTAGCGCAGCTGGTTAATAGGTTGAAACGAGAGGCCGCGGGTTCGATCCCCGCACCAAAACTAATATTTGTGTGAAAGTTTGTGAGACCGAAATATCTCTTGCAGTTCCTGATACCCACGACTCAAGACTCGATCTTAGTGTGAGGTTAGGACTATGTATGTGACTGTTAGGTATATTATATATTTAATCAATTATTGGGGATATGTGAATAAGTTTTTAATTCTTGAAAGTGTTAGACCAATACTTTTTCATGGATTTGGATAATCACTACATAGTATAAAACAAAGTCGCTTTCTCTGTCCCTCTGTCCCTTTGTATGCTTAAATCTTTAAAACTACGCAACGGATTTTGATGCGGTTTTTTTATAGATAGAGTTATTCAAGAGGAAGGTTTATATGGGTAATACATACATATTATTGTACAGAAATCTATTTGTACCCGGGCGAAGCTGGGCCGGGCCGCTGGTAAATTATAAAATTGAACGGATCTATCTACCAAGCACTAACAATGTTTAACAAAACCTTACGTATAGCGACGACTTTGCTTCCGTGTTTTCTTCGATTAGAGATTGCCGGAGGCCGAAACCCCTTCCTAGCTTCTCCCATTTTAAGAGGTTCACAAATCACGAGGCATCTTCGGTTATTTTATTTTTTACTTCGCTTATTTCGATTCTAAATTCAACCTTAAAGTCAACAAGATACTAAGCCTGTTAGCTGCATCACAGCGCAAACTTATCTCATTAAGCGAAATAATCGGAGCATGTAAATAAGATACGTATGCATAATATTTGAGGGCGGGCCGCACTATATTAAAAGGGATTAACCTATCACGGGGCTGGGTTACCCAGCATTCACCTTGAGACATTCTTGTTTGTGACGTACGGGTGGGAAGGATGGATAACTTTTTGTATGGATTATTTAAATGTTGGTAACTTATGGTTAATGAACAAGTGACTTAAATGATTTATGAATTAAAATATCATTTTCGTGAAATTAAGCTACTAGAAAACAAGAAAAACTGAGAAATTCTCTCTCTCTCTCTTTCTGTCGTAATAAATAAATAATTCAATGAAACCCGATAGTCCTAAATCCACAATAAGATACAATTTTTATTTCGTGAGTATCATAAACTCCAAAACATTTTTCTATCTCGACAACCAAAACAGAGTCAAATATTTGTGAAACGAAAACATTAATTAAATAAGTATGTAGATCATAGATGTGTTGCTGGCCCATCAAATCGAGAGAGGAGGGTAAAGGAAAAAGGATGGTGTGTTGGACTTGCGACAGTAAATGTTTCTGATGATTTCAGATCTGCTCAACAAACTCGACCGCCTTTTAAATAACTGCATTCGATTCATCTTTAATCTCCGTAAGTACGACCACATATCATCTTACCGCTCTTAACTAAAGTGGCTACCTATTCGTCAGCGACGTACATTGCGTGCTCTTACAACACTCTTTTCTCTACTCATTTCCCCCACTCCACCTACTTACTTAATATCCCACTTCCGTTTTCTCTGCACCAACCATGATAGGAATCTTCGTTCTTCTACTAATCTTTTGCTTTCATGTCCCTCTCACAGTTCTGATTTTCTCCATTCTTCATTTCACATTCAAGCTATACTTCTATGGAATGCTCTCCCCCTTGAAATCAGGACGTCAACTACCCGTCTCAAATTTAAAATGAAGGTCCGTGAAATGCTGCTCAAAGAAGTTGCAGAATCCTCTCTATAGTCTCTTGTATATATATATGTATAATATTTTATTTTATATAGTGTATATGTGTATGTGTATATTTATGTATATATATTTGTAAATCGAATAATAATATATGTAATATAATTTTTAATTACTTGTATTTTTTCTCTTTATCCTTTAATTAAGTATTCGTACACCTACTACAGCTCATCTCTGCATCACCTAAAGGTCGACTGGGAGAAAATGCCATGGAGTATATGAAGCTTAATAAATAAATAAATAAATGTTTCTTCTTTCTTTCTCCTCTTCTTTCTTTCTTTCATTGCAAAACACAGTAACTCCAATGCCATCAAACAAAACATCGAATGCTACAAAATTCATAATATTTCAAAATTGTCCATTCTTCTATCCCGTAAACCACAAACGAAAAGGGCTTACTGTATTACGCGATCTAGGTGGATTTTACAGTATATTAATTAACAGAGGCTCAGGAGACGTTAAAATAATTCGCCGTCGACAAATGGCGGGGCAACTATACGTAGTTGGCTCCTAACTGTTGTGAATTTCATGAATATCTTTGTTTGTGGCGTTTGTTTAAATTCATGTTTGTCTAGTTGCTTGATCTGTGGGTTTATCTGTGGGTTTGATGCGTAGGTTAAGTAGTATCAGTTTTAGATTTATGACCGTCGCGTCGGCGAGTGTAATTCTTAAAATAGATGCAAGGCAGAAAGCATGTATGATTTTAAATGCATCTCCATGCCCTTTGGTGTTGCAGATGTCCATGGGCAGCGGTGTTCACTTACCATCAGGTGAACCGCGTGCTCGTTTGCCCCCTATAACATAAAAAAAATAAAAATAAAAAAAAAATGTTTTAGAAACTTTATAATTATTACTGGTGGTATTTCTGTGATATGTGAGAAGCCGCCTGGGTTACCACCGCAATGTTTATTTCTTCCGCTAAACAGCAGTGTAAACGCACTGTTCTGTTCCAGTTTGAAGAACATTGCAGCCAGTAACTGGACATATTGAGACACCAAGCATTGTCACTGTTCTACAGCGGTCGGGTCGCTTAACATCAGGCGAATGGCATGCTCGTCTCGCCATTAATATGAAATTTTATATGACTTGTTCTAGGACATCTAACTTCAGCTGTAGACTTACAACAGTAACGTAACAAAGAAGTTTACTACACGTTAATTTTATGTCAGACAGTGGTACTAAAATTTTTATGTGCCGTAGCTAGTAAACCTTGCAGTATAAAAACTGTTAAATAAAAATTTTCAATCAAAACGCGTTATTACTATGCTCTCAAAATTAATATTGTTTTTTTTTTATTTGCCTCGCATTGCTCTTGCTGAACAGCGTATACCGATTTCGCGGTCAGGGCGACCACACCTAACTCAGCCGTACAATATAATTATTATTATGAATAATTTATGAATTGCTCTGAATTTCAACTCCTGTATGATCACTGTATTGTAAACTTATTTTGAAAAGAGCAACGCTATAGTTTCTTGCCCGTTCTTCTCTGGCGAAAACAGCCTTGTGAACCGGGTGTTAGTGGAAAAAAAAAGTGACTGAATCTTAATAGTTTATGAAATCAATAGATATTTTCATTTCGTTTTCATTTCATTTCATTAAACCTTGCAGTATAAAAACTGTATAAATTTTCAATCAAAACGCGTTATATACGCTCCCAAAATTAATATTTGACCAAAATATTTCATTTGATAAACAATTTGTATAATTTTTGACCGCCCAATACTATAACGGTTTAGGAATTTAATTACTATCACTCATGACGCACATAACTTCGACGGGTCTAAATTTTCATTAAATTCAATTTAGCGGATATTCACGGAAATTGGGTGTTTACAATACGTCTCTTTTACACATCATTGAAAAGAGCGAGACGGATATATTTATTTGAAGAGATATTCAGAATCATTCAGTGCTTGATATTCAGGCGTAAAATTACAAGCTTGTCTGTTCCGGCAACAAAGCAAGTGCGTAAGTAATGTGTTCCGGTTTAAAGGACCGGCTAATGATTGTGAGGGTTAAGAGAGTTAACACCCCATATCTCAAGGCATAAAATTCTTAAGGTTTAAATTTTCGTATCCCGAAAATGGTAGTATATGGAATGTCAAGCATTGCTTTGTAATTTAAGGTGTTGTTTGGTTTGGTTTGTCATGAGCGATTGTATCGCTTACCATCAGGCGAACGGCATGCTCTAATTCGTCATTCATTGCAATACAAAATTGCAAGTGTTTATAGTTGACAGCCTCCGTGGTCCAGTTAGTTAGATGCCGGCTGTGAAACAAGAGGCTACGGGTTCGATCCCCGCACCGAATCAATTATTTGTGTGATCTACAGGTATTTGTTTCGAGTCTGAGTGTTTGAGAGACCGAAAGTCTCTCGTAGTTTTTGATACCCACGACATAAGACTTAATTGATCTCAATGCGGGGACTATGTATGTGACTATTGGGTGTAAGTAACTATTTATTTATCTGAGGCCACTACATTCTTTGTTTAAATTTTCGTATCCCAAACATGGTTTAGTGTATGATACGTTTTCAACCTTCAAAAAGAACGAATGGAAAAGAACGAATGAGTGATACCGACTGAATGGAACAAGCGAGTGCAATTTAACGAGTCAGCGAGGTCTTTTGTCAATTTCGGGTAGAACAATTAAATGTTCGCAGCCTTTCAAAGCTTTGGCAGCGTTGTAATTACCTCTTCTATTAAGCCTCAGCTCTAATTGATGATGTTTCTTAAGAGACTGTACTGTACAATTGTCAGGATGGTTTAATATAACTTGAATTTGAATATTATTTTAGTATTTTTTTGTGTTACGAGTAGGTTGGTTCATGGTGAGCATTCAGTATTAATGGAAATTATTATATATACATATAAATAAAATTGAAGTGTCTGTTTGTAAAGTGAAATAAAAAAAAATTCAACTACATATCGTTATATACACGATACCTATAACGAAAATGACCTTAGATTTTTTTTTGTGTCTGTCTGTCTGTTTGTTCCGGCTAATCTCTGACCCTCTCTCTGGACCGATTTTGACGGGTCTTTTATTGCCAGGTAGCTGATATAATAAGGAGTAACTTAGGCTACATTTATTTTAGAAAAAATCTTTTATTTTAGAAAAATAAGGTTTTTGTTAAATTCCACGCGGACGAAGTCGCTGGTACAGCTAGTTATCAAATATTATTAGCATGCGTGTTACTGCTAATTTGTTATTTTTTATGGAAATTAGTAACCTACAGTACAGGTAATACCTAGTGTAGGGGCCGCTGTTATAATTATTTGTTTTTGCTAAAAGTCAATGTTCTCAGTATAATTATTTAGCTATAAATAATGTAAAACTACAAGGTTAATAAACTTACTTACTTAAAGCATACTAAGTATGCAACACTACTCAGAAATGATTATTAAGTAAAGCATGGTACTGCAATGTATTCGATATCTTGAGATTTAGGTGAAAAGTGTCACAATGTCAGGTAAATTAACTGGCTACAGTCTATACATTGCTTGGAGGCATTCATTGAGTTTTAATGCTATAAATGGTGGGACTAACATGACATTCGCCTGATGGTAAGCGATACGACCGCTCATGGACAAAACCAAACCAAACAACATCAATTACAAAGCAATGCTTGGCATTCCACTGCGCTCGCCATCCTGTAACATAAGATTTTAAATCTCAATATCTACAGTAGTTACTCTGGCTACAATTTCCATCAAATCGGAACACAATAGTGCGTATATTATCGGCTGGCGTTCGCATGTCACTCAAGGTGACCACTGAAAACCAGCGTTGCGCTGTGGCTCGCGTCGCAGTGCAACATTATGCTGAGTTGTCCTACGTGTCACATCGATGCGACGTGCAAACTCCTCATTTATTTTCATTTTCTTCTTGGTGTATGTAAACCTATGTTAAATGAGTATGTGCATTGTCTTGTAAAGTGCGTGGTGGCCTGTTGGTAAACGGACCAGACGCGACTGTAAATATCTTCACGGTGGTCGCGGGTTCGAATCCCAGGGCACACCTCTGACTTCGGAGTCATGCATGTATTGATGGTCAATCACCACGTACTATAACGGTGAAGGAAAACATCGTGAGGAAACCTGCATACCATAGCTATTTCTATGGTATGTAAAGTCCGCCAACCCGCACTAGGCCAGCGTGGGTGACTATATGGCCTAACCACTCTAAGTCGAATTCGCGATTTTAGAGTAGGCCCGTGCCCTGCAGTGGGACGTATATGGGCTGATATAAATAAATAATAAAAATTGTCTTGTGTGACAAATAAATGTGATTTCTTTCTTTCTTTCATATTTTTACACGAAACTACCGAAATGATTTTCTTTACATAGTGTCAAAAAATATTTAATTATATCTCCGCCACCCAGTATATTATTATAAATACACTTTACTTCATCTCTACATGGGCATGCATATGACAAATTAATTATATTATTAATTAATATTCAAACGTGAGTAAATGAAGTATTCAACATGCTCGATGTAGAGACACATGGAGGCTTTATACGCATGACGCTTTGTATGTCTTTGGGTTTAATAAAATACTGAGTTATTTCAATAATATCTACATGTATAATAATAATATAAGTAAAAACACAGCAGAAATTTTCGATTTCATGAAAAAAAAAAGTGTCATTATATAGGTATTACTGGAACCCGCACTAAGATTTAGGGCAGCCTAGTGGACTATATGGCCTAACCCCTCTCAATCGTACTCTCGATTATAGAAGAGGTCCGTGTCCTGCAATGGGACGTATATGGGCTGATACACACATAGATTTTACGATCACCGATTTGTAAATCAGTTTATAGCTCTTTATTTCAATTTCAAATAAAATAAAAACCAATTTATTTTTTCTCTGTCTCGATCCTTCACCTTTTTGAGAGAGAGACTATTTTTTACACTAACTTTCAATTTTCTTTTAATTTATTGTCTTTTAAGACTTTTAACTTAAGTTTATTTCGAGATTATCATATTGTCATTTACTCAAAAAATCCATATTCCGAATAAAAACGTATTTAAAACAATCTTCATCCCTATTTCGAATCACTCATGTTAAAAACACACCCTCTCCATACGATAAAAACATGCAATTAGAACCGTCATAATAAATCGATCAGGGCCAATCGGCACAAATTAATAGGAATCAATTGTACGCGTTCAAAGATTAACAAACAGATATGGCTTCATTTTTATTTTATTGCTATGAATGGCGAGACGAGCATGCCGTTCGCCTGATGGCAAGCGATACGACCGCTCATGAACAGTAGCAAAACCAAACAACACCTTGAATTACAAGGCAATGCTTGACATTCCACTGCGCTCGCCATCCTGAGACATAAGATGTTAAGTCTTAATATGTCCAGTAGTTACTCTGGCTACAATGCCCTTCAACTCGAAACACAATAGTGCGTTTACACTGCTGTTTGACGGGAGAAATAGACACTGCGGTGGTACCCACCCAGATGGCCTCTCACATATGAGAGACCTACCACCAGTAAATATTCATATCAGATTATGACAATTTGCATATTATAATTCATCTTAATTCTAAAGGTGTGGTGAAAGAAGAATGCCCATTTTACCATGAAACTTAGGATTGATGCGAAGATTTTTATGCCTCGATGTAACCTACTTTTTTGTGTAGGGAAAAATATATATTTTCAATAAATATAAACATAATTGCGACCAAGGCCCGGAGTTCTTGGAGAAATGAACTTGAAGTCCAATAAAACTCTTTAAAATATTAAATTGTTTAAATCTCTTACTTCAGTTGGGTTATTCGATAGCAGTTCATAATTAATTTGCGTTTGATAAATAATTTTGCTAGTTTGCTAATAATGTAAATAAGCAGATTGTAAACCATTGGTTAATTTGGTCATGTAATATAATATTATATTAAAAGTATGCTTTATTAATTTATTAATAATTCAAACATTAAACTTTTTGATTTTGAAAGTAAATTAAATTTTATCTATTTTAATGTTGATAATTTTACGTGGGATAACCGCTGCCTACCCCTTCTGGGAAAAAGTCGTGAGTTTATGTATGAATGTACAATTACCTTGATACAGGAAGGATATTCTAAATTAGACTTTTGCTGTCAAGCATCGGTGGTTCAGTGGTAGAATGCTCGCCTGCCACGCGGGCGGCCCGGGTTCGATTCCCGGCCGATGCATCATCGTTATCATCAGGACTGTTTTGCAGTTTTATACCTTTTTGATGAAAATATATAAAATGTCTTAACTGTCCTGAATAACCTTAAAAAATAGGTAACAAAATTGGATTCTCAATAAATTATTGAAGCTACCTTTACTAATTCTTTAGTCCATTATTTGCAAAATTTTTAGTTGTAATGTGTCTGAAGTAACTAAAACTACCACCCAGCTTCGTTTTCGATCGCTATCTGGATATACCTGTATAGTGAGTATCAGAGGACACCGTTGAAATTGTATTTAATAAATAAAATTTTAGATAGAAATTTTGACGCGCTTGCTAATATCCGGTATAGAAGATGAGATTCCGCCATAGAATTAATTCTAAAATAGAGTTTATAGCCTTATTATAAAAATGAAAGGTATTCTGGATTGTGAAACATAAAGTCCTGAGTTTTACCCCCAAGTTATTTCGTATAATTTTTTCGGCACAAGAAACATTTTTTTTTTTTTTTATTGGCGCGGGGAAACCGTTTTACCGCTAACGCCCCACATCGGGGGAGGGTGGAGCGATTATGTTGGGTTCACCTATAGGCATACCAACCAAAACCCCGCGTTGCCCTCTTCAGCGCAATTGAAACGGCCCCGGGAACCCAAAGCAAGAGCGCTCCAGCTTCTACCGGGACTATCCCTGCACAATGCCGCTCAATTTGCGGCCCAACAGGCAATTGCTTCCTCCTCCTCCTGCTGCCAAACATCTCGAGGTCGCATTGTACGTGAGTATAATGGGCGCAACAACAGCCCCCCACTGCGCGCCTGCGACCTTCACTTCCCCATTAGTCGCCTTCTACGATAGGCAGGGGATACCGTGGCGGGATTCTCGAAGAAGAAACACAAGCGCACAAGAAACCTGACATATGATTTCAGCTATTGGCGAAATCTTCCGTCTTAAATTATGGGTAGCATTCGTGCTATTGTGTATACTATATACTAGTATTGTAAAGCGGAATGATTTTATTGTTAGGCTTTGAAGGTTGTACTGAAACTACTGTAACGATTTGAAATTATTTTTTTTACTATTATAATCCTACATTACTTCTGATGAACAAATCCTATAGAATATATTCAAAAGGTGAATCTTCACTCTAGCGGAGCCGGGCAGGTTCGCTATAGGTAATATCCAAAAGTCTGCCCCTTTGCCCTCCTAGATACCAAAACACAAGTTAGACTTAGGCTCTGTTTCATTAAAACGCGTGCCACTGTTGATCCTAGCTTATCGGGTGTAAGGGCGGGACAGTTTCCAATTTAAATATCAAAAGGAAACCTAGCCTTTCTTGCGGTCAAAAACTAGATTGTATACACAATATACATACATAAGAATCACGCCTATATCCCATAGGGGTAGGCAGGGACTATAGATCGCCACTTTGCTCGATCTTGACATATTACTTTCGCTTCATCCACTTTCGTCAACCTCTTCATGCATTCTCGTCGATTCATGGTACTTTTGACCTGATCCTTGTTAAGGGTATCACCGATTTGGATGGTGCAGGTTCGGTAAGGTCAACCCCTACCGACTCTTCCATCTACACACGCCTTGTATATTTGCTTGGTTAGTCTGCTTTCATCCATGGTCACTACACGACCAAACCATCGTAACATTCCTTTGTCAATTCTCATCACTACATCCTCATTCACTCCACAAGTAACTAGATTGCTCTGAAGAATTGTTCAACTTGACCCCTCCTTTCCATTCCTAACCAGAATCACGCGTGCTGGCTTGCGAAGCCATAGCTTGATGGTCCACACCATACCACCAACGTTACGCAAAAGGTTCGCAAATTATTTTTTGTGCCGCACCGCCAGTCTTTGGAATTGTTTGCCGACACGCGCATTCCTTCCTTCCTATTATCCTGGGTCCTTCCGCCGTAGTGTGAAGAAGCGTCTTAGCAGGCCGGCATGATTGTATCGATTAGCATGTGACTACCGTCTGATGCTAATCGATACTCTGCCTGGACGGCATTTGCGCTCTTACCAACAGATGCAGTGTGGTCACTACGACGGGCAAGAATAAAAAAAACATTTAAATGTAGGCATTAACACACTCCTTGTCCCATCTACAATACTCTTTGCCGGAAGAGTAATCTCAAAGGCGGTCCGTTGGCGTGACAGTAAACTCGGGTTAATATTTCGGACTTTCTGACAGCTTCAAAGGCGAATGCGCTTCGGACTTTAATTTCAGTTTAACTGGAGGTTCCAGGGTGTTAATCTGAAGGGGTCAGTGACACTTGAGATCCAATTCGAAGAATAAGCCAGGAATTAAAAGTTAATAATGTATTACTAAAAGTATTTCATTTTAGTGACACATTAAATACTAGTGGTAGATCTCTCATATGTGAGAGGCCGCCTGGTTAAGTACCATCGCAATGTCTATTTCTTCCGCTAAACAGCATTGTAAATGCACTGTTGTGTCCTTTTTGGAAGGATATTGTAGCCAGAGTAATTACTGGACATAATTAACATCTTATGTCTCAGGATGGCGAGCGCAGTAGAATTCCAAGCATTGCTACTGTCCATAAGATGTAGTAGCGCTTAAAACCGAAAGAAAGGCATACTCGTCTCGCCATAGAAAAAAAAGCGAGTAAAATATACCAGTGGATGTGCGACCGCGTTATTTGCCATCTCGTTCGCCCGCTGATTTATATTGAGTGTTTAATCACTTCTACGTCATTCTATCGTGTACACGAGTACATTTTAACGAATTAATAATTAAAGGAGCGGGATCAGAGTTTTACCCAATTTACAGGCTATATTCAACGCTTTTTGAAGTGAGGCGACGCCACGTGTACGTTAAGTAAAGCCGTAGACAGATAATGCGAAGGTATATCTATCTGCTTATATAAAGGCTTTGAAAATACGTGGCTGTTTATTTATAAAGACATTTATGATCACTATCAGACAGAATGCTATATTTTTTCCCATCTGCATCACCATTTTTTTCTGTCTTATACGTAGGGCGTATCAGATTTTCTATTCAGTTAATAATATACTTACTTTTTGCATAGTGATGCTTTTTGTCTCATAAATATGAAGTATGTATTGCTGAAGACTTATCTTTCAATTTATCAGAATCTTTATATAATAATTTCAAAGATTACTTAAGCACTTCCGATTCTCTAGCTACATCGTTTATTCCATTGGTTCTAACCCTCAGAAACAAGGAATTTAACTTCAGTGTCACTTCAACCGCTTAATAATTACGCTAAGGTCAACAAGCATACAATAACCAGTCTAAATAAAGCTACTTGATTAATATTTGCACACCAAAGAATTAATATTCACCAAATTATAACAGACAGAGCTATCCCACTGGGTGTTTATTTAGGCTCTCCTGTGTAAACCAATCAAGTTTTGCAGCAAATTCTACGCCAATATTTGTGGGAAAAATTTGCTCGTTGATTTGATGTAAGGATTCGATGGGATTATGGAAGATGGGCCTAATTTGGCTTAATCTGATTTTGTAGGTTTGCTAGCTTTTTGCTTTGAATCCTAGTGCGTAGCTTGTTGGTAACTAAGAGGAGACGAAAGGTGAATGCCCATTCATAGTATCGTTAAAAAATATCGTAGATTCCGATACCGATACTGCTTAAAATTGTAAATAGCATTTTTTATGGTTTGTCTTTAAAAGTTTTCCTGTTTAATCCCTGGTGACAGATTTTTATGAAATAAAGCAATTATCATAACATTTTACATTTTGTCCACAGAGCCGAAAACAAAAATTTTTTTATTGGACTTAATTTCTCCAAGAAGATCACAATAATGTTTATATTTATTGAAAGTATTAAATTTTCCCAATATGAGAAAGTAGGTTTCATTGCGGGACAAAAATCTTTGCACCGATACTAAGTTTCATAGTAAAGTGGGCATTATCCTTTGGAGACGGTGGTGTTGCTTGGCAATGTAGTGGAGATTGGACAGTAGTCGACGTGTTTTTTCCAAAATAATAGTGTACACCCTTTAATTATTAAGTACGCTGTGGTACGTAAGGATTAAAATTATTATTTTATTAAATCCCAAACTCGACGACATTTAAAAACTCCCAAAAAAACGTCGCGTTTCTTGGCGAAATTTTCAGTTACATTGTGTTGTACATGTAACATAATAATAATAAACGTTTATTTGGGTTAGAAAACAGGTACACTTATAAGCTTAAATAAAATATAAAAATCACGATAAAATTTAACATAAAAAGATCAACTAAGACAATAAGTATCTAGGTACTAAAAAGATTAAAAGAATATTGTTAACATGGCGTAACTAAAAACAAAATAAAACTGATATGTACTCCCTAAACCAAAAGAATCCATCTCAGCTTATTGCCGCAGCATGAGCTACGGCGCTGATTGTCAGCTGGACCTAAAATATATACGAGGAAATAAATACATAAAAACTTAAGGTTTATAACTTTAGCGTAATACCAAATTGTAGTCACTGAAACTTTGTTTTCAGTACCACTCTCGATATACCTTGTATTTACAACAGATAAAAAATATTCTCAGATCAAATAAGGTCCTATTACGCAATACATTATGTTGCAACAACTCCCGAGGGTTTAATAGAGTGCTCGCAAATCATTGGGGCTTAATTTAGGGTCCGTTGTGTAATGTATTAACTGCTAATACTAGTCTTTAAACAGGTCAAACTATCAGGTCACGACTTGGGAAATTCCTCTTAATTCCTAGAATTTCAGACGTGTTAGATATTTCGTTTAGAATTTAGATGGTCAAATTGTTTTGTAGTGAAGTGTTGGGTTTGTTTTATTGTTTACAATATGATTGGAATACTTTCATTTGAGCTAAAAATCACTGTAATAGCTCATATACATACATCGCACTGGAGGGCACGAATCGAGTATACGATTAAGAGTGGTTATAGTATATAGTCCACCACGCTGGCCTAGAGCGGTTTAGCGGACTTTACACACCATAGAAATTCTTACAAATCGCTATGGTATGCACGTTTCCTCACGATGTTTCCCTTTATCGTTATTGTGAGAGGTGATTGATATCAATACACACATAACCCTGAAAAGTCAGAGGTGTGCGCTAGGATTCGACCCGCAACCCACCGTGAACGTTTGCAGCCGGGTCTGATCAGTTTACCAACAGGCCACTACGCACGACATTTAACTTGTATGTACTATTTAGAAAAAATAAGTTTATATTGTGGAGTAATGCCAGGAATAAATACGTGTGTTGTCAAAAAATATTCATTGGTGCGTCGAAACCGCAAACTACATATTAGCTTATCAACCACTGGAATACTAGTCTATTCGATCATTTATTATTTTGTATGAAAAAAAAATCTGAGTACTCTTGGGTCTTAATAAAAAGTATTTTTGGCTATATTTTATACATATCTTTCAGAATTTTCTGTCTAAAATATACATTGAGTGGTTTCGAGCCCATCATTTATTTTATAGCATACTTATCGCCCATATTAAAAAGCGATATTAAAAAATCCGTCGAATTCAACCCACCAAAACTTCCTAGTGGATGGCGCACTACCCAACCTTTACAAATTTTGTATGAATCGTATGTATTGATACGATAAAAAATCCATATTAAAAATTCCGTCGATTTCAACCCACCAAAACTTCCTAGTGGATGGCGCACTACTCACCCATTACAAATTTTATCCATCTGAAATTGTCGCCGTTCCAATCAAGTTGTGACGGATTTATGCTCCCCGCGTTCCCCTTAATTACGCAGTTTTCGATTTTATTGCGATGGACGAAAGCGGGACCTTGGGTAAACCTGACGGGATCGACAACATTTTATCTAAAAGTTATTTTGCAGATTTTAAATTGCTTTGGGTGGCGAGAAGAGCATGCTGTTCGCCTGATGGTAAGTGATACAATCGCTCATGAACAGTAGCAAAACCAAACATTATTTTCATATTGTTGGTCAAAAGTATTCAATTACGTTTTTTTTTATTGGTTCTATATCCTAAATTAACGACCAAAAATATTCTCAGAATATAAAAGTAAACTGAATTATCTTGTGTTTTAGATATCAGAAAGTGCTTTGAACTGTGTTTTGAAAAGCTTGATAATTGCATTGCAATCAAATAAAAAATGTTGAAAATTGTCGTTCCGCGAAGTGAAATATCGTTGAAAAATGTAAACTAAACTTCCTTTGGACACGTGATGTGTAATCGCAGCATCAATGTAAATTTATAGATTTTGTTATTGCGAAGAATGGCTAGATGAGCATGCCGTTCGCCTGATGGTAAGCAATACAATCGCTCATGAACAGTAGCAAAACCAAACACCTTGAATTACAAAACAATATTACGCATTCCACTGCGTTCGACATCAGACATAAGATGTTAACTCTCAATATGTCCCATAGTTACTCTGGTTACAATGTTCTTCAAACCGAAACATAACAGCGCATTTACACTGCTGTTTGGCGGGTAAAATATACATTGCGATAGTACCTACCCAGGCGGCCTCTCACATATGAGACCTTCCACCAGTATATAGATATACTGGACAAAGTAAATATATTTAAAATTTTACTACAAAACTACACTCTAAATTTCATTTACCTCGCGCCAATGTTTCACAACCCCTGCCTATGGGGTGATTTACAAACAATACGGCTCGGAATAGGGGTAAAATAAAACAATTGTTCACAGATTTACCGTTGGGCTTTAAGTATATTTTCGTGTTTTGCGGAATAGCGGTTATAATTGGAACTGCGGGTTCGGTTTCCGTTTCGCGACAAATAGGTATTCGTAAGTTTGTTTCGAGTTGTGGGGAAAATATTAGTTAAAGTTCGTATTTGAGATTTGATAAGTAATTTCAATGTATAGATCAAAAATATTTGTTCCGGGTCTGGGTGTTTTTGAGACCGAAAAATCTCTCGTAGTTCCTGATACTAACAACACAAGATTCGATCTTAGTGTTGGGTAAGTACTATGTATGTGACTGTTCAGTGCACTTATTTATTGATTTTATTTAGTGAAGTAGGTAAACGATAATTACCTATATACATACATATAAAATACTTTCATAGAAAGCATATTGCCAGCATCTCAAAACGGGACGAAACAGGGAATAAAAGCAAAAGGATTATAAGCCTCCAACGATTACAATTAATTTCGGTTACAGAATGAAACACGACAAAGCTGCGTCACGTCAGTTTTCTGTGAGGCTGTTACTCTGGCCGAGTTGATCTATTCTTACTGGAGTCTAAAGTAATTGTTTTAAAATCAGTATCTGTATTTGTCTGTATCAGTCCATATACGTCCCACTGCAGGGCACGGGCCTACTCTACAATGAAGAGTACGATTGAGAGTAACCACTCTCAAAAATAATGAATAATGGATTCAGTAATTATGAAGGATTGAATCGTGTTTTTAATAACATTTTATTTTTAGTTTGTGAAGAACAGAGTTGGAAAATTCAGATCTTGGATTTGTTCATCAGGTCACGTGTGCAATTGTGTTCATTTGGAAAACATTAATTATTATTTTGAGTTTTAAGCAGGATATAAATTCAATGACAAATATGAAGGCATATTGGGTGCATCAAAAACCTCACATTTCATACCTACTGCCCCTACCGGTATCAGCTCATATATGTCCCATTGCAGGGCACGAGCCTCCTCTACAATTAAGAGTATGACTGAGAGTGATTGGGCCATGTAGTCCACCACGCTGGCCTGGTGCGGGTTGGCAGACTTTACATACCATAGAAATTCATACAAATTCTTTATAGTATGCAGGTTTCCTTACGATGTTACGAGGCCATATAATCTACCACGCTGGCCTATTGCGGGTTTGCGGACTTACATACCATACAAATTCTTATAAATCGCTATGGTATGCAGGTTTTCTCACGATGTTTTCCATCTACGTTTTAGTGCATGGTGATTGACTATCAATACACACATGACTCCGAAAAGTCAGAGGTGTGCCCTGGGATTTGAACCCGCGACCACCGTGAACATGTTGGCAGCCGCGTCTGGTCCGTTTACCAACAGGCCACCACGCACTGTTTTTGTTTTAAAATATAGCTAGATAATTACAATTTTTATTACAATCGCCAATCAAGTTAGCACATTTCAATATTAGTACAACTAAACAAAAAAGAATGAACATAAATAGTCATTGCCGTGGTACCTATCCAGGCGGCCTTTCACATATGAGACCTACCACTTAAGATTACTATGAACTAAGTAACTTTATGCATATATCATGTCTATATACTGGGTATACTACCAGACTGCGACCGAAAACGAAGCCAGGAAATAGTTTTAGTGACTTCGGACGCAATGTAACTCAAAATTTGGCCGAAAAAGCAATGATTTTTTTTCATCGGTACCTAAATGCGTAGTTTTCCTCAAATTATAATGTACACCATTTATTTTTAAAGACTAAATTATGCAAGGGTTTAAAATGGTATTTTATAATAGCAATAACCATGTTATTACTACCAAAACACACATAATTAAAAAAATTGCAAAATGATAGTCGCTTTTGCGAAATTTCTAGTTGCTTATGACTGCATACGATGTTTTTGTTCATCGTTAGAATGAGTTTCATACCACTCGTATGCATATGCATAAATAATGTTGCTTACATTTAGATGTAAAACAGAACACTATAAATACATTCGTATGACTTTCATGACGCAAAACAACATATTTGCTGAAACGCGTCATCTGGAAGCGAAGACAAATGAATATACTTTAGAGCTGATACAACCAATAAAATAGTTATTTAGATTGTCTATCATGATTCATGCTACAGCCGCTGCCAATAAACAATTCCAATCCAAAATTTGCCGTTTGAGATTGACAGCTCAATCTTTTTTCTGATACTATATTGTCAATAATCAATCTCAGTAGTGAAAAAGCTATGGCAACATGGTAAATGACAAATCGAAAAGTAGAAAACAATCCAGATTGACTTCAATCTAATTTTTTCGATTGATTATTGGCATCGGCCGTTAGTCTATAAGTTAGTCGAAATGTCGTCAGACTAGTAGCATGAAAAAGTTAAATGGTTGTCTTATTAACCTTTTAGTATGGCAAGTTCTTGGATGTTACGGAAGACTTGGATGGGTCTCTATGATTGGTGATGATGCTGGCTAAAATATCTTGATAACCTTCGTGTACTTAAAGCTTGGTTTAGTCTACATAAGTATACTAATCGCATGTTTTGATTTTATTCCATGTGACAGGGCACCTGGATAGGGACCACTGCAATGTCTATTTCTCCCGCCAAACAGCAGTATTAATGCACTGTTGTGTTTCGGATTGAAGGAAATTGTAGCCAGAGTAACTACTGGTCATATTGAGACTTAACATCTTATGTTTCAGGATAGCGAGCGGAGTGGAGTGCCAAGCATTCCTCAAACGATGACTAGCAAAGAATACGTCATTATAATTCAAATAATGAATAAAATATATAAATATTGTATTAACAGCTCTATATAAATACGGGTGGAACTATCCCCCTGAGAGAGCAAAAGCCGTTCGCACGTTAAATAACACTGCGGTCGAGTTTTATCGCACCCTGTACATATGTTTTTCGCTAAACGTTTTTACACTCGGATGTATGGGATACAACATGTGCCGCTGAAAGCGAATAGGAACATGTAAATATTGTTTAGATAAGGCTGTACGGTTGTGTTTCCTTTGCCTGATTCTTTTTTCAATAAATGTCATATTTCAGTAATACACCTTCGCATAAAATCAGTGGGCTGTTTAATATGGCTGAGTCGAAATGTAAGGTCAAATAGACATTTACTCTCGTCAATTCTTTTTAAATGAAAGAAAAAATAAATATCTTTGTATAGTTACATTTAGATCTATTATTTACAAGATCTATCGTTTCTTATGTATGTATGTGTAACGTTAAGTTTAATATTATGTCTTTTTTTTTCAAAGGTCCTTAAATTGGAATTGTCCTTTAGGACTGATTTTTGCTGTACGTGCAAAATACGCTACCTAATAAATAATAGTAAATACACCCAACAGTCACATACATCCTGACCCCACACTAAGATCGAGTCTTGTCTCGTGGGTATCAGGAACTACGAGAGACTTTTTGATCTCACAAACGTAGCCATTTAAATGATGACAAGATGTCATCGACTTTATAACATATCCTAAATATAACCTGGGTATATGTTTACGGAGGTCGCGGGTTCAAATTCCTGGGTACACCTCTAACTTTTTGAAGTCATGTGTGTATTGATATTTGATAGCCAATCACCACGCACTACAACTGAGAGGGAAATATCGTAAGAAAACCTACATACCATAGCGATTTTGAATTTCTATGGTACATAAAGTTCGCCAACCAGCTTGGTATATGGCCTAATCACTCTCCATCGTACTCGCGATTATAGAGGATGCCCTAGCTTGCGGTGGGACGTATATGGACTGACACTATAACACGTCAAATAATAATAGTTTCTGACATCGTCTAACCACGGCTACGCTTTAGCCATAACACGCAGAGTGCTGTTTGTTATACCAAATTGATAGCTTCACACGAGGCTTCATACTATAACATATAATATACTTATATTATTGCCTATACATCAACTCACGCCTGTATCGCTAAGGCGGTAGACAGAAATACCACTTTGACACCCATTACGAAGTTTCGTATAAGATGTAATGGCATATTCTTATATGTGAGGGGTACCGCCTGGGTAGGTACCACTGCAATGGCTATTTCTCCCGCAAAACATCAGTGTTAATGCACTTTTGTATTTCGGTTTGAAGGATATTCTAGCTAGAGTAACTACTGGACATATTGTGACTTAACATCTTATGGCTCAGGATTGCAAGCCCAGTGGAATGCCAATCATTGCTTTGTAATTCAAGGTTGTTTGGTTTTGCTACTGTTCTTGGCTGCGAGACAAGCATTCGGTGAAATAAAAAAAAACTATCGTCATGGATAGACCTCTAGACCCTGGCAAGTCGTATGAGTTTTCAGCTTAAAAAATATGCAACATGGATTTCCACACCTGGGAATTGAAGCTTAAACCGCATAGTAACATCGTTGCCCCATCCAACCCCCTGTCACTAACAGGTGCATTCCTTGGAAACGAAATTCGAAAGTTGCAATGTTTGACGTTCCAAATATGTTATAAGTTTTCCATTTCTAAAAACAATACTATTCTCTATGATACTTATGATTAACTCCGAACTTAGTCTAAGGTTAAGACGTACTATAAATAATCCTAACATTTTTTGGAGCAAAGTACAGTTTTACGTACGTCCGAACAATCTCTGCTTATTGTAAAATAGAGTAATCTATCATTTATAATTTATTACTGCTCAACAATAAATGGAATTCTCTTTTTTAACACGCTTTTATTACTTTCACCTGTAAGTATATTTGCTGTATGAGTATCGGAATTTTAGAAGTTGATTTTCGAGCACTACAAAACACGGACTGTCTGGCAATTTTGCATAATTTTCAAGGACCGATATTAATACGATAATTTAAAATGTATGTTACTCCATTTTATAATCTAAAGCTCAATTATTTTTACTGTTTCAGTTGGGTCTTTTACTAAAACGTGGTTTTAAGTTTTTAAACAATAATTTATCATTTTAAAGTTGACAATACAATCATTCTATGAAACTAAGAATATTTTTCCATGAACCAATATAATCATTACATTACTAAGAATACTAGGTCGCATCGGATCCAGATATTCTCGCCCTTAAACGCCTTCTTTATCCCCTGACCTTACCGCAATGTCGTCCAAATTCCCCCTAAAATATTACCTACAAGGTAAATCCAAAAATCCTGTTCAGTAAACAAACGCTTGTATTGACCTTGGCCGGAATCCAAGGGTATAACAGTTTAATATGTTATGGATTCTTTTATAGCTGTATAGATTTTAGTAAGGTGATTATACCTGACGGGACGATTTTATGTAAAGTCAAAATACACAAAAGTCAAAATACATAAAAGGATTGTTAAAACAATGGTAAACAAGGCTTAAACAATCTACGGGTAGTTCTAGAAGTAATTTTACTAAAGAAAACCCTTTTTTGTGTTTTTGGTTGTGATTCTATTTCACTACCCACAGTCAGACCAAGGGTGTGACTATGACAGTTTCTTTTTTTTTTATTGCTATGAATGGCGAGACGATCATGTCGTTCGCTTGACGGTAAGCGATACGACCGCTCATGAACAGTAGCAAAACCAAACAATAACACCTTGAATAACAAAGCAATGCTTGGCATTCCACTGCGCTCGCCATCCTGAGATATAAGATGTTCAGTCTCAATGTCCAGTAGTTGCTCTGGCTACAATGCCCTTCAATCCGAAACACAAGAGTGCATTTACACTGCTGTTTGACGGGAGAAATAGACATTGCGGTGGTATCCACCCAGACAGCCTCTCACATATGAGAGACCTACCACCAGTAAATGGGTATATTCATCGATGGACTTACTATGGTTAAAGAAAGCTGGAGAGAGGGAAATTTTGTTCCAAGAAAAATGCCCCTTTTGCTATGAAACTTGTATCGGTGCGAAGGTTTTGTACCTGGATGAAACCTGCTTTTTGTGTAGGGAAAATATATATTTTTAATAAATATAAACATAATTGCGACCCAGGCCCAGAGTTCTTGGAAAAATTACCTTAAAGTCCAATATATTTTTTGTCTTCTGCTCTGTGAACGAAATGTAAAATGTGATGATAATTACTTTATTTTATAAAAATCTGTCGCCCGGGATAAAACAGAAAATCGTTTAAGGACGCAGCATAAAAAATGCTATAATGATATTTAAGCAGTATGGTATGCTGCCGTCCTCAAGCTAAAATGCCGTTAAGTACAATTCTAAATGATATTACAGTTCTAAATTGAAAGTTTCGCTATTTGAAAGTACCTCCTGCGATCAATTATTCAGTACTCCAAGGTCTTAAAGAGTTGTTGTTAAGTAGCACATTTTTAAATAAACATCGCTTTTTTGTGCATAACTCAAAAAGTGGTTTTAATACTTAACGGCAATTTAGCTTAAGGACGGCAGTATGGCTATCAACGATTTTTTTACCGATACTATGAACAATCATTCTCTTTATTCATTTTTAAATTTCCCGATGTTTCAATTACTTTACAGCTTTCGTGTTCACGATAAACCAGCAAAAATCATTTTATTTAAATTCGTAACAATCGCTTAAATCTAAGAAACTATTACAGAATATCTTGTTTAAAGGATTCTTTTCTCAGAAAACACTCAAATAAAAATTCTCAATATTACGATTTCCAGTAAGTTCGCCTGTAAATTCTTCTTATATTAGTCCGACAAATGTTTCCATATTGTAGTGAAACGAACGATTTCTTAGAAACGCTGCGCATCAGAAAGATTTTTATATAGATTTGTTAGGAAGATTTTTTCAGAACCGATTATGTTATTCAATACTGTGCGATTTAAAAAATATATCCTATTTATTAATATTACTTGTAACTTATATGCAGTGTTGCAAATAAACTTATAAAAATGTTACGAAATTTGATTAGATTTTTCAAATTCTTATAATTAAACTATATCATAATGCAGACCATTTTTAATGATCATAAATTAATAAAAAATATTAACTAGACGATAAAGTAACTATAGGAAAGATCCCATATCCATATATTCATCTGACAAACCGGACCTACAAATAATAGGTGCCTAGTGACGGTGGAACCACTAATTAAAGAGCTGCGGTACAGAGCAATCGTATCCGCCCAAACCTGCCTCTCTTACAGCCGTTTTCTATATCCTATCTTTAACAAGAAGTTTAAATAGGTAACAATACCATGTCGGTACAATTTTACGCCTCAATAAACAAAGATAGACATATATATTTTTCTTACTTAGCTATCTATAAATATATGCACTATATCTTACCTCTCTTAATTTTAAAACTTAACTTTGTTAATCTATACATATAAATAAAATTGAAGTGTATGGAGTAGGTAACTTAGGCTACATTTATTTTAGAAAAAATATTTTATTTAAAAAAAAAATGTTTTTGTTAAATTCCACGCGGTTGAAACATAAAATGCATCGAAATATCTAATGAAATCTCTTGTTAAAGATAGATAGATTATTGAGAGCGGCTGTTGATAAGTCGGGGAAGTCATCTGCCTGTCCTAGTTTCAATTGCCAAAAAGTGAAATTCACTTTGTATAAATTTTTGGTTCCAAAATTATAATAACCCATACGAGAATTTCATAATGAGCTCAGATGTAGTCATTTAAATGGCAGAGCGATAGGCCCTAATCATAGGATTTATGTGGAATATAACCCAAGCAAACTATGGATATCACTTGTATCAGTACCTAAGCCTACAGTGATATTATATAACACTTTATTGTCCACCACATATTACAAAAAAATAAACAGTTTACATTATTTTGAGATAGTGTAACAGCTGGCGGTCTTATCGCTATTAGCAATCTCTTTCAGACAACCATACGTACGATAGATCATCCGTTATAGAAGAAAGAGTGATACAGGCATGATCTTATAGACGCATTCAGAATCTCAGGGTGCACTTCTGATTTTAGGAGTTATGTGTTGAAAGCCATGGGGAAACCTGGATATTTTAGAAATTTAAATAAGATTTTTCTTTGTATGTAAAGTACGTCCACCCGCACTAGGTCAGCGTGGTGGACTACCGTCTAGCCTCTCTCAATTGAACTTGTGGAGGATTCCAATTCCCATTAGTGGGATTATGGGCTTATACAGTAAAGCACACCTATGTGTATATGCATCTTAGATAATCACACTCTCTCATTCTATCTCTCTCTTCAGCCATAAGAAGTTCACTGCTGAAAGCGGTAAAAAATTTTCTCTAACTTGTATAAAATAATAACAAACACCTAATAGCTAGAGCCCAACGAGCTATATTAAAGGTAATTAATAGAAAACCATATCGTTATCCTACCGCTCAATTGTACTCAGAATGTAAAGTACTAACATTGCGACAATTGTATATACTTCAATTGGTTTTGAGAACTCGTGCGGTTACACGCCCCCCTGACCCTAACCGACGCAAACACCTGTTTTCAAAAACAACCCATAAGACCTCATTTGCCAGACACCATTTTCCCATCCTGAGCAATTATGTTTAAAAAAGATACATAAAGAAATAGAGATATCAGGTTTAAATCGATACTCAGTAAAGCGCAAAGTTACGGAATGGCTGCTGCAAAATGATTATTACTCCACCGAAAACCTTCTCACTTTCATCTCTTAATCTGAAGCGAATTGCACTGACACACGCACACGCACACGCGCGCTCGAAATTTGATAAAAAAATCAGCAGCACTACGGTAGACTGGTACACCCCACGTATGTAATAATAAAATATGAATTTCCAAGCTGAATCACTGACTCTCAAGATACAGGTTCTTCCTAGTTTGAGAGACAGGCATAAAAAATGAAACATTTGTGAATGTACTTTGGATATTTTCTCTACCTGTAACACCTTTTAATGTACAACATTTGTCTTTTTCTCTGTAAAACCACGTATTTTTGTTTTTGGCCAATAAATGTTATTATTTATTATTATTATTTATAATATTATAATATATGCTATTCGCCTGACGGTAAGCGATACGACAGCTCATGGACAGTAGCAAAACTAAACAATAAAATGAACTACAATGCATGCCGTGGTCGCCTATAATTGTAACGGTATTTAGCATGTGTTTTAGTTATTGCTTTGTTAACAGTGTAAATACACGTTATGTTGGTGATCCTAATAAAATATAATAAAATACAAATAAATAAAATACAAAGCAATGCTTGGCTTTGCACTGCGTTCACCACCACGTCTGGCTACAATGTCCTTAAAACTGAAACACAGCAGTGCATTTACGCTATTGTACAGCGGGAGAAAGACATAGCGGTCACACCTACCCAGACGGCTTATCACATACGAGCGATACCAGTAAAAAAGGTATCCTAAAAATAAATAAAAGTATCTTAAAACTCCAACAAAACATACTCTAACAAACTTCATCTTCAAAAAGCGAAGTTTAAAAAAAGGTGCTAGTTTTAAAAAGCAAACACGAAACAAAGCTTTGTCTTATTATCAGGATCTTGAAAGATTAATACCTTTTTTGTGCGGTAAAACAAAGGTGGCTACAGTGTAAACGATACGGGCATGTGACAGGTGAGAGTGTAGGGCTGGGAAGGGGATTTAAAACATCGATACAAATAAATTATAAATAAGGCTGTGTTTATTAATTGTAATAGTCATACGGCTTTATTCATAGAAGTTTATCACTTTCGCGGACAGTCTCAGTTCAAGTTGTATTCTAATATGACACAATAAATTGCCATACAAATATATTTGGCTTCTAAATACGTTGTGTTCTATAATACTGAATGTTAAAAAGACAATATGACAAAAACGTTTTATCACGTTATCGTTTGCAAACGTCGTGTCGTGTGATATGTATTATGATGAACACAACGTATAATAACGTATGGATACGTTGGACGTCATTATACGTTGTGTCGTATCAAAATCTCAAATCATGACGTACAATCACGTTGTGTCCGCGAAAGTGTTAAAACGTATTTCAGCTATATGTCTTCTTCGCTCAAACCCAATTTAGAAGTCATACGAAAGGGACAAAACACTCGCTAAATAAAATTGGTTTTAAAACTACTGGTGGTATTTCTCTCATATGTGATACCGCCTGGGTAGGAACTACCATAATGTCTATTTCTCCCACCGAATAGCAGTGTGAATGGACTGTTGTGTTTCAGATTGAAGGACATTGTAGCATGAGTAGCTACTGGACATATTGAGAATTAACATCTAATGTCTCAGGATGGCGAGCGCAGTGGAATGCCCTGCATTGCTTTGTAATTACATGTGTTATTTGGTTTTGCTACTGTTTATGGGTGATCGTATTGCTTACCAGCAGGCGAACAGTATGCTAGTATCGCCATTCATTGCAATAAAATAAAAAAAAGTAAAATTAGCGGCCTTATTGTAGCTTGTTTTATTTGTCGAATGTATTGTCTTCTTCGCTCTGAATTGAATTTAAAAGTCGTACGAAAGGGACAAAATTCGATAATTAAAATTGGTTTAAACTGTGTGGGTAACTTAAATCACCACCATATTTAATATCAACTTGTTTGTCCGTGTGTATTTGTAAGTAATTATGTTCGTGTGTTTGTGTGTTTAAATATTAGGAACAGTTTTTCTGTCCTCACATTTTATCATATGAAATATAACAATGCTATTAGATTACGAGTATAAATACTTGTTTTTTATGTTAGAAAAATATCTCAAAAAGGCATTGAATAGATATTTTTAAAATTTTATTTTTAGTTCTGAATTCCCCCACACGCAAATACAAAATAGTTGAATTATAATAACTGCATAAAGCAGCAAAAGTAAGTGGTGGCCTGTTGGTAAATGGACCAGACGCGGCTGTCAAAATAGTAACGGTGGTCGCTGATTCAAATCTCAGGCCCACCTCTGACTTTTCGGAGTCATGTGTGTATTACTAATCAATCACCACACACTATAACGGTGAAGGAAAACATCGTGAGGAAACCTGCATACCATAGCGATTTCTATGATATGTAAAGTCCGCCAACCCGCACTAGGCCAGCGTGATCGACTACATGGCCTAACCACTCACAATCATACTCTCAGAAGTGGTCCGTGTCCTGCAGTGGGACATATATGGTCTGATACAGTACACTAATAATTACAGCTGCTTCGAAAATGTCTCTTAACTTTTCAGCAATTTTAAACTAAAATAGTATCACAAAACACTTTAAAACAATGACAAAGAGCTATTCATGTTGAGTTGATAGAAACGAGTTGAAACTTACATTCTGTTACCAGAGAGCACTTGACAAAGTGTCTCGCTACCACGTTCACACTTTACAACTTAGTGGTCTTTGGGGATTCCTCACTTTTGTTCAAACGATTGAAACTAGCGGTGCTAAAATATTTAGAGCGTTACATTGCGCTGTTAGTTAGCGCCTCATTTAAGGTAATCCGAATAAATACTCAATTGGTCCGCTACCTGGAGGATCACTCGTTGATCAGTGACAGACAATACGGTTTCCGTCAAAATCGATCGACGGGTGATCTTCTAGCGTTTGTCCTGCATCGCTGGGGTGAGGCGATTGACCAGCGTGGCGAGGCTCTTGCTGTGAGCCTCGACATAGCCAAGGCGTTTGATAGGGTCTGGCACCGTGGTCTTCTTTCCAAGCTTCCGGCATACGGTCTGCCCGGCAACCTGTGTTCGTGGATTTCCGGCTTTCTGCATGGGCGTAGAATACGTGTAGTCGTTGACGGACACGCTTCGGCGCTCATGTCGGTAAATGCCGGAGTTCCTCAGGGCTCGGTGCTGTCGCCCACCTTGTTTATTCTGCATATCAATGACATGTTGTCGCTTGGCAACATTCATTGCTATGCAGATGACAGCACGGTTCATGGGCGATACCACTGCGGGCCTCCAGGTTGCCGAGTCGAAACTGTGAAGGGACGCGAAGATCTTGTCATTGAGCTCAACCGGACCTTGGATCTCATTTCTACATGGGGTTCCAGGAATATGGTTGAGTTCAATGCCAAGAAAACTCAGGTGTGTGCGTTCACGTGCAAAAAATCCCCGTTCTCTCCCCTCCCCATTCTTCAGAGTACTCCCCTGTCAATGCGGAATGACCTGAGTATCCTTGGTGTGGATATCCGCTGTGATCTCAATCCAAGGAATCACATCGAGGGCGTAATATCTGCCACATCACGCAGGATTGGTGTCCTGAACAGGGTGCGTCGGTTCTTCACGCCCGGTCAGCTTTATCGTTTGTATAAAGCGCAGGTCCGGCCGGGTATGGAGTACTGTTCGCACCTCTGGGATGGATCCGCCCAGTACCTACTCGATGCCTTGGATGGATTGCAGGGGCGGGCCATCCGCATTGTGAATGATGCAGACGTTACGAGCAACTTAGAGTCGCTACAACTCCGGAGGGATGTCGCCTCTCTAAGCGTGTTCTACCGCCTGTATCACGGGGAATGCTCTGAGGAATTGTTCAACTTGATCCCCTCCTCTCCATTCCTTACCAGAACCACGCGGGCTGGCTTGCGAAGCCACAGCTTGTCGGTCCAAACCATCCCGGCGCGAACCGAACGGTTCTCTAATTCTTTTTTGTGCCGCACCGTCAGGCTGTGGAATTGTTTGCCATCTCACGTGGTCCCTCCTTCCTACAATCCTGGGTCCTTCCGCCGTAGTGTGAAGAGGCACCTTAGCAGGCCGGCATAATTGTTTCCATTGGCATGGGACTGCCGTCCGATGCCAATGGATACTCTGCCTGGGCGGCATTTGCGCTTACCATCAGGTGCAATGCCGCCACTATGTCGGGCCACAATAAAAAAAAAAAAAAAAAAAAAAAATAGTTCGATGAAACCTGAATAATATTGAGTGTCGGATAACACTACAAAACAGTTAATAGTCTAACGTATATCTTTGTTGTTTGTTACATACATACATACATAAACTCACGCCTATTTCCCAGAAGGGGTAGGCGGAGGTGTTACCAGGACGCCTACATTTCGTCTTGTTCGTTCCGTCCCAAGATGTGATAGGGGACGAACCTATCGCCATATCGAGCACAAATTCCTGACTCCGAGATGATAATTAATAAAAAATCCAATATCACTTGCCCCATCCGGGATTCGAACCCAAGACCTCCGCATTGTAATCGTACCATAGTATGTCACTACGCCACCGAGGCAGTCTTTACTTGATTGCGAGATAACTTTTTTGTAGTCTGAATGTATTTACTCACAAACGAATTCCATATATTTCCTTTTGTTTACCCGTACCCCATATCTAAATGAGTTTGGCATAAGAATGATTTGAATTATAATTTTACGACTGAATGTCTTCGTGACATTAACCATTCGGTACCACGAAGACTGGAGGCTTCGAAACGTATTACGTTTAAAATCAACCAAATACCGCAATGCAATCCGTAAAATTAGTTTATTTCTTTGTTTAACATTCATATTAATATAAAAAAAAACATAAAATCGAATTGAGAACCTCCTCCATTTTTTTATTTTTATTGCAGTTTATAAACAACTCACATTAGGCCAGTGTGGGTAGGCTGTATGGCCGGAGAAAAGACAAGACTCGATCTTACGGTCGACACTCGATCTTAGTGTTTCGTCAGGCCTATGTATGTGACTGTTGGGTGTATTTATTTTCAGCCCGGAGTCAGAAATTTGTGCCCGATATGGCCATAGGCTCGCCCCCTATCACATCGTAGGACGGAACTTACAAGGCAAAATGTGGTTGTACTGGCGTTTGCCTACTCCTTCTGTATAAAAGGCGTGGGTATGTCCATGGCGTAATCAGCAATATTGCCTTTCCCGAAACGAGATGTCGCAAATTCGAACCCCTCACAGAAAATAGTATGAACTACAACTAATTACTTTTTCCTTGAGTTTATGTATGTATGAGTATTTTTAAATATGTAAATATTTCTAAAATGCCACAAAACTATCGATATTTTTCCCCACATGCCTAAAGCCACAAATACGTAAGTATGCGGGCTCAGCGACGCTCATTTGTACCGCGTCAACACAAAGCACATATTCTGATAAGATTTTATTCGTGCCTTAAATCTCTCGCGATCGAATGATCCGTGTTAGGTTTTTTCCTTGGAAATGTTGATTTAACTCGGCTTTGGAACAAATTGGAAACCGGGAAGAACAAGGAATTTATTTATTTATAATTGGGGCGCAGCAAAAATGACAGCCTCCGTGGCGCAGTCGGTTAGACGCCGCCTGTGAAACGAGAGGCCAGAGGTGCGATCCCCGCACCGCGAAAAATGTGTGTGCGGACCACAAATACCTATTTCTTTCGGGTCTGGGGGTTTTTGAGACCGAAAAGTCTCTCGTAGTTCCTGATACCCACGACACAAGACTCGATCTTAGTGTGGTGTCAGGACTATATTTGTGACTGTTGGGTGTTATTTATTTATTTATTGATAGCGATTTATAAGCATTTCTAGAGTATGTAAGTTGACCAACCTATATGGCCTAACTACTCTCAATCGAGTATCGTTGCGGCATTCGTTTCGAACTGACGTGTACGGTGCAATTGTACGCTTATCGCAAGTCATTAACTAATGAGTCTATTGTATTCGAGCATCTCTGTTTAATTGATTTGTCGGGTACATCGGGATTTTAAATAACAATTATGTTATATTTAATTGTGCATAATGGCGGATAACGAACATTCTGTGGCCAATAATAAATATCATTGTGACACAGACTTACCGAACACAAGTAAAAGCAATAGCTGTTTATCGGATCAGGACATGTCAATAGCGGACATAGAGGAGTTAGAAGATACAATAAATGAAAATGTACAATCAAGACCAATAAAACGCTCCAGAGATGAGAATGAAGAGGAATGGACCACAATAAAAGCAAAAGAGAAGAGGATAAAAGAAGAAAAAAATCCTACCGAGATTTTTATTACTTCGAAAGAGAAAATACCCAAGCAGTTTGCTTTAGCAAAACTATTGAAAGAAAAAGAAATTAAAGACATAGTTAAAGTTAAATACCTAAATGATTATAAAGTTCGTGTGGATTTTAGCAACGAATTAAGTGCAATAAAACTAGAAAGGTGTAACGATCTTATCAAGAGTGGATGGAGATTTCAAAGACCGTTGGAGAAGAACTTATCATATGGTGTCATTCGAGACGTAGACCTAGATTTATCAGACGACGACATCACGGCCGGAATTACCTGCCCCGAATCTTTTGAACTAATATCCGTTAAACGACTTAAAAGACGGAACTCTGATACGTCCCAAGGGGACATATGGATACCAAGCGAAGCTGTTCGGTTGTGTTTCAAAGGAGATCTTTTGCCAGGCTATGTATATGCAGAGGGTTTAAGAATCAGAGTAGATCCGTTTGTCTTTCCGGTGACCCAATGCTCACGTTGCTGGAAATTCGGCCATGCAGCGAAATTGTGCTCATACAAAAATATTTTATGCCCTAAATGCGGCGGTGCACATCCCAACTGCGACACCAAGGACTATAAATGTTTAAATTGTGGAGGAAACCATATGGCATTATCAAAAATTTGTCCAACCTTTTTGAAGGAAAAGAAATTGAAAGACCTCATGGCAGAATACAACTGCACCTATAGAAAAGCCATGACACTATATGTCGCTCCATCCCCAGTCCAGAAGAAGAACGCATTTAATTTCACCACAAACGAACCTAGATTCTTCTCTGGTTCGTCTACCGAACACGTTACCTCAAGCCCCTCTACAAATCGATTTTCAGACGTTGTAAAAACCAAAGCGGTGATACACACTGAACGTATTCCTCAGCCCATCCCTTTGACTACGAAGAAAAAGAAGGTGGGAGAAACCACATATTATGAAGTTTTTGAGAACCTTACTACGAAGCAATCAAATTCTCATGATGACACAGACTCACCTCCAAAGAGAGAAATACATTTTGATGAGTTATTATCTAGATTGCACGAAATTATTTTTTTGAAAAGCGGTTCTTTAGCGGATAAGTTTAAAAAGGTTGTTCAGTGTTGTATGGAATGGTTAATTTTAGTTGTGGTTGATAATGTTTCAGACTGGCCTGTGTTAAAGAAAATTTTTGAATTTATCAATGGCTAACATAAGACCTCAACAGAAATTATGCATTCTACAGTGGAATGCTCAGAGTGTAAAACCTAAGCTTATTGCACTAGAAAATTTGTTGGCCCAGGAACATGTTCATATAGCCGCTATTAGCGAGACGTGGTTTGAACCGGAAAGTGCTTTGAAGGTAAATTCTTATAAAGTATATCGAAAGGATAGGTCAGACGGTTACGGGGGTGTAGCAATTCTCACCCATAAATCAATAAAGTCAAAACATTTTTTAAGTCATGTTAGTAATCACGGAATCGAGATCATAGGCGTAAAACTGTTCAACTGTAATGTTGTGGAAAACTTAATTTCTATTTACTGTCCTCCCTCAGTCAGAACTTCGCAAAGTGACTGGGATAATTTATTCTCAATCTTCACACGTAAAACTTTAATACTTGGAGATTTTAACGGCCACCATACAAACTGGTCCTATAAGACAAATCGTAGAGGAGCCCACATTTTTGAAGCGATTGTAGATAGTAATTTTACAATTTTAAATGACGGCAACCCAACCCGTCTGAAATTTGTCAACAACGTTCTTCAAAATTCCGCTCCAGACTTATCATTGGCATCATCTGATATCGCTCCAATGTTTGATTGGTCAGTGACTAATGAAAGTTTAGGCAGCGACCACAGGATCATTAAACTTGCCGTAAATTATCAACCTACTTTTAAACAAACGTCACGTAGAAACTATAAAATTGCTGACTGGACGTTATATCAAAAAACGCTTGAAAATTTATTTAAAACCTTTAAATTTTCGGAAAACCTGCAGATTGATTACGATAACTTTATTGGACATTTGAATTTGGCTGCTGACGCGTCTATACCTTTTGTTAAAACAAATCATAACCCGTGTAGCAAATTCTCACCCAAATCATATTGGAATACTGAATTATCCAAGCATGTAGCTGAACGTAGATTGGCTTTAACTAAATTTAGACGCAATCCCACGCCCCATAACTATGACATCCTAAAGAACAAGATCTGTTCAACTCAAAAATTGATCCGTCAAGCAAAAAGTCAATCGTGGTATAATTTTTGCTCTTCAATGGACCATTCTACAACTCAAGCCGAAATCTGGCACAAAATGAAATGGTTTAAGGGTGTCAGATCATTGCCAGATTATATGAATGAGGTTGAGGCTCAATCATTTCTTCAAAATTTAGCTCCAGATTTTGTAACCAACTCTGACTTTTCTTTCTCGTCTCGTAACCCTGATTTAGATGTTGACATTACGATTACAGAACTACATAAAAGTATCAAGCTTAAGAATAACACCCCTGGTTATGATAATATCTCATACTCCATGTTAGCCAAGTTACCAGCAAATGGCAAAGAGATACTTACTGTACTGTACACAAAGTTTTTTGTTTATGGTTTTGTACCCAAGCAATGGCGTGATATAAAGATAGTGCCTATACCCAAACCAGGCCGCGTTAATAGCAGTATTTCAGCCTTTAGACCAATCTCTCTGATTTCATGCCTATGCAAGGTTTTTCATAACATTCTAATGGACAGATTAGAATGGTTTATAGAAAAACACGGTTACTTATCTGTAGACACGACTGGCTTCAGAAAATGTCGTTCTACTATAGACAACTTAACTAGCTTAATTTCCCGCATACAACTAGGTTTTACGAGGAGGTTTCTAACTGCAGCTTGTTTTCTTGATGTCAACAGTGCCTACGATAACCTAGATATCAGGGCTTTAATAAAAAATATGCATCAAATTGGAGTAGGAGCTAAAATCTGCACATATATTTGGAATTTTTTAAAACATAGAAATCTCTGCATCCTAGTTGGCGACCAAGTTATAAGTCGTGTTTGTTGTCAGGGTTTAGCACAAGGAGACCCTTTGTCACCGTTGCTTTTCAATATTGCAACAATGCACATTTGTCAGGGTGTTAACGGCGTGCATATCTCACAGTATGCGGATGATTTTGTAGTATATGCAACCTGTCATAATACAACAACAGCCCAGCAAATACTACAACCTGCCCTAAATAAAATTTCTAACATACTTTTAGAATTAGGACTTGATATATCGCCATCAAAAAGTAACGTCTGCGTCTTTAAGCGTGGGACACACAGAATATCTTTAGACTTGAAAGTCGGGAATACATCTTTACCTAATGTAAGCGCGGTAAAATACTTAGGGGTTTGGCTTGATCAACCCCTGAGATGGGGCAAACACATAAATGTTACATGTGAAAGAGTTTTAAAAACTGTAAATACGTTCAAAGCACTTTCTGGTTCGGGATGGGGTATGCATCCTAAACATTTGAGGCGTCTATACATCTCATCAGTCCGCAGTAGGTTAGACTACGCTTCCTTCCTATATGATAACAGCAGCAAATCTCATTTGGTAAAACTAGACAGGATCCAAAATTTATGCATGAGAATAATAGGCGGGTTTATCAAGACTACACCCATCCACGTTATGGAGAATGAGTTACATTTGCAACCGCTACAGTACCGAAGACACTATCTGGCTGGGAAATATTGGCTTAAAATTAAATCATACTCCGATAGCACAATTATAACATTATTAGATAAACTACATACTGCTTACCAATCACCATTATGTCGGAATATTAAAATGCCCCTATTAATTAAAATTCATGATTCCCATAATATGCTTCCAATACACTTAAGTACTCAAATAGAATTATTTTCGTTGGATACCTGGGTTCACAATATAGACTTGTCCAAAACTGTTGTCCTCAACATAAAAGATTTGCAGGAGGCTAAAAAATATTATTCCAGTGACGCAATTAAAAAGTTATGTCGATCATTTCTAAATGAAACATATTCTGGGTTTTTTAAAATTTTCACGGATGGTTCTAAAGATAACGATAATTCTGGGGCGGCGTTTTATGATTGTCAGACTAATGGTGTTCTTCGATTAAAGGTGAATCACAATATTAATATAATGTCTACGGAGTTAATAGCAATTGAAGAAGCTTTGTCTTATGTAGACTCGGTTAACTGTAATAATTTTGTCATATTAACAGACTCAAAGAGTGCTCTTCAACATTTAATCAGATGCACAACTAGTTACAGAGGTTCCAACATAGCCTACAACGTAATTAAATCTCTACGTAGTCTTAAAAATAAAGGGAAAACAGTTGTGTTACAATGGGTTCCTGCTCATGTTGGTATAGAAGGCAACGAGATAGCTGACCGCTTAGCCAAAGAAGCATGTAGTATAGGCGTAGACTGCTTTTATAAGCCAACGTTTTCTGATTTTCGGGGCATAATCAAAGATCAATGTAACAAAATGTGGCAAGAATATTTTGATCAGAGATCACTGAGTAAAGGTATATGGTATCGTACGATACAACCCGTTCTCTCTAGATGTTCCTGGTTGGATCAAACCAATTTGAATCGTACCGTTTCTGTTATGGCTGTCCGGCTTCGGGCTGGACACATCCCATTAAACAGTTTTGGTTACCTTATGGGTAAATCCACATCACCAAATTGCCCAGATTGTAATAATATTGAAGATGCATATCACATCTTGATGGAATGTGTCCGGAATGAAGCCGAAAGACTTACCGGGTTTGGTAAGTCATACGATATTGGCAGATGTAACAGTATTTTAGCTTCACCAACATCCGAGGAGGCAAAAATTATGTATAATGTAGTTAAGAAGGGCCTTAGACATTAAGTTAGTTAATTCTGTGTACCAATGAGGGTGTCATAATCACTCAGTGATTAAACCCTCTTAAAAATAAAGAGAAAAAAAAAAAAAAAAAAAACTACTCTCAATCGTCATTCATCATTAACTTTCGATTCTAGAGGAGGCATAGGGGCTATGTTATATGCTGGTTATTGGATTATATAGTAAATAGGTTGTATAATTATTTGTACTGGCTGTAATACTTTAATGTTAGTTCGATATACAATTATGACAGGGTCAGTCATGTATTAAACGTATTTTAATCAATCACCACGCACGCATGTTTGTATACACACATGACTCCGAAAAGTCAGAGGTGTGCCATGGGACTCGAATCCGCAACCACCGTGAAAATGATGGCAACCGCGTCTGATCCGTTACTAACAGGCCACCACGCACTTTTTATTAGAATAGTATCACTACAAAGTATAAAACAAAGTCGTTTTCTCTGTCCCTATGTCCCTTTGTATACTTAAATCTTTAAAACTACGCAACGGATTTTGATGCGGTTTTTTAATAGATAGAGTGATTCAAGAGGAAGGTTTATATGTATAATAATTAATACGTACATTTTATTGTACAAAAATCTATTTGTACCCGGACGAAGCTGGGCCGGGCCGCTAGTATTAAATACTTCATTAATCTAGTTGTAGCATATTAGCAGTAAGTACTAGCAATGTAAAAGCAGAATTTTATAACCGGTTGAGTAGTTGAGCCGTGAAAGCATAACAGACAAATTCACTTTCAGATTCATAACATTACTAAGGAACTATGAGATCTATGAAAGAAACAAACAAAAAAAGATCAATGTGTGCTAATAGTGGTATCTTGTTCATTGTCTGCCCTTTTACGAATAGGAATTAGGATAGAACAGAATCAGATTCTTTATCAGCCCATATACGTCCCACTGCTGAGCACGTGCCTCTACAATTGAGAGGGGTTAGGCCATGTGTCTATTTAACAGACAGGATACTAAATAATAAAATTTTGGAGCGTTACATTGCAATGTTTAGACACAGATACGCAAGATTTTGTATTCACCGACATGCCTTTTAATAAAAATTTCATAGTCAAAAGTTACATCAAAAAGTATGTCAGAAGTGGGATTCGAACCCACGCCCACACAGTGGACTGCGACTTGAATGCAGCGCCTTCGACCGCTCGGCCATTCTGACTATACATTCACAGTTTAAACAGCCAATAACGTTCAATGATTTATACAAAATTACCTGGGTGGGTACCACCGCAATGTCTATTTCTCCCGCCAAACAGCAGTTTAAATTCACTATTGTGTTTCGGATTGAAGCACATTGTAGCCTGTAACTACTGGACATATTGAGGTTTACAGCTCATGTCTTTGGATGGCGAGCGCAGTGGTGTGTCAAGCATTGCTTTGTAATTCAAGGTGTTTGGTTTTGCTACTGTTTATGAGCGATCATATCGCTTACCATCAGGCGAACGGCATGCTCGTCTCGCTATTCATTAAATTAAAAAATAACATTCAATGATTCATGCAAAATTAACAAACCCGACAGTCACATACATAGCCCTAAACCTATATTAATATACAAGTCAAGTATCAGAAACTAATTATAATTTAATCAGCCCCATACACCCTCTGCCGAGTACTATTCTTTACAATCATTAAGAGTTTGATTAGCTTGGCAAATAGTCCACCATGTTGCCTAGTGTGGGTTGGCGATCATAGTTCACATAATGGAAATGAAAGAAATTTCCTGGTAGTCCACAAGCGACTAAGCTCTATATTCTATTGTCTTAAACGTCTGACACTATGAAAAACTTCTCTTAATTCCAAATTACAAAAGAATTTTCTAGATTCGAAACGAATGTATATAGATCCCACAAAATGCTAGGTTGACACCGAAGACTCTCGTTTCAAAGAATGCACTAACTAACTAAGCCCTAAGTGATCAAATTTCAACCTTCAAATCTATCCTTCAAAGGAGTAATTGCTCTGTTTATTGCAAATTCATTGCCCTATTACATCAGGCATATTGCATTCTATTGCATCAGATAACCACGTGCTTATTTAAACCCCTTTTAAAAATGAGAATTAAAAAACAACACGTACTTGGGTTCTCTCAGCACTATTAGTGTGGAAAACAAAGAATTTACGAAATAAAAATGCATGCGTATTGCGTATATCACCATCACGCCTGCTATTCTAGGTAGACAGAGACTAAAAATCAAAATTATGCAAAATCCTGAGAGAAATATCTCAGGATTTTGCATAATTCTCCCTATGTAGTCACAAGAAGTTCATGGCTGGACATAGGCTTCCCCAAGATTTTCCATAGCGAACCAGGGTTCTGTAGGGTTCCATGCATAGCACCACGCATTACTCGTATAACGTTGCAGGAAAACATCGTGAGGCAACCTGCATAATATCGTCGCGATTTCAAATCCTAGGACACACCTATGACTTTTCGGAGTCATGTGTGTATTAATAGTCAACTACCACGAACTATAACGGTGAATACAATACCATAGCGATTTATAAAGAATTTCTACTTTATGTGTGGTCCGCCAACCCGCACTAGGCCAGCGTTTTTTTTTTTATTTTTTTTTATTGCCTTGTAGGCAGACGAGCTAGCGGCCCGCCTGATGGTAAGCGGCTACCGCTGCTCATGGACCTCCGTAGTGCCAGGGGACCAGCACAACAAAGTCGCTGCCTACCTCGAGGAAAGTACTCTCCTTAAACCTCGTTTGAAGAAGGACAGGTCATAGCGCTGAGGAAACACCGATGCAGGGAGTTCATTCCAGAGCTTGCACATACGTGGTAGAAAAGTACGCTGGAAACGTGAAAGCGTGGTGGAATATAAGGCCTAACCCGTTTAGATTATACCCTGGATTGTAGTGGAGACCGGTTTCTTGCAGTGGGGAGGTACATATTTGGGCTAACACAGATACAAATGTAACCTTCATAATTAATCATAATCTATACTAATACATTATGCTGAAGAGTTTGTTTGTTTATTACCTCTAATCTCAGGAATTACTGGTTCAAATTGAAAAATTATTTTTGTTTTAGATTTATGGAGGAATGCTATACGCTATATAATAAAATTATGCTATGAACTAAAGGAAGCAAGCAGTACCTAAAAATGTAGCAAATAAGAGGAAAGAAGAATGCCCATTCGTGGTATCGGTAAAAATATCGTTGAAGCCGATACCGACACTGCTTAAAATTCATTAAATCATTTAGTATGGTTTGTCCTTAAACGTTATCCTGGCTTATCCCGGGCGACAATATTTTATGAAATAAAGTAGTTTCATCACATTTTATACTTTGTATACAGATCCGAAAACTATAATATTCTTTATTGGACTTCAAGTTAATTTCTCCAAGAACTCCGGGCCTAAGTCACAATTACGTTTATATTTATTGAAAATATATATTTTTCCCAACAAAAAAGTAGGTTTCATTGAGGCACAAAAACTTCGCAGCGATACTAAGTTTCATAGTAAAATGGCCATTCTCCTTTTATTCGTATTTCGTGGTCCGATTGGTCGATATTCTATATTGACACTTGGAATTGAACATTTTGGCCGCCATTTTGTATTTGCACCCCGGCGGAGCTGGGCCGGATTGCTATTAGCATATTATATTATATATTTACTTAAGAATGACCACTTACACATCAATGGTGTTTTGAAACTAAGTGGCCTATAGACTTATACTTTGAAATAGTATTAAAATTCTGCCGAGTACAAATAGCTCGGCATTCGTAAAAAATATGTATATCTGTAATTTCATAAGACTATTGTCGGCAAGCTGTTACAGTTTTTTCAATTTTGTTTCTGACCAGTATATTCAGACCCTATTCCTCTTTATAATATTAGTATAGAAGTAGGTACAAAATATCTTGAAAATCCCACATTAAACAATGCTTTCTCTCGGATAGGGCACGAAATCCTAATAACACAATTTGAAGGCTGGCTATAATAGTATTTATTTACGGGACACCAGAACGGAATCCAACTAAAAATAAATTCGAGAAAGCCGCATTTAGTTTCGCTTGTTCCAACGGAAAAAATATAAATTCACCTTCAATATATTGTGCGGACCAAACGGTACGTTTGTTTACCTGGCCGGGATAGGATTTCCAATTACTTAAACCCGAAATAGTCGGCCAAATCCCGTATCCATTTGTAGCCGAAAATAATATTTGATATTGCGTTTCATCCTCTACATTGTTGAACGGATTGAGGAGGACCCTTTCACCTTATTAATTTAATATCCGTGCAAGATAACAGCGGTGCCCTTAATAAAATCCCGGATTGGCGGTTCTGATTATCATCAATCTAAAATATGAATTTTCAAGAGGGCTTGTTTGATCCTTTTAGTAGTCGCTAGGACACACAACGCTAATTGGTCTCTCAACCTTCAGCTCGTCGCTCCACCGGCCCGCGGGTCACACACTACGCTTCCTGTACGTGCTCTCACAAAACTCGCTCCTGAGCTGTTATCCACTACCTTCAGCTCGTCGTTCCACCGGCTCGCGCGTCACACACTACGCTCCCTGTACGTGCTCTCACAACACTCGCTCCTGAGCTCTCATCCACTACCTTCAGCTCGTCGCTCCACCGGCCCGCGCGTCACACACTACGCTCCCTGTACGTGCTCTCACAACACTC
The DNA here is from genome assembly GCA_030180105.1 of Hyles lineata. Classification (NCBI taxonomy): domain Eukaryota; kingdom Metazoa; phylum Arthropoda; class Insecta; order Lepidoptera; family Sphingidae; genus Hyles; species Hyles lineata. The sequence goes on along the minus strand of JARJEE010000032.1, from coordinate 4,279,651 downwards.
GCTCCTGAGCTCTCATCCACTACCTTCAGCTCGTCGCTCCACCGGCCCGCGCGTCACAAACTACGCTCCCTGTAAGTGCTTTCACAACACTCGCTCCTGAGCTCTCATCCACTACCTTCAGCTCGTCGCTCCACCGGCCCGCGCGTCACACACTACGCTCCCTGTAAGTGCTTTCACAACACTCGCTCCTGAGCTCTCATCCACTACCTTCAGCTCGTCGCTCCACCGGCCCGCGCGTCACAAACTACGCTCCCTGTAAGTGCTTTCACAACACTCGCTCCTGAGCTCTCATCCACTACCTTCAGCTCGTCGCTCCACCGGCCCGCGCGTCACACACTACGCTCCCTGTAAGTGCTTTCACAACACTCGCTCCTGAGCTCTCATCCACTACCTTCAGCTCGTCGCTCCACCGGCCCGCGCGTCACATACTACGCTCCCTGTACGTGCTCTCACAACACTCACTCCTGAGCTCTCATCAACTACCTCCAGCATGTCGCCCCATTGGGCCGCGCGTCACACTGTTTATGTCCATAAGGCTAATAATATAAAATAGAACGATGTCACCCTGTTTTCATATTGTCACGCGTATTGTAGCAAAACATTGACCCCAAAATTCGCATGCGTGCAAAAAAAAAACAAAATATTGCGTGAAAGTAAGTAACACAAATTCATCAGTATTCCGCCCTCGCCCTCGTGAATTTACACAACAAAAAGGGGCAAAATAAGCACACGAGGCATTTTTCTATTGCTACTATAAATCACTAACAAGTCGTTTCATGAGCAAACAGACAAACACGTGTAAAGATAAACGTTCGATGCGAAAATGTGATTCGAATGCCTCCATAACAATGTTAGTCAACTACACCACTTATTGTAACGTAGAGGAAAATACCGCGAGTAAATCTAAGAATATTGTGATATTAAAGATTTATATTTGAAGTACTAAACCATTTTAGGCCTGCGTGGTGGACTATGTGTACAAGCCTTTATCAATCGCAGAAGAGGCACATGTTTAGCAAACGGAAATCATAACATGAGGTAGGCATATCAGTCATCACTATTCAAACACTGTTAAATTTATCTACTAATACAGGCATTTCTCATACGATTTATTTTTATTTAAAGCTTAATTTAAACGTATATCAGTACGAACTAGGGAATTTAACAGAAACACATTAGATTCGCTAGCGTCTAGAACTCCTGAGGCAGTTTAATTGCCTCTAGAAGCGACAGTGAGTGACACGCAGTAGCAACATTAGGGCAATCAGCGAACTAGCTAGTGTCTATTAAGATGGAGCTTGAGTATCTAAAGTCTTAAACTATTTTAAACATAAATTCAGATGCTGATGGGACTGTTTTTGAAAAATAATTGCAATATCAAAACGTAATTATTAAAATTATCTATAATATAAAGAGGAAAGGTTTTTTTCCTTGTAGCGGCTAATCTCCGGAACTGATCGGTCTTAAAATTATTTCATTGTTAAATGGAGAATATTTTTTTCTAAAAGGCTAGAAACGACGGTTTAAATGTTATATCGATATCGTAAGCAGTCTAAAGCTATTTCTATGAACATTTATTTTTCAGCTTTTTATTACAAACAAAAATCGTAACATGCAACAGTTTTTGAAAAACAGTATGATGTGGGTGAGATAAGAGGTAAATTATTGTATGAAAAATTAAAACGGTAGTATGTAAGTACCGAATACTGATCCGATTTTGAAAAAATATCTCACTGTTAGAAAGGTTTAGCATCCCTGAGTGACATAGACTATATTTTTTCTAAAGGGATGGAAATTGAAATGTTAAATCGAAAATCGTAACCACCGAATTAAGGTAAAAGCACCAATAGTAGACAATTTAAGGATAAATCAAACTTAATTCTCAAAATTAAAAAATATTTTTAAAAAAATTTAAGTTACATTTTCTTTTACTGTTAGAGCAACATTTGGAATTTAACTATTTCATAATAATAAAATTAAGATTGCTTTATTTTATATAAAAAAAATATTTTTTCTTAGGGTTGCCGTAGTCACTAATAGATGACAGTATAAAAAAATCAGATACCCCAATAATAGACATCAATTGGCACTAATAGTAGACATGACTATAACATCATTTTAATATTATGTGTTATCAAAAAATTATAATTTAAAATCAAACCGAGCACAGAATTAATTAAGTAACAAAATATATATAATATCTTCTTCTTTCTTTCAAGGACTTAAAAATTACATTATCATCAGGTGTGGTCTTATTTTCTTCGTGGTAATTTTCTGCACCTGTATATAAATTTATTATTATTAGTCCTATATCAATTTCTAATTAATTATCTTTCTTATTGATTTTCTTTTTTCCATCTCATCATTCTTAGTTGATCTTAATTCATCTCATCATTTTTAATTGCTCAAACCGTAATCTGAAATTAATACGAGTATATACTAGTAGTGGACATCTAGTAGACTCTAATAGTTGACACTGTCTTCTTTTAATTAGCCTAGTGTACAACTAACGAAACTCAGATATGAATGTTGTGTTCAAAACATAAATAAAATATTTAAATAAAATTGAGCACCTCAAAATGTTTGCATACGATTCATATTTGATTTACGCAAATATGACAATCTTTCTGAGTTTCGTCTTAAGCTCAACTGCTTACCCATACGGCTTTGTCGGAATGCTCAAACTCTTTCACTTTTATATATGTAATATATTATTTAACCCTCTCGCCCCTTCTTATCTCAAAGACCGTTTTATTTTTCTTCATGATTCCCATGAAAGATCCCTGAGGTCATCGGAGAACCTAAAACTGAGAATAACCGTACACACCACGACATTTATGAACAAGTCATTCCCCGTACTCGCTGTTCGATTGTGGAACTCACTTCCAGATGTCGTGAGACAGGCTCGCAAATTGCCATCATTTAAATCACTGGTCAAGGAACACTATCTTTTTCACTGAACTTACACATTGTTGTGCTTTTACTATTAGCATTTTTTTATATTTATTTACTATGCATATATTTATTATATTTTGTCTATTTTGCATATATATATACGTATATATGTATGTATGTTGTATGTATTTATATATATGTTTTACATTTATTTTGTGTTTTAAAATGTTTATTTGTAGATATATTATTTTGTCACTATACATCCTAGACTGCCCTTTCTCTCTCCTGTTTCTTATCTCCATCCAAAGGTTGCCTGGAAGAGATTGCCTAGTGCAATAAGGCCGCCGATTGTACTTGTTATAAATATCGTTTTAATTTCTGTATATTTTTTTTTTCTGGTGTACAATAAGGTTAAATAAATAAATAAAATAAACTACCAAGTTCACACATGTCATCTTTTAGATTTTGATCAATTTCTGGAACTAGTAGACACCACTAAAATTTATACAAAAACAAGCCAAAATAACAAGGAAATGGTACAAATAAATCAATAATGTAATATCCATATAACATCGAAACCCAATATAGCCAAAAGTCATATAATATAAGACAAAATCATACCGTTTGAAAATCAGTTCCTTAAGAAAAACGCTAAGAATTACGCGCATAATGGCGCGAAATCACACTGTTTATGGTCAATTAACAAAAAAATTGAAATTTACTACTGACAGTGCAAACAAGCTTTTGGGCATGTATCATAAATGGTACGAGGTGGCTTTAAAATTAGGAGCAATGTCATTAAAATATTTAGTTTTCTTATTAGAAAATATTTTTTCGAAAGTTTCATCTATTGGTTCAGTGTCGGGCATTGGTGCTTTTACCTTATTTCTATAAAAACAAAATCAGCTCTTTATTATAAACGAAAAATAATAGCGTTATAGAGAACACGTTGTGTTCGTTGTAGCTACTATTCTACGGAACTTCAGAACCGATTTTAAAACTATTTTTTTAGCTGTTAGAAAGGTCTGAATGACATAGGTTATATTACTTTTAAACCGATTCTAATAAAGGTTGAAATGTTATATGAACATCGAAACCATTGAATGAAATGGATCGAAAATCGAAACCATTGAAGTTATTTCTATGAATATTTATATTTTATTCCGAAAAGCAAATAATCGCGTAGGCATGACAATTTTGGAAAAACCGCATTACGGGGGTGAACGTAGGGATCAAATTTTGGATGGAAAATCAAAACCCCTGGAGCTCCGGTACTATTGACCTGGTATTGATGAAAATGATTTCACTGTTAAGAGGATAAATATGTTACAATAAATTTAAAATTTTGTAAGTTGTCTTGTTGTCATTTAATCACACACATTGATAACGCTTGATATTGAAGCCCTAACATTTAAACCATGTGTATCTCTCAGTGAGAGATATTATTTGCACGCATATAGTTTGTCGTAGAACGAAATATAAAATGTTTTCTGATTTATTAAGTTAAATAAATAAATAAATATCATACTTTATTTACACTTACCCTGAAATACAGCGCCCGCGCAGCAATATCACAATATTCGCGCGTTTTTATACCAGCTACGCGGCAGCGAGTTAGACGCTGCGGCTGCAAGAACTTTTCCCATATCACATAAGATTCATAGTTCAACACATCGAAGTAACTATATAAGTTATTAAAATTTTAATATTTTCGAAATGTTCACTGTCTAGTTTTATAATTTTTATATTACCCGCGTTTCATTCCGCATCATATTATGACTCCCAATATGAAAGAGTTTGGGCGGCTTTTTGGTGATACTTGCCACACAACACCATAATATCCGCTGATTCACAACACTATTATAAGACTATTATATAATTATGATTGTGGAACACAGACGGAAAGCAAACAGAAAATTTAATCTTAATAATGAACAATTTAAATCTTCCTAAAGTCAAATACACAAAACAACACAACACCTAATATTATTATGAAGTGATTCAAATCAGCATAATTTTCACTTGAATACATAACTAAAAATATTATTCACATTACAACAAATAATAACGATATTTTGAGACTGAAATACTAACAAAATGCCAATTTATACGCGCACACGTGTTATTGTTTACATTTAGGATCGCTCCGCAAAAAAACTGACCAATGGGGGCCTGCCAAAACGCGCCCGGGTCGACATGCATTATAATTTTCTAAAAAATTAAAATCTTTTGTGGATCGGTGAAAGCAATAAATATGTAACTAGGTGGAATAAAAGCATTTAAAATAACATCGTCTAGTAATAAAACACTTTTATGAAACAGTTTATACATCAATCATTCATTCTAAGTAGGCTGTATGATGCAGTTTCCTGCGTAATATTTGACGTTGACACTTTAAAAATCTAAAACAAAAATATTTATTTTGATTTCTGACATAATTTTTAATAACAAACAATAAAATATGGATAATTACGACGATATTTACAAATCTATATGTCGTGTATGTCTATCGCATTCAACATATCAAAATATGGTGAGTTTATTTGATGAAACAACTGCAGATGGGATCAGTTGTTACGGAAAGTACGTGATCACTTTCGCAAATATTTTACTCCAAAATAACGACAATTTACCCATAATGATGTGCAGGAACTGTTTAATATTGTTAAAACAAGCGATCATCTTCAAATACAAATGCGAAAAAAGCGATTTACATTTTAAGAAATTGATGAAATACAGAGACTCGACTACCAATGATTACAAGGAAATTATTTGTCAGTACACGATGTTCAAGCATTACTTCCCCGAGGAATGTGCTTCGGAGAATTCTAGGAGAGATACTGATGTTAATGGAAGGAGAAAAATTACTAAATTTTATAATAATAAGCCTGTAAAAAATAATCTAGAGACGAAATCCGACTCAAAACTTCCTAAGATACAAGAAAATGAAGATAATTCGAATCAAGACTATGAAAATGGACTCAACGACAACCAAGACACCTGTGATACGGATATAGACACAAAATTGGATAAACCTCATATAGATCCAAATGATATATTCCTAGATAAATTGGAATTAATGATAGGCACCAACTTTGACATGAAAAACCCAATTTGCAGCTATAAATACAAGAGAGTCAAACGTAATGACAGATTAAAATACTATCGTCCATTTCGAAAGCATGATTTTACATGCAAAGTGTGCAATAGAGTTCTTGCAAATAGATTGACATATGACCGTCATATGCAAAGACATAACGGTTGCAGATTCATGTGCGAGAGTTGTGGTAAAGCATTTCCAACGAATACCGAATTAAATGTCCACCAAGTTGCTTGTCATGGTATTGGTCCATACCTACAATGCAACCACTGTCCTTACAAAGCACCAAGAAAGTTAAATTTAATTGAACACATACGTCTCCACACAGGGGAAAGACCATATACATGTGAGAAATGTGGACTGACATTCCGTAGAAGAGCTATATGGAGAAAACATCTTATTTATCACAAAGAAAAAGCTTTTCAATGCCCACATTGTCCCAAAAAGTTTTACCGTCACTGTGCGATGCTGGCTCATATGAACAACATACATGAAAGATTATACGTTTTTATGTGCAATAAGTGTGGAGTTACATATGCAAAAACTATGAGTGTAAGACGGCATTTAAGTGAGAAACATGGTATTCCAAGAGAAATGCAAGGAAAAATTGTAAGGATTATGAAAGGAGCGGCTACCGAGTTGCCTATAAAATAAAATGCTGGCAGAATTTCCCCATTGGACTGCATATTATTACTCCAGCTAAATTCATAGCTGCTTAGTAAATAGGTTTTAGCAAAAAGACTGGTTTGCAGACTCAAAATATTTATAAAAAAAATTAGAAGTATTAAAACTATGATTAAAACCAATATTATAAAAAGTATCTTTTATTTAAATTATACCAGTATTATTTTTAACCAAGGGAAGTTATAAGAATTATTTTTATGTATAGGCAATATTCTTTCATGGATCTATTCTTTCACGTTTTTCTTGTTTATACAGGACAATACCATAGGGTTTAATAGAAAATTATGTTAAACTGTTAGATTCATGGATAGACATATTATATAGGAGATAGTGTTAATTAATTCTTAGCTAAACTAATTCAAAGAGATTAAATTTTAGGGATTGAGGGATTTTTAAAATATCTAACACTCTCAGTATTATAAAATGGATATTTGAAGATTATATTTACAATGAATGTATATACTCATTCAAGCTTTTTCATGAGAACTAAAAATGAATAATAGAAAAAATACTGCTATGTAAAGAAACTGACATCTTTATTTTTTCATAGTTTACATTCTCATTCATACACCTGAAAATAAGTTACTTGTTGAGAGTTTTTTTATAAATAAAACAATTTTAATAAAATGTTTACTTCATATTACACCCTGAAATATTCCAGAAAAATACTGCATGCAATTTACAAGCCTATATTTTAAGTTTTTATAGCTTGAAGATTTACAAGACCAATGATAAAGTTAAATAAATTATATTCTTCAATTAACAGTAGAATTAGTTGCTGCTGATCTCATTACATGAGTTTTAATTTATTGGATATCTGAAAAAAAAATATTTTACTGCAATACTAATGTTATGGTGTATGTTGTGTGTGCGTACACACCGCTATGATATTCAATTGTGTTTTAACTTTAGTATTAGGTATTTTACATTTCCTTTGGTTAAATTCTTAGTAAACAAAATTGCGTAGGATGGAACGTACATACGTGAAGTGCGTTTTCCTTGCATTGTCTATCATTTTGAAATTACTTCACAAGTTTGAAGCATTTGTAATGTAACAAATGCCAATACAAATTTTGTATCAATAATTTATGTATTCGTGATTAAGTAGTACCTATATTTATTTTTCATTCGGATTTCTTGAAATCTTTATAAAAATATTTTTATTACATAGCAGAAGCCTGTTTAATAAGCATGTTTTCATGAAGATCTTATGTTAAATAACGATCAAGAATAAGATACAAAACGGTAAATCTATTGATAGAAATATATGGATAGGGCAGAAAGCGCGTAGAGTGATCCGACGTAAGTGGTGCGCGCGCACCAGTGTACTAGTGGAGCGCTACTGAAATAAATCGTCGCTTGCAACAATTTTTAAAATTATATCCGTATGATGACAGAAAGTTTAATAAAAATAAAGATAATAGTTATTTTCATCGTGTGAATGAAATCTATTAAATTAAATTAATTCAATATTTATTTTATCGCGATTTTCACAGACATCTTTTAGAAACTACGTACCTATATATACTGAAGAGGCTATCCTTGTTTTTAAATCAATGAGTGAATCTACAGTTAAGTACCGAATGAAATTTTACAGTAAAATTGAAATTTTTCTATGCGTTATTTTTCACAAAAAAAAATTATTAAAAAAGGATCCATTTGAAATTCTAAATTTGAATTTTATTGTAATAACGGGTGAATCGAAACTCAGGGACGTATAAAAATAAACTGAAGTCATGTTTAAAATCAATTTGATAATGTTTTATTCATGGACATATCTCCAGGGTTTTAATACAAATAAGGATAAACTATGATATAACATTTGTTTGTTTCTAAAATCTACCATGAGATTTGAAGCCCACCGTGAATTTGAACTTTACAGTACGAATGTTTACTTTATTAGCAAATTAATCAAGAATATAAAATGATAAAATATGTTTTACAATTTACCAGTTCTAATAAGGCTCAGAAATTATTATTTTTCCTTTATTATTCAATTTTGTCATTTTTCCGAATAACTGCAGGCACCGCGCGCGCCGTTCCGCCGGTACAATTTACATTCTTCATGATTATTTCCGCTCGCTTCCGGATGCGTATAGGAGACAGCGTGGCGCGGCGGCGGCGTGTCGCGTTTGATGATATTGATCTATCAATAGACATTAATCTAGTCAATCCGGAAGTATCGGCGTTTACGCATGTCTTGTAATTTTGGACATACATATTCGCGCGCGTGTCGATTTCGCGATGGTTTTGTAGCGACATTGAGTGCACATAAATGGTGTGTAGTCTTATGGTTTGTGGCGTTATCCGCGGTGGTAAGATAATATTATTACGAGCATTTTGGAAATTGGTAAACGCGTTTCTTGCTGAAGACGATGTTAAGTGCCGCGCAACGAGGTTGTAGCTCATATCCCAACTACCCTGTAGGAATATAATTTTGAGTACATTTACATAATTATTAATTATCTATGTTTAGTAGTTATTGATAGTAATAGTGAAGTGGAAGATTAAGCTGCGTTTTTATTGGTTCTTCTTCTTAAACACATCCCTCGTTATCCTTAGGTACACATCTTATGGTGGAAAGTGGGCCTTATTAAAAGCTGTAAAGTAAGCTGTAATATGCCGTAAAGTAACCGAAACATTGTATCGGGAGATAAGGAATTAATAATTAAACTAAATCGCGGTAGTGTCTATAAACTAACTAAGTATTTACCTACCTACATACCTAGTTTTATTACCTTTACGCGGCCATATTTTTAAGATGTAAGTTATTAAAAAGTGTAAATAGCATCTACCCGTGTTGTGATTAGTGGCTAAAACGCGGTAATATTCGTAAACTAAGTACCTACTTTTATTACCATTACGCGTTCTTATTGTTAAAATGTAAGTTATTAAATTAAAAAGTGTAAGTACTATGCCAGTGTTGTGATTAGTGACTAAAAAACGCGGTACTTAATATTCGTAAAATAACTAGGTATATAGCTAGATATATTACCATTATGCAGCCTTGTTGTTAAAATGTAAGTTATTAAATGAAAAAGTGTAAGAAATACCAGTGTTGTGATTAGTGCGTGCTGGCGCGAAACCAATGGGCGACGGCGCGGGGCGGCGCGGCGCCTACTCCCATGCATCATTGAAGACACGAGATAATTCATCGTAGCCTGTCACCGTGTGAGTCTTCCTTATTATTATTTCATATTTTTATCTGATTCTTTATACCAAAATCAAGGAACACCAAAATCTATTTGGGATGTTCCTGTGGTATACAAAAACTATCTTTGTTTATGTAGGCTCTTCAATATGAATATTGCAAACTAAGTACCTATATTTTTTTTCTGTTTCTTCTGACGGTATTTATCTTGATTTTTTTTTATGTCTGAAACTTTATAACAAAATCCTGAGATTCGAAACAAAAGTACCTATTTTGTCTCCCTTAAATATTTTAAATAATTTTGGGAATAAAACCCTAAGATGTTTATAAAGCATAGATGCGTTGTCTGAGCTTTATAATGGCAAGACGTTTTGGAGGTAATTGCCTCACGTGCAATCAGTCACGCTTCAACCAGTGGCGCGAATACACGTTTCTCTGACTATTTGTATTCTCAAAACCAATTGCGGAAAAATAGATTAGACTGATTTAAAATAACGTACAAATTATTCTGAAACTGTGAAACAAAATAAATATTTTATTTAGTGCGCAAGTACACACAAATTTATTTTTTTATAAAATAAAATTATTAAATTCGCTCTCATGGCGACGTTTGACAACTCTCGCCACGTCATCCCGTACTTCATGCTTGGTGCTACGTCACACGCGCTTTAGCCAATAACAGTGCGGCACTTATTGTTACGTAACTAGCGATGTCTATTCATCGCGTTTCATCGCATCGCGCCATTTTTTTGTGCCATTATGTTAGTGTATGACGCGTCTATTTGTAAAACGTCATTGATAAAACCCATGACCGTTCGTTACACAGCAGATATTTTAATCAACTGCGCCACGGTGATAAACGAAAGTTAAGAGGAGGGTTAAGGGAGATACGTGAAATGGCCTTTTTTCACAAAATTTTATTTTTTGGTTATCTTTATTGGTAGGTCTTCAAAATATATATGTTGATCTACACAAATATTATATCATGTCACCTTCTTTTCAGAATTATTACAAGTGTATTAAAAGTAATTAAAATGAATTTGCACAGTGGTTCTCATTTACGCATTTACAACGTTTTTTCTCCTAAAATATGAGCACCAGGATTATTTATCGTATTTAATGCGACGCGAATCATCCGGGCCGCGCGCGGATTAGTGCATGAGTCCGTCGCGGTTTAATTTTTAATTCGTCCTTCAGTTCTACGCTGATCGTGCTAGAGAGCGGTTCAGTCAGAAACATATGGACCTATGGATAAAAAATAAATTGTTATGTTTCCTATTTATTATAAGTACAGCAGAAAACGTCGCCATGGTATTAGAAGATTTCATGTGCGTCCAATCGTTGCGAAAATACTTTTGAAATGAGAATTTGTAACTTTATTTACAGAATTGCAACAAGACCCAGTAAAACTTGTCATTTATTTTGAATTGTCTATCAGGATGTTTCAGAAGTTGTAGCGAATGTAGTCTTCTATGATGACAACGATAGTAGGTAATTCTCGTTCGCATCGTACTACTCTCCGTCAAGAACTGAACAAATGAGAACAACAAGTGCATTTAGCACCCGAAGCGCGGCAGTTGGTTACACGCCGCTTGTGAAACGAGAGGCTGCGGTTCGATCCCCGCACCGAGAGAAATGTTAGTGCGGCTCACAAATACTTCTTTCTGAGTGTTTGTGAGACCGAAAATTCTCTCGTAGTTCCTGATACCCACGACACAAGACTCGATCTAAGTGTGGGGTCAGGACTATGTATGTGAATGTTGGGTGTTATTTATTTCTCTGCGGTGCTGCACGGGCTCTCCGCATAGCCCTGAACGTGGTGTATAGACTCAATACATTTTACCATCGGACATCTTAGTAGGTCCTCCGGGTCACTCTGAAGAGGTCCATTCCTATAGGCCCCTTTTTCTATAGATTAACAGCCCGTCTCAGCTTCCTTTATTTCAACCCCATAATGCTTCAAAATTTTCGCACGCCAATGGTTTCGTTAGTAATAAGGATTTTCATAGAAATAACATCAGTTGTTACCATTTTTGAGTTTAGGAGACTGTCAGCATTGAAGTTCGGCGAGTCCCTGGGAATGTCTAACTTGTTTTTAACCCGCAACGAAATTAATCATGATTCATGAAGTCAATAATAGGAGTTGGAAATATTTTTGTGCACTCCCTTCGTAGCAAAGCAATTACCATTTTTTATTTAATGTTTCAACCTCTTTATAATATAGCCATGTGAAACAGCAATAAAATGCCTTAACCTTTCTAACAGTAAAAGAATTTTTAAAATCAGATTAGTAGTAAGTACCGGGGCATCATATCAGCGCTTTTGGTTTTCCATACAATATTTAATCGCCATAATACTGTTTTCCAAGTCCTGACCCTACACTAAGATCTACGAGAGACTTCGGTCTCCCAAACACCTAGATCCGAAACAAATACCTGTGGTTCACACCAATGTATGTTTCGGTGCGAGGATCGAACCTGTAGCCTCTCGTTTCACAGTCGGCGTCTAACCAACTGCGCCACGGAGGCTGTTAAACTATTCTGTATCTGTATCTGTATCAGCCCATATACATCCCACTGCAGGGCACGGGCCTACTCTACAATCGACAATACGATTGAGAGTGGTTAGGCCATATAGGCAACCACGCTGGCCTAGTGCGGGTTGGCGGACTTACATACCATAGAAATTCTTATAAACCGCTATGGTATGCAGGTTTCCTCACAATATTTGCCTTCACCGTTTTAGTGCGTGGTGATTGACTATCAGTACACACATGACTTCGAAAAGTCAGAGGTGTGCCCTGTTAAACGTAACCCTGTTAAACTATTACAAACTTTAATTTTTTGTTAGAAATAAAAGCTGAAATATATTATACATTTTTAAAACTTCAGTGGTTTCGGTTTTTGATATAACATATCGACCTTTATTTCAACACCTTTAGGTAAAATATAGCCTACGTCACTCAGGGATGTTATACCTAACTGTGAAAGTTTTTTTAAAATCGGACCAGTACTTCCAGAGATTACTGCATACAAACTCTTTAGATATAAAATACTAGCGGTCGGGCCCGGCTCCACCCAGGTACATACACGTTTTAAAATGGCGGTCAAAATGTTTAATTCTGACTATCAGTTTAGAATATCGACCAATCGGACCATGAAAAACGAACAAAATTCCTCGTATTTGCTAGAAATATCACTACTGCTTTCCTGCTATAGGTCATAGCGTGATATATAGCCTATAGCCTTCCTCGATAAATGGACTACCCAACACTGAAAGAATCATTCAAATCGGACCAGTAGTTCCAGATATTAGTGCGTTCAAACAAACAAACAAATAAACAAACTCTGCAGCTTTATAATATTAGTATAGATTATAATAGCCTATAGCATTCGTTAAAAATGAACTATAATAGTGCGTGGTGGTGCATTTATACTGCAGTTGCCAGTTACCTTATGTTTTGCAACATTGTCCAATAAGGTAAAATTCGGTAATAATGTGACTTTTGTTGCTACTTGTTCCTATTTATTGAATGTAGGTAACATTCAAGTCAAGTCCACACCGCTAATACTTAACTATAATTTAAAAATAACAAAATCTAACAATGAGTACCCAATTACAAAAAGTTGAATAGAAATAGAAAAACACTGCCATTGTAAAAAAAGTACATTTTTATTTTTCATAGTTTGCATACCCATTTATACACCTGAAGATTACTTCCTGGTTGCAAGTTATTAAAAATAAAACCAATTTTAACAAAATGTTTACATAATATTCAACCCTGTAAGTTTTCACATAAATACTGTATGTAATTTTCAAGTCAATCTCTTGTTGGTTATATAGCTTACGATTTACAGGACTAATAGTAAAGTTCAATAACTTGTATTCTTCAATTAACAGTTGAATGAATAGCCATTGATTTCATAACCCTTATAATTTTACCTTGCAGCATTCTCGGTATACCATGTTTATTGGTCATATGCTGTCTTACAGTCTTTGCTTTTGCATATGTAGCACCACATTCTCTGCACATATAAACATATAATCTTTCATGTATATTATTCATATGAACAGACAAAGGATACTGATGATAGAACTTTTTAGGACAGTGTGGGCATTGGAAAGATTTTTCTTCATGATAAACAAGATGCTTTTTCCACAAAGCTTTTCTTCGGAAAGTCAATCCACATTTCTCACATATGAACGGTCTCTCCCCTGTGTGTATACGGATGTGTTCAGTTAAATAATTCTTTTTTGGTGCTTTGTATGAACAATATTTGCATTTCAGATGGGGACCGTAACCATGACTTATGACTTGATGTACATTTAATTCATTATTTGTGTAAAATGCTTTACCACAGCTCTCGCACATGTATTTGCAACTATTGTGTCTTTCCATGTGACGTTTATATATCGAATTACTTTTTAGTACTCTATTGCATATTTTGCATGTAAAAGCATCTTTATGACGTGTATGGAAATATTTCGTCTTGTCTTTATCTTGCATTATGTCTTTGTAATGATTGTTAATTCTGTTATTAGTCGCCAATTTAGCACCCAAAGGTTTTGTTAATTTGTCCAGAAATAGATACTTAGGGGTGGGATCAGATTTATCAGAATTTGATTCACTATCAGAATCAATATCAGTTTCACAGGTATCTTGGTTAACTTTGAAATAATTATCATGATCTTGATTTGAGTTATCATCACTGTCTTCTACCGGTGAAAGCTCGTCAGATTTATTCTCTAGAATAATTTGAACAGGCCTATCATACTTTTTTGTTGATATACTCGTGCCATTACCATTAGTGGCTCTTCTAGAAGCTTCGGAAGTACATTCCTCTGGGAAATAATGCTTGAATATTGTGTACTGACAAATAATTTCCTTATAGTCATTAGTTGTTGAGTCGGTGTATTCCATCAAGTTCTTTAGCTGTAAATCGCTATTTTCACACGTGTATTTGAATAGGACAGCTTGTTTCAACATTGATAAACAATTTTTGCACATCATGTCGGGTAAATTGTCGTCAGATTTGAGGGAAATGTTAGCGAAAGTGGTTACTAACTTTCCGTAACTACTTATCCCATCAGACTTTGTTTTGTCGAATAAAAAAACCATATCTTTATAGGATGACTGCGTTAGACACACACGACATATTGATTTGTAAATTTTGTTGTAGTCATCCATAATCACGTTTATTTTAGTCGAAATCTCGGAACAGAAGGTCAAACTTTCAAATAAAAAATATAAACATTTTTGATACAATTTTTGACGCATTGTAGCGTTTGTTTTTTTTAGATCGGTGTCAAACGTAACAATGGAAGCTTTATCACACAGCCTTGTAGCATGTACGTTGTATTTATTTAATATTTTTAACAAATAATTTTGCTGCAAAACACCATTCAATAATAAAATAGTAAAATACAGCTATTTGATATTGAATTGTCTTTATTCATTCAGCTTATGTGCCCCTGGATAGGGCAAAGGGCATCACAGTAACTTTCCATCTCGCACGGTCTTGAGCTGCCTGCTTAATGTCGCTCCAAGTCTTTAAAATAATTAATTGTGTTTCAACTTTATTAATTGTAATCGTTGTAGTCAAGAAGCTTATACCCAAATGGAGATTGCATTCCGTATAAAACACTGAAGCACAAAAATTTGACCTTGAATGCAGTCGCTGTTGCCTGCTATCCTTTTCTTTCGAGTAACAATGAATGAAAATGACTTTTTGTTCATTCATTGTCACTCGAAAGAAAAGGCAACAGCGACTGCATTCAAGGTCAAATTTTTGTGCTTCAGTGTTTTATACGGAATGCAATCTCCATTTGGGTATAAGCTTCTTGGTTGTAGTGTATTTGCCGTCCATTAGTTACTTTTTAACTTTTTTGGCATCATTTTGAAATTACTTCACAAGTTTGATGAATTTATATTAATATTCAATGCCTTTAAATGATTACCTAAGTAAGTAGTATATTTTTTCATTCAGATTTATTGAAATCTTTATGGAAACATTTATTTTACAGGCTTAGGTTATACGACCAAGTTTATGATACAGAATCATAAAATTTTTACACCGAAGAATCTAACATGAGTAATAGAAATAAAAACTTCAGATCAAATAAATTTTGTTGTTCTCATACACCGTCAAACAACAGTGTAAATGCACTGTTGTGTTTCGGATTGAAGGGCATTGTAGCCAAAGTAATTACTGGACATATTGAGACTTAACATCTTATGTCTCAGGATGGTGAGCGCAGTGGAATGCCAAGCATTGCTTTTTAATTCACGATGTTGTTTTGTTTTGCTACTGTTTATGAGCGATCTACATCAAGCGTACGGCATGCTCGTTTCGTTATTAATTGCAATAAAAAAAAAACAGTAGCACATACATTAAATACAAGTCATTGCAGTAATTTTTTAATATCTACGTTATATTTTGTGCCCAAACATATTAAAATTTCATTCAGTTGATATTTTTATTATTCTTTTTTTCGTTATTTAGTAATGATGTGGCATTACGCGGCTTTATTGTTAAAATGTAGGTGATTAAATGTGTTACTAGTAGGTACCCAAGAATATTATAGGTACCAGTTCTTATTTTTAAAATGAAGATAAAAAACGTAAAAGTGTAAATGCGTATTAAAATACTAGGTTTTTGATTTGTGCGTGTTGGCGCGAAATCAACGCGTCGGACGGAGCGTGGTGCCCCTATGCCCATGTGTTCAAGATACGGAATACCTAAGTAATTCAACGTAGCCTGTCACTGTGTGAGTTTTCTTTATTATTATTTCATATTTTTTACACGCTTTATATTAGCTTCACTTGTATGTTTGTTTGTATGTTTTTTTGTATGTATTTAGTTGTATTACGAGTGAGAGTATTTAGTCTGAGATACGAGTATTTCTGCTCCCACTTACGATATTTAACACGAGTTTTTTGACACAGTTAGATTTAAAACAAAATATCCCATCAAAAACATCCTGTAAAAAAATTCCAAGTCTCGCAGCTTATATCCATATATGTAATACCAAGTCGATTGATTTATTTTATTATTTATTTAGTCCTTGCTTAAGGGACCTTCTGTATAAAGTTATTACATAAGTTATTACCATACCAATATCGCATGAAAACATAATGTATCGTACAACTTATACATAATGCTGCTGGCCAAGTCGATCTATTTATTTAAAACGTAAAGAATTTTTAATATTGGTATGGTAATAACTTATGTAATAACTTTATACAGAAGGTCCCTTAAGCAAGGACTAAATATTGGAGACAGATTATGTTCTGTTGTCAAAATATTATGTTGTAACCAAGAGTTGTAACGAATGTCTCCTTTACTTTTCACTCATATCGGGAATAGAACATGGTTCTTTTCACAGCCGGTTTGTTAACCAACAAGACTGCGCCACGGCGATAGTTATAGAAATATATCCAAACAGATCTTCAATACTAATAAATTATTCAATTATATTAGTCTTGAAATATAACATTAATAGATTCGCGTGGCTTAGTTCGTGGCAGTTTATGAAATACAAGGCTTTGATTTCAAGATTGTAAAAGCTGAGTAAGCGTGTTTTTCGGTTAAAAAAATATAAAATTATTATGACTTATTTGGAAAAACAATATGTCACCGATAAGCGGGGCGTGGTGATAAATTGGTCTGATCTTATTTTCAGACGAAAATAAAGTTGTATAACCGATGGCAGTAAAGTTACCTCTGCCAGTCTGCCTACCCCTTCGGGGATTATACGTGAGTGTATATTTCATCGCTTATTTTATTTTTGGATCTGCGATCTGATGTGTGAAACGTCAAATAAAAATATTCGTCGCATTAATCCACGAAAAAACTAAAAATGTTTGTTTTGAAAGAAAAAAAAAACATTCAGTCGTGTCACTTTTATATTCAGTTAGTTTAGGTTTTATTGATAACTTTTATCTGAGGATTGAAAAATCAGAACCCGTACTAATAAAATATTTTTTTTTCTTGTCTAATAACTTATACGTACATGATACATAGCGATTGTCTCGCACATACAAGACGAAATTTGGGTGTCCTGGTGGCACCTCTGCCTATCTCTTCTGAGAAAAATAGGCATGAGCTTATGTATTATGTGCCGTATAATGAAGTATTATGATGAAGTGAATATTGTGACCAAATATGTGCCTACATGAAATCAGTAGAGAGAGAAGGGAGACAGTGTAACTGCACAGGAGTGAGAGAGACGTAACAAAAGTTGCGATATTATACCTCATTTTTGTACAAACTTTTTATTTGTAGTATTACCTCTAGACATAGCAAACATGATTTGTGTGAGCGTATTATAACAAGCGGGAAATTAGTAAAGCGAGAAGGAAGATTATCTAACTGCGCAGGTATGAGAGAAAAAAAAAGTTGCGGTACCGTACCACACTGATTACAAATATTTGTATGCAGTGCGCTCCCTAGTATTTGTAATCAATGGTGTACAATTTTAATTCAGCTGAGTTCATCATTTATTACCACGTTGCCAACGCTATTACAAAATTTAATGAACAGTAAACAGTGCACTGATGTGTGGCTTTACAAATTACATGCAATATTTAGTACAAAGTTAATACTATGTTTATGCTAAATATTAATTAACAACGTTTATGAAGCGTATAATTCACAATTAATCCTTTTTAACGAAAATAATCTCATGGATATTCGAATTTGTATTTTGGTATTAATATGTGAATTATATTTTAGTTGTAGGTGGCCTTTTTTGTAAATAAATAGAAAATCACCAATAAAGAACAGAAGAGAAAAAAAGAACATACATTTTTTAAAAGTCGGTTAAAAAGGACGGTTGGCAATGTTGTCACTCTAAACAGTGGAATGCCAAGCATTGCTTTGTAATTCAAGGTGTTGTTTGGTTTTGCTACTGTTTATGAGCAGTCGTATCGCTTACCATCAGGCGAACGGCATGTTCGTCTCGCCATTCATTGCTATAAAAAAAAGCAATGTTATATGTTTGTAAGATTATTATGAGACGAAAATAAGCTTTCATCCCATCGTTGTCTAACCATGATTTAAGAGGAAATAGAGAGGAGAAGGAATAGCAACAGCGGGCAGTCCCTTGCCATTCGATATAATTATGCCGGCCTGCTAAGATGCCTCTTCACACTACGCGGGATCATAGGGAGGAGGAAAAACGCGGGTTACCATCAGACCGGCATAATTGTGTCGATTGGTGAGAGATAACCATCTCTCTGTTAATATGTAGTATTTTTTAACTGTTCTGAATATACCAACTGGTGATATAGGTATAGTCACTTTTTCATGGAGTATAGACAATTATGATGATTTCTGCAGAGTCACATTACGACAAAAATTTAAGTGACTTTAGGTGATCTTAGGTGACAGCCTCCGTGGTGCAGTCGGGTAGATGCCGCCTGTGAAACGTGAGACCGCGGGTTCGATCCTCGCACCGAGAGAAGGTTTGTGCGGCCCATAAATATTTATTTCGGGTCTTGGTGTTTGTGAGACCGAAGTCTCTCGTAGTATCCTGATACCTACGACACACAGCTACGACACAAGAATTAATCTTAGTGTGGGTTCAGGACTATGTATGTGAATGTTGAATGTTAGTATTATTATTTCACTTGTATTAATAAAAATGAATTCCTAACTATGGATTTGGAGCACTTTAAGTACGACATACGAAAAATGACATGTATGACCGTCTCCATGACGCCTTTAGTTAGACGCCGGTTGGCAAAAGAGTGACCACAAGTTTGATTTCTCACCGAGACAAATGTTTGTGGGAACTACAAGTATTTGTTTCGGGTCTGGGTGTTTGTGAGACTGAAAAGTCTCTCGTAGTTCCTAATACCCGCGACACAAGACCCGATCTTATTGTTGGGTCAGGATTATGTATGTGACTATTGGGTAAATATATTATTTATTACTTTGTACAAACAATGTCCATTCTTAGTGTATTCTAATGGATCTACACTAAGGTTCTACCACTTTATATTGTATCAAAGAAAAACATTTAAAAAACATCTTAAGAAATTGCTTCTACCACGCCACAGCGGCACATTATGATTGCCTTTAGCGACTCTTTGTCGTACACGTAAAATATGTTATCGGAAATTTCTATAGAAATTTATTGGCGCTTTGCAAATTTTTCTCAATAACGAATGTGTGGGATCCTGTATTTTTATACAAAAATACGAGCCAATACGGCCTTTGGGACTTCAAAATATATTCATCGTCATAATTTTGGGCATAGAAAGTCCAATTCTGAATAAAAGCCGTTCAAAAATATTACTTTTTTGATAATAATCAAAACTCCATCTAAATCAGATAAGTTGATTTTGAGATAATCGCGAAAAAACAAAATATACATACTAGTCAATGCAGAATCTTCTTTATTGACGTCGCGCGGGATAAAAATAATTCTAATCAATTCACAATTAACAATTAAAATATATGCCAGTAAATTGGTAATTTCAACTGTTTGTGTTCAGAACACATAGCCATCTCTGAAACTAGTGACACCTCTGCCTACCCTAGATGATATAGCATTGAATTTACGCATGTAGGATAATTAATCTTTCAAAAAACATAAACTCTGACAAATATTTCCTTTCCTGCATTGTTGTCGTGTGGAGTAAATATTTGATTCCCACTTCTACTTATTTTGTTTCTGATTTAATTTCGTTGTTCGTTTAAAATTGGTAGCACCCTCGAGAGTTTCCGAGCTTCAGTACTCGGTGTCATTTGGTACGTGCCAATGTCGATTCTGGCTTATTTTATTGGCTTGCAGAAGTTACAATGGTTTGTGCGCGGGAAAGTACCTAGGAGTAGGCTTACTTAGCAGTACAAAAGAATTAGCTCTTATATCAGATATAAATAAAGAGCAAAATAGTTCGAAGCATTTGTAAAAACTGTATTGATTTTGGTTTTAAAAAAATCTGTGTATTAGTAAATATCTGCTGATCATTTTTATAATTAAATAAATAAATACACCCCATACTAAGATCGAGTCTTGTTGTCGTGGGTATCGGAAGCTATGAGAGACTTTTCGATCCCACAAATATTAAGACCAGACCAGGTGCTGTGATCGAACCCGCGGCCTCACGTTTCGGTGTCAGCCTTCGATCAAATATACACTAGATACAACATGAGCGCTTAGAAAATGGCACCAAAAAAGAGTGCTTAAGCACTCTTTCGCCTTCAGTCACGCACCGACCGTTGCATCTAAAACGTCGTAAAACTTTAGACAATATTATTTGAAAAGCTACTTTAAGCTCCAGGAATAAGGTGGAATTTGTGTTAATATATTTGGAATATGTGATCTTTTTGTTTACTTTTTTTAATGTCATGCATCGGTGCCACTTTTTAACAGAACTTTTACAGGGAACTGTGTATCTAGTGTATATTTGATCGAAGGTGTCAGCGTCCAATGAACTGCACCACTGAGGCTGTTAATTATAATATATTTTTATTTTATAATATCAAGATTATCAGGAGAAAATATTAATGTATTTGAATTGCGAATCAGAAATAAGCGACACCAAATTTATTAAGAAAATTAAGGCCTTGATTCAATGGTAAGTGGCGCACTTATATGGGCCTAAATAAATACTTCTCATAAAACCCAACAACATTTAAGACGAAATGGAAGCACGTTTGTACCAATGACGTCTGGCAAAAACTATTCACTGGGGTCTAAACGACCGATGCCCCATTACCCCAAACAAAGCAACGTAAAACCATTACAGCAGCATTAATTACAAAAGTGTTCTTAGCACAAAAGCCGGTTAAAAATTCCTGTCCATTTGTGCGTCAAAGGGGAGACAGTTAACCCTATTTCCTTGGAGCAAACGTTACAAGTAGGGATCGCAATGGCCTGGGATTTAGTCCAGGTAAGCGACGTCGCGCCCAGGGGACTCGGCCTGCTATCATTCTAACGTAAAAATGAGGGTTAAGTTATGAGATGAATGCTATTTGCTGGGGCATTTCTACGTGTAAATGTAGTGCTAAAGTGAGCTCAGAAGCGAGTGTTGTGAGAGCACGTACAGGCAGCGTAGTGTGTGACGCGCGGGCCGGTGGAGCGACGAGCTGAAGGTAGTGGATGAGAGCTCAGGAGCGAGTGTTGTGAGAGCACGTACAGGCAGCGTAGTGTGTGACGCGCGTGCCGGTGGAGCGATGAGCTGAAGGCAGTGGATGAGAGCTCAGGAGCGAGTGTTGTGAGAGCACGTACAGGGAGCGTAGTGTGTGACGCGCGGGCCGGTGGAGCGACGAGCTGAAGGCAGTGGATGAGAGCTCAGGAGCGAGTGTTGTGAGAGCACGTACAGGGAGCGTAGTGTGTGACGCGCGGGCCGGTGCAGCGACGAGCTGAAGGTAGTGGATGAAAGCTCAGGAGCGAGTGTTGTAAGAGCACGTACAGGGAGCGTAGTGTGTGACGCGCGGGCCGGTGGAGCGACGAGCTGAAGGTAGTGGATGAGAGCTCAGGAGCGAGTGTTGTGAGAGTACTTACAGGGAGCGTAGTGTGTGACTCTCGGTCAACCGTAATATTGTGAAGAAAATAGTGAGTTTAAGTCAGCCAGAAACGTAAATTCGCTCATAGCTTGCGCCATATTTAAACGACAGATGTTCGCGTCTAGGGAAAATTATTTGAGTTCCTTTTCCCTTAGACAGATTTTTTGTGTTCGGCTTGCAGTAAAACGTGATAGGCCGGTATTCGGGGAATGGTTATAATGGAAATTAAACGTTTTTTTATTCTGATCTACTTTGTGTTTCAGTATAATTGCGGCTAGTTTATTAATTTTACGAAGTTTTTCGATTATATAAGCACAGATACTTTTTTGACCTAATATTTAGAAACACCCGGTATTCTCACTTGCACATTTTTACCCCAAATCCTCACGATTTGCAGCCATACATACTGTCGCTAGCGCCTAGACCAATGCGGCAATTAGCGAAAATATAAGATACTTATAGTTAAATTTGCATCAAAAACATTTTTTCTTTTGCTTTTTATACTAGATCCTTGTTATACCGCCTTAAGAGAGTTTCAACTTTTTCCTTAGTAACTGTATAAAATGACTGATTGCATTGCACAATAGTCGCTCTTCAGATGGGTACGAAATTTCCTCCACCAAAAAATTGCAGGAAATATTTTATTACCTCAAGCAAACAACATAGTATTTTACTTATTAAAAATATTGTTTTCATAGATAAGCATTCACTAACATGGATTATTTTAACATCGACTGCTGTCACACGAATTGCTTTTTACAAAAAAATCGCGTTCCTCTATAGTTTTTACTGGAATATTTCGATCGATTCTTCATAAAGTGATTGAGTTCTGTTTGAGTCTGACCGATTGTATGAACGGATTTTATTTTGCAATATGTAAAAGGAAAGTATTAACAAAAATTGTAAAAAAACGACACGATATATTCCAATTTTTTATTCCGATTATTCAATTCATAAGAGAATTTCCACTAGTTACATGTTGAATTTATTTTAAAATTAATAATTCAGAGTCTGTAAGCTCCACTACTACTACTGTATCAGCCCATACACGTCCACTACAAGGCACGAGCCTCCTTTACAATCGAGATCCGAGGAGTTGTTTGAGTTGGTACCACCGTCGCCTATGTACCATCGCACCACACGTTTCCGCAGTAGAGTTCATTCCCACCACCTGGAGGCGTACCGTTCCCGAACGGTACGTTTCCAGCGCTCTTTTCTACCACGTACGTGCAAGCTTTGGAATGAACTCCCTGCCTCGGTGTTTCCTCAGCGCTATGACCTGTCCTTCTTCAAACGAGGTTTAAGGAGAGTACTTTCCTTGAGGTAGGCAGCGACTTTGTTGTGCTGGCCCCCTGGCACTACGGAGGTCCATGAGCAGCGGTAGCCGCTTACCATCAGGCGGGTCGCTAGCTCGTCTGCCTACAAGGCAATAAAAAAAAAAAAGATAGGATTGAGAGTGGTTAGGCCATATAGTCCACCACGCTGGTCTAGGGGTTGGTGGACTTTCATTACCATGGAAATTCTTACAAATTCGCTATAGTGTGCAAGGTTTCCTTGCAATGTTTTCCTTCACAGTTAAAGTGCGTAATCTATAATCGTAAGCTATAATAATCGAAACTTGTATCAAAAATTTAAATTGTGGTCGCCATTTTGAACTTTTTAGGTTTAAGAAAGCGTGACAAACAGAGATTCCAACTACTATTATTAGTAAACATTAAAGTAAGGATATTGAAATAAGGTTCATAATTTTTCTCAATGTATACTAAACATAAATATAATATATCTATTTTTTGGAGATACCGAAGTGTGTTGAAAGTTATTCGTTAATTAGCACAGCTTAAACATGACTTCATAAACGTCTGTCCAAACAATGTATTGAAATGTAAATTTTCGTATACAATGCACATTAATAGTCTAATCACTACATAGTATAAATCAAAGTCGCTTTCTCCGTCCCTATGTCCCTTTGTATGCTTAAATCTTTAAAACTAGGCAACGGATTTTGTTGCGGTTTTTTTTAATAGATAGAGTGATTCAATAGGAAGGTTTATATGTATAATACGTACATATTATTGTACAGAAATCTATTTGTACCCGGGCGAAGCTGGGCCGGGCCGTTAGTTAAGAATAAATAATGTATTATTAAAGGTTCAACTTCATATTAGCATTACAAAACTTCCAAATAGTAAACGCTATGGAATAGAATAAAATTAATAATTACAACAGTCACATGCATAATGCCGAGTTCACACTAAGTTGCAAGATATGTGCTAATCTCAATCAGAAACTACGAGATACGTTTCCGTCTCACAAAAACACACCCCTTATTCATAAATAAACCGCTAATCAACAAAATAAACTTAAATTAGTTAAATCATGCTAAGAGGAGATAAAACGTTTATAAAGTTTTGCTATTCATAATGTTTTTTGCACAGAAAAAAAGTAATTTCGTTCACTTGACAGTAATATCAAAGGTTCAGCTCACAGACATCCGCCATTTTTCTGCGCATAATTTGCGTAAACAAGGGTCTCGGGCATTTTAAAGTTAATGCGCTGTTAAATAGCTGATTAGTGATTTTTGACGGTTACGAATAAAATTTTGAGTCAGCCCATAATAACGGCAATGAAAAACTGCCTTAAGCTTAGGACTTAAGTCCTCATGAATAAAAATATGAAGGCGGACTTAATGTTAAGGCATTCTCTCTCAGTCATCCTTTGAGTGGTGTAGAGAGAACAAAGTAGTAGATTTTTCTAATAGTGTTGTAGTTTCGTGTAAGATATAGAATCCGAAATGGTAACTGTATTATTTGATTGAAAAATTTGATTGTATTTATGTTGGTAAGGCTATAATTCAATAAATACTTATGTGGTCTAAAAAACAAAATATGCCAAGCATTGATTTGTAATTCAAGGTAAACAACACCCTGTTTTGCGACTGTTTATGAGCGGTCGTATCGCTTACCATCAGGCGATCGGCATGCTCGTCTCGCGATTCATTGCTTTAAAAAATATGTTTTTTTTTAAAATCGATATGATTGCTCATGAACAGCAGCAAAACCAAACAACACCTTGAATTACAAATCAATGCTTGGCATTTGGGTTAAGTTTCTATATGTCCGTTAGTTACTCTGGTTATAATATTCTTCAAAACAAAGCACAACAGTGCATTTACACTGCAGTTTGGCGGGAGAAATAGACATTGCGGTGATAGCTACCCAGGCGGCCTCTCATCTCAACATACGAAAGACCACCAGCCATCATCCATCCATCCATCCATCAGCCAAAGGAAGTCCACTGCTGAACATAGGCCTCCCCCAATGATTTCCACAGAGACCTGTTGGAGGCAGCCTGCATCCAATGAGGTCCCGCGACCTTTACCAGGTCGTCAGACCATCTTGTGGGTGGACGTCCTACGCTGCGCTTTCCGCTACGCGGCCTCCATTCGAGCACTTTCCGACCCCATCGGTCATCAGATCTCCGCGCTATGTGCCCTGCTCATTGCCACTTCAACTTGCTAATCCGGTGGGCTATGTCGGTTATTTTAGTTCTCCTACGGATCTCCTCATTTTTGATTCGATCTCGTAGGGAAACCCCGAGCATAGCCCTCTCCATAGCTCGTAACACC
Organism: Hyles lineata; assembly: GCA_030180105.1. Lineage (NCBI taxonomy): Eukaryota > Metazoa > Arthropoda > Insecta > Lepidoptera > Sphingidae > Hyles > Hyles lineata. The sequence goes on along the minus strand of JARJEE010000032.1, from coordinate 4,253,678 downwards.
AGCCATACCACCAGCAATTTATCCAATCCAAATGATTACAAAAAAGTGTCAATAAATAAATGAAATTACCTAACTACTGCAAGTGTTTTAAAAAAAAACGAAGAAACGGAAAAAATCTGTCGAGACGTCGTACTTTATTGAATGTAGGGGAAGCGGTCTAAATTGTTAGAAAGTTTTTAATTCCTTCCATTTGTGCTTGTTTTGTAGAAGTATTAAAACTTGCTTAAATATATTTTATGAAGCCGAAGGAGCACGTAGGGTATATTGTAAGATTGGTCTATTGACGCAAGAGTTGTGAATCGCGTGGTCTTGGGTTCGAATTCTTGGTGAAAAACAATAGTCTAAGTTATAATTAACTTCAAGTTGTAATTAATGACTGGCATTCTATCCAACTTTATATAATTTGTACAAAGCGTAAATAAAATAAATAACTGCGATTAAAAATCATATCGTTGCTTGAAATGTAACCCTGGTAAAGTGGTTGCTTCTCCTCCTATCAGAATTACACACATAGCTAAGTAAAGACATAAGAAGCAATTACTATATGATAAACAACTATTATCGCAAATGAGCCCGACCAAAACTCACAACAAGTCGCAAAATATTTATAATATTATTGTAGCCTTCACACTGAAACTTTCTTTGAAATATCTTTTGAACCGCAGCACTGATTAAAACCACTACCGCTTCGGATCGTATTAAAAATGAGTACAAGAAACGGCGCTACTAACTCCGTCTGTGACACCAGCTGTCCGTATACCCTTTTTATTGTCACTGCAAAAGTATGAAGATGTTTAAAAATATTCGAATGCGATTAAATTACTACTACGTCAAACTTTAACGGATTGATAATTAATCATTGAATACTTTATAAAACCCATATTATTAGTTAAAATCAACCACAAAGTGTTTTGCTAACGCTATGAACCTCCTCAAAATATTTCCGAAGAAATAAAGGATTCCTTTAGCGCCGTATGCTGGCATCTATATCCCAAACCTCATTAAAACTTAGAGTTGAAATCTTAGCGTTAAAAGCCGCAACCTTAGCGGCTTTAATAACTATGCTATCAAAGCGCTACTTACATAATTCCCATCTATGCTCTGCATATATGGGTTTGCAACTTTGTTCAAGCGGTTGTTTGCTAACAAACACTTGCTCTCGAGTGTAAACAAATGTTGAGCTGTAATGGCGGTTCTATAACCACTTGCTTTCACACTAACATGAACAAACTAATTTAGTGACGGAAGATAGTGCATGAGCTGGACTGCACAAAGTAGGTGATATGTGAGGATGTTAGTAAATGGTAGTAATGATAATAATAATGGTAATAATGGTTCAATATGCTGTGAGACTACACGCCGGTGAAGCGACGTATTGTAGGTAGTGGATGAGAGCTCAGGAGCGAGTGTTGTGAGAGCACGTACAGGGAGCGTAGTGTGTGACGCGCGGGCCGGTGGAGCGACGAGCTGAAGGTAGTGGATGAGAGCTCAGGAGCGAGTGTTGTGAGAGCACGTACAGGGAGCGTAGTGTGTGACGCGCGGGCCGGTGGAGCGACGAGCTGAAGGTAGTGGATGAGAGCTCAGGAGCGAGTGTTGTGAGAGCACGTACAGGGAGCGTAGTGTGTGACGCGCGGGCCGGTGGAGCGACGGGCTGAAGGTAGTGGATGAGAGCTCAGGCGCGAGTGTTGTGAGAGCACGTACAGGGAGCGTAGTGTGTGACGCGCGGACCGGTGGCGCGACGAGCTGAACGTAGTGGATGAGAGCTCAGGAGCGAGTGTTGTGAGAGCACGTACAGAGAGCGTAGTGTGTGACGCGCGGGCCGGTGGAGCGACGAGCTGAAGGTAGGGGATGAGAGCTCAGGAGCGAGTGTTGTGAGAGCACGTACAGGGAGCGTAGTGTGTGACGCGCGGGCCGATGGAGCGACGAGCTGAAGGTAGTGGATGAGAGCTCAGGAGCGAGTGTTGTGAGAGCACGTACAGGGAGCGTAGTGTGTGACGCGCGGGCCGGTGGAGCGACGAGCTGAAGGTAGTGGATGAGAGCTCAGGAGCGAGTGTTGTGAGAGCACGTACAGGGAGCGTAGTGTGTGACGCGCGGGCCGATGGAGCGACCAGCTGAAGGTAGTGGATGAGAGATCAAGATCGAGTGTACGTGTAACGTATAAAAATGTTAAAAGGCAAGGACTGAAAAAGAAACACGGTAACTGTTTATAAATTACACCTCATTAATAATATTAAACAAATTTTCTCACTTTCAGACAACACCAAAGACTTCCAACAAAGTAAATTGCTTGAGGAAAAAATAATATAAAATGTAAGTACGGCGTTTTCGCTCTACCCTGAAAATGCATTGTGAGGAGATATCGGTGTTTTTCTCTTTAGGGCGTAGGACTGTTTGGTAATAGGAAATAATATAGGAAAAAATTACGACACTTTTATTAACTTTGGCCAGTTGAGACATTTGCAACTTTTGTTAAGGAAGTGAGTAAGGAAATATTGTGATAGAGAATATTTTTATTAGGGCAGTACTGAGTACTGACGTTATGATTATATTATTGTAGAGGCATATAGTTTTATTCATTTTTGTTTTAGGTGATATTTTCATACATTATTATAATACATCGAGTCGATTGTCTTAAAGCAGAAAACATGGTCTAGGCAATTACTATTGTGAATGGTTCCATTTATTTACAAGCGGGGATCGGTATTCTTTCGAGAAATGTTAATTATCCATGATTGGTTTTGCTGTTTTGCACTTTTATTCGTAAAAGTTTGATAAAGGGGTGAAGATAAATTGAAATTCACTTAATTTTGTATTAACCCTTTTGAAGGAACAGTCCAGTAAACAGCAGTGTAAATGCACTCTTGTATTTCGGATAGAACCACATAGTAGCCAGAGTAACTATTGGACATACTGAGACTTAACATCTTATATCTCAGGATGGCGAGCGCATTTGAATGCCAACCATTGCTTTGTAATTCAAGGTGTTGTTTGGTTTTGATAATGTTTATGAGCGGTCGTATCGCTTACCATTCATCACAATAAAAACATTTATTACTAGTCCATATAAATGTAACATAAAAAGTAAATACAAATATACATTATCAATCAGACTGGGAAAGACATAACATTATTATAACTAACGTTGTTTTTTTAGATCATATCGCCCGCAAAGGCTTTGACAAATGGTTGTTTTAAGTGGAAACTACCATTAGGCGAAGAGTTGTAACCTATTGTAGCAGATTCTTTCTCTGTCTATTCGTTTGTGCGTTTATAACTCGAGAATGTGTGGTCTAATTTACATAATCCTTTTCAAGTACGGAAATACGTTAAGTGGCCTGACCACTTAGTATATCTTGGCAAAAAAGAGAACGATACGGTGACAATTAGCATGAAAGAAAATTATGGCAACATTATTAAAATCTCATTGTTTGTGGAATTTTATACGTAGGTATTTCTATACATTTGCGTGCGGTTTTTGTTTGTTTTGTGATTTAAAATAAACAAAGAAACTATTAAGAAAAAACAAAACAACATACAGTCGAATTGAGCACCTCCCTGGTTTTTTGAAGTCGGTTAAAAAAAAGAATTAAAATTATAAGTATCTAAACGTTTTCCGCCGTAATATGTAGGGCATGAATATGGAAAATATTAATACTAAATTCCATCTTACCGCCCCCTTTAAAAACTTTCTTTTTTCTGTGTTTTTTTTTATTTTTTTTTATTAGCCTATACTGTCCCACTGCAGGGCAAAGGCCTCCCTTTTCTTCTTCCACCCGTCTCTATCCAAGGCTTTTATCTATCCAAGGTTTTTCTTTGATTCATAAAAAAATATTGAATTAATTTAAATGATTCGAATTATTTATATTCGTGAGTGAAGACAGGCTATTCAACTAGTTATTAATATATAATTTCATGCCGTCTTTACAAATCTTACGTCTCCGTAGAAAAACACAGTGTTTTTCTGAAAGACTTTGTATTTCGAGCGTCAAGAGGCTTTTTATACGAATTTTTCTTAAATAAATCTGGTGTTTTGATCCCGCTGTTATAGAAATTTGTGTACAGGTCTTGTATTGAAGGTATCACTACATAGTATAAAACAAAGTCGCTTTCTCTGTCCTTATGTCCCTTTGTATGCTTAAATCTTTAAAACTACGCAACGGATTTTGATGCGGTTTTTTTAATAGATAGAGTGATTCAAGAGGAAGGTTTATATGTATAATACGTACATATTATTGTACAGAAATCTATTTGTACCCGGGCGAAGCTGGGCCGGGCCGCTAGTTAAGTATAAACATGTATTTAATACTTTTAAATATTCTATCAATATTTTAAGTATTGTACTCTATTAGCTTATATATATATACGGTCTACTGCAGGGCATAGTTCTTCTCCCCAATCGAGCGTACGATTGATAGTGGTTAGGCCGTATAATCCACCACGTTGGCCTAATGTCGATTGGAGGACTTACATAACATAGAAATTCTTATAAATCGCTATGATATCCTCACGATGTTTTCCGCTACCGTTATAGTGGGTGGTGATTGATAATATAATAATCAAATACACACATTACTCCGACATAATTTTAGTATGATCAATGATTTGACCAAAAAATCTAGGTTCTATTAATTATAATTATTGCTTTTAAATACAACAAATGGACTAAAATCCAGATGTATAACTTAAAACTTGTGGGGATCTAATCAACTGCCGGATATGTTCCGATTTTCAACATTCATAAGTAGTCATTCACTCGTATTATGCTTATTCCGATTTGGAAATTCATATTCTAAAATATGGTTTATGCGCGGTTTCCCAATTACTCGCAACGTTTGATGCCACAGTTGCAGCCAGTTGAAATATGATTTTAGAATTTTATAAATAAATACATCCAACAGTAACATACATAGTCCTGACTCCAAATTAAGATCAATTAAGTCATGTGGCGTGGGTATCAGAAACTTCAAGATACTTTTCGGTATCACAAACACCTAGACCCGAGACAAATATTTGTGGGCCTCATAAATATTTGTCTCGGTGGGGGGAACGAACCTGCGGACTTTCGTTTCACAGCCGGCGTTTAACCGACTGCACCACGGAGCCTGTCCAAATTCCACTGCGGTTGCCATCCTGAGACATAAGATTTTAAGTCTCAATATGTCCAGTAGTTACTCTGGCTACAATGTCCTTCAATCCGCACAACAGTGCATTTACACTACTGTTTAGTGGGAGAAATAGACATTACGGTAGTACCCACCGAGGCAGCCTCTCACATATGAGAGACCTACCACTAATTAATCGTACCGTGGCATAACTACGCTACCGAAGCATTTAGTAAAAACTTTATAAAAAATACCAAATGAAATTTGCACCAACAGGGACATCCCTTGGCTTCCTGTTTAAGTACACGTTATCCTTTTACCGAGTTTATTATACTTTCACGCCGCGAGACACTATTAATGGCGGTTTTTTCGTGTGCTATCATACGTTGCTTCATCCCAGTAAATTTATTTATTGTCTAGTGGTTCATTGTGTACTACTTTATGTTTTCACACATCATTATTACGCTCCTATTACGTGTTCTGATAGTATTTTTAAAGCGGTGCTATAAAATCTAATTAATATATTTTACTAGTGGTCCGCCCCGGCTTTGCCCGGTAGCAAATACTTTTGTAATTCAGTCCACTTTAACTATTTCCAGTGATAACTGTTATAAATATTTAAGCATAACATTCCTGCCGTACTTTAAACTTTCCATCCCATTCCTTCCTTACGTGCACATTCTATAGGAACACTACATTTTGTAGGGATAAAAATTAGCCTATGTGTTAATCCAACGTGTCAGCTATATCCGTACCAGATTTCATTAAAATTGGCCCAGTAGTTTGAGCGTGAAGAGGTAACAAACACACAAACTTTCGCATTTATAATATTAGTAGGATTTCGACAATGTTATAAATAGTAGTAGTACATCGTGAGGAAACCTGCCAACCTGCCTGCCTGAGGATACCATAGGGATTTGTAAGAATGACTATGTTATGCATTGACATAAATATATGGACAGGGCGGAAAGCGCGTAGTGTTCCGATGTAAGTGGTGCGCGCTGGGCACATCTTTAGTGGAGCGTTACTGAAATTAATAGTCGTCACACGCAACGAATTTGAAAATGCTTGCTTGTATTATGACAAAAAGTTTAATAAAAATAAAGATGGTAATTTGTATCGCCGTTTAGACGAAATCCATTTATATTAATAGTTTAGTGTGATTTTCACGGTCATATTATCCAGCTCAAAATGTATTAAAGGGCTTAGTCAGTCAATCCACATAAGGCCATCGTGATGGACTCTCTCTCTCTCTCTCTCTTTCTCCAGCTACAGTTCACTGCTGAACATAGACCTCCCTCAAGAATCTCCATATCAACGCGTTGGAATCGGCCTGCATCTTGTGACTTCCTGCAGCCTTAACCAGGTCGTCCATCTACCTTGTAGGCGGGTTTCCGACTTTCCATGATGGACTATATGACCTAAACCCTGTTAGTCCTACTCTTGACTATAGAGGAGGCCCGTACCCTGCAGTGGACGTATATGGGTCGATACAGATAAACAGTACTTTGCAGTAGGACACCAAAGCTGCGGTAGAAATAGCCCGGTTGGTACGTATAGTCTCACAAAAAGCTGATATAATTTTGCTATTACCTGTTTTCCTGTGCAAATATTAGTGGAACCTAGAGCTCGTACTAGGAATTCGTAAGCTCCCAAACAGCGACTATTGGAAACTACGGTAAATAATTACGTCATTGCGACCTACGTAAATGTATCACATATTGGATCCAACCTCTGTAAATCTCATTACACCAAGCTGGCAAAATAGGTCAAACGGCAAGAGACACATCTCCATCGGTAACTGTTGTGTATTTTGTACCATCTGTCCTTTACTGGTGGTAGATCTCTCAAATGTGAGAGGCCATCTGGGTAGGTACCACCGCAATATCTATTTCTCCCGTCAAACAGCAGTGTAAATGCACTGTTGTGTTTCGGTTTGAAGGATATTGTAGCTAGAGTAACTACTGGACATATCCTATAATAAGGATGGCGAGCGCAGTGGAATGCCAGGCATTGCTTTGTAATTCAAGGTACTGTTTGGTTTTGCTACTGTTAATGAGCAGTTGTATTGCTTACCATCACGCGAATGGCATGCTCGTCTCGCCATTCATAGCAATAAAAAACAAAAATCTGTTTTGATTGAAAGCTGGTGCTTGGCATTTGGTCTCATAAAAAAAGTGGTGAAGATCTGATAAATATCTTCGGAGTAGGGTTTCTATGGCTTTTTTGCATGATTTAGGCATTAAAACAGTTCAATTTCAAGCTTCTATTCACACTCTCTTTTTCTCTTCACCCACAGAAAGTCCACTGCTAAACATAGCCCCAAGGATTTCCATACCTGTCGGAAGCAATAATATCTATCCATCAGCTTTGCCGTTACGTGGTCTGACAACATTTGTTCCTTTATCGTTACTTCATTCTTAAATAAAAGCATCTGTACGCGAATCTCGTTCAATATCAAGATTGAATTAAGTTCGTAATCAGAGACAAAATGGTTTTCTCCTTTCCTCTACGACCCCATGGAAATTACCATTAAATGTAATGAGAATTGTTAGGAGACATTCTAAATGCACAGTTGATGTGACGAGAGTGGCCCAAGTGATTTTCAGTATGAGTACAAAAATATGAGCACTGAAACTTATAATCATATCTACAAAAATTGTATACTTAGCGTCAAGTTCTTTTTTTTGATTAATGTGTCTTTTGCTTAAGTGGTTAGTGAAAAACTCGCCATTTCAAATAATTGATGCGATCTAAATTAAACATTCATATCAAATAAAATCTCTAAATTCACTACCATTATTATGTTTTTTTTCAATCCATAACACATTTTAAAATGATTCCATAACACAATTTTTCGCAGCTAGAACTACGCTACTGCTGAACTCTAAACATATAAATCGTTTAATGCATTTTATATATCGCTAGATATATTTCTACAAAAGCAATGCAATAATAAATGCTTTTTTTTGCTTGAATACTTTAGCGTTTTAGAAATGAAATATTTATGACTAGTAAAAAGCCGAACAAACAAATAATGCTACGTACTTAACATATTTCGTTTAATACAAAATTGAAATGTCATTCAATTTTGTTTTAAAGTACGTGTACGCAGAATCAAAACAGCATTCAAACTGAATGAGTTGTTTGTGGAATACAATATGTTTAGAACAATACAATTCATTTAAATAGATGGCACAAAGTTAAAATGAAAAGCCTCGCACAAAAGTGCTGATTAATTTTAGAAAATAACATTGAATTTTACTATTTGATTCTATTAACCAATAAATACCAAATTGATTGTGATTAATACATTTAACAACAGTATTGTACACTAAAAGCGTACCCTGTTAATATGCGCTTATTTTAGTAAACTTTCTGAATTAATTATTTATTTAAACTATGCATTATTGAACAAAATATTACATTCTTTAGTAAAATTATGGATATTCTTAACTTAAGATGCGTGGGGCGTAACACTGTAATAGTAGTGCCTTACGCATTAGAATGTTAACCTATATTTTATTTGAGTTTACGTTCTTACCCCTTCCATCCTTGTATTACGGTGTTACCCCAACGTATCTATATCATTTTGTTATATATATGTATATACTTTATTGTTTCTTTTTTGCCTTTCATCTATTTTGATAATTGTACGTCTTGTATACTGACAATACTGGTGGTAGGTCTATCATATGTGAGAGGCCATCTGGGTAGGTACCACCTCAATGTCTATTTCTCCCGTCAAACAGCAGTGTAAATGCACTGTTGTGTTTCGGATTGAAGGGCATTGTAGCCAGAGTAACTACAGGATATATTGAGACTTAACATCTTATGTATGTCTCAGGATGGCGAGCGCAGTGGAATGCCAATTAGCATTGCAATTAAAGTGTTGTTTGGTTTTGCTACTGTTTATGATCGGTTGTATCGCTTACCATTAGGCGAACGGCATGTTTGTATCGCTATTCATACCAATGAAAAAAATGTTTCCTTCAAGTTTTGTCGAGACTTACCCCACGGTCGTCCACTGAACTGTGTCCGGACATCTGACGTGACATGCCTGTCTGATCGCCGCCGATCAATACCGCCTTATATTATAATTTATGAATATATCAGAATTTCTATCGGGCAATATTTTCTCGTCTTAACTTGCTGTGTAAAGATGAATAACTTTCGTCACGTCCCGCGAAAGAGTTTTATACGGTCGGCGGGAATTACTTTTTTGGCATGTTATTTCGAGTACTTTTGTATGCGTGCGGAATGAGTGAGGGGATGAAATGTCGTTTCGTTTTGGTGGAATGTAAGGTAGTACCTCTGATATTTTGAATTTATAATAAGATAAATAATTATTATTTTCATTGATGAACAGAGATTTGCTGGTGATAAATAAATGCGCCTAACCGTCACATATATAGTCCTGACCCCACATTAAGATCAATTAAGTCTTGTGTCGTGGGTATCTGAAACTACGAGAGACTTTTCGTTCTCACAAACACCCAGACCGAAGACAAATACCGGGCCTCGCAAATATCGATGCCAGGAAAGGACTAGCGGCCCCTCGTTTTACAAGTCGGCGTCTAACCAACCGCGCCATGAAGGCTGTCTATGCTACACATTAGAAACCAGCTCATATAACCCACATAATAGTTAAAGGCAATGGTTCTTAACCTTTCTGACATGAGGGGCTATTTCACAAAAAAATCTAGCCATTGACTTGGACCCAGTTGGTTTGGTTGTTAATACAGTAAAGAAATGTAAATAAATAAAGAGTACTTCTAGGAGACTGTCCCGTCCTCACACCCACCACTGTAACTCCTGTAAGCCAGGATCAACAGTGGCACGCAATGTTATGACACCGAGCAATGAAGCTCGCCGAGTCTCCGGGAATGTCTTACTTGTCTTTAACCCGCAACAAAATCAATCAGAAAGTGTAATTAATAGGAGGAGTTGGAAATAAAATATTGTCCACTTCCCTCCGTGCAAAGTGTACTTCTATAATAAATGTAAATAAATAAAGAATATTTCTAAGGATGGAATTAAGATGGCTGTGCTAGCCACTTAGGATGATTTCAGAGATCACCGATTGTGAACCACTTGTGTAAACATTAGGATTCATCCTGTGTTACATATCCCGTTTTGAGTATAATATCGACTCTTGAAAGTATGCCTTGGGAACATGGTTTACAAGAATATGTTGTTAGCCTGTTATCCTTTATAGTGTATATTATCTATGCCTGTTACTGCGACGAACTTACAATGCTTGAACGCCGGTAATAATAATAATTACAAAGCAATGCTTGGCTCTCCACTGCGCTCCTTATCCTTAGACATAAGATGTAAAATCTCTAACGGCCTTATTACAAAACGTGAACTAACTAAAGTACAGGGTTTAGTATCGATTATCGGCCTTATTACAAAACGTGAACTAACTAAAGTACAGGGTTTAGTATAAAAATGTCTAGTAGTTACTTTGGCTACAATGTCTTTCAATCCGAAACACAACAGTGCATTTAAGCTGCTATTTGTCGGGAGAAATAGACATTGCGGTGGTACCTACCCAGACGGCCTCACATATGAGAGACCTACAAGCACTAGTATCGGGGATCGAAGCCAGATATCTTGTTACACAGTCTATTGTGAACAATATACGCCGTGTAAGCTTGTTAATCCTAATATTATGCTAATTCGTTTTCGTTGTAGAGATTATACTGATTGTATTAGGCAGACAATTGATTGAGAACAATGCTTTCTGTGTGTAACCACAAATCGATATCTATTGTGCCATTCAGACTGATCTTTGTATCTAAGCATAAAAGTAGTATGTTACGAATATGTATCAGCCCATACACGTCCCACTGCAGGGCACGGGCCTACTCTACAATCGACAGTACGATTAAGAGTGGTTAGGCCATATAGCATATAGTCCACCACGCTGGCCTAATGCGTGTTGGCGGACTTACATACCATAGAAATTCTTATAAACCGCTATGGTATGCAGGTTTCCTCACGATGTTTTCCTTCACCGTTTTAGTGCGTGGTGATTGACTATCAATACACACATGACTCCGAAAAGTCAGAGGTGTGTGATTTGAACCCGCGACCACCATGAACATGTTGGCAGCCGAGTCTGGTCCGTTTAACAACAGGCCACCACGCACTTCTACGAATATGTATTAATAGTATTTATTGTAATAATAATTAGAAAATGTTAAAATGCTTTGTAGAAAATTGAAAATAAAAATGATGTCGACTGCGCGAGTGTATAATTGAAGAACAGTAACTAAGTCTAGAAAACAAAAATATAATATCAAAATTAGAACATTTTTCTGCTCTCCAGTGTTATTTAAAAATTATATACTACTTAGTTATATTTCAGTTTATTATTTTATTATATTTTTTGACCATTTATTTTTTACTTTTACATTACCATCTCTTTCTCCTTCCCTTATATCCATTCAAAGGTTTTCTGGTAGAGATTAATCAGAGCGATAACATTGCCTTTTGTACTTTTATATTTCAGTTTATCTTTTTGTGTTCTTATATTATAATTTGTGCCCGATATGGCGATAGGCTCGCCACCTATCACATTGTGGGACGGAACATACAAGGCGAAATGTGGGTGTCTTAGCAGCTCTGCCTACCCCTTCTGGGAAAAAGGCGTGAGTATATGTATGTATGTATATTATAATAGTATACAATAAATATTCATAAATAAATATAAATACACCTATCAGACACCTTGAAGATTCAACTTTTGTGTCTGTTGTTTTGTGTATTAGAAAATAGGAGAGAAGTATTATTTTCACAAACACGCAGACCCGAAACAAAATATGCTTGTGAATCGCATAATATGTCTCGGTGCGAAGATTTCAAGTTACATCTCATATCATTGGCATCTGCCAGCGGAGGCGGCGAAATAATCGCGCCACGTTCAAAGTTAACGTTTTAAAGTTGTAAAGCCACGCTGTTGTCAATCATGACTGAGCATGAATGGGCGAGCTGGCAGTCATAGGAATAAAAAACACTACAATCCAGGCTGCTAAAGGCATTATAATCACATACATTCAATTCAACTCACGCCTTTTTCCCAGAAAGGGTAAGCAGAGGTGCAACCAGGACACCCATGTTTCGCCTTGTATTTTTTAAAGCATAAAATGTTTATCTTACCTAAGAAACGAACCTATGACCTCACGACTCACAACCCTGTTACAACAATGAGGCGATAATTATAACAGTATAGGTCTACACGTCACATTACTCCGGATCCATTAATAAAATGAACTCGCATCATAACCAATTTATATTACCGAACAATGGATTCTTTATTATTCATAAAATTACGCGCCGCGATAAAATTAAGTGGTAATGCAAAAACGAATACGGTGGTAGAATATTCGTATTTTTCGATAGCAACATTTAGGGCATTTTACGTTATAGGGATTGAGTTCTGGGTTAAGCAGGTGGGTTGACAGCCTCCGTGGCGCAGTTGGTTAGACGCCGGTTGTGAAACGAGAGGCTGCGGGTTCGATCGCACCGTAAGAAATATTTGTGTGAACCACAAGTATTTGTTTCGGGTCTAGGTGTTTGTGAGACCGAAAGTCTCTCGTAGTTCTTGATGCCCACGACACAAGACTCGATCTTAGTGTGGGGTCAGGACTATGTATGTGACAATTGGCTGTATTTATTTATTTAAACACTGGGGACTTGTTTGTTCGTTTATTTACGACTAAAATCTTAAACATTGTCGCGGGATAGCCGCGTTGTTGTAGTTGAACACTCATCACATTTTTTTAACCGACTTCAAAAAAGGAGGAGGTTCTCAATTCGACTGCATGTTGATTTGTTTATTAAATTCTTTACTGCACACAAAAAAGAACACAATATTTTCAAATAAAATTAAAGAGTACAGTTGACGATCTTATCGCCCTAGGCGATTCATATTTCACACGTAGGTACATTCTATTACGCTCTAATACACACAGGTAATACCTAATGTCTAATCATGTACCTACGAACAACCGAATAAGTAATAAGGTGGAAAAATCGTAAGTGACATATAGGGTGATGGGCTTGTCGCGGGATCAAATCCCAGGGCGCACCTCTGACTTTTCGGAGTCATGTGTGTATTGATATGTAGTCAATCACCACGCACTAAGACGGGAAGGAAAACATCGTGACGAAACCTGCATATCATAGCGATTTGTATGAATTATTATGGTGAAACAAGTGGGATAATTATATCATTTATATTGAACAGAGTACACACACATCCGGTTCGGGGACTTATATTATGTTTTATTCCCAAGCCTTATTATCTTGTAGGTATTCTGAAATTTTATAGTATGCTTTATTACACAACTGTCGTTTAATATTACCTAGATTTAAATTTATTTATAGTATGTAGTATTATTATAGAAATGTATCCAGTAACCCTTAAAAGATTTGCTAATTTTCTGGAGCCTGGTCTTATGACTGACTAGGTTATTTCTATTTCTAGTATTTTTGTCATGAATATCGCTAACCTTTTGAAATTGTTCTATGTTCTTATGGACATACATTAAATTAGCGAATATAAATTCTAATTCTGATCTAGTAAATATGATTCTGATATGGTATGTAAAGGTGTGAAAAGTGCGAACCCGCACTAGGTCAGCGTGGTGGACTATATGCTATATGGCCTAACCCCTTTCAATCGTATGATACAGATGTCAAAAGCGCACTGCACACCAAAGCCTACTAGATCAAGAGCCCGTGACTGCCAGAATTTTGTCGTTTTATAAAAGCTGAAAGTTTTAAAATTACGCTTTTAAATATTACGATATCTTCAAACTATAATAAAATGTAATCTTGCTAGTGTTACATTATAAATGCTGAATTTCATATGTGTTATTACGGCAACTATCGACAAATGTTTCCGTGATATTCAGTCACTTTTGATGGTTCTTTCATCTTGCCAGACACAGTAAAGCTGATAACTTTCAAAGCAACCGCGATCGGAAGTTCATAATAGCTAATCGTGTGATGCCTATGACAGAGACATGTGCAGACAAACTTTCAGCTTACATAAAATTACGAAAGCCTGGCGGCCACGGGATCTTGATCTATACGTTTATTAAATCGTTCTTACGTCATTTAGGTCAATATTTGTATGAAGAAGTTATTATAGTTATTATAGTAGCTGAAACGAAAGAGCGCATATTAGCGCTCTAGGATCTCTGTCTACCCCAATGGCGAGTTTACATATTATGTATTATTTATACAATATGAGAAAAAACCTTGTCCGATCAAAGACCCACTATTCGGTATCTATAATTTTTAAAAGTACGAAAAAGCAAATACGATGAAGAATAAAATAATTATCGTAAGTTATAATACGCATTTCAGTATCAATATTACATACATACATACATAAACTCACGCCTTTTTCCCAGAAGGGGTAGGCAGAGGTGCTAGGACATCCACATTTCGCCTTGTATGTTCCGTCCCACAATGTGATAGGTGGCGAGCCTATCGCCATATCGGGCACAAATTCCTGACTCTGGGCTAATAATGAATAGGAAAATCCAATATCACTCTGCCCAACCCGGGATTCGAACCCGAGACCTCAGCTTTGTAAGCATACCGTAGTACAACTACGCCACCGAGGCAGTCCTTAGTCGAGGCCTGTATATTATATGTATTTTTTATTCATATTCTTCCCATCCTCAGCCATAAAGACACAAAATGAAATGAAACACACATAAAAATGAACAGTTATTTATTAAATAATGAGCCACTTATGACACTAATAAATATTTTATTTACATTTATTAACAATGTCTTATGAGCTTGTTTATATCACAAACATAATACTAGATATTTACAATGATTTTTATAGTGATACGTCACTTACATAACGACTTAATGACGACAGAAATTAAAGAGACGTAAGCCTTTTTGGAATTCGTACGTTTGTATGATATTTTTGAATTGGAGTTGGTTTACATTCTCGCTTAATATAGCTGGAATTTTTATTCATATTTTCATTATTAAAGCCTTGAACAGAATTCTAGCATGGTTTTGTTGTTTTGGTTGGTTGTTGGTAGTAAGCGGTACTTTTGCAATCCCTTTTCATTTTTCCGATGAACGGCGAGACGAGCAGGCCATTTGCCTGATGGTAAGCGATATGATCGCTCTTAGACAGTAAAAAAACCAAACATCATGAATTACAGATCAATGCTTGATATTTCATGCAATCGCCGTCCTGAGACATAAGATGTTAAGTTTCTATATGTCCGGTAGTTACTCTGGCTATAATGTCCTTCTAACCGAAACACAACAGTGTATTTAAACTGCTGTTTGGCGGGAGAAATAGACAATGCGGCAGTACATACACAGGCTGCCTCTCACATATGAGAGACCTACCACCCGTAGAAGCAATGCCTAGGGCAAATCAAATCGCAGCCTGTCGAGTCGTGAGTACTTTCTACGAGCCTCGTGTGAAGAAGAAAAGAAGCATAATCTGCTATCAAAATAAGCATAGGATCATTAACATCTAACATAAGAGGGGACATCGCGTACAAAATACTTGTAGAACAAAAGAGCGTACTGTGTCGCAATAATATCTGTTTATTTTACTCCTACGCAGTCCCATTATCTCGCTTTTCTGATTTTAGCATGCTAGGTTCGCACACATGTTTCTCGCGATATACTATAATATGTTAATATATTAATGAGAACAGAGATTTTAATACCAAGTGAACAACCAAGGAAACCTTTTTCTACATTAATAGCGCTGTATAAATATCGCGAGAATGCAAATGAACTGCTATCTGCTGTATATATTTGAGCTGAAAACACATCGTTGCTTTACAATATCATTTGTTGGTAAAATGAACATTTTCGTTCGGATGGTGACCGTCGTAGTGTACAACACCCATCTTGATACATAAGAGTATTACATTCTGGGATCTGGGATCACTAAGTATACTTCCGAATAAATTATCTCGACTTTTTGGCCCAATAACACGGGAAGAGTTTCTCGGGGCCAGAATCGCATTCCATTATAGCATGGTATAACAACCATAGAGTTATCATGTTTGACAAATGTTTACATGAGGAAACTTTTTAATATCCTTACGATAATCGTATCTTCGAGGCGAGAAACTCTCTCCATGTAAATGATCTTGTTGACTTAACTAATCTTTTCACAAAATAATCCTTACTTGTCAATACAAGTAAGGATTATTTTGTGTAAATGCAATGCATTTACATCATTTAAATTGGCATACCAAAAAAATGTATAGAATAGATGTAAAAGATTTTATTATATAGTATATATAAGTGTGTACGTTTAGCATTAATTTGTTTTTATTGCTATGAATGGCGGCACGAGCATGTCATTCGCCTGATAGTAAGCGATATAACCTGCGCTCGTCATCCTGAAACATAAGATGTTAAGTCTAGTTGCTCTGGCTACGATGTCCTCCAAACCGGAAGACAACAGTGCGTTTACCTTACTGTTTGGCAGGTGGAATAGACATTACGGTGGTACATAGCCAGACAGCCTCTCATACATGAGAGACCTACCACCAGTAAAATGCATTCCAGTCCAGTGAAGTTTTATGCGGTTTTTATCTTTTAATGATGCGGTATTTCAGGCGAAACAAAATGATTTATCCTACATATTTTTCACTGCATAGCTCCGATTCTGTAGTAATTATTTCGCGCCAACATAATACAGGTAAACCAAATGAATATTATTTTACAATATTTTAATTCGCAACGATATGTTTTTCTGCAGTAATTATTTATTGTTAATCAACGCAAATCGTTCCATAATTTCGGAACGTAAAACTTAATAATTATTACATAATACATTAATATTTTTACAAATAATTGCATAACATTTATGAATTTCATGATTACTAAATTATTTATGATTTTGATTACAGATATTATTTATTTTTAAAATAAAATACACCTTTAATACAATACGATAATTCTAGATATTGTAAAAATTTTAGCATTTTACAAAACAATGATTTTTTACTTCATACTTACTAATTTTACTTATTTAAAAATGGGTTATCTTAAAATTTTTGCGTGGAACGAAATTTATCGTTTAATTGATTTCACTTTATTTTGGTGGCAAGCTCATAATTTACTGCACAAATGACATTAAAAAGACTTTGCGGTAATACCTACCCAGGCTTCCCATATAAGAGACCTACCACCAGTAAAGTATACATTTAATTAGTAGATACAGCACTACCCAAAACGCTGAAAGAGTTCCCAGTCCATGCAACAAAGCTGTAATGCCTCAGAGGAGATAAAACTAAGCGCCTATTCGAAACAAAACAAGCAGAAAGCAGTCCGCCCAGCGCAAAAAGCGCGTTTCTGCCGCTTAGCAAATGCCATTTCCTAGTAGTGAATGTTCATTTAAAACACTCGCGTGTACGAAAGACAATAGGTACAGCTCACGACAACTGTACATTACGTCCCAACACGAAATCCCTTTATTTAGACGATTATGTACAAACATAATTAAAATAATAATAATAGGAGAAACAATGGCTTTCGCTCCGTAATGACACTCTAATGAGGCTACTCCCGACGGCAGAGGTCAGCGGTTCTCAAACTTTTTAAGCCCCCTCGGGCGCAACTTTCTTTGACGTTGTCGGATACCGAAAGGGCTTTGAATATAAATGAAGACAATTTTCTACTTTTTTCGTGACATGTTTTGGTTTAAAACATAATTTTGATGACGGTGAACGAGTTTTTAAGGTTTAAAGCTTGGGAAGGTTAATTTCGAAATAGAATGTTAAGTTTTGACCATCTTTATTGATTAAAAGTGTTTTGTGGACTATGACTTCAATTCTTTCAATTGATTTCCCTATTCAATAGTGGGTGATCAGGGTTAATACTATTCGTGGAAATAAAAGCTTCATAAAACACTATTTTTTAATATTCGCTATATTTCCGTATGAAACAGTGATTGATACATGCAGTTTTTAATCTACTTTCACCCGCATATGACTTGCGAGCTATAAATCACCTTTCAGTTCGAATATGCTGCATGCAGTGATGTCAATAGGCAATATTGACATGTTTCGTCGCTCGAAATATACTGCAGTATACACAGTGGATTAACACGAGACTGAAAAGTTTTGTTATAACATCAGGTGTTTTAAAACACACTGAAAAAAACTACAGCAGTTTTATTTCTTTTTGGTCCTGATATCTAAAATATTCTGCTTGAAACTTTTATTTTTACCATCTCTTACGCACCCAGTGATAAACCATGATGGAGATAACAAGTTTGTAAGAATCAAGTGAAAATAAAATGATGGTTTTTGTATGATAAAAAAACAGAATGTAAATTGACCTAAAAACCACGCCCAGTATTTCATAACTAAACTTTAATTCCCAGTAAAGCGATTTATTTCTTCATTATAAACAGTGTTCTAATTTTCCACCCAACCAACATTTTTTGCTCTCGAACTTAATTTTAATGTGAACGACAAAAAATAAATTTTATCCATTGCCAAAGGCAATCCTATCAGAACCAAGGCCTTTTAGAAATTAAGTTGAGTGTAAAATCATTTTTCCAACCCCGAAATATCTGTCAAGCCATTAAACTTTTTTATATAACCCTCATTCATTAGCAGAAACTTTTAAATGACTTCTTTTGATACACTTTTTATTTAAAAATTCAATTACTTTTGTATTGAGCCAATTAGTTTGGTTTTCGTAAATTCAATTTTCACCACAAGATCTAGCGTATAAATTAATTTTAATTAGTGTCAGTTACACGATTTTAATGAAAACGGACTATTACTGATGAAAAAAATATATAGACATGAAAATTAATGTTTACTTTTAATAAATATCGTCAAAAGCCATACACATATTTTTGCCACCGCCACATGAAGTTACTTGTTTAGATAGGTATCAAAAACTAAGAGTAACTTTGCTCAACATCCGATCTCGAACAAAATGTTTCGATCGAAGTCGTGGTTATTGGCTTTCACCCAGTGCACCATTATCCAATCTTAAACTTAGGTATTTTAAGAGTCCTTCTAAGTTTAAACGACTCTTAACTCAGCTATTGGTGTCATTAAAAGAAAAAATACTCATCGTAAGTGAGATCAAAGCCTTTTTTTCGTAGTAATTGACTTTTTATGTTCGTAAATCTGTGATAAAATCCTGTGATGGCTGCACTATCAACATTTTACGACAATAATCTATGCTGTGATAAAAAAAAGCAATTTTAAAATATTTTCAACACCTAGAACATATATTTTTATGACTTACTAAAACGTATAAAGGCATATTGTAGTAAAATATTGTGACGGCTACACGTCTAGGACATTTTAAAGACGAATTAATAATTTTATTTTCGATGTTATTTACTTATATAGGCTTTATTGTACAGCAAAATGAAAGAAATGAAACACTTCAAAACTAAAGTTATAATTACGATATATGGATGAACTAGGTTGTTATAATAACCAATAATGGTTATTTAATGTATAAAAATGTCAGATAGCTAGAAATTATCATTTATTTACTATTTATGTTTTACTCAATAAATCCGACAAATAATCAAACAGGTCACCTGATGGTATGTGATTACTATTGCTCATGTTTATAGATGTGTTACCGGCCGTCTGATCGGGTGGAGAGCTGAATAGAAAAAGGGTGGGAAGAGGATAAGGATTTTGGTCATCCGAAAATCTTACTTACCGAAATGTCGCGGTCGTAGCGATACGGCGCTTAAGATTTTTCGCATAAAATTAAGCCAAGTTTGATTGATGCTTTCGAATTTATCTTATCCAAGTTTATAAGGGCTTTCATTGATTTAAAAAAAATCTTACAATCATTTACAATTGTATTTAGTTTGAATCGAGTGATAATAATACTCATTACTAAAATACTTATGTTCGGTTTCAGTCCAGTTCAGTTAAATTTAGTTGTGTATTTGATCTTTGTATGTTTCGAACCTTCCCTCCTGTATGGTATTAAAAATAACAATAATTTTCATATGTATTCACTGGTACAAAGTTTGACAAACCCTATCAATTGCGTTCCACGCAAAAATCGACTCTAAGTCTGAACGTTAATGTACATTTTTGTTTAACTCTACACATGTTGGGTTGACATTTGTCACCGTAGCACCAAGTTTGCAGTGATGACTAGTAGGGCTTGGAATCGGTGATCGGTGATGGGACTTGGTGATGAAGACTGCATGGCTGCTGGGTTCTCTCCTGGAACAAAAGACTTGTTTAATAAAGTTGTATATTATCTCAATCTTAGTATAGACCTTATAGAGATGTTAATATAGTATGATTTTTATAGTGGTACTTCAAAGTGACTACAATTCACGTGCTGGTATGCAATATAGTTATTATCTACCATCCATAGACATTTCTATGGATGGTAGATACTCTTCTCGACTTGTTAAACATAGTCATTCACCAAACCGCATTTTTATGCCGGCCTGTATATTAAATATACACAATATGCTGAACCTGCAACTCGACTAACGCTATTACTGGTTTTTCACCACGGTACACAGTGATTGCTTTCTTTATTCATAGCTATAAAGGTCGTTCAAACCTACATTCAGCGAAAGAATCAGAACAGCAAAACAATTACTTTAAGTACAGCTTAAAGTAATTTTGAGTCAGTGGTACCATCTCGGTCGAGCATTAGGTAATGTACATTTAAAAATATTACGCAGCACGTATTGAATTGAAATTACAAGTCAAAGGTCAAACCCCACATTAAAAAATAATGATACCGATCTCAAATTAGCATTAAAAATATCCGACGTCTGAACAAAAATTCAAGAGAAATATATAGTCAATACTTTTCGCTGAGTTCTTTGAAGATGTTAATAGCGGAGTAAAAATAATATGATTTTTATTCTCATTGCTTCGTATTCGGGGCAAGAAGTAAAATATGTATCGGTTGCGTAAATGTTATTTCTAGGTCGCTTTTTGTGATGAATAAGCCTACAACTTAATACATTCTGTAAGCGATTTCTAAGATGGAAAAAAAAATCTTTGATAATATTGAAGGTCACTACTTTTTCCAATCTGTTTTTTCGTTCCCATCAATTCACAAAGGTTTTAGTTGAAAATGTATTTCTTTAGATGTACAGTTTTAAAGTTTTGTTAGTCTTAGTAACAGCGGTTGTAAATCGCTTGTGAAACGAAGAGTGCCTGTCTATCCACGCACCGAGACCAATATTTGCCTTATTACCCCATTCAAATTTTTTTCAGGGAGTTGAGGGATTAGACCTTTTTTTGTTGCTTTGGCCCTGTAAAACAGGTCACCTGATGGGAAGTGACCACTGCCACCCATGAACACACACATCGCTGGGATCATGGATGTGTTGCAGGCCCATAAATCGGGAGGAGAGTGGGAAGGAAAGATGATAGGAAGAGGAAATGGGTATCTGGCAATCTCACTCACTGTCGCTTTACGTCGATTTCCTATGAGGTAGTGTTACCGACACAGACGAGCCTTAGTTCATGCTGAGCCATGGCTGACAATAGCTCTGGTTCTACTACTTCCCAAAATGGTGCTAATGGTCACGACACAAACTTAAGTTACGATATTTTATCATCGTGAAGCAATGCAACTCCATTGCTGGAGCCTCTCCAATTGCATGCTATGGATTCAGGCCTTGGTTTCGGTCGGTTGCGGTGGTTTTAGTCTATTACGAGCTGTTCTTGCTCCTGTGTGTGTCACTCTTATGCAGTAAGTTTATTTTCTCTCTCGCTTTACTCCGTTCTCACAATACCGTTTGGTATATTAATTACCGTCTATTATCACTATTATTTATTAATGGGTATACTTCGTCTTTTACTTTCTTGTGTTTTTAAAATTATTGTGCTAGCAATTAATATTTTCTATTTGTTTCTTTTTATACGAGCAGTGTCCACAGATTTGTTATCGGAATGTACTCTTTATTAAAATCCATCAACTGTTAGGGGTCTCATAAACAGTTTGAGAACCTTCCACCAATGTATTGTATTAACATAACGAGATCTTCAGGGAATCTGATCGTGTTTCTTAGAAACGTTTAGCTGGTATATTCAAGAAATTCTGCGAACTAGCAAGTCCGGTGTCTTGTATCTCTAAAGCGTTCCTAATTAATTCATTCGAAGCGGAACGTAGCAGCTGGAAACGATACCTTTTAGGTTTCTTTGAATTTAAGTAAGCTCCAGTAATGCATAGTTATATAATGGATGCTTTTATTCACTGTAATGGAAAACTATTTTAAGTACAGGACAAAGTGTAGTGGAGGTATTAATTAATATTCGCAGAGTGACTTAGAGAGGCTTATATCAGGGAACGGTAAAAGATTGACCATTATCTATTTTTAACTCCTTTAGACAGTAATGTCGCACTACGCAAGTGAAACCTTTAAAATATTGGCTTAATTTTAAAGGTTTCAAATAGGCTAGCATCATTATTTCCTAACGCATTGCCATTCCTAGCTTCGTATTAATCTACCTGCTCGTTTTGTTACTTCCACTAATAAACAAAATAAGACTGTTTTTTGTCATTCTCATTATATTTCAAATGAGATAATTCTCCTTCTCAAGTTACAGGAAATTCGTTGCTGAACATAAGCATCCCTCAAGAACTTTCAAATTTTATTTATTTCTATCCACCATATAAAACTGTACTGTTGTACACTATTGACTGCCCTCGGTTTTTTCTATCTCTTATTGTCCATCCCAAGGTAGTATGTAAGAGATTGCCTCGAGCGATACGACCAGCTTTTGTACTACTATGTGATTTAGTGCTCTATTATTAGGTAAGTGCACAATAAAGGATTAAATTTAACAATAATAAATAAATAAAACTCTTTAGACACAGAAGATTCACCGCTGTACGTAGACCTTTTCAAGGATCTCCACATCCAGCTGTTGGAAGGTTCTAGAACAAGTTATTGGAAGCTTCTAGAAACTCACCATTAAATATATGGACGTATATGCTAGCAGGTACTGCGTTGTTGGGCACGCAAGTGTAGTTCCCGGCGTGGGAGACGCTCGCCGCTGGTATCAGCAGGTCTGATAGCCGCTGCGCTGGATCCGTTGTCACGTTGATCCCGCGTTCCACGTCGTAGTTTATCATTCTGCTGTTGTGGTACCTAAGGGGAAAATATCGTTACATTGCGTGTTGGGTGGCTGTGGAAATTTGTAATTTGATAAAGAGCAAGGATATAAAGGGAAATGTATTGCGAGAAGTTATCTGTCGCAGTCACTACCTTGTCAGTGTCAGTACCTTAATTTTGCCAAGTCGGGATAAAAGATATATCAAAAGACTGTCGAAGACTCAATGATTCCTGACTCTACCAGCTACTTCAATTAAAGATCGACGTAGGTGGGTGTTCGCTACAATGTTCATCATTTAGTGACTGCTATTAGATTTTGGTAATTTCAGAAACCCATGACGTAACTTGCAGTCTTTTGTAGCCTTCGATCAAATTTACACTAGATACACAGTTCCCTGTAAAAGTTCTGTTAAAAAGTGGCACCGATGCATGACATTAAAAAAAGTAAACAAAAAGATCACATATTCCAAATATATTAACACAAATTCCACCTTATTCCTGGAGCTTAAAGTAGCTTTTCAAATAATATTGTCTAAAGTTTTACGACGTTTTAGATGCAACGGTCGGTGCGTGACTGAAGGCGAAAGAGTGCTTAAGCACTCTTTTTTGGTGCCATTTTCTAAGCGCTCATGTTGTATCTAGTGTATATTTGATCGAAGTTTGTAGCAGTAAAATAATTTAATGTAACAGAGATTCCTATTGATAGAACTTACTAAGCAATAGTAGTTTGGAACGTTATAGCAATATCTTATTTGATCAAATAGCCATATCGATTTACTGGTGGTAGGTAGGTATGTGAGACGCCGCTTGTGTAGATACCACCAATGTCTATTTCCTCCACCAAACAGCAGCGGAAATACACTGTTGTATTCCAATTTGAAGGACATTGTAGCCACTACTGGATTCATTGAGACATAACATTTTATTTCTTAGGATGGCGAGCGCAGTGGAATGCCAAGCAGTGTTTTGTAATTCAAGGTGTTGTTTGGTTTTGCTACTGTTCGTGAGCGGTCGTATCGCTTACCATCAGGCGAACGGCATGCTCGTCTCACCACTCAATGCAACAAAAAAATATTCAGATATTAATCCACGGCCATACTTTCCGAAGGTTATGAAGCTGATGCCCTATACCCTGGATTTGAGTTCTTATACATCATAAATTGCTTACCAGAAAACAAAAGCGGGTGCCTCCGTAGTCTGCACCACTGAGCATTGAAGGCGCAGCGTTGACCCAGGCTTCAGGTACTTCTCAGTAGGTCCTGATATTTGCGCTCGAGCCTCTGTGAACAAAAATATACTTTAGTGTTTCTTTCTCGAACACATAGCCACTCGTTCAAACCCTGGTGTTTTTTTTAGAGAATTTAGCATTGTGGATCCTGATAAAGGCTACCAAATGCCTCTATGCTCTAAATTACCAACATTGAATATGTTTCAGGAAATTTATTTTTGCCTGGATAATGACTACCGTGCATGATGGTGAAATTCCCTCATTAGTTATTCACGGAAATGTGTCGCGTTTTCAGTTTGTGTATATTTGATTTTGACTAGGAATTTTATGGAGCATTCACTGGTGGCAGGTCTCTCATATGTGAGAGGCCGCCTGGGCAGGTACTACCGCTGTATCTATTTCTTCCGCCATACAGCAGTGTAAACGCACTGTTGTGTTACGGTTTTTCATATTAAGACTTAACATCTTATGTCTCAGAATGGCTAGCGCAGTGGAATGCCAAGCATTGCTTTATATTTCAAGGTGTTGTTTGGTTGTGCTACTGTTCATGAGCGGTCGTATCGCTTGACACTTACCATCAGGCGAACGACATGCTCATCTCGCCATTCATTACATAATATTATTTATTTATTTATTAACTTCATTGTGCACATGAAAAAATTAAATAACAGAAATTAAAATTATATTTAAAATAAGTACAATCAGCGGCCTTATTGCACTAGGCAATCTCTTCCAGGCAACCTTTGGATGGAGATAAGAGGCAGGAGAGAGAAAGGGCAGTCTAGGGTGTATAGTGAAAAAAGTATATACCAACAATATATTGTCGATATGGAGATAATTGCCTCTGTTCAGCAGTGGACTTCGTGTGGCTGAAGAGAGCGAGAGTGAAAGACAGA
The DNA here is from genome assembly GCA_030180105.1 of Hyles lineata. Taxonomy (NCBI): domain Eukaryota; kingdom Metazoa; phylum Arthropoda; class Insecta; order Lepidoptera; family Sphingidae; genus Hyles; species Hyles lineata. Next base: position 4,228,337 of record JARJEE010000032.1, on the reverse strand, counting down.
GAGAGAAAAAGAGAGAAAGAGAGAGGTTGAAATTGCATCGACCCGCGAGGTAAAACCATCTCTCGTTACTAAATATGTTTTAAGTCATATCCATACTACCACTCGGCACGTTTTTACAGCATTGCTGATCCCACAAAATCGTAAGATAAATATACATAGATAGTTATGAAAGTGGTAGAGTCACGCTGTTGTCAGTAATGACTCAGCATGAATAAGCAGGCTCGTCCGGGTTTGAAACTGTCGCGTTTCATTCGCTGAGTAAGATTGCCAGATGCCTAATACACTTTACCTCTTCCCATTCTTTTTCCTTTCCGTTCCCCTCCCAATTTGATGGTCTGGCAACACATCGCAGGGATCAATTACCATTAAATGACTTGTCAACTCGTTTGCCTAGCTTATTGTAAAAACAAAATATAGAAGAAAAATAATTTATCATTACATGATAATATATCGAAAATAATACAGCTAAAATACAATAAATAAAGCTAAAACAACACGCACAGCTTCATGGCAACATTTAAATCTCAATTCAATCCGACGGTTTTCTTAAACAACATATTTATATGCAAATTACATTTGACCCCTACTCGTAACAGTCTCATAACCGTTCACATTGGACAGGGGCGGAGTTAGGGGGTGTTTGGGGGCGTGGACCCCTTCGTAAACGTGCAAAATATAAATGTTGTAAATGCATGACGGTGTTGGTAGTAAGTTGGAATCTCAAAGCACACTCCTGACATTTAAGAATAATTTATTAATATGCAAAATCGACGTAATTTAAAGACAAAAAAGGTTAAGGGAAAGATCGAAGGGAAACCTTCACAACCTAGACATTGACGGTATTTTAAAACCTATTATTTAAGAACCTGATTGTCATAAATTAAATAAAAATATTTTAAATTGTGTTATCCATTCTCATAATTAGATGACTAAACTATTCCAACAGGTTGACGTCGAGAACCTTGGGGGAGGTCTATGTTCAGCAGTGGACTTCCTGTGGCTGATGAGAGAGAGAGAAAGAGATCTCACTGTTTTTTTTTTTAGAGACTGAAAACAACAATTGGAGCACGCACACACTGACCGCGCGGCAAGTTCAAAGTATCACCGGTAAAATATATCTCTCGATTTTTTATAACAACAACGATCATATTTTACTATTTCCACCTCAATAGAGACTGGACTAATTAAAGGAAGTAGTTGTATCGTAAAAACTCGGTGAAAAATAGATTATTTTGATAGGGATATTCGGTCGACAGTCGGTGACGTAGATCATAGTTACGTGATAGTTTGGAGCGTTTTAGCGGGAATATTGCAAACTACATATTTTTGTTTATGTATTTTTTTATTGAAATTTGTAGTATATTTTCGTTAAAGTGTTATTTTCATTTTGGTTTAAGGTCTATCTATAAAATATAAGAAATTCCAAAAAAATGTTTTACTTTTTTGTTGCGTGTTCGTTAATATTGAAATTATCGGAGCCTATTTCGTGGTGATTTATATCTGTCCAGATAAACTTTTAAATCCTATGCAAGAAAACCCATCTCATTGTCCCCGCACATAAATAGCATCTCGGGATACGCAAACAAGGCGGTATAATTGTGTAATCTAAAACTCTATTTCTAGCCATTTTACACGCGAGGATAAGAAGTAAAAGAGCCGCGTCAATTTATTCTAAAATTATTCTTTACACAGTAAATAAACTTAAACGTATACGCAAACTCGTGATACTTCAAACAGATTCCAAGATCCAATTCTGAGAAACGGATTCGATAAACAAACGTTCGAAATCTAAGTGTATTCCACACACGAAGGCGCTTAAACCAATTTAAATCGAAACCAGCTTTTAGTTACATTAAATGACGTCTTGTTAAGAGGATTAATTTAGCAGGGAAATAGAATATAGTTTGACTTATATTTTTGGTTTGATTTTCAGCTGTTTTAATTTTAGCCGGTAATAGGTACTGTTTATAATAAATAAATAAATACACGCAATAGTCACATAGGTAGTCCTGACCCCACAATAAGGTCGAGTCTTGTGTCGAGAGTATCAGGAACTACGAGAGACTTTTCATCTCACAAACACCCAAACCCGAAACAAATGCTTGTGGCTTACTAAAACATTTGTATTGGGGTCGGGATCGATCCCGCGGCCCCTCGTTTCACCTCACTTCCAGCTCGGCCGCTGGTTTGCGAAGCCATAGCTTAATGATCCAAACATTATCGGAGCGAACCAAAATAATCGCCAAGTCGTTTTTGTGCCGTACTGTCAAGATTTGGAATAGTTTTTTTTTATTGCTATGAATGGCGATACGAGCATGCCATTCGCCCAATGGTAAGCGAACAGTAACAAAACCAAACAACACCTTGAATTACAAACAATGCTTGACATTCCACTGCGCTCGCCATCTTGAGACATAAAATGTTAAGTCTCAATAATATGTCCAGTAGTTACTCTGGCTGCAATATCCTTCAATCCGAAACACAACAGTGCATTTACACTGCTGTTTGGCGAGATTAATAGCCATTGTCGTGGTACCTACCCAGACGGCCTCTCACATATGAAAGACTTACCACCAGTAAAACATATTGTTCTAATTCAAAGAAGCATGGTAATAAATTATGAAAGACTTACTATTGGAAATTTTGAGACTTAACATCTAAGTCTCAGGACAGTAGAATGCCAGGCATTGCTTTGCAATTAATGGTGTTGTTTATTTTTGCTACCGTCCATGACCGGTCGTACCGTTTACCATCGGCGAGTGGCCATGCATTGCATTAAAAAAAGAAAGCTCTGCTGTTACATTTTTTTTAAATTTAAAGAATGATATATTCACCTCTCTCTTATTTCTTACTAATTTTGGCTCACCATCTCCATTTATTTTTATATGCTCTACGATCTATGATCCTTAATTAATGTAGGTTTTGATGGGCACCAGTGTTCACTTATCATTTTGAGCCGCTTGCTTGTATTCTTAATAGGACTTATGTTATTAAATATCAAAATAATTATCGTAATCTTTCTTTATTAATTAACACTTTTTCCTGGTAGGAAGGAAAAGGAATACGTTCAAGAATATTGTTTTACAGATACTCATTAAAGAAGTATGGAAAAATTATAATCACCCTGATAAACCGAGACTTTAAATATAATATGAGGAACTGTAAGAGTAGAAAAAATGATAAAAGACGAAGAGTTATACGCTCAAGTATTGAAAAGTGATTAAATAGAAGTGTTAGTATGTTGTCAGTCTTGCAAAATGGGAGGAAAATTGATGAAGTCGCCTGATGCTAAGCTATACGACCTTTCGTGGACAGTAGCAAAAACAAACAACACCTTGAATTACAATGCAATGATGGGCATTCCACTGCGCTCGCCATCCTGAGACATAAAATGTTAAGTCTCAATATGTCCAGTAGTAACTCTGGCTGCAATGTCCTTCAATCCGAAACACAACAGTGTATTAACACTGCCGTGTGCCGCGAGATATAGATATTGCGGTGGTACCTACCCAGGCGGCCTCTTACATATGAGAGACCCACCACCAGTGAAATATCTACTTATAATATTTCCTATGCAAATTACATAATGACCCCCCGATCTCCCCAAATGCGTCCCAGTAACCAAAGCGGATGAAGTGGCATAACCCAAATATAATTAAAATCCCTCTTTAGGCCACGTGCGACGGCTTTATTTCACGTACAATTCTGTTTTAAAACACTATTATGAAAACATTACGCGGTGTTCAAATTGCATTTTCAATGTGGTGCTGTTTTTATGCCAGGATTGGTAGTGGGCGGCAAGCATGATATAATATGGCAACGATAATACTATACGTTTTTGTTTATGAGATTAATTTGTAGTAATCACCCTTGCTTTAATGTGGAAGGAAAATATTGTGAGGTAAACATACTATAGCGAAGTTGTAAGAATTTCTACGGCACAGTTCGTCAACCCGCTCTCCTCGCGTCCGCCAGCGTGGTGGACTATATGGCTTAACCACTCCATATTGCATTCTCGATTGTAGAGGAGGCCCGTACCTTGCAGTAGGACGTATATTTGCTGATACAATACAATACCCTTGCTTGCCCTTGCTTTAGCGTGGCTCTTCTATTTTATCGCTTACCATCGCGCGGACGACATGCTCGTCTCACCATCATTGCAATAAAAACATAAAATTAACAATGCTTAATTATCAATCCCACAGCATTAAAATACTCAAATCAGAACCCTCACCATTGGCGTCTTTAAAAGAACGTCCCGCACAAGCGCCATAAAGGTAAGATTAATCCCGCCACGACGCACGCCGCAAAAAAGGTTATCGATAGCCGAAACGTAGTTTAGTCGGAGCTGGGGGTTACTCTGTACTTCGACACGACGACGAATATTCGAACATCGTACGTAAAACTTGGCATATTTATATATGTGGAAACTTGTAATTGGCATTTCACTACCATTATACCTAATATATATAAAAATGAATTGCTGTTCGTTAGTCTCGCTAAAACTCGAGAACGGCTGAACGGATTTATCTTATCTTGGTCTTCAAATGTTCGTGGAGGTCTAGGGAAGGTCTAAACGGTGAGAAAAAATGGAAAAGTTGCGAGGAAAAGCCAATTTTTTTATTGTTCAAGCGTGATGCGACCAGCCAATATAGGATGACCTTTGTTTGGTTGACGGGAGAGGTAAACGACGGTCAAGGTTCAACTACCAACCAGCGTAAAATGATCTATCTTTCCATTGTCTTTCATTGACGGCTGACGAAATAGAACAAAATTCAAAAAGTATGTACATTGTGTATATAATATCTAGATACGGCGTCTTTCGCGTAATTTGTTAAATGTAAAATTAAATGATGTCCATATCTACAAAAATAGCCCATCGTTTTTTGAGAGTATTGCAACAGTTTTAAACAAGATATACTCTATCGAAGCGTTTTGGCGGAGTTCACCAAAATATATCTAATTATAATTTTTCGTTTTCATAAAGGACATTGTTTTTGAATTGATACCTTTAGATGCGTTGGACAAATTTAAATTCCGCATTTGTTTTGTTTTCAGACTCAAGAATAATAAAAGTATTGGTACGTTGATGCCGCATCTAGACATTATAATGAAACGAATTGCAGTTTTATATTTTTAAATATTTGTTTTATTACTTACGTCGCCTGGTAAGGCAGTATGAAGGTTTTATTAATATGTATATCGACGATGAAGTACCAATACCTCCTAACTATTTTTTTGAGAAATAAACTTTCTAATCGTTTTTTAAATATAAAGGTATTATGCCGATGTTTTAGTGAAATCTCCTAAGGGTATTTTACTATTCATTTACATTATTACTATTCCCCATTAATAAATATATATAGTAACTACTTTTTAATTTAACAAAAAAAATAGGTGTTTTCAGTTTGTGTGAATTTATGACTTTGTCACTTAGGATTTATTGGCACTTCGCCGTCGATATGTATAGGTAGTCTTCTCAAATAAATAAAAGTAATTCACAGAATCGCGTGGTTGCCCGTTGGTAACGTACCAAACGCGACTGCCAACAAGTTTACGATGGTCACGGGTTCAAATCCCAGGACACACCTCTGACTTTTCGGAGTAATTTCTACATTAAATAAAATCCTTCAACCCGCACTAAACTCGAGAAACTTAATTTTAGGTAACTTCAGTTGTTAGTCTGTCCGATTATTTTTTAATAAGTTTAATAAATCTTAAGTTTTGTCACAAATTAAATTTCAGCATAAAGTCATAATATTTGACATAGATTATAATAACAGTATGTCTGTAAATATCAAATTTAAAACTACCTACTTACTACTGGAGAGATGGGATAGAATAGAATGTAAGGTGGATAAAATGGGACAGAAGAATAGGTATAGGATTGGATTGGATAAGCAGCTTAGACAACGGCAGTCATGTTGATTTTACATAAAATATGGACTGGAATCTGTATTTGCACCCAGGCGAAGCCGGGCCGGGCCGCTAGTACCTAATATTTGTTATTAATTTAATTTAGCTGTAAGTTTTCCTAAGAGATAAAATAAAATATCTACCCCTTTTTTCTACTTCCATTTAGTCCATGCCATCCAAAGGTTGTCTGGAAGACATCGTTGAAGGCGATAAGACCGCCGATTGTACTATACATAATGGTTAAGTGTGTTTTTTTTTTACTTGTTTTTTATGTGCAATAAAGTGTAATAATAAAATTGTACGAATATGCCTAAATACTTTACAAAATGTTCTAGTCTTGTATCGGTCCTCGTGATCATAGACGAAGATCGGATTGAATGTGAATGAATAGAAAATAGTCATTGTTTTAAAAACTAAGGGTGGTCAGTTCAGTATATTTGAAGTTTCAAAAAGGTGACCGTATAAATCGGGCTAAAATCAATATTAAATTAATTTAATAAACTTCGTCTAAACAGTGACAAAAATATTATTTTTATTGTTATTCAACTTTCTATCATAATACAAACTTACATCGGAACAGTTTACGCGCTTTCCGCCCTGTCCATATATTTATGTCACTGAGAATACTTTTTTATTTCCAGAAGTGGGAAACTTTTATCTTATATGTTGACGATCGACGTCCGAACATTCGACTATCGTATCGGAGCACAGAGTAACCCCCCCTTGAACTAACACGGAATCAATTTTGCACGGATCCGGCAACTTTCTACGGGGATCGCTGAAATCGTTCCGCGCGAATGGCGGATAATATTTGTGTTCCAGATAAAGGTTTTGTGTGACCGGCGGATTTGCGCTACGCTCTCAAATATAGGATTCGTTATACGCGGTTTCACTATACGCGGTTTCACTATACACGGGTTCAATATACGCGGTTAATTAATAAACTTAGACTGCCTCGGTGGCGTAGTTGTACGTCGGTACGGTCACAAAGCTGAGGTCTCGGCTTCGAATCCCGGCTTGGGCAAAGTGATATTGGATTTTTCTATTCATTATCAGCCCAGAGTCAGAAATTTGTGCCCGGTATGGCGATAGGCTCGCCACCTATCACATTGTGGGTCGGAACATACAAGGCGAAATGTGGGTGTCTTGGCACCTCTTCATACCCCTTCTGGGCAAAAGGCGTGAGTTTATGTATGTATGTATGTAATTAATAAACTTTTGTGATATACATTTCCTTAGTTTCCATACTCGTATTCAGCTTACAAGGTCTCAACATACGAGGTTTTGTGTTTGTCTCAAAGTACAAGGTCATGTTATAGACGATTTTGAATGAAGCAATTTTCAGCCAAGGGCGGTATGAAAAGATTTCAATTTGTGTCGTTTAAATTCTTTTGAAAAGTTGTTTTAAACGAAAGAAAAGAACCTGAATACCTAGAGACGAGTTCCAATAATCGCTATGACCTTGACAACCTCTTTGGCGCAGTTGGTTAGACGTATGGGAAACTAGAGGCCGCGGGTTCGATCCCCGCACCGAGGTGATTATTTATGTGACCCATAAGTAATTGTTTCGGATGTGAGTGTTAGTAAGACCGAATAGTCTTTCCTAATTCGGATACGGGGCACAAGACTTGTATCTTAATGTGGGTGTAAGACCATGTTTTTGACTGTTGGGTGTATTCATTTAATACGAAAATGGCAGAACCACGCTACAGATAGAATTTTAATAGGAACGAGTCTACTATCGACTGATGGTAGGCTATACGACCGCTCATGAACATTAACAAAACCAAACAACACATTGAATTACAAATCAATGCTTGGCATTCCAGTGCCCTCACCATCCTGAGACTTTAAATGTTAAGTATCAATAAATCCTCAATAATCAAAAATAGTTACTCTGACTACAATGTCCTTTAATCCGAAACACAACAGTGCATATAAGTTGCTGTTTGGCGGGAGAAATAGACATTGCGTTGGTATCTACCCAGGCGGCCTCTCACATATGAGAGACCTACCACGAGCAATTATTATTAGTATTAATCTAGTAAGACGAAATATCTAAAAACAACATCTGATATAGGCCAGTCCAACTTCCAAATAATTAGTTATCCGATTCCAAGCGTTTAATCTTCTTGTCCCAATTTCGGCCTATCACAATATTGTATAAAAGGTTATTTAACCCTCACTGTTAATTACATTTATACAAATTAAGATACACAGAAAAGGGTGGCTCCATTCAGTTTATGGGATAAATATTTGTTTAAGAAGGATTAAACAAATTCACTCAACAGTCACATACATAGCTGACCCCATTAAGAGTCTTGTGTCGTGGGTATCAGGAACAACGATAGACTAATCTATATAGGAACAGATACTAGTGGTACACACAAACATTTGTCTCTGTGCGGTTTGAACCCTTAGCCTCTCGTTTCACAGCCGACGATTAACCAACTGCACCACAGAGGTTGTCAAATGGAATATAATCGTAATTTTCTATTTATATGCCTCTTTTCTTATAAGACTTCTGTCTGAATCTATGTTTATTTGTTTATAAGCCCATAATTGCCTATTGCTGAGCATAGGGCTCCTCTTCAACTGAGAGGGGTTAGGTCACAGTCTAGCTTAGGGTGGGTTTGCAAACTTCACATATCGAGAAACTTCTGTTAAGGTCCCTATGATAGGTTTTCACACAGCGTTTTCCTTCACTGGTGAAGTGCATGTTAATTGGTTAACAATACACACAGGACTCCAAAAATTCATCAGTTTATCCTTATTTTATTACGTTCGTATAATGCCAACGACTAATATAAATCCAGGGTTTCTCCAAAAATTGTGGACTTAGCATAGCAGAAGACTTTCATAGAAACTCAATATCATCTATAAACAACGTTTCCAGAACCTTTGCAATTGCTGGTGAAACGTGAACAGCTTTCTCCTTTTTTTGCCTCAAGCGCAGCGACATCTCCGTATTTAATTATATTTATTGATAGCCCTCGTGGCGGAGTTAGTAAGACGCTGGCTTTTTGGCAAGAGGTCGCAGACTCGATCTCCGCACCGATTCAATTTTTGTGTGATCCACAAATAATTGTTTCGGTTCTGTGTGTTTGTGAGACCGAAAAGTCTCTAGTTATTTTTTATACCCAAGACACAAGACTCGATCTTAATGTGGCATCATGTCTATGTAATATAACAGGAATATATTTAGCGATAATAGAATAGGAATATATTAAGCGTGATAAATAAAACAACGCGTTTCTGTGAAAACTCTTCACAAAATGTTTTTTGGTCATTTCAAACTAGTAACAATCATAAACAATATTCCATAAAGTTTATTTGATGTACAGAAAACCAGTACTTCCTAACACTATGTATGTGACGATTGGATGTATTTATTTATGACGTCATATAATCGCTGCCATCACTTAGTCCTATTACCTACAGATTTGATGACTTGAAATCTAAGAAATCAGTATGATTTAATGACTTACCTACTACATCTAATCGTAGGAATATGCTTGTAGGCGGATGTGAGGACACTTGGCACTCGTAAATACCCGCGTCCCTCTTCTGTACGAACCTCACTTTGAGAGTCCAGTCCTGGAACAAAAGCTTTGTTAAAATGCTGGCAACTTATAAGGGTAATAAATCCAGTAATAGTTTCAAAATCTGTAAAGGAATTTGGTTCACAGAAAGGAAGGAAGATGTATGCCGACAATCAATTTAATACCTACATTGTAAACCTGCAATGACTGCAAATATTATGGTTAGGACTGACCACATTATTAGACGGATAAACATATTTGCAGGGATTATAGAACGAAATGTTTTTTACTTGCCAATGTGATTGTGTAGCATTTCAGGTTTAATCAATTTATCTATTTGTATCATACATCGGGAGATTATCATCTCTCAAAATATAGCTGTCGGTAAAATATTGGGCAGCCCATCATATCTAATAGAGTAATATTGCGTATCACAGAAACTAAATGAACCTTACCTCAGAATGTTGGAGATGTATTGCTTGAAACCTCTGATCGGAACTGTATGTGGTCAGGCCGACTGTGAGCAGATGATAGTCTTTTCTTCTGATCCATGAAACCTGAAACAAAAGTAAAATTAGGTACAACTCCTTGGGCCAAAAGATTTCTAGGGTATACATTTGAATCTTACAGAACAGGTTAAACTCATTAACTCAATTTTCTAAAAGTAATAAAATTATATCTTGATTGCTAATTTTGAGGGTTAGGTTTCGAATTTCATCACTCACGATAGGCACAGGGTTTTATTTTTAATTTTATTTGAATGAAATTGAGTTTTGTAAATGTAAATGTAAAATAGAGATTGTGTAAATATAATATTGCATCCAAAAACAATGAATCTTTGGTATTTTTAGTTCTAGTAGATATTTGTATATTTTTCATGTGTCGTAGTTCTTTTTTATGTGTTTATCCATACTGTTAAACCAAACGAAAACTACCACTTGTATCAGCCCATATACATCCCACTGTACGGCATGAGCCTCCTCTATAATTCAGAGTATGATTGAGAGTGGTTAGGCTATATAGTCCACCACGCTGCACTGGCCTAATACGGGTTGATGAACTTTACATACCATAGAAACTCTGACAAATTGCTATACCATTGCAGGTTTCTTCAAGATATTTTCCTTCACCGTTATAGTGCTATCAAATATAGGTACTACCTTAAATACATCCCAAAAGCAAATCTATAACCAGATGAGATTTATCTAGCTAACCAACCTTCGTAGTCAAAACAGTGTCACCACATTATACAGCATGGGTTTGACCTACTTACAATAACAATTACATTAACACATACAGTGGAATTATCTCCGGATTGCGGTCAGGACAACAGGCGATCGCATGTGCTGTTCTTATTACGGGCTATTAGTAATCAATGTGGTCACCTTCAAATGGACAGTGGGATTATTCATTAAGTCTTTAAGGGAGCTTTGCTTTGTTTATTTTCAGAGAAAGAAAATGAGAATAAGATTGATTTAAAGAACTGATTTAAAACTGACCTTGAATAGAAGTGTTCTGCTTTGGAGGATATTGAAGCTAGAGAAATTACTAAAATATTGAGACTTAACATCTTATGTCTCAAGATGGTGAGCGCAGCGAAATACCGAGCATTATTTTGTAATTCGTAGTGTTTTTTGGTTTTCGCCATTTAGCACAAAAAAAGAAAGGATTAAAATTACTTAAAATTTACTGTTGTTAGGAATTTATCCGTCAGAACGATACACGAAAGTAAATTAATAATTTCATGTTTGTGTTAACTGTAGCAACAAAGTTCCCGCAAATCTATACCTATATGCACATACACATACACATACACATACATACCTGTACATGGAAAATAAATGCGAATAACTGATATGGTGGGCTTATATTAAAGTAATAGAACCCACAACAATGAGTTTTAGATGTTTTGATATTCTCTGCGATTTGCACGATAAAGTCAGACACGGCTTAACGGATTTCGAAGAAATTTGGTGTGGAGGTAACTTACACCCTGGATTAACACTTAGTCTACTTTGATTGATGAGGAAATTTAGCTTTCATCCTTGAGCTTATCCCGCAAAATGTAGTATTCCCGTGGGATGAGTAAGGAATTCTGATATTATTGTTACATTTTATACTCAAAGGGGTATTACTGAATTACAAGCCTTAAGTGAGAATGAGACGGGTCAGACGAAAAATCACAAATAAATAGTAAAGTCATTCGTAGTTTTAGGTTTTTCTCCTTTTGCAGGGAAAAATGGGGAGAAATAAATTCTAGGGTATTTTTAATCGATTTTTAAGTATAAAAACATATTGTAAAGAATAGTTGATCATGCAGACGAAATTGCCGGCAAAAGCTAGTCGAACATAAAATTGTAGACAGTGTGCTGCAAAATTCCAACACTTGTATACATATTAGAATATACACGGGTTTACAGCAAGGACACTTGTTTTATGACAAAAAAATTGGATTTTCGTTTGATGGATTGGTGAGCAACTTTGGCGCCTGATAGTGGCGTCATAAGAATATGAGTCATCAGTATTCTGAACTTTTTAATACAGTAGTATTTCTGATAGAAAACAGCAGAAATTTCATAAGCCATAGAAACATTCCAGATATTCAGAAGACAATAAACCTAAATCCTAACTTAAAATTCAAACCGCAAAGGCCAAAAACAATGCAAATACTAAAATTCCAAACAAAAGGCAGACTCAAAAACACGCTACATTTGCTGAAATGAAACAAAAAGCGTTGTAATCAACAGAGCACATAAATTGCACGAAGCATTAAGCCTTGTTGCTTAACCTTGCGAATTAATTATCCGAGTTCGGGTAAACGGTGTTTTGCTACTAATTATGTGTGCTATCGATTTATGACTTAAATGCCGGCGTTTCGGAGGTCTGAAAATGTTTTGGCTACGGATTTTGGTTTTACACGATGTAAATTTCCTAATTTATGCAATACTACAGCTCTTTAACGTAATATGTTTGATGATGATGTTGTTGAAGAGAAATTATCGTATATGTATGTAGGTATATATTCCTGACAGCCTCCGTGGCGCAGTCTGTTAACCATCGGCCTTGAATCGAGAGGCCGTGGGTTCGATCCCCGCTCCGAGGAAAGTTTGTGTTACACTCAAATATTTATTTCGGGTCTGGGTGTTAGTAAGACCGAAAAGTATTTATTTATTTATATAAAGTACGCCAATCCGCACTAGGCCAGCGTGGTGGACCTAACTCTCTCAATCGTACTCTTAATTGTACTGTAGGCTCAAACCCTGTATTGGGACGTATATACCGGGTATATCAACTAATGTACCTAAATGTACCCTGCATGAGATAAAATACACGATACGATATGAATGTATCTACTCTGTAAAAGTTCGAATTTGTATAACGTACATCGTAACCATAAGTCTATGGTTACGACCATAAGTTAATAACGACCATAAGTATATGTAGGTACATTCGTATCGTATATAAACTTCGATCGTCCGAAGTTTCCAATTTCGTTTCGGGTGAATATAGTAGGGCCCCAGTACACTTACCATACATAGCACTACTACGCCCCACATTATAAATATAAACGAATATAAATATAAGCGAAACGTGTACCGTTAATAGCGGGCCGGCTCGCAATTAAAGACGGGGCTTAGAACGCAAGGAGTTTACGCGCAGAAGAATTTTAATTTCAACGCACCTGTCTTCGCTGTTTATTTTCAAGACGTCTTGCTGTTACTTTACGTTTTGGTTATTATAAACAGTAGAATAATTTCATTCCCAGTTTTAATTTTTCATTTTTCATTCGGATAGTTTTATGTATTATTAGCGGTCCCGCCCGGGTGCTGATACACTTTTCAAAATGGCGGCAAATTTTTTTAATTCTGACTATCAATTTAAAATGTCGACCAATCGGACTACGGGAAACGAATACATTGCTACATTTGTCGTTACTGCTTTCCTCCTATATTTCATAGCGTGATGATACATAGCCTATAGCATTCCTTGATAAATGACCTTATTCAACAAAAAAAAATATATTTCTTTTTGAACCAGTAGTTCCTGAGATAAGAAGTAACAAACTCTTCAGTTTTATATATTTGTATAGATTTTATAAGAATTCATAGATTTGTGTGATGTATGTTAGACAGCATCCGTGGCGCAGTTGGTAAGACGCCGGTCAGCGAAACGTGAGATGCCTTGTTCGATTCCCGCATAGAGACAATTACTGTGTGATCCACGGGTATTTGTTTCGGGTCTGGGTGTTTGTCAGACCAAAAAAGTCTCTCGTAGTTCCTGATACCCACGACACAAGACTCGATCTTAGTGTGGGGTGAGGACTATGTGTGTGACTGTTGGGTGTATTTAGTTATTTATTATTTATCCGCATGATGCGGACCAGTGGACTCGCTTGTATCAATTCCTTATCATCATCATCAGTCCGTTGCAGTCCACTGCTGGACATAGGCCTCTCCCAAGGTATTCCACAGAGCCCAGTCTGCTGCTTTATGTATCCAGTCGCTGCCGGCCCTCTTTTGCAAGTCGTCCCGCCATCTGACCAGAGGGCGTCCCACGCTACGTTTGCACAAGACGCGGTCTCTACTCCAGAACACGCTTACTCCAGCGGTTATCCGTTCTGCGTCATGTATTCAGCCCATTGCAACTTCAACCTAGTAACTTTCAGAGCTATGTCACCTTGGTTCTCTGATGTTTCACTTCGTTCCGAATTTTGTCCTTCAGAGAGACTCCGAGCATAGCACTTTCCATAGCACGTTGAGCGACTTTAAACTTTTGGATTGGCCCCACAGTACACACAATCAGTTATTGCACTTTGATGTATACAGTCGACACATAAAGAATATTACGATCCGTTTGATGCGATGCGTCCAATACGTACGATGCGACAATATGGAGGCCTGCCTTTATTTACCATACACCCGCTGTATTGTTGCGTGTCTTTTTGCTCTCATAACAATTACTCTAACTACCATTGCCATTTTCCTAACGTGTTTCGTTTAGTATCTCTCTCTCTTTTCGGCCTCAGAAAGTCCCTTGCTAAACCCCTTTCTGATCATCCGAGCTCATACTGAATAGAAAAAACCGATATCACTGCCCAATTCGATTCGAACCAGAGGCCAAGTAACCTTTATTGTTTCAAGAGGAAAAGCTATTAAGCTCCTTTTTTAGTACTCTGAGGAAGGCTGAAAAGGGTATGTCAGTGTCACTGGCCTTCCAGCCTGGTATAATGTGGTCACTGGGCGGCTGTAAAGTAATCGAAACCTCGGGAAGCGAAAAAATGTAAAAAATAAACCAAATTCGCGATAAAATCCGTAAATAATAGTGTCATTTCAATATGTACGACATATGTACGACTCGTATTAAATTTTTGCTGAGAATAACAATGTTGCTGTCGAGATTCCATTACATATTCCATCTCTCATCTTTCTCCATTTTAGTTCACAAAATCAGTATTAATCAATGCACTAATAAAAACATAAGGTAAAAAAATATCTATATACACAGCTATAAAGATATACAAAAGCCCGACTATAAATATAAAACTAAAACCCACAGCTAAGTAATAAAAATGTAATGTTTATTAGCCAATTAGCAGTAATTAGGTATCTTCATTACGTAGCAATAAGCTTTTCATTTCCAAAGAAAATACTCCATCTGCTTATTAGCTGGCTAATCATTTACTTTTTTGAAATTCAGATTTGAGAAAAAATGTTGAGCTAGCTTTTTATAATAAGTATTAGACAAAAATAAAATACTTAATTTAATCCGTCAGAATGTAAACATCGTTTATATTCAGTGTTTTATTTTATACTAGCGGACCGGCCCGGCTCCGCCCGAGTGCAGATACACTCTTCAAAATGGCGGCTATAATGTTCAATTTCAACTATTAATTTATCGACGAATCACACAAGATTTTAAGTCTCAATATGTCCAGTAGTTACTCTGGCGACAATGTCCTTCAAACCGAAACGCAACAGTGCATTTACATTGTTGTTTGGCGGGAGAGATAGACATTGCGGTGGTACCTACCCAGGTCGCCTCTCACATATGCGAGACCTCCCACCAGTGTGATAGCACCGTTCCACAGCTTGGCGGTGCGGAAGAGAAATGAATTCGAGAACCCTTTGGGTATTTTTTTGAGCCGCGCCGAGATGGCATATTAATTACAATAAACTTGAGAGTTGCATTATTAAAAACCCAATTGTTTCTCGTCTTCCCAAACTTATCCCTTCAATTTTTATTTTCAACTGGCGCCAAAGCAACGAATAAAGACCTAATGGATTTGTAGTTATTATTTGTTATAAGGTACCAGGTATAATCGTTTCCGTCCATATCGATAAAAAGATGAGGAAATAAATTATGTATTCAAAAATCATCCTTCCGTCACCAAAAGTTAAATTACGAATATTATTCCAAATCAGGTTGATTTAAATTCATATTGAGCCTGTATAAACGAGTTATCAACCTCTTTAAATGGCAACTGTGACCCTATCTCGATGGTATTGTCCTGGGAATCACATTACGCCGTCATAGTCGGAAATGTATTAAATCGTGCGAAAACAGTTCATTCGATGGTTCACGTCGACCAATGTATCATTTTCAGATATTTGAATACTATTTTTGAAGGTATATTTCGTGATTTTTCTTTAAATTTTCAAATATCATGGTAACCAACCAAGAAACTTAAAAGAAAGTAGAATACTTACTTATTTTCAATTAAGTATTAGACTTTGATAGGGGGCGAGGTCGAAATACGTTTCAGTGTCACAAACACCCATCCCGGAAGAAATATTTGTGGGCCGCAAAAACATTCCTCTCGGTGAGGGGATCGAACCCGCGACCTCTCGTTAAACAGGCGGAATCTAATCAACTGCGCCACGGATGCTGTCAAATATAAGTAAAATTACGGATTACAATTTGCACTACAAACTAGTGCAATCTAGCGTAAATCTAGCATACTTTCAATCAGCTGTATTTTGCCATTTTATCATAGTATTAAAAATCTCGCAGATAAAATCGAATTTGCATCTCCATCTGTACAGTACATTCCCCTCAACTACGTTCCCTTTCAATCCACTCTCAAATCTAATTGTATGCACCAATACAATTTGGAACCCAAGATACATTCCTTTATAACAGTGCAATGCCTTTCAAAATCAGGAAGAAATGCAAAAGTTCAACGTCTCGAAGTCTCGATGGTGAATCGTAATTGCCATCGGCGCACCCAAATGTAAAAAGGATAAAAACCTTTTAAATTCTAATTCTTTTGTCTGGAGCTTGGGTCTTAGGAATCGAATTTGAAACGAATTCTCGGTACAGTATTCTATTTCATTGAAGGTTTTTGTCTGGTTGCATTGGTCTTGCATATTTTTAGCAGATATTGACTTATTTGGCTTAGCGTACGTCTGGTCTACTATCTACGAAATGAAATGAAATGTATTTATTGGTCATGTAGGCAATTAGAGAGCTTTTATGACAAGTCAATACACATAGAACTTAATCTCTATATACAACATATTTTCTATACTAAGTATTATTTATTTTAATTTCTTCCTTTAATTTATTTAATAATTTAATGTATTTATTTTTAAATTAATTTTATTTACATATTTAGTTTTTTATTCGTATTTAACCTTTAAGATAGTCATGAGTCTTTTACGATAAAGTGAGTTGATGATATTCACAAATGAATTTCAGCGATTTGTAAAATTTATATGGTGTGTAAACTCCGCGTGGTAGATTTTATGCCTTAAGGCTTAACCACTCTCAATCGAACTCTTGATTGTAGATGAGGCCCGTGCCCTGCAGTGGGACGTAGATGGGATGATACGGTATTTAATTCTAATTCCACGAAGTTATTCTAAAGTAATTTTCAGTTTAAGTGTCTAATTCTAATTATTATGTAATTACATGTGTGCTATAACTTTCTACTAACTCATAAAGCAGCTGTAACGTTCATGGAAATTTCCTTCACATAAGGTCATCGTACACTAGTTAAAACTTCGAAAACGGACTAGACTTAGACTAAATTAATCATTTTGGGAAACTGGATTAGTCCATAAAGCATCTCGCTGCGGCTCGGTCTTGCAAAACCACACGGAAAATGAGGGCGTGCAGCCAAAAGTTTTGAACTGTGTAACACTAGCGGAAATTACACTGTGTCCGTTGAATTTATATTGGACAAGAAGTATTTAATATTTATTGTTTTACTAATTAAGTCTTGAATTGAATTACATTCATAAAATCATGCATTTTTCCCAGAATGTATCCCTGGTAGTTACCAGGCCATCCACATTTCCTGATAGGGGAAATAAGGGGCGAGCTTATCGCCATATTGGGCACAAACTTCTGACTCCGGGCTGATAATGAACAGAGTAATCCAATATCACTTCGCCCAACCCGGGATTCGAACCCGAGACCTCAGCTTTGTAACCTTACCCTAGTACAACTACGCCACCGAGGCAGTCAGGTAGTAATTCAAGGTGTTGTTTGGTTTTGCTACCGTTTATGAGCGGTCGTACCGCTTACCGTCAGGCAAATGGCAAGCTCGTCTTGCCATTCATTGCAGTAAGAAAAAAAAAACATAAAAACTAGACTAGAAATACTCACTATTCCATCCCCAATATTCCTGATGACACAAGGCAGGAGCGCAGTAGACCCGGTCTGGGAAGTGACCACAGTGTTGTTCTCAGTCCCAAACTGTTTTTCAGGAGTGTGGTTGTACAAGTCTTCTAGGGGAGGGAAAGAGACGGTGAGCTCGTTCTGTTCCACTCGCACAGTCGTTGAGGGAGCTGGCGATGACGGGCCTGGGAAGAATAATTCAAATTTTAATTTATACAAAAAATATTGAAAATACTTATTAACATTACTAAGTTAGTACATATTGTGTTTTGTAAATTAACATAATATATTAATTAGGTTAAATAATGTTATGCTTGTTTGCCTGGATTTGTTTGATAGTGTTCAGTTAGTCCAGTCACGTAGCCATGTTTATTCAATCTGACAGTTCAGTGTTGACCTCTAAACATAGTGTTATAAAACTACTATAATGTTGCCATTATCTACTATATATCTATACATATAAATAAAATTGAAGTGTCTGTTTGTAAAGTGAAAATAAAAAAAATACCAACTTCATATCGTTATATACACGATACCTATAACGAAAATGACCTTAGATTTTTTTGTCTGTCTGTCTGTTTGTTCCAACTAATCTCTGAAATAGCTGGACTAATTTTGACGGGGCTTTTATTGTCAGGTGATATAATAAGGAGTAACTTAGGCTACATTTATTTTAGAAAAAATCTTTTATTATAGAAAATAAGTTTTAGTTAAATTCCACGCGGAAGAAGTCGCGGGTACAGCTAGTAACAAATAATATGCCAACCAAACAACAGTGCAAATGCCAAGTTGTGTTGTGGTTTGAGGGACATTGTAGCCAGAGTAACTGCTGGACATAATGAGACTTAACAATAATAATGTTCTTTAACCCGGAACACAACAGTACCTATATTTAAAATGCCGTTTGGCGGGAGAAATATGTAGACATTGCGGTGGTACCTACCCAGGCGGCTTCTCAAATATGTGAGATCAACCCCCAGTTAAAATCTTTCTAATATTTGTAAGTACATACGAGTACAAACGTACATACGCACTAAAACGGTGAAGGAAAACCAACATACCGTATCGGTTTATAAAAAAATCTATGGTATGTAAGTCCGCCAACCCGCACTAGGCCAGCGTGGTGGACTATATGGCCTAACCACTCTCAACCGTACTTTCGATTGTAGAGAAGGCCCGTGCCCTGCAGTGGGACGTATATGGGCTGATACAGTACATACAAATATTTTTCACTGAAAATCAAAATATCTAGGAAATAAATCCTTTTTGCCTCCCCGTTAATAGTAATTAAATTAACCCCTGTACGACCTTCCACAACTATTAAGCCCGCCTTATATCTATATTATAAATGAACGAAGAATTAATTAACTCTTAGAGGCATTAAGACCTCTCGTTTTCTGAATAATTAATATATTGTATTAAACTTTTCATTTAAGAAGAAAATATTGTATCAAACTTTTTATAATTAAGCTATTTGCATTTGAAAGGTAATAACTTCAGTATCGCATTTTTTAATATTAGCTATTAGCAATGTCGCGTTTGTTTACAAAATTTTTAGTTGCATTGTGTTTGTAGTCACTAAAACTACACCCGGCTTCGTTTTCGGTAGCAGTCTTGAGATACCCGGTATATAATTATTATACATGTTTTTGTATATTGAGAAACAAACAAGCACTTTGCCTGTATCAGCCCATATACGTCCCACTGCAGGGCACGGACCTCCTCTGTAATCGAGAGATTATGTGGCCTAACCACTTTCAATCGTACTCTCGATTGTAGAATACCTTGTCTGACCATAATTATTTCTAAAGCCTATGTTAGTAGACTGCCTCGGTGGCGTAGTTGTACTAAGGTACGCTTGCAAAACTGAGGTCTCGGGTTCGAATCCCGAGTCGGGCAAAGTGATATTGGATTTTTCTATTCATTATCAGCCCGGAGTCAGGAATTTGTGTCCGATATGACGATAGGCTCGCCACATATCACATCGTGGGACGGAACATACTGGCGAAATGTGGGTGTCCAGGCACCTCTGCCTACCCCTTCTGGGAAAAAGGCGTGAGTTTATGTATGTTATTTATGTTAGTAGATGAAGTATGTAGCAACAGGGGTAGCAATATTTACCCTCTGGGAGTTTTAAATTTCAATCTTTATTTGTTAGTAATTAGTATGTTATCTATTTAAAATTGGTTTCATGAAAAATAATCAATTAAAAGTTCACTCAAAAGTGATTGTAACGTAATTTTCGTATCATTATTATACCAACATAAAAAAGGTCTTATTCAAACTAAATATAATGAACGCCGTGCTCAAGACATCAGTCAAATAAATAAATCCTAATTACTTACTTAAGCAATACAATTATTACAAAAATAAGGTATAATTTACATTAAATATGTTTGTGGACGGCAATTAGCATAATTTCAGAAAAACAGAACCATTCACCGGTTGTGCTATTTGAACAGGATTTTATTCACCTTTAAATCCGGCATATTAAATTTGTGTGTCCATTCAAAAAACATTTAGCCAAATGCACAGCTTTATGCGATTATTATTACAAGCCAAAAACCGTGCAAAAACGTGAAATAATATATGCATACGCACCAAATTCACTCCCGCCGAATCGGAAAAAAAATATTGTTGGCAATTTCTGGCTATTTTGTCGGCGTTTGGGTGCCTAAACGCCGCCCAATCCCGCCGGGCGTTTAGGCACCCAAACGCCGATAAAATAGCCAGAAATTGCCAACAATATTTTTTTTTTTCCGATAGCATTGAAATTTGCGGATAAAAACGACACTGCCCACGGCGAAAGTCAATGTCCACTGCTTGTCAATTTTCATTGAAATGAAGTCAAAAATGTACACCTTTTGGGCGGTGTATTTTTGGCAATTTGATATTTTTTCGGGCTAATGGACTGGTTAGATTGTGGATTTGTTCCAACGGCCGTCAAATGCTTGTCGTTTTGAAATTTGTGGCAGGCTTTATATTTTATCCGGGTATGATTTTAATTTTTTTGCCGGGTTTAGATTTTTGGCTGTTTTTATATTGGAAATATCCGGTAAAGTGCTCCATTTGTACATATTACATTGGAAATCTGCACCTCGGAAAAGCTAGTGTCGATCTGAAAGTTTGTCGATGTAAATGTTTATGAGAGTAAATATTCTATTTTATCTTTGATGTATTCAAGGCAATATTGGTATTTTACTTTATGATTAAGGATAAATATAAATCAAACAAAACTATATTCCAATTCCCTGTTATAAATACAAGTGTGCTAATCATACAACGTTATCTTTAAGAAATCCTATTAAGTAGTCTGATTGAGTGCTGTTTGTAGTAACGTCAAGCATTTTATTATCAGTTATTAATTTTATACAGGGTATTATATCAAAACTGCTTCCAAAAATGAAGATGTGTGGTTTTAGTCAGTTGAGACACAATTCAACTAAAAATGTTGCACCAAAACGCAACGTACGTTTTTTTTTTTTCTTATTGCCTTATATGTATACATTTAGATGGTTAATACATAGTTTTCGGACGCTATGGTACGCAAGGACTAAAATTATAATTTTATCAAAAACTATTAATTTACCATCCAAACATGCGGATAATCTCAAAAAAAAAAATTACCGTTTTTTTTTTGCGTAATTTTTATTTGCATTGTGTATGTAGTCATTAAAACTACCACCCGGCTTCGCTTACCATCAGGCGAACAGCATACTCATCTCGCCATGTATAGCAATTATATACATATATATATATATATATATATGTATATATAT
Organism: Hyles lineata; assembly: GCA_030180105.1. Classification (NCBI taxonomy): domain Eukaryota; kingdom Metazoa; phylum Arthropoda; class Insecta; order Lepidoptera; family Sphingidae; genus Hyles; species Hyles lineata. The sequence continues at coordinate 4,206,478 of JARJEE010000032.1, read as the reverse complement.
ATATATATATATCCTAGAGGAGACAGAAATCCAATGGTTGAATTTCCACAGCATTCGATCAGACTCTGGGGGATGAACCTATCACACACAAAATGGCGAACAAATTCCTGGCATGCTTCCAAAAATCAAAATTAATAGCCCAGGACTGCAATGCTTATAGTATTATAAGCTCAATTGGGAAAATCAGAAGTTTTGACCCAAAATTTTATGAAAAAGGCTGTCTGTGCATTATCTGTATAAATTTTAATATTATTACGGTACATTATAAAATTACGAAAAATTTCCGCATTTTCAATAAACAAATACATTTCTTAAAAATATTCCAAAGCCGGAAAATATGAGAATGGTAAACATAATAACAGTAACGTAATAATCGAGGAAATTTGGAGATCATGCCAATATTGGCGATACAACAAATTAATTTCAGAGTATTATAAAATAATATTCATTTTTGGTCATGTTGGCAAGTAGTATACACATCGTACTTAATCTCCATTTATAGAACAAATACATACATAAACTCACGCCATTTCCTATAAGGGGGTAGGCAGAAGTGCTACCAGGGCACTGAAATATCGCCTTGTATATTCCGTCCAACGATGTGATAGGGGGCGAGCCTATCGTCAAATTGGGCACAAATTCCTCACTCGGGGTCAATAATAAATAGAAAACTCCAATATCATTTTGCTCGACCCGGGATTCGAACTCGAGACCTTAACTTTGGAACCGTACCGTAGTACAACTACGCCACCGAGGCAGTCACTTTATTTATTTACAAAACATTTGATATAATATAATATCACTTGTGTTTTGGTCGTCTAATAAAATCATGGAAATACATTATTCACGAAAATCAATGTCTAAGTGGTATGACTATAACAATAGTATTAATAAAACGACGTGTAGTGATTTAATGCTACCAGCTTCGACGCGGCCCTGCTTGACAAGACCCGGTGAAACAAACTCAATGGGCTTACATAACCACTGACACTATGAAACGCGACCCAGTTTTGAGTTACATATAACTAGTTATAAATATACGCTTTTCTTTTTTAATATATTTGACAGTGTAGGTAGTTTTATCACTAATACCATCTATAGAGTAATAAGCTTGTGGATAACCAAAGTCAAAAAAACTGTACTGAACAGAATACTGAGCATTATTTGCGCCTTAAGATAGGGTTGATCCTATTGCCATAAATTCCAATCAACCAGCGATTTATATAAGGTCGATGTCATGTCGATACGTATATTGTGAGACTGGAAAGTCTCTAGTAGTTTATGATATCCAGGACACAATATTTTATTTTAATGTGAGGCCATGTGTCAGCCTGCGGTGGGGATTTCTTTTATTATAGTTTGGGATATTTTAACTTTTAGTGACGTGAAAAAATGTCGGCTAAATTTTTGTTTAATTCGATAGTCCTATTGGGCGCATTTATGAATTTTTTGTCATCTATTTTGTGCAGTAATATTATTTTACTTGTTTATCCTTCTCCTCGTGGGCAAATGTAGGCATTTTTTTTATATTTTTATCCGAAGTTCAGGTATTGAGGTATCCCGTTCTAATATGTACATAATAAAACTAGGTTTGGTTAAAACGTATATTTATAGTATAAATACATAATATATCAATAAATAAATCTTCTACAATTTCTACAAGAACTGACAAGTAACAATTGTGATTAAGATATTTAATTAGTTATTTCATAGTTTTTTTCTGTTGTACAGTACTATTGCATATTATGATCTTCTATAATTAAAGAAACACAATGTTTAAACTTCAACAGTACATTGGCAAACCTTGTGATGTGTATTAATTGTTGGAGATCCTAATAAATAAAATAAAAAATAATAATAATAAATGATAGCGCTATCAAAATCGGTAGAGTCCAGCACAGACAACTTTTTAGCCACAGCAGGATCAGTACACAATAAATCACACAACTAAAAGCTAAAAACAGGTATACAATACATTTTATTATAATTCCAGTATAGTAGAGTCGATTTATCATTTCGCTCTCAACAGCTCTACATGGCCCCGCCCACTCTACAGGTCGTTTGTCATGCTCTATCACAAGAGTGGTTTTGTTTTTGCTACATAGCTTCCGGACTGTATTGTTGGGTTTAAGCTGGATTTTGTGCTTTTTAGTGTTTATGAAATGTCTCTTTTTGTGATTGATTTTATGTAAAATGTCTCTGGCGTAGGTGTACTACGGTACGATAATGAAGCTAAGGTTTCGGGTCCGAATCCTGGGTCAGGCAAAGTGATATTGGATTTTTCTATTAATTATTAGCTCAGAGGCAGGAATTTGTGCCTACCTCTTCTGTATAAATAGGCGTGAGTTTATATTTTATGTGAAGCTTGTATTTTATGTGAAAGAGTGTATTATAAGGTTTTGTGTATCCGGATACAATCAGGCGGAAATAGTTTTCCACTGTATATTGGCATAGTAGGCAGTGGACAGTATATCTATATTACACTGCATTTACAAAAATAAAGTATAGAAAAAAAAAAAATTTTTTTTGAATAATTGATGTGAATATAAAAAGAATTAAAATTAGGTTCTCTTTACTTTTCACAATATTTTAATAATATCGTATCTTCAGAGCTAATGACTACCATCCTTTATTGTTTTGTTGCTTTTGGGGCACCCTGTATCACAAAATCCAATTATTGTACTCCGTCAATCACTCATTCCGTTGTCCCATCCACTCAAACCTGCTAATAAGGGTATTTTTATACGTTCAAAGAGAAAATATTTATAAAGGATAGGTACTCGACTTTCGATACTTTTGATGTAGAGCCTCCTTGAGTTATCGGATCAAAATATTTTTACATTGCCCAAATTATTTGAGAGGTCCTTCAAAACAGGTATTTAAGGCTGGGTGGCATGTAGCATAAATAAGTTATTAAATTTTGCCTAAATCTTTTTTTTTTCTTCTTTAGGAATAGTAAGATCAGAAGTAATAAATCAATACAATATGGTTGAAATATTATAAAGCGAGGTCCAATTATGTTTTCAGCACATAGAAAACTAGACGGAGAAACACATAGCGTTGTTGATGCACATCAAAAAATCTTTATCTCACGATAAATTTATTAAAACGCAGGAAGCGAAAACATATTTTTTGCAAACCTGTACAAAAAACTAATTAAATATCTATGAGTTTTTTTATGTACGTAGAAATATTTAATTAAAATAGAAAAGCGTTGTACAATTTTTTATGGACATAAAATAGTTTATTAAAAAAGAGAGCATTTTAAATTTTAGGCATATTTTTTATGTTTATTAATTTACACTGACACATAACTTATTTATGCAAGATATGTAAGGTCAGAAAATAAAGACATTTATAACAGTACATACAGCCCAAAAACTCACGGTACAACTTTTTTGAACCGTCCGCAGACTAAATTCAGCAAATGGTAAAAATTAGGGGTAACTCCGCTGTTTGTTCCGACTTTTTTTGCTGACCGTCGTAAAAGTTGGGGGTTCGGGTTGAAGCCGGTCCGTTCACATATTTTCCACGGTTAATGTAGTTGAAATTTGTGTGAAACTCTAAACACCAGTTTTGCGACCGTACGTAGGTCTTTTTTCGGCCCTGATTCTGTACTTTTACGTAGTAGAGTCGGATTTTTGCATTTGTTTTTGTATGAGTGTTTTGCAGCTCAAAGGGTTGAGAGCGCAAACCGTAAAGTTAACTGCCACTTTGCCAACTGGCATTTGGTAAATTTTAGTTTCGGATTTTAGGCTTTGTCCCTTTGCGGGTATCGCGGTATTTTGAAAAGTTTTTTTCACCGATTTTAATATTTCGATTTTGTGTTCATACCGAAAAGTAATATCACCTGAAATGTTGTTTGCTAGTGTATAAATTAATAAATAACAGCCGACTGTCAGATACACAGTCCTGACCCCTAATAAGATCGAGTTTTGTGTCGTGGGTAACAGGAACTATGAGAAACTTTTCGGTCTTACAAACACCCAGACACGAAGCAAGTATTTTCGGGCCACAAAAACATTTCTCTCGGTGCGGGGATCGAACCTACGGCCTTTCGTTTCACAGGCGGCGTCTAGCTCCACGGAGGCTGTATAGGCGGAGGAGGATTTTCTAATAATATGTATTCTAACGTAATGAACATCCTTAATACTTTAGAATTATGTTAGCATAAAATATGTGCTATATATAACTATAAAATCATCGTTTGTAAACTTAGCATCCATTGAAAAATTCCAAGTACTTTAGAATATACAATTTAATTACTGAGGCTTACCGTATTATGTTAATCAGCACTCTATCTGGGCAGCATTGCATTTCCAGTTGCAATGTAGCTACTTCACCACGCTACATTAAAAATTATATTAATTAGAACCCCTCTCAATCGTACTCTCGATTACAGAGGGGCCACTGTAGTGGGGCTCATATAGACTGGATAATTATTAATCAAGATACTAAGTACTCTAGTCCCCTTCATTCTGAAAAAAGCCTATTAATTATTGTAACCCTTTTTCTGTGATGTGACAAAGCGGAGCGGCGTAATCAGAATGTCCAGATATATTTGAGCTTATTACTGTACTTATCTCAGGCTTTTTATTGCAATTATAGGAATTTTGCCTGATGGTTAGCGATACGAGAGCTCATGGATGAAACTAAACAAAACACTAAGTCTGATTATGTCGAGTAGATATTCTGGCTACATGTCCTTCAAACCGGAACAAAACAGTGAAATTACACTCCTGCTTGGCGGGAGAAATAGACATTGCAGTGGTACCTACCCAGGCAGCCTCATACTAAAGACCTGCTACCAGCAAATATTTACCCGACTTATCCGTATGTCAGTTATACCGGCGAGCAGATCCAGCTTCCAAGCCATATAGTTTTTGTCAGAACACTGGGTACGATTTCAATACTCAAATTCGTAATATTTTTTTAAAGTTTGTTACAGCCGTGATTTGAACACACACACACTTTTTACTTTTTATATCGACACGTATCTATATTTATAAACTATTTCAAATAAATACTGTCAATCTGGAGCCAGCTCTTGGGGTCTTGACCTCCATGACCTCCCCCCTGGATACACCCTGTAGTAAAGTATCTGTATCTGTATTAGCCCATATACGTCCCACTGCAGGGCACGGGCCTACTCTACGATCGAGAGTATGATTGAGAGTGATTAGGCCCTATAGTCCAGCACGCTGGCCTAGTGCGGGTTGGCGGACTTACCTACCGTATAAATTCTTATAAATCGCTATGGTATGCAGGTTTCTTCACGATGTTTTCCTTCACCGTTTTAAGTGCGTGGTGATTGACTATCAATACACACATGACTCCGAAAAGTCAGAGGTGTGCCCTGGGATTTGAACCCGCGACCACCGTGAACATGTTGGCAGCCGCATCTGGTCCGTTTACCAACAGGCCACCACGCACTCACTAGAAGTAAAGTACAATGTAGTAAATGTGAAACCCACCTTCTCCTGCGCCTGTGACGGTGTGGATGAGCAGTACCACGACGCAAAGGCACCGTTGTCCCTCCACAGACATCGCTGTCGAGGGTCCGGTAACTGTGGACAAGAGTAACTCATAAGTAGAGCTACGCAACAAGCTATACATATAAATCTATACCAGTATATAAAGCTGCAGTGCACAGTTTCTTTGTTTGTTTGTTATCTCTAATGTCAGGAACTATTGGTTCGAATTGAAAAAATGTTTTTGTGTTGGTTAGGTCATTTATCAAAGCATTTTATAGGCTATATCGTTACGCTATGACCTATAGGAAGGAAGCAGTAGTGAAAAATCTAGTATATAAGAGGAAATTGTATTAGTTTTTCATGGTCCGATTAGTCGTTATTCTAAATTTATTGTCGGAATTGAACATTTTGACCGCCATTTTGAAAAGTGTATTTGCACCGGTACTGTAATTGTACATCAGTATTTGAATCAGTATCCGAATCCCAGAGTACAGCTCTGAGTTTTCGGAGTCATGTGTGTATTGATAGGTAGTCAAACACTAAAACATCGTGGGGAAACCTGCATACCGTACCGGTAGACTATATGGCTTCACCAGTCTCAATCGTACTCTCGACTGTATTGGAGGATTGCACCCTGTAGGCGGAGGTACATGTATGGGCTGATTCATATCTGTATTTCTGTCTGAATTACTCTATATACGTCCCACTGCAGGGCACAGGCCTCCTCTACAATCGACGGTATGATTGAGAGTGGTTAGGCCCATAGTCTCTCTCTGGCCTAATGCGGATTAAGCCATATAGCCCACCAAATGAATCTGATAAAATTAAATTTACTTCTCAACCAATAAAGAATGAAACATTTTTTTTCTGTTATAATAAGTTTATTGTAATAACTTAATTAATTTTAACTGTGTTGCAGTTATTAAGCCCTCCGAATAACAATAGCTTTCATTAGGATTCTTACAATATGGCTGTTTAATTACCTTAATAATTATTTGATTTAAATATAATATAACATTTAAAAAATATATATATAGTATGTGTGTTAGTGTATGAATGTCTCTGAATGTGTGTGTGTTTTTTAAAGGCACGACTTTGTAAATATAAGCTAACGCTGCGAAAATGATTCAAGGAGGTCTATGTATGCCTACACTAGACTACACTAGAGTTGCTGTGATTAATAATTATGACAAATTGGTTCTTTTGAGTGGATTGGTATCGCAGTCTCGTTGAGAAATATCGAGAACTACTAAATCATATTATGTTAACCAAGTGAATTGTAGTGGCGAAGAAAAAAGCTAAACGATAGTAGTTCCAATTGGAGAAGTAGCGTTTCATTAAAATAATACTTTAAGTGTGCGATTCCATTAGGCAAGTTACTTGTATGCAAGTTGCAATTTCCATGCAATTTGAACATACCACCTACAACTTACAAGTGGGTAGTTTGAACTTGTATAATTTTATTCAAGTGGTGAGTAAATTGAACGCGCTAAGGTGAGTTGGATGACTTTGTCCTCCACATATGATTTCCAACTCAATTTTGAACGTCTCCAGTTGTATTCAAATTAAAACTTCCTTGCAATTTGCGTACTCTCCACAACACGTTTTCAATGTAAGCAATTTGTACGCCAATGTGCCCCTCGCAAGAAATTGAATATTTAACTTGTAGTTAGTTAAGTTACAAGTAAGTAGTAATGGTGGCACTTCACATGGCAATTTGTATTTGTGTATTTGGCATATTTGGCAAACAATTTAAGTTTAATTGAGAAAGTGTGGCCTTATTTGCCGATTTGACAATCAAGGCCAATAACAAATACGTATTGGCATTGATTGTCAAATTGCCATATTTGCCTCTATTTGCATGTTTGCTTTTAACGTCACTTATTTTGCCAAATACAACAAACACCCAATAGCAAATACAAACAGCCATGTGAAGTGCCAGCATAAGAAAGGAACGTCTGCCAAACAACCATGGAGTGGACAAATGGGAAGCATATATCGATATTATTGATAATGAAGAGAAGAACTCACATGTTTCAGAACGGATTTACATTACATTGGGGGCATTATACCGAATGCTCCATCTTTTTCAAGTTTTATGGTCCAAACCACCTAGGCCCGAATGAAAAGGTTCGCAAATTGAATTGATTTATTTGCCGTCACACGTGTTCCCTCCGTTTTATAATTCTTCGTCCTTCCGCCGTAGAGTGAAGAGGCATCTTAGCAGGCCGGCATAATTGTATCGAATGGCATGGGACTGCCGTCTGATCCCATTCGATACTCTGCTTGTACGGCATTTGTGCTTACCATCAGATGCAGTGCAGCCACTATGCCGTTCAAGTGTCAAAAATTCCTGCAATAACTACTCATGAAATATCCACCAACAGTCTTGCCAATGAATAAACAGTTCAGAAAATCTCTTAAATAACCACTAATAAAATATCCACCAACTGTCTTGTCAATAAATAATTAAAAAGTTCAGAAGAAATTGCTATCAGTGGACTCAAACTGAGATCAGATACCAAACAAAACAAATTAATCCAAAGACGCAACTCACGGAAGCCATTAAGTATGCATAAACTTCACCCTCCAACTGAAGCGACAGCTCGTAAACTATAAATTGCATAAGATCAATATGGTGTAAGAAAGTTGGTCGCAAATAAAGGTCTTGTACCCGTGTTACCAAGTTTCAGACAGAAGTTGCTCGAAGCGTATTCGTTATTTATCGGGTTAATGATGTTTTGAGTTTTATATTGTATGGCATATTATGCTCAAACATTAGTGTAAATGCACTGTTGTGTTTCGGTTTGAAGGTGGCGAAGGATGGCGAACGATAAACAAAAGCTGAATCCGAAATAGGAGACTATGAAGGGTTGTCCATCGTTTTATACGGTGTCAGATATAATTTTTAGTAATGTTCTTGTGTTGTAACCCTAAAAATAAAAAGATATAATTTTTAGTAATATTCTTTTATTGTAATCCTAAAAATAAAAATCGTTAAAAAATAACCTCTTTTAAAAAAAAGGCATTGTAAAATAAAATCAATACTGATTTCAATTAATATTTTTATGGTCTAGATAACACCGGAGGAATATGCGGCCCGTACCTACCTAGGGAATTTCAGAAAAAGAGTCTTCTATTAAAAGCCTGTAGCACACAAATGTTGCTTCTAGTGGCCATAGGCGAGTACTACTAATTACCATAAAGTGGCCCGTCAGCTTCTTTATCTCTATGCCATAAAAACCCCTTATTTATCAATTCAATCTATTCAGCGTCCCTAATTTACTTGAAACTGAGACAAAAACAATAAGACAGCTCTAAGTTAAAGCTAACTAGCTCGGCTTGATGAGGCGCAAACAAAAACGACTATTGTGTTCCAACTCGGTACGGGCAAAGCCGGGACGAACCCCAGTTGAAAACAATTCCTTGTAAAACCTGATTTTTTCCACGTAATTTTACTGAAACAATTTTTCATTCCAGTCACCGGACATTCATTATCGCTGTACTTCAACATTTTCATCTGCGTAACAAAGCGTAAGAGATTAATTAGCAACATACCGATTGTTTTTGCCCGGCTATCTTGCGCTCCCGGGCCGGTTAAAATGGACGGCGAATTAATTTTCGTATAAAAATTTTGTAATTAAAACGATATGGTCAAAGGTTTTGTTAGCGGTTCATTCGACATTGAGCTCTTGTATGTTTTAAATACTGTAATTTATAGCGGTTACGTCTGCTCACGTTACCGACACAAAAAAAATTATAATTATTAAATACAATACGCTCTTTGTGCGTACTCTGATAACACTCGCTCCTGAGCTCTCATCCACTACCTTCAGCTCGTCGCTTCACCGGCCCGCGCGTCACACACTACCCTCCCTGTGCGTGCTCTCACAACACTCGCTCCTGAGCTCTCATCCACTACCTTCAGCTCGTCGCTCCACCGGCCCGCGCGTCACACACTACGCTCCCTGTGCGTGCTCTCACAACACTCGCTCCTGAGCTATCATCCACTACCTTCAGCTCGTCGCTCCACTGGCCCGCGCGTCACACACTACGCTGCCTGTACGTGCTCTCACAACACTCGCTCCTGAGCTCTCATCCACCACCTTCAGCCCGTCGCTCCACCGCTCATTGCTTTGTGTTCTTACAATAGTCTCTTCCGAGCTCTCATGTACCACCAGTCGTTCCACCCCAAGATTAATACTCCCTCCGTTAACGCTGTACTTAGTTGATTTTTCGTATAATTGATGGTTCCAGCGTTAACAATAAGTAAGTGCTTAAGAAACAAAGACGACGTAAGATCGTGGCACAATAGAAGTCGGAGAATCACGGTTGGTGTTCATTGTTAATGCGTTTGACAGCTATTGTACTGAAGCCATTTTCGATGGAAAATGTAAACTAGTTTGCACTTAATCTTTATTGTGACCGAATAAAGGCAATATCGGGCGACGCATTGTGTTCGATATCATCGCATTTAGTGTGTTTAGTTTTGTATTGTGCCGAATCTGCATAGATTAGGACGGTTTTGTGTGAATAACGTTTGAGCAATGATTGGATGGCTATTGTCTGATAACAGATAATGAAATGTATTAATGGTTTGGCGAAATGAATTGGACATAATAGAGAGTATTACTACGCTTGTCTTTGAGAGATAGATTGGCTAATAAAATAATAATAATGATAAATAAATACACTCAACATTTATAGTCCTGACCCCACGCTAATATCGAGTCTGGTGTATGGATATAAAAACTACGAGAGACTTTTCGGTCTCACAAACACCCAGACCCGAAACAAATACCTCTGGATCACTCAAATTTGTTTCAATGCGGGAATAAAATCCACGGCCTCTTGTTTTACAGCCGGCGTCTAACCGACACCGCCACGGAGGCTGTCAAATACATCGTACTTATATTATGAATGCGAAAGTTTGTGTGTTTGTTACACGCTCAATCCGCTGGACCAATTATGATGAAATTTAGCATGAAAAATGCTGATAATCTGGATTAACACAAATACTTTTTATCCCATGAATTTAATTATTCCCGTAGGATGAAACATGTATTAACACATAAATATTTGCTAGTCTTTCAAATTTTAATGGGTGCTACGGGATATAAATGGACAGAATTGCATGCTTTTTGTCATGGCACCGAATGAGATGGCACAGAAAGTGATACAGCGGAACTGACCGGAATGGGAACAGCAATATATTCGACGGCGGTCACAATGAGTTTAAATATAAAACAGTACACGAAATAATATGTCAATTATGTGGACTGGACTTAAAAGTCTGCACTCGGATGAAGCCAGTCGGGACCGCTGGTAGTAACTAATCCCATCGTATTTAAACGAGGTTATTCTAAACTTCGAAACATTAGCATCGATCTCCGAGAGCTAATCATCTCTCGCCGATGGATATTCATCCCAACTAAAAGTACAGAAAAAAATAATGAATGACTTCATATGCCAGTTAATATTGTGTCTGGCTGGATTTCATCGGAGTAATACAAACACGCGATATGAAGGTTGGACAGCGCCCAAAAAACTCCAATAACATTTCCTCCCAGGGTTTGGACAATAATAACCGAAGGAAGAAATTATTGCAATTCGGAAGATGAGCAAAGCTATATATAGCTATGGTATACATTTAACTATTGTTTAGTCAGTATTTAAAAAAGCATTTTTTGTTACAGGCACATGACGAGAAAATGACGACAACGCAACTTATGGTAAGTACAATACATATGTAACTATGTGGGAATAGTTCCGTTAGGGGACAAAATCAAACGAAGAGAGTTAGGATAATCTTAAATATAATATCGTCTTCTATAAATTGCCTTAATTACGTCTTCATCCGTCGTTCACAAAGTCTTCTATCGTATTCAATTTAGATCTTTCAGTTCTGTTCTTCCGTACTTCAATATCTTAGTTATTCACCCTCTAACTCTTCCCGTCTTTAGTACTTTTATTTCATTTGTCATCTCTTTTAAGACTACTGATCAAGATTGAACTCCTGTCAATCATACATTAGGCATTAAGATTTATGTTAGATGTTATATAATCATATTATACTCGTATAGTTGGTAATATAGTACAAATTCTTCTAAAACTAAAGACTAAGAGCCGCACTCACGTTTAATATCAGTAAAATTATTTCACGAAGAAAAAAATATACAAACTATTAGTATTAGTATTATATTTATTTATTTCAAAAGGGTTAACATTTCTTTTAATTTTAATAAACATGTTTTTTGCTTAAGTCTTTGCAACCTTCTTTTGCAGTAATTGTATTCTTTCGTCCATATTCCCCGGTATATTGAAGAAAAGACAGTAGTGCCGAATCAAATTCTGTACAATTACAATACAAAGTCAATGTGCTTTTGAAAACTAACCAGTCTTTCTATTAAAACTCCTTTAGTATTGACAATAGCACGCAATGTAAAGCCATTGAACAGTGAAGTCAGTGATTCTCTGAGGACATCAACTTCTCTTCAACTCGAAATCAATTACAAAGGGAACGATCGGAAATATTTGAAAACAGTTAAATGTCTCATTCTCTTCAGAATGAGAGACAATACAATTTAAAATGTGGTTGAAATAAAACTATTATTTACGGATTTTATCGCGGATTTGGTTTATTTCAATAATATATTTATTCCAATGTGTAACATTCGCGTAAATCTAAGAAACAATTAAAATGTAAGTCTGCCAACCCGCACTAGGCCAGCGTGGTGGACTATATGGCCTAACCACTCTCAACCGTACTGTCGATTGTAGAGTAGGCCCGTGCCCTGCAGTGGGACGTATATGGGCTGATACAGATACAGATAAAATATGGTGTTGTATAGTATCTTCAGAGAAAAATAAGACTCGTCTTTACAAATAGTAGTGTCGGACGGCTATAAAACTTCAAGTGTTGAAGATATAAATTGTCTATTGGAGTGATAGTGTCTAAAGACTATCTAGACATCGCTCGGGAGGAAATATGCATACCAAATTAATTTTTAAGAGTTTCTATGGTATGTAAAGTCCGCTTACCTGCACTAGGCCAGCGTGGTGGACTATATGGCCTAACCACTCTCAGTCGTACAGTCGATTGTAGAGGAGGCCCGTGCCCTGCAGTGGGACGTATATGGACTGATACAGTACAAGACTATGAAACTTGAGAGTTAAGATCGATTTCTAATTCCGCCAATCCGTTTTAGGTGAGTTTAGGATTTAAAAATGTCAGTGCTGTTTTGAATTATCATTTGGGCATAGCACGGTGATGTTGAAATATTTTAAGTTGAAATTAAAAGCTCTTGTGTTGAGTATCAGAAACTAAAAGACACTTTTCAATTTTACAAAGAATTTTCTAATTTTACCATTTATATCCATCCAAAAGTTGCCTGAAAAAAAAATGCCTAGTGTGATAAGGCCACTTTTTGTACTACTTTTCTTTCTTTTTATTGTAAAAAAGGATTAAACAAATAAACAAAGAATTAAATCCAAATTAACATGTGAAAAATATAGTTGAACAAGTATATACATCGCGGTTTCACCCGCCGTAAAAAATCCAGTATAAAGTCCCGTTTTATATTTCCTCGGGACAACCAGAACCCTATACATATATAGCCTTCCTCAATAAATGGAATACCAACAGAATTCGTTTACACATTTTTATTCGAAACAGTTCCTGACATTTGCGCGTTCAAACTAACTCTTCAATTATATATATTCATTAAGATAAGCGACTAATAGGTGTATTGTATAATCTATTTATTGAAATAAAACTTTTATTTAGGGATTTTACCGTACTGCCGGACTAGACTAAGTCCACCCCGTGACCACGAAAGCTGTATCAAATCAATCGAAGTAATCGAAATGTCCGCCGGGAAGTTTAAAAATGTAAAATTAAACCAAATCAGCGATAAAATTCATAATTGATAGTTTTATTTCAATGTGTAACATTGAAGTAAATCCAAGAAACTATAATCCAATTATGTTTAACTAAAGATTTGATTATATATTTCCATGCATTTTATATTTCAGTTAACAAAGTTAAAGAGATAAAGATATGTTGCAATGTTAGATAGCTAGACAAGACAAATATTTTAGTCAATCTTTGTTTATTGTAGCATAGAATTGTTTCGAAATAGTAATGGTAGGTATTCTTACTTCTTATTAAAGATAGATAGGATTTAGAGACAGGTCGTAAAGCAACACGGTTAAATATCACAAAGTAAATTCCTTCTAACGTAACATCCAACAGTCACGTTATCTATTTATCTAATATGTACAGTACTCACGCCAAAAGTAACAATTCTTCCCATTTCCCAGAAGTCCACGAAAGATGTTGCATATTGTCAAGCGTAATGTTGCATTCATACTCAAAGATTACGCTCCCAAAGGACGCCGTGCAATGCTTACGGAATGCAAGGTGAATTCTCTGGACGAAATGGGAATATTAAACTACTTTAATATGGAAGAAACTATTCAATTGCTGTGTAATATGATATGTGAATTTGGGAATTTTAGTGTGACTAAATTACCGAGGACAAGCTCAATGCAATGCAATATGTGAGAGGCCACCTGAGTAGGTACCACCGCAATGTGTATTTCTCCCATGAAACAGCAGTGTAAATGCACTGCTGTGTTTCGGTTTGAAGGATATTGTAGCCAGAATAACTATTAGACATATTACTAAACATCTTATATCTCAGGATGGCGAGCGCAGTGGAATGCCAAGTATTGCTTTTTAATTAAAGGTGCTGTTTGGTTCATGAGTAGGCATATCGCTTACTATTAGGCGAAAGGCATGCTGGACTCGCCATTCAAAGCAATAAAAAAGAAAAGAATAAATAAAAGGCTGGGGCGTACTACCATGCAATGTAGTTCAAATGAAGTTTGATTCAAATATGAAAATTCAGTTGCTAAGAATAGCCTTTTATAGGATGTGTGGCTTGTAAAGTCCTATATTAGTTACTCGAGGAATTTATTACTGTAAAGTTGGGATGTCTAACTAGATAAACAGACAATTCACATATATCTCCAGAAAGTCACTGAATGTAGGCCACTTCCGTTGGAAAATCATCGTAGAAATTCTAAAATGGAAGCCAATAATGGCGGAAAACTTGCCTCTCGTCATTGGACACAAATCTTGTCTCACGAGGAAATATCTAATTCTCACGTTCACATTATCCCTTATAAGAATTAGAATTATGAGAGATTTTTCGGTCCCAATACCCAGACCCAAAACGAATACGTCAATCACATCAAAATTTGTCTCGACGCTTGGATTGAACTCGTGACATTTTGTATCAAAGCAGACGTATAACTTACATATTTAGGTATCAAATATGGTTTTATTAAATGTTCTTATTTTTCGTATTATTTTATTAAATAACTTATGACTGTTCTATATGAAAATACCAGACGAGCTAAATAAACATAAATTAAAAATTTACCAAGTGCATGCACAAATAGCCGGCTAATTGAAGATAAATCTTTTTAGACTCCCAGCTGTTGCATTACGGCTGTTTAAAACACTTAGATGTATGTGTCTTTATGCATTATGATTATTGCTAAATATATACGAGTAATATAAAGGAGTTTTTTTTTTATGTTATAGGGGGCAAACGAGCACGCGGTTCACCTGATGGTAAGTGAACACCGCTGCCCATGGACATTCATTCACCCATTTCTTGATCAAATCCCGGGCCGGGCAAAGTGATATTATATTTTTTTATTAATTATTCAGGGTCAGGAATTAGTGCCCGATATGGCGATAGGCTCGCGCCTTAACAGATCACGGTACGGAACACAAAGTGAAACGTGGGTGTCTTTGCACCTCTGTCTACCCCCTAAAAAGGCCTGATGTTTATGTATAGTAAGTTCACCAATCTGTAATAGGCCAGCGTAGTGGCTATTCTCTAAGCCCTTTTTCGAACTGTCGATTGCAGTCTTGTGCATTTGGCGATTCTGACACCGTACAAAATAAAACCAGCTATCCAGTTTGAATGTGAAATGTCTAGCGAACCCGTTCGCTTTGCCTAACCTATCTATCTCGGTATTGTATTCCACTATCAAATATTTGCTCTACTGTTACCGACGTGTGTACTAAGTAAATCCTACTCGTTTATCGCGTTGCTATCCCGTTTTAAAATATTGTTATATGACTGCCTCGGTGGCGTAGTTGTACTAAGGTACGCTTGCAAAGCTGAGGTCTCGGGTTCGAATACCGAGTCGGGCAAAGTGATATTGGATTTTTCTATTCATTATCAGCCCGGAGTCAGGAATTTGTGCCCGATATGGCGATAGGCTCGCTACATAGTGGGACGGAATATACTGGCGAAATGTAAGTGTCCAGGCACCTCTGCCTACCCCTCCTGGCAGAAAGGCGTGAGTTTATGTATGTATGTTATATGTTTATCTGGTGGGGTATTTTTATGATATCATTATAGTTATCATATACAGCCTCCGTGGCGCAGTTGGTAAAACGCCGACTGTGAAAAGAGAGGCTGCGTGTTCGATCCCTGCACCGAGACAAATATTCGTGAGGCTTACACGAATTTATCTCGGGTCTGGGTGATTGTGAGACCGAAAATTCTCTCGTAGTTTCTGCTAATCGCGACACAAGACTTAACTGAACTAATGGTTGTTTGCTTATGTATCTCAAATATTGGAGAGCAATGTGCATGTACGTGTGTAGGTACTTATTATAATTTTTGGTTTTTATATCTTTATTTGTATGTTTATTTTTAAGTAAATTCATGTAGGTATGTTGTTTAATTTCATATATTTGTATCCTTTTATCTATCAAGCTAAATATTTTAATTATTTCCTATTTTTTTTTTATATAATTCAAGCAATATTCTAAAGGTACACTTTTCTGCCCTATCTTCATTTTCCTTCAGTTATGTCCATCCCATGGTAGTCGGTAAGAGATTGCCTTGAGCGATACGACTGCCATTTGTACTTTTTATGTTAAATATAAGTTTTAGTTTAAGTATTATTTGGTGTACAAAAAAGAATAAAATAAATAAATAAGACTTAATTGATCTTAATGTGGGATCTGGACTATGTATGTGGCCGTTGAGTGTATTCATTTATTTAGATATATGTACAATGTATATAAAGTAATTCAATGATAATAACGCAATGAGGTACAACATTCAGAATAACATAGATTTGGTTTGATTAATATTTATACCTTTACAGAAATGAACTAGCATTTATCTAGCATCGTAGTCGATCACAGTGGAACAGTAGGAAAAGTTTTCAACCAGATGTATTGTAAGTTTAACATGATAACTACTACACATATTGAGACTTAACATCTTACGTCTCAGGATGGCGAGCGCAGTGGAATGCTAAGCATTGCTTTGTAATTCAAGAGGTTGTTTGGTTTTGCTACTGTTCATGAGCTGTCGTATCGCTTACCATCAAGTGAACGGCATGCTTGTCTCGCTGTTCATAGCAATAAAAAACTAATTATGTTCCATGATAGATGGGTACCGTTGTTCTATAACCTCGCACTCTTTATGATATGCAAGGTTCCTCATAAAGATTTCCGTAAATTTTTAAGTGCGCGAATATTGGTTATAAATATCAACATAAAATAAAATAATTTACACACATGACTCCGAGACAAATTTGAATGATGTAGTAATACAATACATGAGAAAGTAATGTGGAAGTGGTAAAACAGAATCGGTATTACAATTGCCTCGGTGGCGTAGTTGTACTACGGTACGCTTACAAAACTGAGGTCTCGGGTTCGAATCCCGGGTGGGGTTAAATGATATTGGATTTTTCTATTCATTAACAGCCTAGAGTCAGGAATTTGTGCCCGATATGGCGATAGGCTCGCCACCTATCACATCGTGGGACGGAATATACAAGGCGAAATGTGGGTGTCCCTGGCACCTCTACCTACCCCTTCTGGGAAAAAGGCGTGAGTATGTATGTATGGTATTACAATTGGAAATATTTTTCCTGAAAGGGAAAGGTCATCTGTTATATTGTATCTGTATTTTATATCCAAGCTGCACGAGAGAAAACACATCCTTAAGGATGATGCATAGCTTTCTGCAAAGCGTACATTGTTTTATTATACGCGATGGTACTGTAAGCAAGATATATTACGTATGTGAAGATACGCAGTATGTCATCATTTCTTTGTATATTCCGAGCTGTCTCGGAAAAATATACAAGGGGAAGTGAATCAAATTACTGCGCTTTTTGGACCAAGATAGGATAAATGGAACCCATATGGGATTGCGATTTTGTCCGTCAAAAGGCTAAAGCGTAACGCATTATGACATTTGGCAAGAAGAAATGTCTCATGGTAAAAGTATAGGAATAATATTTGTTTTTTTTTTTTATTGAATATGTTTCCTTTTATTGAATATGCTTAAAGAAATATGCTTGTACATATTTTACAGTAGATACATACATACATACATAAACTCACGCCTTTTTCCCTAAAGGGGTAGGCAGAGGTGCCAGGACACCCACATTTCGCCTTGTATGTTCCGTCCCACAATGTGATAGGTGGCGAGCCTATCGCCATATCGGGCACAAATTCCTGACTCTGGGCTGATAATGAAAAATCCAAAATCACTTTTCCCAACCCGGGATTCGAACCCGAGACCTCAGCTTTGTGACCGTACCGTAGTACAACTACGCCACCGAGGCAGTCAGTTTTACAGTAGATAACATCGAGAAAACACTAAGGGCACGTATTTATTTATTAGTACAGGGGCAAATGTTTTTCTATACATTAAAAATTCAAAGATTACACTTTCAGTTTTCACAGCCTTTGACAGTCCCTACGTATACTACCGAAATTAAAAAATTGAATTTTGCAATTACAAGTTGAGATAAATGTTTATAATTTAATATAATTATATTAAAATATATAGTTATTTTATTCCTTCAATTGTTACGTATTCTATCAAATAAAATAAACGTTGATTAAATGCACGTAATAAATATAAATGAATAGAATAGAAATTGCCACTTCAAATGTTGTTGGTGAAAAGTAGCGAGTAGACACACGTTTCGCCTGTGTGTTCTGTCCCACCAACTAATATTGTATGTACCTACGCATATGTATTGAACTTGCAGGTATGCAGGCTCCCTCACGATATCTTCTTATTTAATTAAGTGGCGATAATTAAATAATAAATTACCTTCGATCAAATATACACTAGATACACAGTTCCCTGTAAAAGTTTTGTTAAAAAGTGGCACCGAAGCATGACAAGAAAAAAAGTAAACAAAAAGATCACATATTCCAAATATATTAACACAAATTCCACCTTATTCCTGGAGCTTAAAGTAGCTTTTCACATAATGTTGTCTAAAGTTATGCGACGTTTTAGAAGCAACAGTCGGTGCGTGACTAAAGGCGAAAGAGTGCTTAAAGCTCTCTTTTTTGGTGCCATTTTCTAAGCGCTCATGTTGTATCTAGTGTATATTTGATCGAAGTAAATTACCGATTGTAGTTAATATCTAGAGTTCGATCTCGAAAATAAACCCATTAAGAAACTGAATTGTTAGCGTGGCGATAAATCTTTGATCCGATTTGTCTATTTTTAGATCGATTTAAGATATATCTCAAGATTAATTTCAGCGATAAAAATACACAACTCGGTTTGTAAAATCTGCGATGTTAATAAATAGCTGAGTTGGTAAATCTGTGTGGGTTTAAATCCACTACCTCTAGTTTGGCAGTTCATACACATTTGAATATATGTATATAGTTCACTCCATTTTTTTACTTTATTTCTCAAAAGGTATCCATGTTAAAAACCTTACGAACAAAGAATAAATCCATTCAGAATGAACCAAGTTACAAACTTTTTAAATCTTGTTGTGGGAGTAGAGGAAAAGGGATGCAAAACAAATATTAGTGACGTCACCAGCCTACAAAAATTACAGTTTGCGCGTGTGAAAGAGACGGCAAGATGTCCCCACTCTACTCCCACTCTTCAATTTAAAATACGAATATTTGCCTTATATTACAAGCTACTTTAATACTGTTTTCACAAAAATGTTTTATTTTAATAGTATTTTTGTTTGTACGCAAAATAAAACAAAAAATCACATTCGAATGTCCCATTATTTCACTACACACAGATCTCCCGTATGCTATCCAAACTATTATTCCACACAATTCATTTTATTGATGGTTTTACACTCGTCGTGAGATTCGCCATGATAAAAACTTATATAGGATTGGCCTTTTTTCCGGGCGGTCGTTTCTGGAAATCCGCCAATATCCAGTTATTTATTTCGGCTCATAGGTGTAGTTATATCTGTCTGTATCAGCCCATATACGTCCCACTGCAGGGCACGGGCCTACTCTACAATCGACATTACGATTAAGAATGGTTAGGCTATATAATATGTATAGTCCACCACGCTGGCCTAGTGCGGGTTGGCGGACTTACATACAATAGAAATTCCTATAAACCGCTATGGTATGCAGGTTTCCTCACGACGTTTTCCTTCACCGTTTTAGTGCCTGGTGATTGGCTATCAATACACACATGACTCCGAAAAGTCAGAGGTGTGCCCTGGGATTTGAACCTACGACCACCGTAAACATGTTGGCAGCCGCGTCTGGTCTGTTTACCAACAGGCCACCACGCACGCAGCTATATAGCCTTTGAATAAGACTGGATCTATTTCTATTACTATTGTATGAGTCTAATCGCCATTGAATACGGGACTCTGCAACTGAGAGTTCGATTGAGAGGGTTTAGGCCACGTTAGGCTAGTGTGAGTTACATACCATGGTTTGATTATTGAATAGTTAATTGTAAAGTAAATCTTTCTGTCTTAGGTTATCGCCAAACTGGATTAGGACGCAAATTGCACTCGTCCAATATATCATACAATACTTGTGTATTATTTTTAAAAAAAAATTTAATGAATAGCGAGACGAGCATCCCGTTCGCTTGATGGTAAGCGATACGACCGCTCATGAACAGTAGCAAAACCAAACAACACCTTGAATTATAAAGCAATGCTTGGCATTCCACTGCGCTCGTCATCCTTAGACATAAGATTTTTAGTCTCAATATGTCCAGAAGTTACTCTCGCTACAAAGCCGTTCAATCGGAAACACAACAGTGGATTTACACGCCTGTTTGACGGGAGAAAAAGACATTGCGGTGGTACTTACCCAGATGACCTCTCACATATGAGAGACCTACCACAAATAGATATTAAGTGCATTCTCTATTTTTGAATGAAACAGTGTATATTCTGAAAATTGTTATAAGTTGAGCAATAAATAAATTAAAGGAGAATGCCCATTTTACTATGAAACTTAGTATCGGTGCGAAGTTTTTGTTCCTCGATGAAACCTACTTTTTGTGTTGGGAAAAATATATATTTTCAATAAATATAAACATAATTGCGACCCAGGCCCACAGTTCTTGGAGAAATTAACTTGAAGTCCAATAAAATATTATTTTTCCTTTGGCTCTGTGAATAAAATGTCAAATGGGATGATAATTATTACTTTATTTTAATAAAAATCTGTCGTACGGGATAAAACAGGAAAACGTTTAAGGACAAACCATAAAAATGCCATAATAAATTTTAAGCAGTATCGGTGTCGGTATCTACGAATGTCTGAAGGTTTAAATTACATTTAAAAAAGGTTCAATTTAATTTTTGCAAGTAAGTTAACTATGCCAATACGACTAATGTGAGTTTGTAACATATTGCTTTCGTTTTTACAAATGAAAATTCCCACAAAAATGTTTAAATCTTATTTTGAGACTCACAAGATTTATTATTATCTTAACGAATAAGATTCCTCCTTTTCAATATACCATAATACTCTAAGTAAAAGTTATTCCATTTTTCTCAGCATCTTTAAGATTTCATGTCTGTATTTATCTGCCCATATAAGTCCCACTGTCGGGCACGGGCCATCTCTATAATCGAAAGTACGATTGAAAGTGGTTAGGCCATATATAACAACACTATATACCTTAAATGTAACTAACAATAAAAAACACTAGAGACTGCAATAAAATGTATGTAAATTGCAACAGAAAAAGAATATTTTTTATACAAACAAAGGGAATTTCATTTACTGCCACGAAACAAATGTCCTTTATGAGTGTGTTGCTATGGAGCCATAAAATTTTATGCTTGAGCTCTATGACGTTGGTGTGACGTCACTCCGTTCGCCTACCCTTTTTTAATTGACGCTATACACATTTGAAGATGTTATTGTTAAGGACTTTTGTTGTATGGATGAAAACTATGTTTATTTTTTCACTAGTAGTTTTATTTCTAGCAGATTATATACGCCCCACTGCAAGGCTTGGACCTCCTTACAACCGAGAAAGAACGATTGAGAGGAGTTAGATCATATCATACATATTATACTGAGTGTAGGACAAAAAATGGTATGGAAACTCCCCCAACCCATATTAGGCCAGCGTATACAGAGTATGTACATAGTATATCAAGACTGCTACCGAAAACAAAGCCTGATGGTAGTTTTTCAAAATGCGCCATTGCACTCTGTCTTTGTCCTGTCGCATCCAGCATCTGCCAGCGACCTTCCGCAAATCGTCACTCCACGTAGCTGGAGAGCGTTCTACACTACGCTTGCCAAGACGCGGTCTCCACTCAACAACACGTTTACCCCAGCGGTTGTCGGTTCTTCGATAGATGTGGCCAGCCCACTGCCACTTCATCTTGCTAATCCTAGGTGGTATGTCTCCTTTGTTTTGTCGACTATAGTTCTCGGTCGGATAAGATCATTACGAATCCTATCCTTCAAAGACTCAGACTTGTTACATATAGACTCAGCAAAAATAAGACATACGATCACATCGAATAACCTACACAAATAGAATTACCGAACCAGAAAACCGAATTTAGGCTCTTACAATACACAAGCTACACACACTGCTAATACAAAACGGAAGCTTTAAGAAATGAAAAGAAATAAACAAAATGAAAGCGAATAAAGTCGTATAGATCTTAGTTGGCGTTTTTTCCCGACAAATTCTTTAGGTAATTAAATTCTAGACCTACAATTAGCACTGGCAGGATTGCTGGCACGGCGCCAGGTTTGCCAAGTCTGAAAATAAATTGGTGGCGACTTAATTTGGCACTCTCATTAAAATGTTATGCCAAATGAGTGCATTCGTCAATGAATGGCTTTCTGAGAGTGGTGTTCGTGATACAATGTTTGGTTAAGTGAAACTTCAATAGGAATTGAATTATGTGCATTTGAGTACTTGTATGAAACTACTGGACATATTGAGACTGGTGGTAGGTCTCTCTTAAGTGATAGGCCGCCTGGGTAGGTACCACCGCAATGTATATTACTCCCACCAAACAACGGTTTGAATGCACTGTTGTGTTTCGGATCGAAGGAAATTCTGAGTAACTACTGGACATATTGAAATTTTACATCTTATGTCTCAGAATAGCGAGCGCAGTGGAATGCTAGGCATTGTTTTGTAATTCATATTGTTTGGTTTTGCTACTGTCCATGAGCGGTCGTATCGCTTACTATCAGGCGAATAGCATGCTGGTCTCGCCATTCAATAATAATAACACCCATAATAACACCCAACAGTCACGTACATAGTCCTGACCCCACACTAAGATCGAGTCTTGTGTCGTGGGTATCAGAAACTACGAGAGACTTTTCGGTCTCACAAACACCCAGAACCGGAAAAAATATTTGTGGGCCACACAAACATTTCTCTCGGTGCGGGGATTGAGCACGCGGCCTCTCGTTTCACAGGCGGCGTCTAACCAACTGCGCCACGGAGGCTGTCAATGCTATAAAAAATAGTCCCTTTATCTAGAATTTGAATCATGTGTTTGTCATCTTTTTGAAGTACTTTAGGTCTCGCTTTGAAACAAGTGTATAATTACACTTGGTAACGAATTTCTGATCAACATCATCAATCACAAAAGTTATATATTTGATAATTAAATTAAATATAATCTTTAAAAGTTTGCCGTTTCTGAGTATTTTGGTAAAGAGCTTGCAAGTCTAAAATTAGCCGTCCCCGTAGATGTTATCTCTTTTTAATGGAAAACAAACTTGTTTGTAGTAACTTTCACAACAGCAGAATTATATTTCATTATGTTTGAGGCATTTACTTAAAGGCGTTATTTATATTGAGGCGATTTAAAAAAATACATAACATATTACACATATTTTGAGCACAAACTAATTAACTTACTCAAGGTTAGTTTGTGGCCTGTTGTTAAACGGATCAAACGCGAATATCAACATGTTCACGGTGGTCGCTGGTACAAATTCCAGGGTAAACCTCTGACTTTTCTGAGCTGTGTGTGTATTGATAGTCAATCACGTTCTACAACGGTGAAGGAAAACATCGTGAGGAAACCTGCATACCATAGCGATTTGTAAGAATTTCTATGGTATTTAGTCCGTCAACCTGCACTAGGCCAGCGTGGTGAACTTCACGGCCTAACCACTTTCAATGTTACTCCCGATTTGTAGGCAGCCAATGCCCTGCAGTGGGACTTATAAAGAACAGTGCCGTATGTTTGAGTCGCTTTATCTTCAATTTTCTCATCTCAAATTTTAACTGATTTTGAAAGTATTACTTAATGGAAGATAATTTTAGCAAAACTCGAATTTGAAGGAGTAAAAAATATGTTAATTTGAATTCCTGACTCATCTTACGGAAATTCTTCATTTTACATTGCGGAATTTTTAATAAGTAAATAAGTAACTTTGTGACCCATGTATTATTCATGGAAATGAAAATGAAATGAAAATAATTTATTGAATTCATTAAAATGTTCAACATCATTTATATTCAGTCCTTTTTGATCTACCAGCCGGTTCGGAAAGCGGTTTTCACTAGAAAAGAACGGCTAACAAACTTTTGTGTTGCTCTTTTCAAAACCAATTTACAATATAGTGATTATTACCAAAGTTACAATTTGCTTTAAATCAGAGCAGACCATTATATTTTGCTTATAAATTATATCATTTTGTTATAATTTATAAGCAATATAATTAATAAACCTACTAATATTATAAAGGAGAAAGTTTGTGTGTTTGTTATTTCTTCATGATCAAACGCCTAGACCAATTTTGATGAAATTTGGTATGAGGGTAATTCGGTGCGGGGATCGCACTCGCAGTCTCTCGTTTCACAGCCGGCGTCTAACCAACTGCGCCACGGAGGCTGTCGGATGGAATGAGATAGAGTTGACGGATGAAATAATATGTTTCTAATATCACCTGGAATTAAAAGGATATCCACACGGGTGCAACCGGGCTGGGCCCCTAGTCTAATAATACCTATATCGAAGGAAAGCACAGTGAGGAAATCTCTTACTTGAGAGTTACCAAAACTAATTTTCAAGTTATGTGATGGTTGAAGTCCACATTAGGACATCGTAGTAAATTGAAACTTCTCTCAGACAAAGCCGTACCATTGTGGAATAGTAAATTTCCATAGTGATTAAAGGACATTGTAGCCAGAGTAACTACTAGACATATTGAGACTTAACATCTTATGTCTCAGGATGGCGAGCGCAGTAGAATGTCAAGCATCGCTTTGTAATTCAAGGTGTTGTTTGGTTTGGCTACTGTTCATGAGCGGCCGTATCTCTTACCATCAGGCGAACGGCATGCTAGTTTCACCATTCATTACAATAATAAAATATATATACAATTCTCGTGCCCCAAATACAGCTAAGAATCAGAAAAGCAAAGCCAAGCTAAATTCTAAGCTGTCAGCATTCGATGTGGCGTTTTTATAAGAGTTTTTGGCAATCGCCGAGTGGATCTGGCCGTTGGATAGGAAATACCCGATGTCGTGTCTGATAAATAATACATGAGTTCCGGCTTATCAGGGCGCCGACGTGACGATTGCAACCTTCGATCGGGGATTGACTGGTGGCGAATGGTTTTCTTAGGGCTTAAGGTGTTTTTTTTTTTTTTCTGGTGTTATATAAATATGCAAATAGGAGTATGTGACCACAGGCACCTATAATTAATACTATGTAAGAGAAAGAACAGCCGTGGCTGAGGCAATTTTTTACTATTAGAATAGTCTATCTCTCCATGTGTGACAAGCTTCGATCCCCGAGAACCAAAACAAATGTAGATCCACAATTAATTATTTTCTCACCAGCGTGACAGGTCTACGTGAATGACTTACTAATTTATTTAACTGACATTTTTTATTTATTGGACAGTCTCCATGCTTTAGTTGGTAAAACCCCGCCGGTAAAACGAGAGGCCGCGGGTTCGATTCCCGCACCGAGATAAATGTTTGTGCGGCCCACAGTTTTTACTTTGGGGTCTGGGTGTTTGTGAAACTGAAAAGTCTCTCGTAGTTCCTGGTGCCTACGACACAACACTCGATCATAGTGTGGGGTCATAACTATGTATGTGACTGTTGGGTGTTATTTATTTATTTTATTATTATTTATTGCAGATACGGCAACCTTCACTACACTTTCATCGCAGTCTCAGGTAAGTACTACGGCGAGATTCTATGTTTTCAAAAGGAAAAAAAGAATCCTAGTATTTTAATTACTGAACTAGTAAGATATCTTATTAAAATTAGTTTCTTTTTCGTTTCTAAGTTGATGGTTATGTTTTTTTTATTCGTCATATTTACGTGTCTATAATTGTGCAATTCCTTAAGAATATTTATTGTACACGTCACGCAATTATCATTATAATAATTGTAGGAAGACTTTTCATAACAAATAAATAAAATATTATCCATAATGTTACGTTCGTCATATTTAAGTGTCAATAACTATGCAATTTGTTAAGATTATTTATTTTATTCGTCAAGCAACTATCAATGTAACATTTATAGGAAGACTTTTCATTACAAATAAATAAAATCATACTAAAATGTTTTCCGAACTCAAACATGTTTCGCTTCTGTCAGTCGGCATCCCGCTTTGTTATGCGACGTAGACAAAATGCCGCCTTTTGTTATACAGAACCTTTAGAATACCCTTAAGAACTGGGACTGTGTATAATAAGCTAAGTTAAGATTTAATTCCTAGATTTGATACTACATTTCAGGCTAAAAAATGTTTTCAGTCATTCATTTGACTTATTATGCAGACATTGCAATGCATTGTAATTTAATTCCTGGATTTGATACTAAATTTTCAGAATAAAAATAAGCATTTTTTTGTCATTTATTTGACTGAATATACAAATATTGTTTAAAGACGAACTTAATGCCATATATCTGTCAGTCTACTTTTAAATCAGGCTTACGTAATATTTTCTGAAAATTGTAAAACATTTTTGCAATAACTATGCTGACTTGTATTATAATAATGTATTGGACTACCGATATTAATCTGGTATTTGAATTTGCTTTAATTGTTTTTTCATTGTGGGAGTATCACTAGAACAATTCACTTACTAGATAGGAAGTAATAACCCCGCTAATGCTTACAAATAAAACTTATTCAATCGTAGATGTGTTGATGACATTAATGAAATAAGTTCGAATTTAAAAGTCGGAGCGAAACTTGTATTTCGCAGTCCCGTTAATTGTATATGCAAGTAACTTAATTGTATAATATAACATATTATATCACAGTGTTATGCTTACACGGAGATAGTTTCTCGCCGTCAATATTACAGTATGGATATAAAAATATTGTATTGTGCAAACATTTGCCCTGAACATAAGTGTATGTCAGTATTAACACGTTAACTGCCATAGTAAAATTTGTTTTTGTTTGTTTTTTGATTGTATATGCATCTAAATCACATTAAATGAATATTTTTATTTGTCAATTTCAATAGATAATAATGAGCTTAACGTGACGGACAGCTCCCTGAGATCATCTAAATTACATACTGTTGCGTCAGTCTCCCGGGACTGACATGGCCTTAACAGGAGCCATGTCTGTCAGGCACCGGTGCCTGACATGGCAGTCAACGTGTTAAAGAAATTATCGTATGCGATAATGGTACTATTCTCGAACAGGCTCCGGGTTAAAAAGGCCATGACGTGTTTATTGAACCCACTACCAAAGCAAAACATTTCTAACTAGATGAAATGATAGAAAAAGCCCAAAAAAAAGAAACACAACAGTCCTACATCTCCATAAATATCCCAATTTATAGCAACTATAAAAATACAATAAATTAGCGCGTAACAAACAAATACAGGATAAATAACAAAGCGCTCATAAGGGGTAGCATATCGCGTATTGCTACGTGGTATAAATAACGTGACCATTTATTTGTGCCAGAGCGGGACATCTGTGGAATTAAATAATAATAAAACGTTTTTGGTGTTTTACAAGTTTTTAATAAACAAGATTAAATTCCAAAAAATAATCATAGCACTAAACACAAAATAGTAAGGCACGATTTATCAGCCCCAGTAGTGTCGCGACTTCCAGGCAGACACATAACGTATAACAATACTCAGTAATTCTGGAAAAGTTTTTTAAATCAGGATTGTTTTTCACGAAAGTGCTGGAATAATTTGACCCAAACCGTTTTCAGTAATAGTTTGATAAAGCATTTCGAGCGGGAAATACTTTTTGATCATCGTTTGGTCTGTTTGCAAAAGCGGGACTATGTAGGCCTTGCTAGGGACACCGGGACAGACTTCCTGAACGCGGGACTGTCCCGCCTAAATCGGGACGTATGGTCACCTTAGGTATAAATCTAGTTGAAAACGGCACTCTTCTTTCTTATTACTTATTGGATGGCTTTATGCAATGTGTTATTTTTTTGCAATGAATGGTGAGACGAGCATGCCGTTCACCTGATGGTAAGCGATACGACCGCTCATAAACAGCTATGCTTGGCATTCCACTACGCTTGTCGTCCTGAGACTAAATATGTTATGTCTCGATATTTTTAGTAGTTTCTCTTGCGTTTATTAAATATTTATGGCCTTATTTATTATTATTACACTTTGTTGTGTAGGTATATAAGGTTGACAGTTTGAATAAAACGTCAGTGTGCTAATAACCGCCTTTTACTTAACACCTGTGTCCGACGTAACAGTGGCGACGAGTCTACCGTAAAAACAAATTAAAAAAATGTCTCACGTGCAATTTGGAATTTTTTCGTGTTTCAATCACGACAATCAGTCCTGGGAAACATATAAACACCGTTTAGCGCAATGGTTTATTGCAAACGACATCAAGGATGAAATAAAAAAAAGGGCGATATTATTAAGCGCACTCAGTGACGGTACATATAAGTTGGCATCGGACCTTGCATTGCCAAAAGACATCCAAAAGGTACCGTATGAAGATATTGTGAAGCTGTTGGACGACCATTTTACTCCAGCAAGAAAAGGATTTGGCGACCGATTTACCTTTTACGCGGCCACGCAAAATGTGGGTGAAACGTACACGCAGTGGGCCGCGCGACTACGCGGACTGTCTCAACATTGTCGGTTCCGGGACATCGAGGAGGCGTTACGGGATCGCTTTCTAATGGGCATGTTACCGGGACCCGAACGGGAGAAGTTGTTCGCGAGAGATCTGGACGACCTAACTTTGGCAAAAGCAGTGGAACTGGCGGTTAATATTAGCAACGCTCGGGCGGTGACATCTACGGCATCAGCGGCGTCGGCGCAGGGGCCGATGCAGGATGAGCAGCTGTACAAGATCGCGGATGGAGCCAAAAGTGCTAATAGTGTCAAAGTGCAGTGTAAAGTGTGTGGGTTAAAAAATCATAATGCGGCAGAATGTCGTTATGCGAAATATAGGTGCAAAAAGTGTCAACAAAAGGGTCATTTGCGCCGCATGTGCACTAAGATAAGTTATATCCAAGACGAGGGTACCGACGATGACGGTGAGTTGTATAATATTTGTTCGATTAATGGAGAACCGATGTCAGAATTAGTGCTAGTTGAGGGGGTACGAATGAAGTTTCAAATTGATAGCGGGTCTGCCGTTACAGTTATTTCGTTCCAAACTTATAAAAAGCATTATTCTGATGTGCCATTATCGTCAACTAATAAACGCCTCTTTACTTATACCGGAGATAAAATTAATTGTGCAGGAACCGTGCGGTTAAAATTCACATATAATGACTGTACGCGTATGTTAGATGTCTGTGTGGTTTATAACGGTGGTCCGCCCCTCCTGGGACGTGATTTTATATCGGCATTTCAATTACAGTTATTACAAGTAAAATATTGCAATGACCTAGATAAATTCACAGATAATTTACAAGGTCGTTACCCGTTAGTTTTTTCTAACAAGTTGGGCAAATTTAATCTTTACAAAGCACAATTACATTTAATTGACGACGCCAAACCGGTTTATTGCAAGGCGAGGCCCATAGCTTATGCATTAAGAGAAAAAGAAGATGCCGAGATCAACCGATTGGTGCGTGAGGGTATTCTCACACCCGTTGAGTTTTCAGAATATGCTTCACCAATAGTGCCAGTACTCAAACGTAATGGGGATATTAGACTTTGTGCCGATTATTCAGTCACAGTAAATAAAAATTTAATAGTTGATAAATATCCCTTACCAACAGCACAAGAATTATTCACGAAGTTGTATGGTGGGAAACAGTTCAGTAAGATAGATCTCTCTCAAGCATACGCCCAATTGGAATTGGATGAGATGTCGCAACAATATACTTGTATTAATACTCATCGCGGCCTTTTCAAGTATACTCGGTTGGCATTCGGCCTTGCGTGTGCACCGGCGATTTTCCAACGTGCCATGGAGTGTGTGTTATCGGGTATGGACGGTGTCCTTTGCATGTTAGATGATATTCTTATAACTGGGGTAGATAGGGCTCAGCATGTAGAACGACTAAATAGGGTTTTAAAGCGACTGCAAGATGTAGGGTTGACCTTACAGAAAGAGAAGTGTGATTTCTTTAAAGACGAGGTAGAATACCTTGGTTATACTATTAATAAACACGGATTAAAAAAATCAAAAAAGAAAATCGAGGCAATCGCTAATGCTCCAGTTCCTACCAATGTGGGTACATTGCAATCGTTTCTGGGGTTAGTCAATTATTACAGGAATTTTGTTCCACGAGCGTCTACTATCCTTAGTCCATTATATAATCTATTACTTAAAGGTAGTAAATGGGAATGGACTAAGGAACACATGGTTGCTTTTGAAACCATAAAACGCCATTTAACCTCAGATCAAACTCTAGCGCATTTTAACCCGAACGCGACAATTATTCTAACCGTGGATGCATCCCCTACCGGACTCGGGGCCATTTTGTCACAAAAAGATGAAAATGGAATTGAGCGACCAGTATCATTTGCTTCGCGTACGTTGAACAAAGCCGAAAAACGTTACGCTCAAATTCAAAAAGAGGCCACGGCCATTATATTCGGTATTAGGCGATTTCATCAGTATTTATTCGGTAGGTCGATACCTTTCATACTTCGCACCGACCACAAACCCTTGCTATCAATATTTGGTCCGCACCGCGGTATCCCGGAGGTGTCGGCCAATCGGCTTCAAAGATATGCGATGTTTTTAAGTGCGTATAACTATATAATAGAGTATGTACGCAGTGCCGACAATAGTGCCGATTATTTATCTCGCGCTGGCGCAGCGGTGTATGAGTCATCACTAGGGCACAGCT
Source organism: Hyles lineata (assembly GCA_030180105.1). NCBI lineage: Eukaryota > Metazoa > Arthropoda > Insecta > Lepidoptera > Sphingidae > Hyles > Hyles lineata. The sequence continues at coordinate 4,175,395 of JARJEE010000032.1, read as the reverse complement.
GCGAGCCTGCGAACAGTTCCGCGGAGAATAACATGATGGAGGATCGAGCATCATATGTCAATTTTGTTGTTGACAATAGTTTGCCGATTACTCAAAGTAAGTTGCGCGAGGAAACAAAGAAAGATAAATTATTTCAAAAAATTATCGAGTTTATTTTAAATGGGTGGCCACGAAAAATGGCCAATAATGAATTTAAACCTTATTTTCTTTGCCGACTAGAATTGTCTTATGAAAATGGATGTCTCATGCGGGGTCATAAAATTGTGATTCCGAGAAGTCTAAGGCACGTAATTATATCAGAATTGCACAAATCTCATTTAGGAATTGTCAAAACAAAGGCAGAAGCAAGAGGGAGATTTTGGTTTCCAGGTGTAGATCAAGCGATAGAAAAATGTATAGCAAGTTGTAATGTGTGTATGCAATTACGAGCCGCGCCTGGCCGAACAACGCTCGCTGTATGGCCGTACCCGCCACATGCTTTTTATAGAATACACATTGATTTTTTAGGCCCCATAAATCATTGTACTTACTTTGTAATAGTAGATGCATACTCTAAGTGGGTGGAGTCGTATAAAATGAGTTCAGTATCCACGTCGTTAGTTATTTTTAAACTACAGGAATTTATATCGCGATTCGGTTTACCACACACCATAGTTAGCGATAATGGCACCGCTTTTACATCTCAAGAATTTAAAACTTTTTGTCGGACTAACGGTATCGATCATGTGACGTCACCCGCTTATCACCCATCAAGCAATGGGCAGGCAGAGAGTTTCGTCAAAATAGTTAAAAAAGGAATCAAATCAAGTTTAATCAACAGTGAAATTAATAATAAGCAAAGTGAAGCAACTTTATTAAAATACCTGTTTGACTATAGGAATTCTGTTCATAGTACGACAGGCTCTTCGCCTGCTGAATTGGTTTTCGGTCGGAAACTTCGTTCGCGCCTTGATTTATTGTGTGACTCACCTAAGTCATCGACGAGTACTCTCGCTAACTATGTTCGTCAAAAACAGTGTTTACAAAGTAAAGTGTATGGTGGCAAAGCCAATAAATGCTTAGAGCAGGGACAGAAAGTATTATATAAAAAAAACAGTGCATGCAAGACGGACAATTGGGGCAGAGGAATTGTAGTTAAGAAAATAGGCAGGGTAATTTATTTAATTAAGGATATTGCAAGCAATGTAATATATAAAAAACATAAAAATCAAATTATGGTGTATAAGGGTGACCATGGGGAATGGAATAGTCATCTCGAAATAGATGATTTCACTGGGAATAAGTCGTCATGTAATATTCCGGAGTCCAGTGAGTCACTGGTTTCAGTACCGGAGGAGCTTAGAGAAAACACGCAAAATACCGGAAATCTAATTTCTTCTAACCCTAACCTCGAACCAACATCGAGTATCGATGACCAAATACAAAGGAATGAGGGGCCTTCGGCACCACATTCGGAATCGAAATGGACGAGAGATGCTGGGTCGAGTTTGCGATCCCAACCTAGAATCGATTATAAACAATTTTACGCAATGTTGTACATTTAGTAGTAATAACATGTTTAAGGTTCTGAACAGTTGCAATGTAAAAGTAAATTTAAACCGGCAATCTATTGAATAAAAATGTTTACACTAAATTTAAGTCAATATAATTCAATAAGCACCTATGCCTACATGGATGATAGGTGTGAATGTGTATGTAGTTATATCATATTGCTATAGAGTTTAGTAAAAAGGGGGAAACATTATGTTATGTGAACTGATGTACCTACGGCAATTGTTATTTTGTATCTGATATTATAATTGTTATCTTAAGTAAGTTTGGATAAAGTAAGTATATTAGTATTTAAGTATATTAATTAAGTTAAGTCTAGTGTACCTCATTAAAAGGGGGAAAAGTGTTGTGTAGGTATATAAGGTTGACAGTTTGAATAAAACGTCAGTGTGCTAATAACCGCCTTTTACTTAACACCTGTGTCCGACGTAACACACTTTATTGTACACAAGACACAAATGAAAAAAATACACTTAGAAAAACACTTAATCCTATATTATGTATAATATAATCGGAGGTCTTATCGCCTAGGCGATGTCTTCCAGACAACCTTTTATAGACATTTTTAAAACTTATTTTAGTAATGGAATGTTTTATCCCTTTTACGGCTTTTGAATTTAGTTTCAGCGAAGAGCCGTAAGGCGTAGTGTGAAGAGGCATCTTAGCAGGCCGGCATAATTGTATCTATTGGCATGGGACTGCCGTCCGATGCTAATGGATACTCTGCCTGGGCGGCATTTGCGCTCACCGTCAGGCGCAATGCGGCCACTATGCCGGGTCAGAACAAAAAAAAAAAAAGAAGACAAAGCATTTGATAGCTAAAATAATATCTGAATAAAGAATTTGCTCTTTACGATAAAGTATTTTATAAACATTGATATTAACGTATTAATAATAAAAAAATCGATACGTAACAAAGTGCCCATAAGGAGTAAAACATTGCATATTGCTAGGTGGTATAAATCTAGCTGAAAACGGCACTCTTCTTTCTTATTACTGGGATTGGATGGCTTTATGCTACGTGGCAATTCAATTTTCAGATTTTTTTTAAAACCCATTCAATAATAAAAGAAAATTATTTTTATATATAACAGTCTACTTTGTTCCGGAGTGTTGTATATTTAACCGTACTAATATTTTACTATATATATTTTTTAAAATGTATTTATAGTAATAGTCTTGATGCAAGTATTTATTTATTTATTTATTAAATCGATGTACCATCGGTGCGCTACCGATAAAATTTAGTTGTTTTATATATAGGTATTGTGCAAGGTGACGAGCCTTTATAGGTGTATATAGACAGCACTACAATTTATCTTGTTAAAGCAATACGATAAAGTTGAGTGTTGAGTAAATATAAAAATAATATTAGTTGCATTTAGGCTATTTACGTAATATATGGGTGAATGGGTTATATGGGTGAATAATGAATGTATTTTCTTTCTTTCTCTCCATACTGTAACAAATATTGGTTATCCTAGCTCATGAATATATGATCGCGAGAATTGTGCACAGCTGCATATCGTCGTCCACTCGGTCCTTCTTTATTATGTTTGCCACAATCCGGGATATCGATCCGATGGACAACGTCCTACGGGAGCTCTGCGAATTATTTCTATAGACAATTCGCTGACGATTTTTTTATTTTGTATTAAGGAAATTGGGAAATTGGATTTTTCTTCCGTCCCTATGTTTGGATATACTGCTTATTCTAGTTCATTTAATCGCTGTCTTATATTTTTGATAGCGAAAATATTTCTGTTCCTATTTAAATATTTGTGGATGGACTGATCATTTTAGTCCATTTAATATGTGTCTGATATTTTTGATAGCGAAAAGATAGTCCATTGTAGTTAAGTTATTAGTGATTATTACTTTCTCGTTTTTTTAAATTCGAGGAATGGTGAAATGAGCATGCGATTGGCCTGATGGTAAGCGATACGACTGCTTATGGACAATAGCAAAAGCAAAATGCTTTAAAGCTGTCAATTTATTGACTTTGATAGTGAAAATACACCTTATTTAGAGAAACATTAAGTTGACATTACTTTGACATTTATAAATAAAACATACCTTATTTAAAGAAATATTAAGTTGACATTACATTGCCAATACTCGTATACCTTATTCAAATTTACATAAAGTTGACATTACATTGAAAAACTTCTATAGCGGTCGGGAGGTTAGACTACTTAGCATCCTTTCAGCCAAACTGTAGAGGTAATGCTAAATAGCATTTCTTCCGCTACCTACTACTCAACCTAATTAAACATACTTAGCAGAAATGCTAAAATAATTCAGTAATTTGAAATAGTAAAAAGTATTTCAAAAAATGTTCAACATTATGCGCTCGGAATAAAATACTTTATGAAATTCGTCGCCCACAGACGTCTGGCGTACCGTTTCATTTCAGATTAGCACGGGGAGTTGAAAATGGCTAAAAATATTTCGGCCGTAGTGCAACGACCTACTGAGATTTATATAAATATGAGAGTTCTACTTTCGTGCACTGTTTTAATAATTTACGCTTATGTTGTTAACATACAAAGGTACGACTCATATGGCCTAACCCCTGTCATTTGAACTCTCGATTGTAGAAGAGGCACCTCAGTGGGAACTATTTCGGCTGGATTGTTAAAAAAAAACAATTTGGTCACCTATGGACATTTGTAAAACTTATACAGGGTATATCCAGCTTGCGACGGAAAACGAAGCCAGGTGGTCGTTTTAGTGATAGACACAATGAAACGAAAAATGTCGTAAAAATACAATATTTTTGTATTTTTTCCTACAGCCGTATGTCGGTGGCAAATACATCGTTTTTCTCAAAATAATAATGTAAACCCTTTTATTTTAAAAAACGCATTAATGGTATGCAAGGGCTTAAATTGGGTGATAACCCATAGTATGTCCTAAAATAATAATGTGGGTAACATTATTGTTTTAGGACAAACTATGTTTTTACTGTCCAAAAAGGAAGATATAAAAAAAAAATACAATCAAATCGCTTGTTTTGCAAAATTTTTAGGTGTTTTGTGTCTGACGTCACTAATTTTTACTTGGCTTCGTTTTCGGTAGCACTCTTGATATACCCTGTATAGGCGCCTGCCTTTATTCGGTCACACGTTCCGAATTAAATCCATTATAAATAATGAAGCTTATGCATTGGGCTCGAAACTATAATAGTGAGGGCTTATTTATAATTAAATTAATAGATAAAATCTATGTTATTAAAATAGAAATTAAAAAGTTTATTTTACTACCCCGTTCGCAATTGCAATTTCTTTAGCTAAGACCAAATGCAAAAGATTAACACCGAGCACTTAATGTTGCTTGCATCAGAGTCGCAATATGATACTTAGGTCTCGGGTTCGACTCCCGGGTCGGGCAAAGTGATATTGGATTTTCCTATTCACTATCAGCCCGGAGTTAGAAATTTGTGCCCGATATGGCGATAGACTCGCCATCTATCATATCGTTGGACGGAACACACAAGTCGTAACGTGGGTGTCCAGGAAGCACCTGCTTACCCCTTCTAGGAAAAAAGACATGAGTTTATGTATGCACATATCATGTAAGTACTTAATCTAGCCAAATCTTATAAGGCCATTATTAGCACGACGACGATACGATCATAAAATTACTTGGGAAAAACTAATATGGGGGAATCAAGGTTTGAAGGACATTATAGCCTTAGTAACAACTAGACGTATTGAGACTTACGTTATGTCTCAAGATGGCGAGCGCAATGGAATGACAAGCATTGTTTTGTAACTCATGGTGTTTTTTAGCTTCGCTACTATCCATGAGCGTTCGTATCGCTTACCATTAGACGAATGACATGCAAGTCTCGCCATTCATAGCAATGGAACAGGGGCAAATAATTGTCCACACCCTTCCTTATGATAGCGGAATTACGTAAGCCAATAGCCATAGCGTTCATATCATAATAACTAAGGCTTTGTACCTGAGGTCAGTTTGCTTGTTAACGAGAGGTTTTCGCTCTAATAACTTGATTTAATAGTGGGATACATTTTCCTGGAATGTTCATTTCAGACAGACTGCTAGTTCGATAATAGTTTGGCTTAAGGTGTGTTTAAGACCACTATACAGGGTATATTATCAAGACTGCTACCGAAAACGAAGTTGAGTGGTAGTCTTAGTGACTTCAGACACAATGCAACTAAGAATTTTGTAAAAAAACGCGTCGTATTTTTTTTTTTCTTATCGTTACATCTGTGTGGTGAATATAGAATATCTAAAATAATAGTGTACACCCTTTTATTTTTAAAGACGCCATGCTGCGAAAGGGCTTAAATAATTATTTTAGCAATAACTAGAGATTGACCACTCAAATGCGACGATGTTTAAAAATCACAAAAAAAAAAATCAAAATTTTGAGTTGCACTGTTGTTGTCACTAAAACTACCATCAGGCTAGTATTCAGTAGCAGTCTTGATATACACTGTATAGTGAAAGGTATTGAATATTATATATATGTTTTCATCGTACGAAGAAGAGATGCTAAACTACGCTAAGCCAGTAATTTAAATAGTTTCATGGAAAACTTAGTTGAAGCGCCAGGTTTCTAGTAACTTATAATTTAATCAAAAATTGCTGGAGGGCCAATCATGCTCTCTGCTTTCCTTTCTACCCTTTTCTTCTTCGTTCCCGAAGGCAGTAATCCTTGGCGATAGAAGATAAAAATATGTAGTTTCCTTAGGTTAATATTTTTTATTGCTATGAATGGCGAGACTAGCAAGCCGTTTACCTGAAACTAAATGATACGACCGCTCATAAACAGTAGCAAAACCAAACAAAACCTTGAATTACAAAGCAATGCTTGGCATACCAGTGCGCTAGCCATCCTGAGACATAAGATGTCAAGTCTTATTATGTCCAGTAGATACTCTGGCTACAATGTCTTTCAAACCGAAACACAACAGCGTATTAACACTACTATTTGGCGGGAGAAATAGACATTGCGGTGGTACCTACCCAGTTGGCCTCTCACATATGACCTACCACAAGTAAGTGGTATTGCTTCCATATTTCATAATCAGCGATGATCTTTTAACATTTAAGCTGTCTTTGGTCGCTGCATTTTAATACTACCAAATTTAATAAATTGTGCATTGTACTTAAGTTATTAAGTGGAGTATAAAAAATTCATTGCCCTATTATAAAATAAATTTACATTCGGCTTTCTTATTAAATCCTTAGAAATTTCAATTCAAATTTGCTGTAACAATTTGAACGGAGCACTCGAAATCAATTCGCTAAATAACAAACACTCAATCAACCTAATCAATGGATTCAATACCAGACAAAGGCGATATCAATTTTTCACTTGCCAAACGAAAATACTGTGAATTTCCAGTCAATATTTCAGTGTTTCAAGCAATATTGGTGTGGAGTACTGAAATGTTTCGCCACTCGATATCTAGGACATGAAACTAGTGCAGGAAATTGGGTTTTCCATTTTGTAAAAATTCTTGATACGTGTGACTTGTCACGTCTCTCGAGGCGTCTATGTATGAAGTAATTTGGAATTTTTCGCATATATGTTAGAACTAAAGAGCTTGTCACTCATAATCAGCTCAGATCTTCGCTCCAGTGGCGTTACACACTACGCTCCCTGTACGTGCTCTCACAACACTCGCTCCTGAGATCTCATCGACTACCTTCAGCTCGTCGCTTCACCAGCCTGCGCGTCATACACTACGCTCCCTGTACGTGCTCTCACAACACTCGCTCCTAAGCTCTCATCCACTACCTTCAGCTCGTCGCTCCACCGGCCCGCGCGTCACACACTACGCTCCCTGTACGTGCTCTCACAACACTCGCTCCTGAGCTCTCATCTACTACCTTCAGCTCGTCGCTCCACCGGCCCGCGCGTCACACACTACGCTCCCTGTACGTGCTCTCACAACACTCGCTCCTGAGCTCTCATCCACTACCTTCAGCTCGTCGCTCCACCGGCCCGCGCGTCATACACTACGCTCCCTGTACGTGCTCTCACAACACTCGCTCCTGAGCTCTCATCCACTAAATTCAGCTCGTCACATAAGCTCCATGTACGTGCACAATTACCAATCAGCTCATCACATTCGCTATTACGAACTGTCACGTACATACGACCATCATATTTTCTAAATCAACACACAAATGGAAAAGGAAGGAAGGTACGGTTATAAATTGAAGAGAATTACTTTTGTGCCGGGAATAGTAAGTATTGCCTCCAATGACAAGGCGCGCCGGGGGCGAGCAGGAAAACCTCTCGAATATTTTTTTTCCTTTATCCCAGCGGTTTTCTGACTATTGGCATACACTTTACAGACGGGCGGATTCACACTGTCCGATTTGTTTGAATATAAATTTCCGACGTTGCAAAATTCTGGATTCATTTTTGAAAATGTTGATGGTACCTCCTGAACTTCTTGCTATTAAAATAATTATGCCTTTAAATTTTTTTCGTCGATTTTTGTAAACTAATTATATTTAGTTAATATTTTTAATGATCTTGTACATTTTTTTGTAAGCCTTGATCTCGCAGAGGCAAAACTGATAAAAATAGTACATCTAATTAAATTTATTCGGGTTTAATTAGTGCGGCACTTAAAGTTTTCTATTTCTTTTATAACCTCGAAATATGATGATTATTTCTTTGAGCGGTCGCAATATTGGGACACAGTAGGTATTTATTAATTGCACTGTATCAGCCCATATACGTCCCACTGCAGGGCACGGGCCTACTCTACAATCTAGAGTACGATTGAGAGTGGTTAGGCCATATAGTCCACCACGCTGGCCTGGTGCGAGTTGGCGGACGGATTTATTAATTAATACGTCGATATTTCAACGATATTATTCATGAATATAACTCATGTATCTAATTATCTTTTAGCATAACTTTCTTGCTAATAAATAGATAATACAGAATATTGTACTCTAATGTATTTGGAATTGAAATTATTATACTATTCTACATCTGTATTACTAATATATAAAGCTGAAGAGTTTTTTTTGTTTGTTAACTCAAATCTATTCAATTATTATTATTAACCTTCAATAGCTGCCATCAAGTATAGTTTTAATTTCAAACACATTATTAAAGAATTCATACAAATATTTGTGAATCCTGTCAAAAAAAAATGAATTTTATCGTTTGTATCAGAAAATTCTAGAGACTTTAGTCTCACAACTCGATCACCCAGACCCGAATCAAATAATTTGGAACGCTCATACATTTGTCTCTGTGCGGGAGTCGAACCCGCGGCCTCTACTTTCGGAGACAAATTTGCCAACTACGCTAAAGACGCTGTCGTTTTATTTATGTTCCGGTTTATGAATTCTGTTTATTAGTAATACATAAACTCAAAAAATTGCCATTAAAAGTCGTATCGTGTAAAAGGACCTCTGACCTCTTGAGCGAAATGTGAAAATTTAAGAGCCCAAACATCTTCGTTACATGAAGATGAAAAGGGAATGGCGAATAATTGTGAGCATGTCTTCGGACCGCTTTGATACCATCGAGGTTCGGGTTTTATTAACTTTTATTTTAATTTTAATTAGGTATGATGTCTTCCGATGTTTTTAAGAGGATTTTATGTTACGTTTATCAGATGGAAATATATATGTATTTTTTTTATTTATTGAACTTTATATACAAACACATTGTACATAGACGGACTTAATGCTAGAGGCACTCTCTTCCAGTCTACCTTGAGATGGTGCTGCGATGACAGAAGTAAGGGGTGCATACTTCGATCAAATATACACTAGATACACAGTTCCCTGTAAAAGTTTGGTTAAAAAGTGGCACCGATGCATGACATGAAAAAAAGTAAACAAAAAGATAACATGTTCCAAATATATTAACACAAATTCCACCTTATTCCTGGAGCTTAAAGTAGTTTTTCTCATAATATTGTATAAAGTTCTGCGACGTTTTAGAAGCGACGGTCGGTGCGTGACTGAAGGCGAAAGAGTGCTTAAAGCACTCTTTTTTGGTGCCATTTTCTAAGCGCTCATGTTGTATCTAGTGTATATTTGATCGAAGGGTGCATATGCTTATTTGATTAGATGTTATTATACCTATGTATATATGTTTATTCATAAATATAAATACATACCTACATACAATGTAAAATAATATGTTAATATATACATCATTACTAGAAATATATAGACATAAATAAATATAATATATTAAAAATATACGATGACACACTAGTATGATGATTCAGCCACTTCATCAAGCAACAAATCCCAAACCTTTCTTTTAAACACAAAATGGTTAATGTCTAAAAGGAGGATTTCTAACAATTAACTTTTGATTTTACTTCAAAGAAAACATCACACCGTTACAAGAACTCCTATTGTAGTTCTGACGCTCAAATAGAGCGTTTATATTAATTGCTTAATTATATTAATTACTTTATACTAATTGCTGTTCAAATATTTTATTTAATTTTATGCGCCTACCCTGCTCTCTCTCTGCACCACCCAAAGGTTGACTGGTAGAGAATGCCTCAGGTATTAAGTCCGCCTTTATACATTTTATGTATAAAAAGAATTAAATAATAAATAATTGAGATACTAGTCTTCGTTGTATCAGGAACTATGAGATACTTCCTTTACCAGGACCACAAAATACCCGTGGGTCTCACAAACATTTGCCTCAGTGCTTGATTTGACCCTTGGCCTCTCGTTTCTCTATTAAGGTCTAATCGACTCCACCATATGGCTATCAAAGGACCCGACTGCTATCTTCTTAGTTTTGTGAAGCTCTAATTTGAATAACAATAATTTTAACATCTGGTGCGGAGTCATCACATTACTGCCAAATAAAAAAAAGATCACATCAGCATCTGCTAAAAAAAATCTTGGGTATCAGGTCAATGACCAAACACATTAGATCCCTAAATCTAGGCGTCTAAGTAGATTTACTAAGAAAAAGGTCATCGCACCATCTCTTTGCTGTTCAGAAATGTAATTTTATGAAAAAACTGCTTCTTTGTAATCTACTGTTAAAAGAAAACTCTCTTAATATAGACTGAAATAGCAAGTTTATGAAAAAGTTTATCTTAGACGATGGAATTTAGAAAAAGATTCGTGTTTAACGTAAAAATGTTTTTTAAAAAAGGTTTATTAAAGCGAGTGCTGTTTTAAATTTTAGGTTGGAAATAATTTTTATTCCATCTCCATAATTATGATTCATCATCCCGCAAAATAGCAGTGTAAATGCACTGTTGTGTTTCGGTTTGAAGGACTTTGTAGCCAGAGTAACTACTGGACATATTGAGACTTAACATCTTATGTTTCAGGATGGTGAGCGCAGTGGAATGCCAAGAATTGCTTTGTAATTCAAGGTGTTGTTTGGTTTTGCTGCTGTTCATGAGCGGTGCTATCGCTTACCATCAGGCAAACGGCATGCTCATATCGCCATTCATGGCAATAATAAAAAACTCGGAATATAGTCTTTCTACCATGTTATGGTCTTCACCAACTAAACCGCACTAGGGCAGCGTGGTAGACTATATGGCCTAACCCTTCTCGATTGTACCCTTGGTTGCAGAGCAAGCTATTAGTAAGATAATTTTGCCTGAATAGAATAACTATTAGTACTAGATAATTAGCAAACACTAATTAATATTAGGCAATTAGGTATTGCTGATTGAGACAGTTGTATAGAGATACTCTAACTGTATTGTAAAGCAACTGCAATTGAGAAATTGACGTTTACACAAGACCGAAGTTAACAATAGGGCGTCTAGATACTACACGCTCGACTCTCGTAGCGAAAATGTATACGTTTCATTTTATTGCAATGAATGGCGAGACGAACATGCCATTCGCCTGGTGGTAAGTGATACGACCACTCATTGACAGTAGCAAACCCAAACAACACCATGAATTACTGACCAATGATTGGCATTCCACTGCGCTCGTCATCCTGAGAGACCTACCACCAGTAAAACTTAAGAGAATAATACTGATTAACACTTGGTGGAAAGTATTCAAATTAACGTTTAATAAGTAGTTTATTTCCATTTCATAATATTCTATTCAATGTTCAAATTATACGCAATATCTGCTATAAGTATCTACCTACAGTTGCCGGTCACTTTTACACACAGAGGCTAGCGCGCGCGCCTGTATGTGTTGTTTATTAATGGACTTATGATATATTAATATATAATGGATATATTAATCATCATCATCATCATCAGCCTAAACTGCTGTCCACTGCTGGACATAGGCCTCCTCCAAATTGCACCATTTTACCCTGTCTTCGGCTTGTATAACCCCAAAATGTTGCGCAAAATAAATAAATGGCCCCCAGTTCCCGGTCGCCCTGCTAGTCCTGGCCAAGGCGGCGGTCATGGAAATGGCAGGGCAGGGGGTGCGAAGGATCCTCGGGCTACGGTAGGTATTAAAAAACAAACTTATTTTTACGAATGAACTGTATTCATGAACCTCTTAATATTTGGATACTAAGATCAACAAAACCATAGATCTTTGATTTCAAAGGAACGCTAATACAATTTGATTGAACTAAAACCGTACAAATACACATAGTGTTTGAAACGTGTTGGACTAGTTCAAATACAGTGTAAAGAGAATACGGAATGCCTTCCAACAGTATATAAAGCGAACATTTTCTTTTTCTCTTAATTCTATTTGAGAAACTTTAACCTGTAGTGTATTGTATGAGCCCATATACGTCCCATTGCAGGGTACGGGCCAATAGAGAGTACGATTGAGAGTGGTTAGGCCATATACAGCCGTTCTCTGTAATCTATCTGTCTTTAATTAGAGATTTCATTAGATATTTCGATGCATTTTACGTTTTGTTTAACAAAGATGCAGAGATATAGATATGGTGCATATGTTTAGGTATCTGGTGAGATAAATATATAAGTCTATCTTAGTTTATTGAAGTGTAGAATTTTATCGACTTAGTAATGGTAACTATTTTAACTTGTTGTTAAAGATAGATAGAATATAGAGAATGGCCGTTAGTGCGCCATGCTGCCCTAGTGCGGTTTGGCGGAATTTACATACTATATAGATTCTGACAAATCACTATGGTTTGCAAATTTCTTCAAAATGTCTCTCTTCACCGTTTTAGTGCGTGGTAATTGACTATGAATACACACATGACTCCGAAAAGTCAGAGGTGTGCCCTAAGATTCAAACCCACGACTATCGTGAACAGGTTGGCAGCGTCTGTCCGTATACCAACAGGCCACCAACTAACCTGGAATTAGTTAATTTATTTTGTACTTGAAATGTGTATATTAAGTATTTTTAATTGACTTAAAGTAAATTACGCCTGTATGATGGGCTTGCAGATACGAAAGTATTTCTTGATATCGTTATCACTTTTTTTGCTGACGTGGGGGAGCAAATTACCACTCCGCCGCACATTTATATGGAGCGGTGATGTTTGGTTTACCGGATTGAACATGCAGATAGATCAAGTGTCGTTTCACAACTGATCAAGATCTTCGTCTTAAATAAATAAGACCCTACAGTCACATATATAGTCCTGACCCCACATTAAGATCGAGTTTTGTGTCATAAGTATCAGGAACTACGAGGTACTTTTTGGTCTCACTAACACCCAGACCCCGAAAGAAATATTTTTGGGCTGCACAAATATATCCTTTACCTTTTCTCGTAATACCTTTTATTCAGCTTTTATCAAAAGATTCAATACATTTTCAATCGCTAGAAGGAGTGAGAGTTTGCGCACTAGGATAATGGCTCACCACTCAGCAAACTCATTTCAGATTCGATAAACTTTTACTGTACAAAATTATGGAGTTTTGGAGTAGTTTAGCATAATCTAAAACCTTCTAGTACAACACATAGTTCCGTAATGTGCCGCTAGATGGCGCTATTACAACGTTGTCCCCATCTTAGATAACTAACAATAAACCAGTAACAAACCTCCAAAAACGAGTTTTGACCAAGTTAAATTACTTATTTAGCCACTAAAACAAGCACTCAATTTCACTGGCATAATCCCAAAAAAAGCGGCCATCCCTTATAAAGTTATTATAAGGGAGAATTCGTAAAAGAGATTCCAGCTTCCCTAATAAAAAATAAGTAATATCTTACCCCGAAACGATTAACCCCATCGTTTATTTTTATGGCCCGCCGTACTGTTTACTTATACGAGAAATAAGTTCTTGCAAAAACCCGTTTTTTATATCCAAACCTTGTTTTATGGATGATAAAGTTGGAAATTTAATAACACGAGTAGCTTGGAAGGGATTGTAACTAAAATGGTAAGTGGAGGGGCTTTGATCACCTACTTGGGGAGTTTAAGACATCATTTTTGGCTTTTATTGATTGTTGGGACGCTCTATAATAAGAATTAAATCGTATAGTGGAATTGCTACTATTATAAATAAGAGGAGGGCAAGCAGTGATGATGGACAAACTTATGTTATCTATACATATAAATAAAATTGAAGTGCCCAACTACATATCGTTATATACACGATACCTATAACGAAAATGACCTTAGATTTTTTTTGTCTGTCTGTGTGTCTGTTTGTTCCGGCTAATCTCTGAAACGGCTGGACCGATTTTGACGGGACTTTTATTGTCAGGTAGCTGATATAATAAGGAGTAACTTAGGCTAGATTTATTTTCAAAAAATCTTTTTGTTAAATTCGACGTGGACGAAGTCGCGGGTACAGCTAGTGTTAAATAAATTTGAAAATTCAAAGCAAGCAAGCAAATGAAGTAAATTTTCATCCGAGTGGAGTTGTATAAATTATTGTATTAATTCCATCTATACGTGTAATACGTTTGTAACCAGTCCATGTCTGTACATGGTAGATAAAACAGAAAAACTATGAGGAGAACTTATTAATGTAATAGAACGTAATAATAGTAGTAATAGTGTAAATGCACTGTTGTGTTTCGGATTGAAGGGCATTGTAGCCAGAGCAACATACATACATATACTCACGCCTTTTTCCCAGATGGGGTAGGCAGAGGTGCCAGGGCACCCACATTTCGCCTTGTATGTTCCGTCCCACAATGTGATAGGTGGCGAGCCTATCGCCATATAGGGCACAAATTCCTGACTCTGGGCTGATAATGAATAGAAAAATCCAATATCACTTTGCCCAACCCGGGATTCGAACCCGAGACCTCAGCTTTGTAAGCGTACCGTAGTACAACTACGCCACCGAGGCAGTCTTCAATAATAATTATAGGTATATTATAATGCTAATTGTGCCAAAAACAGGTACCCCCATTCAGTTTCTTACTGCAGTATGGTATAAGCATGATTACTAATTATTAAAATGAAAGCAATGTATAAAACACACCTGATAAACATGAACGCTGTTTTAAGAATATCAAAATTTAATAAACCCGTTGGTGGAAAATTTCCAAATCTTAAACTGGTGTCATAACAGCTTTGTTAATAGATGTCATTGTAGGACGGAGTTGTTCATTTGAATCTAAGCGGAGTAAACGTTGAGTCTAAGGCTGGAAAATTGCCTCTTAAAGCCATTTTGGTAATAAGAAAGTAAATTTCGTATGCGATAAAAGTGTTACGGGACGATTTCTGAATGCTTCACGACCCGTACATTTTCTTATTCTTTTAATCTTTGACTTAAAAGCTGATGTAAGTTATTGAATTAATAGTATCAGGTATGCTCATGATCTGTGGTACTATACCTGGTCTCACAACACTCGCTCCTAAGCTCTCTTTCACAACTTTCAGCTCGTCGCTCCACCGGCCCGCGCGTCACACACTACGCTCCCTGTACGTGCTCTCACAACACTCGCTCCTGAGCTCTCATCCACTACCTTCAGCTCGTCGCTCCACCGGCCCGCGCGTCACACACTACGCTCCCTGTACGTGCTCTCACAACACTCGCTCCTGAGCTCTCATCCACTACCTTCAGCTCGTCGCTCCACCGGCCCGCGCGTCACACACTACGCTCCCTGTACGTGCTCTCACAACACTCGCTCCTGAGCTCTCATCCACTACCTTCAGCTCGTCGCTCCACCGGCCCGCGCGTCACACACTACGCTCCCTGTATGTGCTCTCACAACACTCGCTCCTGAGCTCTCATCCACTACCTTCAGCTCATCGCTCCACCGGCCCGCGCGTCACACACTACGCTCCCTGTACGTGCTCTCACAACACTCGCTCCTCAGCTCTCATCCACTACCTTCAGCTCGTCGCTCCACCGGCCCGCGCGTCACACACTACGCTCCCTGTACGTGCCCTCACAACACTCGCTCCTGAGCTCTCATCCACTACCTTCAGCTCGTCGCTCCACCGGCCCGCGCGTCACACACTACGCTCCCTGCCCATAGTCTTTTAAATTCACATCGAATAAATTCATTTAGACCGGCCCACATAAAATTTAATTCCATGAGGATTTGAGTCAGCAAAATTTTCTTAATAAAGTTAGTATTGGACGTTCTTTCAAACTATAAGAAAAAAAACCCCGAGCCCTAAAGCGAGAAAGTTTTCGATTTCGTTAGAGAACCTTCGATTTAGATAAGAAATTTAACTTTCCGAAATTTATTATCAGTCCGTTAAATTTATTATGTGGAAGGAAAAGGCGTGGAAAATTGAAGATTGGACTAATAAAGATTGTATCAAAACGTTCGAAATGTATTTTTTTCGATAGCGCGAATTTGGAGATGAATGATGAGTCAATAATAACGTCATCTGTTTCGTTTAAATCGTTGAAAATTTTTTAAGAAATTTATTTGAAATATAATAATTGAAGAATTGCAGGCAAACAGTCTAAAGGTTCTGTTGTATTTCGGATTGAAGGACATTGTGAACAGAGTAACTACTGGACATATTGACACTTACTATCTTATGTCTCAGGATGGTGAGGGCGGTAGAATGCCAAGTATTGCTTTGTAATTCAAGGTGTTGTTTGGTTCTGCTACTGTTCCTGATTGGTCGCATCGCTTACGATCAGGGGAACGGTATGCTCGCCTTGCCATTCATAGTCATACAAAATAGGACCCTCGCAATATAGGACCTATGCAGATATTCATACTTAGTTTTTATGTGTAATCTCCGGTTGTCTTTCTGTATGAGGACATTTCTTAATGTTATATTTTTTTATCCCTCCTTCCAGTACATAAGTGGACAATAATAATAAATACCAAAAGGAGACATCTTAGTAGTGTAGTATTCATAGTAGCTATTCCGGTCTAGCTTCGACTGTTTTTTTTTTTAACACCTCCGTCCGCCCTCAATACCGTTTTACGGCACTGATCACTGAAATAAAATGTAGCCTATTTCATTCTGAAATAATCGGACATTCCAATGACAAAATATTTTTTTACATATTCGTTTCTTTTCTGCCGCCAAACAGCACTGCTGTGTTCCGGTCTAAAGGACATTGTAGCCAGAATAACTACTGGACATATTGAGACTTAACATTACATCTCTGAATGGCGATGACGTAGTGGAATGCAAAGCATTGCTTTGTAATTTATGGTGTTTGATTTGAATACTGTCGATGAGCGGTCATATTGCTTCCCATCAGGTGAATGACATGCTCGTTTCGCCATTCATGGCTGTAAAAAAAAAAACATATTTATGTAGTAGTTTTTGCGATTATTCCATCCATACATACAAACTCACAATGAATACTTCTTTTACAAAATTTAAGATAGGAATTACCATTTGAATGAAGCCGTACTCAAAGAAAACAGATAAAAAGTATAATATGCCACCCAACAAATTATATGAAAACTTTCTGCCGTAAAATTATACGATGGCGGGCAATTATTTTTTTTGTCTGAAATCTAAACTTAGTTTATTACCGAGTGCCAACAAAATTTGGCTAATTAAAATTGGTTAGGACCTTTTCGTGTCATAAATATAATGAAGTGAGGATAAACACTAATTAGTTTTTATTACTGTGTTTTATTTCGCGATGTTTTTAAGATTTCAATAATCTATAAATTTGATGTAGAGTTATGAGTATTTATTATTAATAAAAAATAAAAACCGACTTCAAACAAAACAAAAAACACTAAAGTGTAAAAAATAAAAATAACACTGCAAAGCAAAAAATATTTTTTATACCGTTGTTCAAAATATGTGGATAAAATATTAAAGTTGGGCCGCCACGAACCAAACATGTAGGGCCTATGCCTTATATTAATTTAAACTTCCACATGCTCTGCTCCTCCTATTTTGAAGTCCGTTAAAAAGACAATAATTTAGGATCTTGGGCAGCATGGGTATGAGGTATATCTGAGTTTTCTACGCATCAATTCCCAGAATATATATACCTAGGCTAGCAGTTAGACTAAGCCCTAACCTTATTACTAAGAAACATAACAATAAAAAAGGTTTTTGTATCAAAAAAACCACCAAACCCATTATTTATTTACACGATAAACGTCCGAAAAGTCGAATATAAAAGGATAGAAACCAATCAACAATACTAAAGGGATTAGGGACAGGCGAAGCTGATTCTGCACAAAGGTCTGAACAACCTTCACTAGTTTCCAGTGACGAACGCAAAGAAATTACTTTATTGGGCTTTTCTGGGCCAAAAGTTACAGTCGAACAGTTTTCTTCGCAATGTAACTGTTTTTTGGGGCATATTGTCGGGGTACATTGATTTAGCGGCGTCTGCAAGACGCTTATGTATTAGAATTTAGATTTTGTGGCGCTTGCAAATTTGGTTTGTAATGGAAATGTTTGCTTCGAGTCTTATCATATGTAGAAAGATCTATGATGCTTATATGAAATATTCAATGGCGTAGTTTTACGTGAACATTTGAGTGAGCTACAGGTATTTGTTTTTGGTCTGGGTATTTCTTAACACGTTTACTATGTTAAGGGGACTTTTCGGCCCCGTACACTACTGTCATTCAGTTCTGGCAAAATAGTAAAAATAGTGCCTATGCACTAGTGAGCTGAATTTATTATTGAATGGCAGAGATAACTATGTGTTTGTGTTGTCCTTGAAATATACAAACAGATGAAATTTAAAAAAATACACGGGGTCTTATGAACTCCTTTACGACCATATAGTAAAATTACTTTTAAATGTGATACGGGGTCTGAAAAACCCCGTATAAATTATTGTGTGCCCATACGGGTTTATGACTTCTTTTGCATTAGTGCAGTGACTAGTGCATGATGTGAAGTAAATTTTATCGATAATGAAGAGTTTGCTACCTATTTTATTATGTATGAATTGTCAACTTTACTGGGTTTTAATGTAAGTATATTTGAATTTAGTATTACACAGTATAGGCAAACAAACCGAATAAATTTGTATGCTTTTTGTTTTTTTGGTTTTATTTTCCACCCACAAGGTGGTCAGACGACCTGCTAAAGGTCACGGGACGTCGCTGGATGCAGGCTGCCTCCAACAGGTCACTGTGGATATCATTGGGGGAGACCTATGTGCAGCAGTGGACTTGCTTTCGCAGATGGATGGATGGATGGTTTTGAAAAGAGCAATACTAGAGCTTCTTGCCAGTTATTCCCTAGTAAAAAACACTTTCCGAACCGAGTGGTAGATCAAAAAATTACAGAATTTTAATTATGCTGAACATTTTAGTGAATTCAATAAATTATTGACATTTTCACTAAGATCGACAAAGAAACTACATGCGACTTTTCGGTCTCATAAACTCCCGGACCCAAAACAAATACCTGTGGACCACACAAATATGAGTCTGGGTGGGAGGATTGAATCTGCGGTTACCTACTCGTTTCATAGCGGGCGTTTAATCAAGTGCACCTCAGGCTGTCGATATGTTATAGTAAATATGTCCACCACACAATTTGTTTTATGCCGGAGATCGAACCTACAACCTGCCGTTCCACAGCCAATTTTCACTTATTTCCACACAGAGACTGCGAAATCATTACAAGGTTGCTTCATATCTATTTAATATTAATGAGTTTCTTAACCTAATTACATAAGTTACTTCTGTAATTCAATTTGTAGTCCAATTAGAAAAGTTTCAGTTGCGTTTTGGGTCAGTTCGTAAGATCTTGGGTTCGTTTCTGACCTAATTGAAATGCTGACTTTAAACAAGTTTGTGAATATTTTAATATTTTTGCTCTACATTGGAATTTGTGTCTTGCAAGGTGATAGAGTGATAGGTGTATCACATTTTAGATTGGAATGAAGTTCCGAGGGATGTAGAACCATAGAAACATTTCTGCCTACCTCTTTGGGGAGGGATATCAGCGTTAGCTTATTTTCACCCCGCACACCCGCACATCGCTCCGTCCTTAGTCTTAGGTTGATTTCAGAGTCACGCTGACCGCGCGCTGACAGTCGGCGCTGCCAGTTGAAATGTATGAACTTCTAAGGAACGTTTTAGAATAACGCGTAGCTGTCAGCGCTGACCCCCGTCCGTAAGCTACGCGCTGAGCTGTCAGCGCCGACAGTCAGCGCGCATTCAGCGTGACTATAAAATCAGCCTTAGTTCTGCACGAATCCGCATCGAACGCGTTTATCGTTATTGATCCCGCTCGCATTATTTATTGTGTATTATATTGGTGTATACCGAATTTACTGCGTAAGCTTGTAAACCTAAAATAAATATTTTTTATGGGTCTATTACTTTCAATCAGTCCCTATAATATTTTTTCTCATGTATCTTCCATGTGCAGACATAGATCATTGACAAATTGTATAGAAAATATTTTGTCATACTGCATATAATAAATTTGACTCAATTTATTTTAATCTCATTTCATTACGTTGCAAAAATATATCGATATAAACTAATTAGATTAGTGATACATCTCTAGAAAATTACCATGCCAACATGCCGCCTCCAGATGTGTGTTTTAAAAAATGTTTACATAATCAGTTATTGATTATTACCACACGTGTTACGTGGGTTCAACCCCCAGGGCACACATGTGACTTTCCGGAGTCATGTGTGTATTGATAGTCAATCACCACGCACTAAACCGGTGAAGGAAAACATCGTGAGGAAACCTGCATACCATAGCGGTTTATAAGAATTTTTATGGTATGTAAGTCCGCCACCACGCACTAGGCCAGCGTGGTGGACTATATGGCCTAACCACTCTCAATCGTACTGTCGGTTGTAGAGTAGGCCCGTGCCCTGCAGTGGGACGTATATGGGCTGATGCAGATACAGATACTATATCGCTAGATAATTGCTATGTCAACCTGTGGCCTCCAGCAATTTTTTTTTTTTTTTTATTGCAATGAATGGCGAGACGAGCATGCCGTTCGCCTGATGGTAAGCGATACGACCGCTCATGAACAGTAGCAAAACCAAACAACACCTTGAATTACAAAGCAATGTTTGGCATTCCACTGCGCTCGCCATCCTGAGACATAAGATGTTAAGTCTCAATATGTCCAGTAGTTACTCTGGCTACAATGCCCTTCAACCCGAAACACAACAGTGCGTTTACACTGCTGTTTGACGGGAGAAATAGACACTGCGGTGGTACCCACCCAGATGGCCTCTCACATATGAGAGACCTACCACCAGTGAAGAAATTGATTTGTGTTTAAATAACATTTACATAATCAGTTATTGATTATTACAACACGTGTACGAGACATTTTACCGTGAATCGAATTAAGGGATTTATATAATATTAATAAGAAATAAATTGGAATATTTTGTATATTTCCTGTGAGTAATTTATATAGCCGTGTAGCGTAAAGAGAAAATTGCCAATGTGTTTACTGAATTGAATATATCTTTTGTACGATTTTACGTAATCATGTATTTATCGATGTTATTTAACGTAATAGAAATAGATTGGTTTATTATTCGGTAGGATAAGTGTATTGAGTAAACACATACATCTGTAGAAGGTATATTATGGTATCGTTTTTTTTAAATAATTAAGTATAAGTTTTTTTTTTTTGCTATGAATGGCGAGACGAGCATGCCGTTCGCCAGATGGTAAGCGATACGACCGCTCATGAACAGTAGCAAAACCAAACAACACCTTGAAATACAAAGCAATGCTTGGTATTCCACTGCGCTCGCCCTCCTGAGACATAACATGTTAAGTCTCAATATGTCCAGTAGTTACTCTGGCTACAATGCCCTTCAACCCGAAACTCAACAGTGCGTTTACACTGCTGTTTGACGGGAGAAATAGACAATGCGGTGGTACCCACCCAGATGGCCTCTCACAGTAGGTAAAGTAAATTAAAAATAGAATAGTGAATGTAATGTGTCTATAGACGTTTTTCGTTTTCTTTTTGAATTTCGAATCAATTATTAAATACTTTTTTTTATGTATATGGTGTCTTGTGCCGGGTGGGTCACTTCCCTGTAAAGTGGCTGAGGAGGCCGATGGCTGGCACATGCGTCATACACGTGAACGGGTGCTGCTTGCGTAGACTGGTCTATTCGATTTGCTTCCATTGTTAATTATTGAATGATAACTTTAGGTTTTCACAATTGTTCATTGTGTTGGCGGAACAGAGTATACTAATTCTTAGTTCGTTCGACTTCGCTTCTCTCAGCCATATTAAATATAACATAAACATGTTGGTATTTACAATATATTTTGCTTATAAATTATAACAAATTATTAATTAATTGCTCTGATTTAAATCTAGTTGTAAGTTTTGTAATAAACACTATATTGTAAACTAATTTTGAAAAGAGCAAAACTAGATTTTCTTGCCCTATTTCTCCTAATGAAAACCGCTTTCCGAACCGGGTGGTAGATAAAAAAAATACTGAATCTAAATGATGTTGAATATTGTAATGGATTCAATGAATTATTTTCATTTCATTTTCATTTATGTTGGACAGCTGGCTGTTAAAGAAACTATGCGATGGACCATTCTCCACGCAGGTCAATATGACTTATAAGCACTGGATTACAGCACAGACTTGTGTTTATGGTCTAGATTAGGAGATTTGCCAGTGCATATGGCAATAGGATTAGAACGCAGTGCACTAAGGTATCGGTATATACCTAGAACATCACGCCTTTGTTCCGCTGGGGTAAGCAAATACGAAAATGTAAGGCGTAGAAGTGATTTTGGGATAAATAATGATTATTTTATCTTGTCTTGGCGACTTCTTTGTTTTAATTCTTGCATATATAAACTAACGCGTTCTTCCCAAAAGGTGCTACCAGGACATTTAATTTTTGTCTTGTATGTTTCATCTTATGATGCGATAGGTGGCGAGCCTATCGCCATATCTGGAACAAATTTATGACTTCGGACTGATAATGAATAGAAAAATCCAATGTAACGTTGTCCAACCCGGTATTCGAACCCGAACCCTGACATAGTAATTGTACCGTAGTGAAACAGTGCCAACGAGGATTTTTTATACTTCCGCGATAGATTAACTACAAGTTCCTGACGGTTACTGCAATGTGTATAGCAGCGGTTCTTAGCCATTTACTCATGACAATTTGATAGAATTTACATCAGTTTTGGTGTTTCAAAAAGATGACCTTGAATATCGCGTTAAAATAAATATTAAATTTAATTGACTGTCTTCGTCTTGAATTATATTTATTTTATTCAACTTTCTGTTATAATACAAGCAAGCATTTTCAAAATCGTTGCGTGCGACGACTAATTTCAGTAACGCTCCACTAGAGATATCCTGGAGCGCGCGCACTTACATCGAAACATTTTACGCGCTTTCCGCCCTGTCCATAATATATTTAGGTCAATGAATACAACTATATAAAAAGTAAATAATATCCAGAAAGGGTAAAAAATCCCATCCCAACCGAATTTAATTTTCATACGTGAAATTAAAACTTTTTTGAACATTTAAATATTGCCAAGTGGAAAAACCTAACCGTTTAATGTTCGTATGCGTTGCATCTGCGTCCTCTACAATGCTTTGAATGCGTTCACACAGACCCTTATTTTAAATGGAAAAATGGTAAATGTGTTGGATACTTTCTGAGTATTTTCGTGTTGGCTTTATGTTGGGCAGCTTTTAAGTTTTTCAATGCACTGTTTTAAAACGGCCAATGTGTGGTTAATATACCAAGATGAATCTATGTATTGTGTTCCAACATAGGCCAGTTTAAGGTGTAAATTTAAAACTTACTTTTTCGTTAGTTTGTGCGTAAAATTCAGGACTATTTATTCCAGTAGGCTTAGGCGGAGGTTGCAGTAATGTGCACTATATTTTATCAAAATTTATTTCCGTCCAAAGATGTGAGAGAATTCGGGTAGAATTTATACAATAATTCATAGTTATTGATACGATATTTGACGTTTATTATGATAAGGTCAAGACTTTATGTTTGATTTTGCCATCTGTTATAGTATCAGAGCTTTCACTTTATTTTGACAGCCTCCGTGGCGCAGTTACGAACTGGCTGTGAAACGAGAAGTCTCGGATTCGATTCACACACCGAGAGAAATGTTTGTGTGCTCTACAAGTATTTGTTTCGATCCTGAGTGTTTGTTTTTTTTTTTTTTTTATGTTATAGGGGGCAAACGAGCACGCGGTTCACCTGATGGTAAGTGAACACCGCTGCCCATGGACATCTGCAACACCAAAGGGCATGGAGATGCGTTGCCGGCCTTTGAGGTGGGAATACGCTCGTTTTTTGAAGGTCGCCAAGTCGTATCTGTCCGGGAATGTTCCCGCTGGAACATTGTGTGACCGAAAAGCCTGTCGTAGTTTTCAGACGCACAAGGCGTGTATGTTAGTACTGAGGCAGGAATATAAATGTATGACTATTGGGTGTATTTATTTAGTTTGGGTAGTCTTCTTATTTATAACTATTTGTAGTTGGTAAATGTTATTAAAAGATATTAATTTTGGTAATCTTCTTATTTATTATATATAACTATTTGTAGGAAGTAAAATGTTATTCAAAGAAATACATTACTTACGTTAATCCATATTTTAGTGGACCATGAAAATTACTAAAACGATGCGCAGCGATTTAATGCTACCACCGGATCCAACGCGGTCCTGTCAGAGAAGACCCGGCTGAACAAACTATGCATTAAAATAATACCCAGTAATACTTACCGGCTAAACATTTTTTTTTTATTACTATGAATGGCGAGACAAGCATGCCGTTCGCCTGATGATAAGCGATACGACCGCTCATGAACAGTAGCAAAACCAAACAACACCTTGAATTACAAAGCAATGCTTGGCATTCCACTGCGCTCGCCATCCTGAGACATAAGATGTTAAGTCTCAATATGTCCAGTAGTTACTCTGGCTACAATGTCCTTCAACCCGAAACACAACAGTGCGTTTACACTGCTGTTTGACGGGAGAAATAGACACTGCGGTGGTACCCACCCAGATGGCCTCTCACATATGAGAGACCGACCACCAGTAATAAAAGTAAATTCAGTATGTTTTACAACTGCAACTAAGATAAAACCTGGATACTAATTTGCTAAACTCGAAATAAAAAGTCGTAGCTCCACCGCAGATCTTGATACTGCCACAAAGCCTTCTGACAACGATTATTTCTCGTTCTCTTACATTAAAATGCAGAGAATCAAGCCCCGAAGACATAGTTTGCTCTTGTGAATAAAACATGAAACGTTCCAAAGGCTCTCAAACTTTTGGGTCGTAGCCAAAACTTTAGGGGGCGTTGTTATGGGCAGTTAAAAGGGGCGTGGGCCGTCTTTGAGATGTCCTTAATATGGCACGTTTGGTACGCAAATAATGTAGTTGTTGTGTTGTAACATGACCGGAAACGATATTGGACATCCCAGTAGCCTTCTAGCAAATGCTACATTAAAATAAATATATTAATTATCATCTTATTTAAGTCTACCGTCAATTTCCTTAGAATGATGTGGCTTACATACGTTCTCACGATGAAATGCGGTCTTTTTTTTTAAATTGTGTCATATTACGTTATCTTCTATGTCGCGGTATGTGTATTAATATTATTTTTATACACACAAACACCTTTATTCGGATATTATCACACGATACGAAATTTACTTTCTTTTTTACTTCCTCTCATTCTGGACCCGTTATACTGTTAAGCAGCAGATAAATAGGTCGACATATTGTCTCGAAAGGTAGAAAATCACTGCCTGTTCCCAATTAATAATCTTATCAGGACGATATTGTTCTCATTAGGTGAGAAAGAAAAAAAAAACAAAACTCTAATGAAAACACTTTAAATCGAAATATCAATTGTAGAAAAGACCCGTGATCTATAGATTGTATGTATCAGCCCATATACGTCCCGCTGCAGGGCATGGGCCTACTCTACAATCGAGAGTACGATTGAGAGTGGTTAGGCCATATAGTCCACCACACTGGCCTAGTGCGGGTTGGCGGACTTACATACCATGTAAATTCTTATAAATCGCTATGGTATGCAGGTTTCCTCACGATGTTTTCCTTCACCGTTTTTAGTGCGTGGTGATTGACTATCAATACACACATGACTCCGAAAAGTCAGAGGTGTGCCAGAGTGGCAGCCGCGTCGGTCCTTAACCAACAGGCCACCACGCACTTCATATCTATAGATTATTTAAAAAATATTCCATTTAGGTGCGATGCCACTTTGAGAAGCGCAGTTCGCACAACCAACTGAACAACTTATACGATTTGCAGTTGTATCTTATCTGTTTTGTTTTATATGGAAAGTTGTCGGTATCGAAAATAGCCGATGGCAACCGCGCATTTTGCATATTCAAACTTTAGGCGGGGAAATGTGAAACGAAATTGGAAATAACATTGGACTGTTAATGTTTTTTTATTGGTGTTTATGGACGGTCTATAAGAGGTTTTCTTTTAAGAGTATTATACTATTTGGCGCATTTTTCTACTTGGGCTAACTTAGAAGAAGTTTTAGTGTTTTCGTTTTTTATATTTTTGATTGATGATATCAAGTTTTTCTTTCACTTAAATAAAAATCGATATAGGTCTTCTTCTTCTTCTACCTGGCGTTATTCCGGCCAGTGCCAGGGTCCGCCTTCCGGCTAATTCTCCTCCATATCGTCCGATCTTCAACATCCTTAATAGTAAAGCCATTGACCCTCATATCTTCCTTGAAGACATCTAGCCAGCGCTTCTTTGGTCTACCTCTCAAAATTTAGCCTAATTGGTTTGAGATGTGCGATAGCTAAAGACTTTTTATTTTACTGTACCTATAATAAAGTTTCTTTGCCTGTCTATATTCTCATTTACATGGTTTCGAACAACATTTTCATTTACGCAAAATTATTTGAATTTATTTATCCTTTTTTTCACTATACCCAGAATTAGTTACCTAAAAGAAATAACGTAATAAAAAAGTACAAAAAGCGGCCTTATCGCACTGGGCAATGCCTTCCAGGCAACCAAACCAAACAATTGAATTATTATTTTTCAAGTCGCATCCTGAGCTCTTCTGGTATATGTTATTAAGATAATTCCGACTAAGTAGGAGGAAAAGGGTGGCCTTGAGCTCAAGGTCTCAATGTTTTCCTCAATTGAAAATGTAATCAATTGTAATTTTCTTAATAAATCCCTTATTACGTGAATAGCCAATATTTGACCTCATTCCCAAGTATTCCACATAATTACATCATTATCTTCCCCATTTTCCGGGTTTGCGTAATTTGCATTTGGCCGACAAGGAAATTATTTCTTACAGTGAATATTTTATCTCCTTTGAAGTTATCCTCGTGTGTATTTCAATTGACAAGGTGTTTTATTACCGACATTCAGAGGTCTTTAGACGATCATAAGAAAAATTTGGTAGTGGAAAAGTAATAATGTTGCTAATATTGCTCCGTTTTCATTTATAGTAATTGGTTATTGGTTAGGGAAATATGTTTTTAGTTGTACTAAAGAAGAATAAAAACAATTATATTCATAAAGAGCTTTTTCTATTTTTGTTTTTTTTTTTATTGTTATGAATAGCGAGACGATCATGCCGTTCACCTGATGGTAAGCGATACGACCGCTCATAAACAATAGCAAAACCAAACAACTCCTTGAATTAGAAAACAATGCTTGGCATTGCACTGCGCTCGCCATCCTGAGACATAAGACGTTAAGTCTCAATATGTCCAGTAGTAGCTCTGGCTACAATGCCCTTCAATCGGAAACACAACAGTGCATTTACACTGCTATTTAACGGGAGAAATAGACACTGCGGTGGTACCCACCCAGATGGCCTCTCACATATGAGAGACCTACCACCAGTATTTGTTTTATTTGATAACTTTTGTAATACTATAAAACTCACAACGGATATTGAATCCTTGTATGAAACATAAGACACACGTATTCAAGCTAGGAAATATGTATAAAACTGATTTTACGATTCTGGGGTCCTACTCTGACAATCCGAAACGAAGTTCGAAACTTCGGACGATCGAAGTTTATGACAATACGAATGTATCTACATAGACTTATGTTCGTTATTGACTTATGGTCGTAACCATAGACTTATGATTACGATGTACGTTATACAAATCCGAACATTTACAGAGTAGGTACATTGGTATCGTCATACATTCTTCGATCGTCCGAGGTTTCGAACTTCGTTTCGTATTTTCAGAGTAGGCCCCTGGGCATTGAACCCAAAACACAGTTCAAAGCCCACAAGTACTAAACCAACAAAGCAATCTTTTTTCACTCAATTTTAATTATAACATAAAAGTAACCTGAAACGACTCGTTTTGTGAAATCCGTGTAATGCTTATAACGTAAAGGGGAAAATAACGTGGAAAGTAAAATAAAAATTCCACTTTGATGTTAAAAATGAGAGGTTAGGACGATATGTGCTTTCAGACCACAGAAACGTGTTTCAGAAATGTGGCAACAATAAAAAGAATTACCTGTGTTGCTGAGTGGGCATAGCTTAGATAGAAGCGAACCGTATTTCAAAGCTAAATGTCACAGGTTATGGAAAAAGAGTGCGCGGTGGCCTGTTGGTAAACGGACCAGATGCGGCTGCCAATATGTTCACGGTGGTCGCGGGTTCAAATCCCAGGGCACACCTCTGACTTTTCGGAGTCATGTGTGTATTGATAGTCAATCACCACGCACTAAAAACGGTGAAGGAAAACATTGTGAGGAAACCTGCATACCATAGCGATTTATAAGAATTTACATGGTATGTAAGTCCGCTAACCCGCACTAGGCCAGCGTGGTGGACGATATGGCCTAACCACTCTCAATCGTACTCTCGATTATAGAGTAGGCCCATGCCCTGCAGTGGGACGCATATGGGCTGATACAGATACAGATGGAAAAATATCTATTGTTATATGTGAACTCCGTGGATGTTACCTCGTTGGCACCCTCTCAAGAGAAGACGAAACACATGTGACAGTAGTTTGAATGTTTTTGGATTATTATTGATCGTGACTTTGTGCAAAGCGGATACTTAATTCTATTAAATAATGTAAAACCACTTCTGGTAGTTTATACTATGATATTTTATACAATTGGTCCGGCAATCGAGCATATACGTCAACTAAGAACAGAATCATATTTTAAAGACGTCATATGTTCTAGTTTTTTAAAATATTATGGTAAACAAACAGACAGGTCACCTGATGGTAAGTCACCACTGCCGCTTACAAATATTCACAATGCTTGGGTCATGGATGTGTTACCGACCTGTCAAATAATGAGAGGAGTGGGAGGGAAAAAGAATGGGAAGAGAGAAGGGGTATATGACATTCGAATGCTTTTTTTCTATTATGCTTAATAAGGTGACTATACCACCTGGTGGTAAGTGTAAACCCATATGAAAATAAAATGGACTGACAACAAAAAATCTAGCTGTTAGATATACTTATGGCAGCTAAACTGTTTTTTTTTTTACGCTAAAGACATACATACACATAAACTTACGCCTTTCCTAGAAGGTCCACGTTTGTCCTTCTGTGTTGCGTCTCACCATGTGATTAGGGGGCGAGCCTATCGTCGTGTTGGGCACAAATTCCAGATTCCGTGCTTTTAATCAATAGAAAAATCCAATATCACTTTACCGACCCGGTATTCTAACCCGAGACCTCAGCGTTGCAATCATACCGTAGAACAATTGCGCCATCGAGGCAGTTGCGCTAAAAAATAACCTAGGAATTTGGAAAGACTCCCCGGGGCACGTGTATCGTCAACAAGTTAAAGGTCTAGGTTCGTCGAGTACTTAAAAATTCATTTATAAACATGAGTACGCTTTATATGAGCTTATTTTCTTGCCAAATATAATTGGTAGAGTGCCTATCGCTCGCTTTTTGAGGCAAAAAATATTCATTACATAATTTCTATATATTTTAAATTCTTATTAAGATAAAGTGCGTGGTGGCCTGTTAGTAAACGGACTAGACGCAGCTACATGTTCACGGTGGTCGCGGAATCGAATCCCAGGGCACAACTCTGAGTTTTTGGAGCCATGTGTGTTAGTAGTAGTCAATCACCACGCACTAAACCGGTGAAGGAAAACATCGTGAGGAAACCTGCATACCATAGCGATTAACAAAAAAATGTATGGTATGTAAAGTTCGCCAACCCGCATTAGGCCAGTATGGTGGACTACATAGCCTAATCACTCTCAATCGTACTCTCGAATGTAGAGGAGGCTCGTGCCTTGAAGTGGGACGTAAATGGGCTGATACAGTATTGAGATCATTATGTACTCTAAAGAAAAGTATTGTTTTTATAATAAATAATCTTCACTTCGTTTTTATAATAAAAATAAATTGCAGTCCATTCTATATATTATGTACGTCCCATTAGAGACGGGCTTTCTATACAATTAACAGGACTAAGACTACGAAGCTTGCCCGGTATTGACAAATTTCCCACTAATTAAAATATGATATGCAGCTTTCCTTCAATGTTCTTTCTCTTAAAATGCATTTTGCCATTCTGCCAGTATTCTGAAATTGTGTGTTAAAGAAATGCCTATTCATAGTACATACATACATAAACTCACGCCTTTTTCCCAGAAGGGGTAGGCAGAGGTGCGAGGGCACCCACATTTCGCCAGTATGTTCCGTCCTACAATGTGATAGGGGGCGAGCCTATCGCCATATCGGCCTATTCATAGTATCGGTAAAAATATCGTAGTCCCCGATATCGATACTGCTGATTTAGTATAGTACTTTTATGATTTGTCTTTGAACGTTTTCCTGTTTCATCCCAGGCGACGGACTTTTATATAATAAAATAAATTATTATAATGAAATACATATTGTTCACAGAGCTCCATATAAATAAATAAATTAATTGGACTTCAATTTCATATCTCTAAGATCTCCGGGCCTGGGTCTCAATTAAGTTTATATTTATTGAAAATATATATTTTTTCCTACACAAGAAAAGAGGTTTCATCGAGAGACAATTATCTTCACATCGATACTAAGTTTCATAGTAAAATTGGCATTCTCTTTTATATTAAACGCGCTATTAATTCAGTTAAAAGCTATTTAAGCGCTGTCATCGCTTCAAAGTCTATCATTTACTAAACGTGAAACCGCTTAAAGCGAAACGACGAGAACAGACGACATGCGTCACTCAATTTACTAACCTCTTGACCGTTGTTATAGGAATCATAGAGACTAAGAAATTAATTGGAATATGTTTTTACATTAAAAAAAAATAACACACAACAGTCACATACATAGTCTTGACCCCACACTAAGATCGAGTCTTATGTCGTGGGTATCAGGAACTAAGAGAGACTTTTCGGTCTCACAAACACCCAGATCCGGAAGAAATATTAGTGGGTCGCACAAACATTTCTCTCGGTGCGGGGATCGAACCAGCGACCTCTCGTTTCACAGTCGGCATCTAACCAACTGCGCCACGGAGGCTGTCAGGTTAAGTGTCAAGTTACATACATATATATAACGAATTACTAGAATGCAAGTTTGTTATCATGCTGGGTGTATGCTCGTTATGATGCTTCACAGCTAGTTATAGCTTAGTGTCATGGGCGTATGTGGGGATGTGTCAGATCAAATCGTAGGAAATCACAATCTTACTCACGGAACGCTAAACAGTCTCCACGCTCTTACAGCACTATTTTCAGATATTAATATATTTTGATCTCTTGATCGCAACAAACCGTAATACTAGCTCACAGACCCTTGAGATGCTCCTGACTTTTTTTGATGAAGTCCCAGACATTTTCAGTTACTATCAAGTGTAGATTCTATCGAACGCCTAGGATTGGCATTGGTATTCAGTATTTAAAAATCAACTCGATGATCACATTGAAATAAAAGTATTATTTACGGATTTTATCGCGGATTTGGTATATTTTTTACATTTTTATCTTCCCGACGTTTCGATCACTTTACAGTTTTCATGGTCACTCAATCCGCGATAAAATCCGTAAATAATACTTTTATTTCAATGTGTAACATTCGCGTAAATTTAAGAAACCATTATCGATGATCACATATTCATAACACTCTCATTCAGCCGCCTCGTATTTTTGCTTGGTCTCCTTTCATCCATTATGTCTATATGACCAAATGACTGATGATAAAGGATGAACAATCTAAATACGTCCTTATTCATAGACTATGTTGAAATGTCGTGATGTAGCGCTAAAACCTATTTTAGTTCTTTTTTTAATTAATTTATTTCAAAACACAAACAGTTCAATAAATACATTGCCCCACAAAATTACTGGTACAATTTACCTGTGGCATCCCCATGAATTTTTAAACGAACATTACGAAATAAGTTTAAAAGTACATTATCATATGTGAGAGTCCATCTGGGTGGGTATCACCGCAGTGTCTATTTCTCCCGCCAAACAGCAGTGTAAACGCACTTTTGTGTTTCGGGTTGAAGGGCATTGTAGCCACAGTAAATACTGGACATATTGAGACTTAACATCTTATGTCTCAGGATGGCGAGCGCAGTGGAACGTCAAGCATTGCTTTGTAATTCAAGGTGTTGTTTGGTTTTGCTACTGTTCATGAGCGGTCGTATCGCTTAACACCAGGCGAACGGCATGCTCGTCCCGTCATTCATAGCAATAAAAAAAAATAAGAATGAAGCCTATTTGACAGATTTACGTGAGTTGCTATAAAGGGTTTTCCGCCGGTATTTATTTTATTTATTTATTCTTTATTGTACACAAAAAATAACGGTAATAGAGATGTTAAAAAAAACAAAATACAAAAGGCGGTCTTATCGCACTAAGAAATCTCAAACAGACAACCATTGGTTGTATAGGAGACAAGGAGAAAGACAGGGCAGTGTAAAATAAAGAGAATATCTAAAGCTAAATATATATCGTACAATATAATATGTATCTGTATCAGCCCATATGCGTCCCACTGCAGGGTACGGGCCTACTCTACAATCGAGAGTAAGATTGAGAGTGGTTATGCCATATAGTCCACCATGCTGTCCTAGTGCGGGTTGGCGGACTTACACACCATAGACATTCTTATAAACCGCTATGGTATGCAGGTTTCGCCACGATGTTTTCCATCACCGTTTTAGTGCGTGGTGATTGAGTATCAATACACACATGACTCCGAAAAGTCAGAGGTGTGCCCTAGGATTTGAACCTGCGACCACCGTGAACAATACAATATAATACACAATTTTTTTTATATAAAATACATAAGTTATACATACATACGTAAATATTACAAAGTTTAAAATATCTGTCAATCTCACTCACCGTACGAAATGTTGATTTGTTTATGAGTCAGCGGAACAATCTGAGATAAGCCGATCTATTAGTATTGGCTTTAACCGGCTTTAGCAAGGCTTTATCTCGTTAAAAGCATCTAAAATTAGCCTACCTGATATGAATAAAATTCAATTTCTATTTTTAAATTCTGATTCATAGCGGAGTGTCTGTTATTTTTTTATTGCTATGAATAGCGAGACGAGCATATCGTTCACCTGATGGTAAGCGATACAACCGCTCATAAACAGTAGCAAAACCAAATAACACCTTGAATTACAAACCAATGCTTGGCATTCCATCCTGAGACCTAAGATGTTAAGTCTCAATATGTCCAGTAGTTACTCTGGCTACAATGCCCTTCAATCCGAAACACAATAGTGCATTTACACTGCTCTTTAACGGGAGATATAGACACTACGGTGGTACCCACTCAGATGGCCTCTCACATATGAGAGACCTACCACCAGTTAAATATTTAATAGCATAACTAACGTGACCATACGTCCCGTTTTCGGCGGGACAGTCCCGCTTTCAGTAAGTCTGTCCCGGTGTCCCCAGCAAGGCCTACATAGTCCCGCTTTTGCAAACAGACCAAACGATGATCAAAAACTATTTCCCGCTCGAAATGCTTTATCGAACTATAACTGAAAACGGTTGGGTCAAATTATTCCAGCACTTTCGTAAAAAACAATCTTGATTTAAAAAACTTTTCCACTATTATTGAGTACGTTATGTGCCTGCCTGGAAGTCACGCCACTACTGGGGCTTATAAATCGTGCCTAACTATTTTGTGTTTAGTGCTATGATTATTTTTGTAATTCAATCTTGTTTATTAAAAACTTGTATAACACCAAAAACTTTTTTATTATTATTTAGTTCCACAGATGTCCCGCTCTGGCACAAAAAATAAATGGTCACGTTAAGCATAACCCAAAATTAAATCTATATACGAGTAGTATTTAGCAAAATTTATCATATCAATTCTTGTTCAATATTTTAATAGTATTTACCCTTAGGGTAGTAATACAGATTCTTTTTCATGATAAGAAAATGATTACATTTTCTTTTTCTTCTAGTCTGTCAATTTGAATTTAATAAAAATGGCTGTTACTTAAATGTTTTTAGATATGTAAAAATCATTTTATTAGTAAGACAGAGCCAAATGACTCCGAAATAAAATGCTGAGTTAAATATTATTCTCGTATATTAAACGAACATAGAACAAGTTTCGATTCGATAGATTTCCGAACTACGGGTATTCAAAATGTTATGTTACCTATGATAGATAGATAAAAAGGTAAAAACGTTTATTTTGGCTACAATAAACACAAAACAATCTTAAAGAGTACCATGAATATTAATAATAATTACAGTTAAGAACTTATGTAGGATATTATATTGTAGCCGCAATCAGGCACCAGCTCAGCAATAAGCAATGCTCCAAGGAGCAAAGCGCTGGTAATTCTGCTGGTACCTTTACTTATGTGTAATGCTATTGCATAGGTCCTGAACGAGCAAACGGCTCCTCGTGGTAATAAATTACCTACATAAATATCTGCAAAACTTAGGAATGGTTGCGTTGCTGCCTTCTTAAAATGAAAATTGAAAATTGAATGTTTGAGCGGGAGTCCCTTAAAATGAAAGGGGAGGGAAGGAAAAGGGTGGCAGGAAGAAAGGAACCATCGGTAATCGTACTCTCAGGATAAAACATGGCAGCAAAGCCGCTTCACGTCGGTATTTCGTAATATAATGTTAATACTACAGTCAAGCCGATTAATTTCTTCTACGGTTTAAAATAACTATAGTGTTGCTCTAACACTCACAATAACTTGATTTTGGTAAAAATTACCTCTTTCTTTTAGTTTGGTATGGGTTATCACTCGTATTATAGAAATTGATTCTTATGAGCAATATTTGTGAATGGCGTGTTTGTGATTTGTTAAATTTTGAAAATCATCAGGATCGGTTTCTGGTTAGGTATATTAAATAAAAACAAGTATGCAATTTAAATTTTCATCAAAATCGGGCTCGTAATTCTATTGAATATTTTTCTGCTATTCTCACAGTTTGGAATTTTGCCTTCGATAAATTCACTGTGTATGTATTAATTCATAACAACATACCACAATATTAGATTATTTTTGTTAGTATTATAGTTTATTTTTCAATGTTTTTGTTTGTTGTCTGTTACCACCCCTTTGTGAATGTTTTACTCCTCTAATATAATCATATCAGCCACAGGAAGTCCACTGCTGAAAATAGGCCTCCCCCAAGGATCTCCACAATGACCTGTTGGAATATATAAACCTCTAATATGCACATGCATTTTTTTTTCTTCAATAAACACTTTATTCATCTCTCTCTCTCTCTACAGTCGGCCTCTCATGTCTAAGGATCAGGATCATCGTTGGATGTATTGCATTTAGAGTGAATTATTTGTCTACATCGGTTTCTGTTCACTGGACTATTCAGGCTCGAGAAAGAAAGAGTTTAGATGTGTTTGAAATGTGGTGCTGGATACAAATCCTGAGGATACCATGGACCACCAAACACAAAAAAGTGTTTTTTTTTTCTAATTCATGGCAAGACGAACTTGCCATTCACCTGATAGTAATCAATATAACTGCTCTTAACAGTAGCAAAACCAAACAACATCATGAGTTACAAAGCAATGCTGGGCATTCCACTGCGCTCGCCATCCTGAGACATAAGATATTAAGTCTCAATATGTTCAGTAATAACTCTGGCTACAATGTCCTTCAAACTGGAACACAACTCTACAATTACCACTGATTTCGGGAGAAATAAAGAAAAAGAGTTTTTGTAAAGTAATTCAAGTGTTGTTGCTGTGTTTTTCATAAGAAAATAAAATATTGTAATCGCGTGCAAATACTTTAAGATATTACAGAGCAGAAGTTTAGTAAGGCGTCGACAGCGCAGATATATGGTTCCCGAGAGAAATCTACCCTTACCGAAGATTCACACTAACGTATTCAATACTTTAAATTTCCATGTATCGGCATAGAAACTTTATTAGCCTTCTTATTTGTTTATTTTTATTTACTTTTCTGTGTACCACAATGAAGAGAAAATTACATAACAGATAAAACACTTAATATAGATTAGTACTCCTTAACCTTTTAGAAACGACTATTTCATGCTTCTTACCATCAGGCGAATGGCATGCTCGTCTCGTCATTCATTCACAAAAAAATAAATTTAGCTTGGGGTAAGTACAATGTGCGTGACTGTTAGGTGTATTTATTTATACATACACTTACGCATTTTTCTCAGAAAGGCAAAGGTGTTGGTAGCAGCCCGTACACCCACATTTAGCCTTATATGTTCCGTCACACGATGTGATAGGACGAGCCTATTGCCATATCGGACACGAATTCCGAACGAAGTGATGAACTGAAAAATCCATTATCACTTAGCCCAACCCGGGATTCGAACCTGAGACCTCAGCTTTGTAATCATACCGTTGTACAATTACGCCACCAAGGCAGTCAGACAGCAATTTATTTATTTACAATTAAAAATCTATTAAAATAGGCATGTGCCGCTGTGCGGCGGTGGCGTAGTTGTACTAAGGTACGCTTGCAAAGCTGAGGTCTCGGGTTCGAATCCCGAGTCGGGCAAAGTGATATTGGATTTTTCTATTCATTATCAGCCCGGAGTCAGGAATTTGTGCCCGATATGGCGATAGGCTGGCCCCCTATCACATCTTGGGACGGATCATACAAGGCGAAATGTGGGTGTCCTGGCACCTCTGCCTACCCCTTCTGGGAAAAAGGCGTAAGTTTATGCATGGATGTAAAATAGGCATAGAAGTATTATTACAATGTTTTTCTTTGGCGTTAATCCACTTAGGTATAATATTTAAAACTGTTTGACAAACATCGCACAGTATAATCCGATGGCTTTAGAAGCATTATATTTTCACTAGAATTTCTCGTGTAATGAAGGTAAGCAAAAATATATTTTTCAAAGTTGAAAGATGATCAAAATTTATGTTGCTATCATTTTAGTGATTTAAATCGCTCTGATAATACTGTATCAGCCTATATACGTCCCACTGCAGGGCACGGGCCTACTTTACAATCGGGAGTATGATTGAGAGTGGTAAGACGTGTAGTCCACTACGCTGGCCTTTACATACCATAGAAATTCTTACAAATCGCTATGGTATGTAAAAATCAAATAGCACTATGCTCGACCCGAGATTCGAACCCAAGACTTCTTTGTAACCATACCCTAGTACAACTACGCCACCGAGGCACTCGCCTACAAAATACATCACTACATAGTATAAAACAAAGTCGCTTTCACTGTTCCTATGTCTCTTTGTATGCTTAAATCTTTAAAACTACGCAACGGATTTTGATGCGTTTTTTTTTAATAGATAGAGTGATTCAAGAGGAAGGTTTATATGTATAATACATACATAGTATTGTACAGAAATCTATTTGTACCCAGGCGAAGCTGGGCCAGGCCGCTAGTAGAAACTAAAATACGTTTCCCTATTCATAATCCCTCAGTCGTTTGTGAAACCTTAGTCTTTACAGCGTGTACCGCATTACCGATTCTCAATTTACCGGCTGACCGCTTACACCGCGGGATTCCGCCCGTTCATCATACCGAAATATCGGTAGCACACATGATCAATGCTCTGCTGAATTTATGTGCGCCTAGTATTAAAGCCGGGCTTAGGCGATGTTGAACGGTATTTTATCGAATATTTTTGATGTTTAATGGCTGTTTTTGGCTGATCAAAGAAAGAGAGAGAGAGGCAGAGAGATAAAAATAAATATATAGTAAATTAATACACTTAACAGTCTATGTATGTGAGTCATGACCTCACACTAAGATCGAGTCTTTTGTCGTGGGTATCAGGAACTACGAGAGAATTTTCGGGCTCACAGAAACCCAGACCCGAAATACCTGTGGATCACACTAATATTTCCCAAATATTTGCTTCATTTATCACAGTCGGCGTTTAACCGACTGCGCCACGGAGGCTGACAAATATATATAACATGTATACATAAATATAGAGAGATAGCTGTATAATTGCTGTAAATAGTTGTGTTTCTAGTGGTAGAATATTCTTATCAGAGGCTGTGGTAATACCATTATACTCAGCGGTTAATGCCCCGTCATAGTGGCATTCCTAAGCAACACTAGGATGAACGCGTCAACACGCGTTTCGCATTCACACAGCCACGTATACAGCAATATCGGTTGCGCACATGATCAATGCTCTACTGGATTTATGAGCGCCTAGTACTCGTATTACAGCCGGGCTAAGGCGATGTTGTTTTTAGGCTGAAGAAAGAGAGAGAGAATTAAAGTGAGAGAGATAGCTGTGTAATTGTTGTATATAGTTGTGTGTTTCCAGAGGTAGAATATTCTTATCAGATGCTATGGTAATACCATCATACACAGCGGTTAATGCCCCGTCATAGTGGCATTCCTAGGCAACACTAGGTTGAACGCGTCAACACGCGTTTCGCATTCACACAGCCACGTATACAGCAATATCGGTTGCGCACATGATCAATGCTCTACTGGATTTATGAGCGCCTAGTATCGCAACTTAGCTGAGGCGATGCTGAACGGTATTTTATCGAATATTTTGTTGTATAAAGACTGTTACTGGCTAATGAAAGAAAAAAAAACAGAGAGAATTAGAGAGAGATAGATGAATTAGTTTATATGGCTGCATACAGTTTTATTTGATTTTTGAGCGCCTAGTATTACAGCCTGGCTTAAGCGATGTTGAACGGTATTTTATCGAAAATTTGATGTTTAAAGACTATTTTGTGGCTGATGAAAGAAATGGAGAGTAAAAAATAGAGAGAGATAGATAGACATGAGTTTATATGGCTTTATACAGTTTTATGTTGCTCGTAGTATATTCGGATCGAACCGAATAGCGACCACCATATTATACAGTTATTACGTACTAGTTGTTAAGAACGGGATGTAGCCATTCTAGGGTGTGACACGTTTTGCATAGATACAGGCACAGCAATATCGGTAGCGCACATGATCAATTCTCAATTAATCACAGCCCGGATTAGTCGACGTTGAAGGTTACTTTTATTAAATATTTTAACGAAATGAAAATGTTCACTATCTTAGACGCTTTTTTATTCTTCATATTTATTCATTTAGTTTTTTTTTTTTTTTTTTGGTTTATTTATTTATTATTAAGGACCGTAGGTGGATGCTCTATCTGGACTATACTGCATATTTATTAAGATGAATGGCGAGACGAACATGCCATTCACCTGATAGCGTTACGAGCGCTCATAGACAGTAGACAACACCATGAATAACAAAGCAATGCTTGTCATTCCACTGCGCTCAACATCCTGAGGCATAAGATGTTAGGTCTCAATATGTCCAGTATTTACTCCGGCTACAATGTATTTCAAACTGGAATACAACAGTGCATTTAAAGTGCTGTTTGGGGGGGGGGGGAGAAACCTACGGTGATACCTACCCAGGCAGCCTCTTACATATGAGAGACCTACCATCAGGCATATACCTTGAAGTCTTTTACTGTGTCAAGGAAGAAAAATATAATCTTATACTGCACAATTCAAGTTAACGATACGATAGAAGTCGATAGTTGTCACTAAGAGCGATGGGAATAGGTGTAGAAATTTGTACAATATTTACAAAAACACTCCGTGTAAAATGTCGATAACACTTCATTTTACAATACATTCATGTTTAATACTTGCATTAAAACGTTCTACGAGTACAATGTATTATTATACAATAAATAAATAAATAAATAACACCCAACAGTCACATACATAGTCCTGACCCCACACTAAGATCGAGTCTTGTGTCGTGGGTATCAGGAACTACGAGAGACTTTTCGCTCTCACTAACACCCACACAATGTATGTGTATACTACATGGCACGGGGTTAAAAAGCTATTTTTTAATTAAAGGTACTTCTTTATGGACACTTAATTATTATTTTCAGTATTTTCACCCCAAATACATTGTAGCGAGTTTGAAAAAAAAATGCCTGGTAGTTTTGTCAAAAATGTTGTTCAAGGCTTTCGATCAAGCTGTAACTACGACTTTTTTAACGCTCCGGTAAGTTCCCAGCCGAACCGAAGTTCAGCTTAGCGGTAAAAATAACTGTATATATACAGATGTCCAAAAAACGTGAAAACGAAAACCACAATTTTTACCAGTAAATACACTCGGTTTTCAACCGACTTCATAAAAAGAAGAAGGTTTGCAATTCGACTCCATGTTTTTTTTTAATTTTTTTTCTATCACCCAGGCTGATATGAAATTTGAAGGTTAAATTACATAGCATATTACGTCAATATCATTTAACATACTATTGGATACATCCCTAAATAAGAAGGTAAGGGAATTAAATATTTAAACAAAATCCCCAGCTGGGTATAGACCACGTCGCAAAAGCACTTATGTACTACACCTCTAAGCTTCATTCATTATTTAAACTCATCAACGTACATTAATTAAATAAGACATTTTGTAACATTCTTCTTAAATTAAAAGCGAATATACAGCTATATCCTTAATTATAGGCTGTTTATAATTCTACTAGCGGCCCGGCCCAGCTTCGTCCGGGTACAAATAGATTTCTGTACAATAATATGTACGTATTATACATATAAACCTTCCTCTTGAATCACTCTATCTATTAAAAAAACCGCATCAAAATCCGTTGCGTAGTTTTAAAGATTTAAGCATACAAAGGGACATAGGGACAGAGAAGGCGACTTTGTTTTATACTATGTAGTGATTTAGCTGTCGAATGTTTTGTCTTGTTCCCTCAAACTAAATTCAAAAGTCGTTCGAAAGGGACAAATTTAAGGTCAAACAGCAGGGTAAATGCACTGTTGTGTTCCGATTTGAAAGACATTGTAGCCAGAGTAACTACTGGACATATTGAGACTTAACATCTTATATCTCAGGTAGGCGAACGCAGTGTAATTCCAAGCATCGCTTTTTTATTCACAGTAATGTTTGGTTTTGTCGGTCCATGAGTTGTCGTATCGCTTGCCATCAGGCGAATGGTTTTATTTCGCCATTCATCGCAAGAAAATAAAAAAATAATTTCAACTCAGCTTGCCCATTCATGGCGTATGCGAAACTACAGCAAAACTTTACCATTATCTACCTTTCAAAACTTTAAAAATAAATTAAAACAAGGCTTTAGATTTTTTCAGATAATACGAGTAATATACAATGTGTATTAAATAAGACACGGCGATATTTTATTTTATTTGGGTGGCTCACAGCTACCAATAGCAAATATACATATTTTTTCATAATATATATTCAGGAATTTGTGCCCGATTTGGCGATAGGCTCGCCACCTATCACATCGTGGGACGGAACATACAAGGCGAAATGTAGGTGTCTAGGCCTTCGATCAAATATACACTAGATACAACATGAGCGCTTAGAAAATGGCACCAAAAAAGAGTGCTTTAAGCACTCTTTCGCCTTCAGTCACGCACTGACCGTTGCTTCTAAAACGTCGCATAACTTTAGACAATATTATGTGAAAAACTACTTTAAGCTCCAGGAATAAGGTGGAATTTGTGTTAATATATTTGGAATATGTGATCTTTTTGGTTTACTTTTTAATGTCATTCATCGGTGCCACTTTTTAACAGAACTTTTACAGGGAACTGTGTATCTAGTGTATATTTGATCGAAGGTCTAGGCACCTCTGCCTACCCCTTCTGGGAAAAAGGCGTGAGTTTATGTTATGTTATACATTTTTTTTTACAAAAGATAGCCAATTACGAACTACCGCAAATTATTCATATTTAATACTGTCTAATTTATTCTTACCTAACAATAGCATCGCCCCCTATTACATCGTAGGATGGAACACACAAAACAAAACGTTGTTGTCCAAGTAGTTTATATATGTATGTCTAATTATGTAGTTATTACAAAATATTACTATAGAGATCTTAAATAACCCCTTTTCTATCTTAAAATACAAATAAATTCGACTAACTGTGAAAAGCTATAAGTGATTATATCTATCCCTGGAATAAACACAATGAATTACAAAGCAATGGCATTCCACTCTACTCGTCATCCTGAGATATAAGATCTGTATCAGCCCATATACGTCCCACTGCAGGGCACGGGCCTATTCTACAATCGAGAGTACGATTGAGAGTGGTTAGGCCATATAGTCCACCACGCTGGCCTAGTGCGGGTTGGCGGACTTACATACCATAGAAATTCTTATAAATCTCTATGGTATGCAGGTTTCCTCACGATGTTTTCCTTCACCATTTTACATAACATAAGATGTTAAGTCTCAATATATCCTGTACTTACATTTCGTGGTAGCGTCCTACATCTTGTGGGAAAACGGCGTGAGTTAATATATGTATGTAGAAAATAGTCCAACATTTTACTTCAAAGAGAATTCAAGGTGAAAGACTCAGAACGTGTTATTAATTAACACCTACATAGTCAAATTGAATTTGATAATTAGATAGTAGACTGAAACGTTTGTAGTTACATACGAAATATCTTGGGGTGTTACTGTGAGAGAACCGACGTGAAGCTTTGCTGTTGCGTTTAGTACATTTTCGAAGGCTCTAAGGATGGTCACGGTGGTCGTGAGTTCAAATCCCAGGGTACACCTCTGACTTTTCGGAGCCATGTGTGTATTGATAGTCAACCACCACGCACTATAAAGGTGAAGGTAAACATCGTGAGGAAACCTGCATACCATAGCGATTTGTAAAATTTATATGGTGTGTGAAGTCCACCAACCCGCATTAAGACAGCGTGGTGGACTATATAGC
Organism: Hyles lineata; assembly: GCA_030180105.1. Lineage (NCBI taxonomy): Eukaryota > Metazoa > Arthropoda > Insecta > Lepidoptera > Sphingidae > Hyles > Hyles lineata. The sequence continues at coordinate 4,132,345 of JARJEE010000032.1, read as the reverse complement.
CTAACCACTCTCAATTATACTCTCGATTATAGAGTAGGCCTGTGCCCTACAGTGGGACTTATATGGGCTGACACAGATACAGACCCAGAAGAGGTATTCGGGTATTTGTATTTCTGAGACTGAAAAGTCTCTCGTAATTGTAGATAACCACAACTTAATTAATTGTAATGTGGGGTCCGCACTATGTGTGCGCCTTTGTATGTCAGGTTTGTTTATTTATTCATTATCTATCTTTTTGTTAAGACTAACAAGGCAACTGTGTTATTTTTATATTAGTACCAATTTGCAACAGCTTTCGAGGCGCAGTTGATTAGACGCATACGGTAAAAATTGTGTGAACCACTGGTATTTCTTACGGGTCTGGGTGTTTGTGAAACTAAAAAGTCTCTCGTAGTTCCTGATACCCACGACACCAGACTCGATCTTATTGTGAGGCCAGGATTATGCATGTTATTTCAGGGTGTAATTATTGTCATTATATAAATATTAGTACTTCATTGGACTAAAATGTATCTAACTTAAGTGAAGCGCCGATTAGGCATCTAATGACAATAGATGACCCTTCGCTGGCGGTAATAATTACGCCTACTTGTAACCAGATATACAGAGGCTATAGCGGAAACGTGATATACTTGAAGCCACTTGGATCCACTGGTGTTAGGTTTCTCATATATGAGAGGCCGCCTGGGTAGGTACCACCGCAATATCTATTTCTTCCGCAATCAGCACTGAATGCACCGTTGTGTTCCGGTTTGAAATGCATTGCAGCCAGACTAACTACTGGACATATTGAGACTTAACATGTAATGTTTCAAAATGGCGAGCGCAGTGGAAAGCCAAGCATTGCTTTGTATGGTGTTGTTTGGTTTTGCTACTGTCCATAGGCGGACATATCGCTTATCATCAGGCGAATGACATGCTCGTCTCGCCATTCATTGCAATAAAAAATAATGAAGTTTTGTGGCAACGTTTACGGTATTTGCAATTTAAGTGGTTAACGATTTCCTTCCTCAAATTCTCTAGTTCAAATACAAATACAAAACTATTTAGTGTAAACCAAAGATCAAAAATATATCGTACAAGTAAAAAGTACGGATTCTGTACCGCAGTGCGCGTTTTGTAAAACGTTTGGCTATTATAGTTTTGGATGTCACAGCGAGAAAAATATTTCTTTAATTTCAAAATGCTTGCGTGAGACCGGCAGTCTTGTAATTATAATTTATTTCCGAATTCCTTATTAGATTGTGCTAGAATCAAATACGCAAGATATTTATTATTAGACACCTACTGATAGCGCGCGAGTTGAATGCAGAGCTTAGGAATGCGGTAGTGCGGTGATCTAATTATTGATGGCCATAGTGGGTATATCGATATTTTTAACATTATTTAAAGTTTGTTACTTGTTACTAGGTAAACATAATTTAAAAAATAAACAAGATAATAAATGTCACACATTTTTAATAAGTAATTGTTTTACACACCAAAATCAAATAAAACAAATTATTCATTCACAATTTTCGCTATTTCTCGTGCTTGGCGACGAAAAAATACTCGTTATTTTTAACAGAGTTTGATGGAAGATCAGTCTTATTATTTATGATTATTGAAAAAATAAATAGTAACACGGGCTATAATATATTGAGTATCGTAACAAGCGTACGATAGCTCGGAAGTACTGCACTAAGCTGCAGGCCCGGGAGGGGACACGTGCGGACGGCGGAGGGAGATGCTCCCGCTCTTTACCTCAGGCCCCGACTGCATTCAACTCGCGCGCTATCAGTATCTTCCGAAGTTTAGATAATGGGGGCAAATGTTGTGTGCAGATATAGTAAATTTAAGAATAATAATCTAGGTCTAATAAGCTGAATTAGACTTCTTTATTTATTTTATTCATTAAATGCTATCAATTACGCAATGAATATTGCGACACTATATAATTCATAGGAAAAAATGTAATACAATATTTATACTCAGGAAACATTCCTATTTTAAACTGTTTCGAACTATACCTAATATTTAAAAAATAAGAAATTATCACATCGTGTTCAAAGTAGTACTATTTCAGGCATTTTTTTTTATTTAAAATAGATAATTAATTACATAATTCCAAAGATCGCTTAAATATCCATAAATTATTAAGAAAAGAAAGACTGGACTAAACACAAAACCGCATATGCTAAGACAATAAATTATTTGAATTAAAATAAAGCATATAAACGCAATATTCTTACAAGATTAAATATATAAAAAATGGCGGTTCATACGATATATTTTACCCAATACAAAGTTTAATCTCCTGTTATGTAACCCTAAGTTATTTAACACCCGAGAAATCCTAGGATCCACTCTGAATACAGTTTACGGCTCACATTTATAAGATAAACTGGCAGAGACATAAATCATTCCTTACTAAGTTTTACATTATGCTCAGCAGTTTTTCCACTTCGATTAAAATATTTTTAGTATGTACATACAAAATAGTATATTTATATAAATATAATAAACAGATTTATTGCAAATATTGAATATGTAATTTCGAATTTAAAAAATATAAACATTTATACAAAACAAAAAAAAATACAAAAACTTTTTCAAACTTACCAAATTACTTTTCAACGCACATTTTCGTCACTGTGTTTTATAAAAAAATCCTCACACAATATCACCCACTTATAACTCACTTTCGTGAACACAACACTGCATTTTTCACTCCGCGTATCGTGTTTTAGGGGTGAGCGCGACCATCCCCTAACCGAACGAGAGGCATTCTAACCCCCACCCTCTGGGATTGTGCGTGTCGCCACCACGCATGCGTGCAACCCTCAAGGCTGCAAATTGAAGATTTATTCCAGCTGAATAGTATTTGCATTTTTTTTATATGTAATTGTTCATTTTTATTCTAGCAACAGTTTTTCTTCTGATGGCCAATTCATGTTGCGTTGTTTTATTAAAAAAAGAGCTTAGGTTTTTTTGGTATTTTAGTGAATTTAATCTCGTGGTAGAATGTGATATTTTGCTTTTATTTGAATTTAGAACGTGGCTGACATGTATTAAAATGGGCTTTTATTTATTTAGGTTTTTTTTTGCGAAAAGGTATCTGAGTAGTAAAATGACACATTCTGAAAATATTATACTTGCATTTTAATTTGTTCATATATTATTTTATTTGACGATGAAAAATAAATAATAATTAGTGTAATGAAAAATCGACTCTTATGTGATTAGAATATGACCACCAATTTTCATTTGCAATTTTCATTTTTTTACTTTGTCTTTGTTTTATTTTTGTGCAATAAAACGTAAATAAATAAATAATAGAATCCCCAATGTAAAGTCGATCGGTAATTACCGATAAATACACGTGAACAACACGTGATTGCCTCGGTGGCGTAGTTGTACTACGGTACGATCATAAAGCTGAGTTCTCGGGTTCGAATCCCGAGTCGGGCAAAGTGATATTGGATTTTTCTATTCATTATCAGCCCGGAGTCAGAAATTTGTGCCCCATATGGCGATAGGCTCGCCACCTATCACATTGTGGGACGGAACATGCAAGGCGAAATGTGGGTGCCTACCCCTTCTGGGAAAAAGGCGTGAGTTTATGTATGTATGTAATACACGTGAATTCAAAAATATAGGTGCGCTTTGGTCTCATAGCCGCAGAATTGTAGTCGCATGGCAAATTGACCACAGAGCATCTAATTTTCAAAGCAGTCCAATATAATTAGAGTGTCCAGTGACGAGACCTAATTACCACTCGCCTTTGACACAATTATGCCGACCTTAAAACCGCATTTACACGGACTGAGCCCAAAACGCAAAATATTCAGGTCTTTGACGGATTTTCGACCGTCATGTATAGCTAAGAATAACTGAACACCAGATTAAACTAAAATTTCATACAATAATGTAAAATAAAAACTCTGGCCCGGCATAATGACTATAAATATTAAACCCCTTTTTTATTGCAATGAAAGGCGATACGAGCATGCCATTCGTCTGATGGTAAGCTATACGAACGCCTATGGACAGTATCAAAACTATAAAACAGCATGAATTATAAAGCAATGCTTGGAATTCCACTGCGCTTGCCATCCTGAGACATAAGATGTTAAGTCTCATTATGTCCAGTAGTTACTCTGGCTACAATGTCCTTCAAACCAAAGCACTATGCATTTACACTACTGTTTGGCGGGAGAAATAGACATTGGTACTTACCTTGCTGGCCTCTCACATATGAGAGACCTACCACCGGTATACTAATATTTTTTCTATAGAAAGAAAGACTTGTAAATCTAGTCTTTTAGTCACTGTCTTATCGAAATCACACTACTATCGCTACATCGGTACTTCGCTTTGTAAGCAAATAGATAAAATCATAGTTTCCCGCCTTTTGCGAGGAGACGGACGGTTTAAAATCTGTATTTACACTTCTGTTCGGATTTAAAATACCTAGAGAAATAAAGGATTTTCTGACCTTCTATAAAATTATTACGACAATCTAGTTGGTTTTAAAATTAATTGGAAATATATGATTGTTTGCGTTGAATATTCTCCGAAACTACTAAATCGTTTTGAAAAATTCTTTCTCTATTGGGAAGCTTCACTATCTTCGGGTGACTAAGGCAAAAAAAATAATTAAAATGTTAAAAAAATATCAAAACACATTCTTACCTTACTAGACTTAAATGTAACCTATGGTGTAAAAAAATACCTAAAATATGTTTTACATACGAAAACTATATAATGTTTATGTAGACTGCACTCAAAAACTAGCTGCTCCCATGCGAAGCCGGTCTGAGTCACTAGTAATATTATAAAGATGTTCTTGAAGTATACGCAACACTGTACGTCTTGGTATTACGTATTATGGCGTCCAAGTTTTACTAGACAGGGTATTCATAAATGACAATAATTAACACGAATAATAAGTGTGTATATTTGTACAACTCTTGACGGTCTAGTCTTTGTAATAAAAAATCAAATTATGCTGATATACCCAAGACACCTTATAGTCGGCTACAATAATAATTGCGCGCACGGTACAGGATCCTCAACTAAGCATAGCATTGACAGTGTGCATGTAAAATGCTTCAAATGCATGTTGCAGAATGATTTAACTGGTAAAATACCGCCCGATACGGACGATCGGTAGCATCACGTCAACGGTTTTGGTCCGGATTAGACCTAAAGCCTCTATGTCGACCCGATACAAAGGAGAATGCCCATTTTACTAGGAAACTTAGTATCGCTGCGAAGATTTTTGTCCGTCGATGTCGTCCTACTTTTTTATGTAGGGAAAAATATATATTTTCAATAAATATAAACGTAATTGCTATCCGGGCTCGGAGTTATCGAAGAATTTACTTGAGTACAAAAAAAAAGAAAAAGCCTTCGGCTCTGTGAACAATATGTAAAATATGATGATAATTACTTGATTTTATAAAAATCTGTCGCTCGAGATAAAACAGGAAAACCTTTAAGGACAAACCATAAAAATGCTGTAATAAATTTTAACCAGTATCGGTATCGGGATCTACGGTATTTTTTGCCGATACCATGAACGGGCATTTTGTATTAAACAGTTGAAATTGTTTTCTTCACCTATTTCCAAGTTATGCTATTTGTTACCTCTATTTTGATTCCGTTGCAGGTAAAATTAGTAAAGAAAAACGACCATAAATTAGCATCGTAAGAATCGGGGGCATCGCATTAAACGGATCGTAGTATTCTTTGTACAAAAAAAAAATCGTCACGATTTTCACAAAAAATTTAGATACACTGTGTCTGAAGTTACTAAAACTACCATATGGCTTTGTTTTCGGTTGAAGTTATGATACACCATGTATTAATGATTATTAAAGTGCCCTGTATAAGCGCATTATTGCCCGCTAATGACCGTATATTATCGTTCTACAACCGAGATTTCGATTGGGATGGCTAAATAATCAATTGAGAGGGGTTAGGCCAAATGTTATTTGTTATTAATTTAGAGCTTTAACTGTATGAATGACGGTACGGCTGCGTGCGGCACACTATTGTACAAGTGATGACGTCGGCTACACAATCGCATAGACAGAATAGAACGTAGCTTGTGGATTATGACGTCACGAACATGAGCAGTGCGTGATAGTTTGGGCAGATTAATCTGTTTTTGATAATATAATGTTTGTTTAACAATTGTAGTTGAAAAGTGTTTTATATTTATTTATTTTAAGAGAAGCTCACGGAAAAATTTGCAAAATATAAAATATCAACTATAAATAAAATTAATTTGCTAATTTTAAGCTTTCTCATATAAATAAAGAATCAATGATAAAAAAGAGTCCTTCACTCAGACGTATAAAAAAGTAATAAGTAACAATGTATAATACTTGTAAATTACTGTGTGTTTTATACTAGTAAAAACTGGTGTCAGGTCCACTGATAGACCACCGGCACCACTGCGATGTCTATTTCTCCCGCGAAACAGAAGTAAATGCACTGCTCCGGTTTGCAGGTCATTAGCCAGAGTAACTACTGGACATATTGAGACTTACCATTTTATGTCTTAAGGTGGCTTATGGTGTTATTTGGTTTTACTACTGTGAAAGAGCGGTCGTATGGCTTACCATCAGGTGAATGGCACAATCGTCGTCCCATTCATTGAATTACAAAAAATACTCCGTACCTATCTGATAGTAGGCAAAATGTTAGTTACTCTTCAGCCTTATAAAATTAGAATAGACATGTCCACTATATGAAAATATGTCCCACATAAGTACATATAAAAGATTGAAGACAGTTGTTAGTTTCGTGAAGATTTCCAAGACGTATTGGTGCGGAAATACTGCGGACGCAAACTCATCCTGCAAAGTGGATGTGCAGCCGAGCAAATTGCTCGAGAAACGTATTTTATAATGCACTTTTTTCAAGAACATGTTTTGTGGGACGATAGACTACAATTATGGTAGTTAATGCAGTCTAGATAGAGAATTGTTGGCTCTGATTGGTTCAGATTTCTGCTCAAAACTAGATATATATACAGCCGCTGCCAATAAACAATCCCAATCAAAAATTTGCCGTTTGAGATTGACAGCTCAATCTTTTTTCTGATACTTTATTGCCAATAATCAATCTCAGTAGTGAAAAACTATGGCAACATGGTAAATGATAAATCGAAAAGTAGAAAACAATCCAGATTGACTTCAATCTAATTTTTTCGATTGATTATTGGCTTCGGCCGTTACACTTGTAGAAGTCATCTTGAAAGGTGTAAACTTTGTATACCGTGGCCAATATTCGGGAATCGGGCGAATAATAGTGTAATTCCTTTTGGCGACGGACGGTTTGTGGCCTCACAAAAAATTGTCTTGGTACGGGGATCGAACTCGCGGCATCTCGTTACACAGTCGGCGTCTAACCAACTGCGCCAGAAAGGCTGTCTTTTTTTTTATAAATTAAACTATCATCCCAAATACTCTTAATTCGTTAAAACAATATACAAAATAAAAAAAAAAAACAAAACAAAATAAAAAACCGTTCTGTACGTAACACAAATGCACTACCACTTAAATTGCACTGAAATCTTCAAAACCGCTAAAAATCCCTCCCATTTGTACTATAAACCACTTATATTTCAAGTTCTTGGAAATCTTCCTTTCATTGCGCTTTTCTCGTGCTAAACCACCAAATTTTTCTGGCCGCGTCTCTATGACAAAGTACGGGAGAGCCCCACAATCTTTGCCAATAGCCTCGTTGAAACAATGTGCTAGCTACTAATATATGGGGCGATATATTACTAAGACTTTACAAAGGATATGTAGTAACAGTAAAGCAACTTTAATGAAAATTATTTATTGAGTCCATTGAAATGTTCAACATTATTTAGATTCAGTCATTTTTTGATCTACTCTACTAGGAAATCGGTTTTCACTGGAGAAGAATAGGCAAGAAACTCTAGTGTTGGTCTTAACAAAACCAGTTTACAATTTAAAAGTGATGATTATTTTAACATCTACAAGTTGGTTTAAATCACAGCAGTTCATTAATAATTTGTTGTACATTTTACGAACAGCCGCCATTGCAGTATTCGAATCCCAAGTCGCGCAAAGTGATTGGATTTTCCTATTCATTTTCAGCCCGGAGTCGGGAATTGGTTCCGATATGGCGATAGGCTCGCACCCTATCACATCGTAGGATGGGATACACAAGGTGTAACGCGGGTGTCCTGGTTGCCACCAGGGTGTCTGACTACCCTATCTGGGAAAACGGCGTGACTTTATGTATGTATGTAAATAAATAAATACGAGGGGTGATCAAAAAGTAATGATAAACGGGTAATTCTAATAAAGATAAAAATTAAAAAAAAAAACATTTCGCTTCTTCAGTCCTTCACCACTTCCCAGCTAAAAAATTGTATAAATAGGACGTCATTTGGAGGAGCTACATTCATTTGAATACCAGCAGTCGGAGCGACAACACGAAAATGGAGAAACACGAAGTGAGATGCGTCATCAAGTACCTCTGTTTGAAAAAAATGTCTACCAAAGAGGTACACGCCCATTTGGTGGAGACACTGGGGGACTCTGCTCCTCCATATTCTACGGTGGCACGGTGGTGCAAAGAGTTTAAGTTGGGTAGAACATCCACAGAAGATGAACATCGCGAGGGACGCCCAACCTCGTCCCTCACGGAGGAAAACGTGAAAAAAATCGAAGATATCGTGTTAGCAGACCGAAGAGTAACCATCAGACATTTAGCTGAGGTCACAGGGATCTCATATGGCAGCATCCAAAACATTTTGACCAGCAAAATGAATATGAAGAAGGTCTCCGCGCGTTGGGTCCCGAGAATGTTAACGGACGAACAAAAGAAAAAGCGAGTTGACATTTCAAGAGCCAATCTTGCAAAGTTCCAGGCTGACCAAGAATTATTTTTGTCACGATTTGTGACCATGGACGAAACATGGATCCATCATTTTGATCCGGAGACCAAACAACAATCGATGACTTGGAAAAGGCCATCCTCACCGACTCCTAAGAAGTTCAAAGTCTCGAGCTCGGCGGGCAAGGTTATGGCGTCCGTTTTCTGGGATGCTCAGGGTCATGCATCATAATGGTTGATTACCTAGAAAAGGGAGCTACTATTACGGGCTCCTACTACGCTGATCAAATAAGACGACTGCGAGACGCCATAAAGGAAAAAAGACGGTGCAAACTCCGAGCGAAAGTCCTGTTTCATCAGGACAACGCTCCTGCACACAGAGCCGAAGTTGCGATCGCTGCCATTCGAGAAGCAGGCTTTGAACTGGTCGAACACCCGCCCTATTCTCCAGATTTAGCCCCCAGCGATTTTCATTTATTTCCTAGGCTCAAGGAACACCTCAGGGGCAAGAAATTTGAGGATGATAGCGAGGTGATGGATGCTGTAGAAGCATTTTGGGATAGTCAAGATACAGATTTTTTTTAAAGGGTAGTTTAGGTTTGGAGAAACGTTGGACTAAATGTATCGACTTGTTAGGAGACTATGTAGAAAAATAAATTAAATTTAAACTACAATCGTTGTTTTTTTTTACTTATTATCATTACTTTTTGATCGCCCCTCGTACATCCAACACATACATATACCTGACCCCACACAAGACCGAGACTTGTGTCGCGGGTAGCAGGAACTACGATAGACTTTTCGGTCTCACAAACACCCAGAGTCAAAACAAATACTTGTGGTTCACACAAATATTTGTTCGGTGCGGGGATCGAACTCGCACGCTCTCTTTTCACAGCCAGTGTCTAACCAACTGCGCCACGGAGGCTGTCAATATCAATGTATGTCAATAGGAATGAATAAAGTAATCGTGTCAATGTCAATAAAACCTAAGGCTAAAGTTAGTACATCGCTCATATAAAGTTATTATTAAAGCCCTGGGAATCCAACAATCCTTTTTATTACAGAAATAGACAAATAAGAATGCACCACCCTGTTTCTCAGTACATTGTGTATGCAAGCATTCGCTAAAAGTGGCCTTGTATGCATATCGCCCGGGTTCTTTGTAAAACAAGGTTATATTCAGGAAAATAAAGAAAGTGTTATGAATATTTTCTATGGAAATGTAATTTTGTTTAATAAATTTTGGAGCACATGTGACCTCCATATACTTTACTAAATGGAGTTTAAAGTGAATGTTCTATCCGTCCTTATCTTAAAATTAGGTATGAATAATGCTTGTGGTAAATTATAATACTTGTAAGTATATTTGCTTATGTGTATGTCGTCATCGAGTTGATTTTTAAAAACGGTTTCCCAGTGCCCTCTTTAGGCCTTTGACAGAATCTACGCTAAATAATTACTGGAGATGTCAGGGACTTCGTAAAAAAAAGTCAGGAGCATCTCAAGGGTCTGTGAGCTAAAAGTACGGTTTGTTGCGATCAAGAGAGCAAGTATTATTATCTGAAAATAGTGCTGTAAGAGCGTGGAGACTGTCTCGCGTTCCGTGAGTAAGATTGTGATTTCCTATGATTTGATCTGACACATCCCCACATACGCCCACGATACTAGGCCATAACTAGCTGTGAAGCATAATGACGAGCATACACCCAGCATGATAACGAACTTTCTGTATCAGCCCATATACGTCCCACTGCAGGGCACAGGCCTACTCTACAATCGACAGTACGATTGAGAGTGGTTAGGCCATATAGTCCACCACGCTGGCATAGTGCGGGTTGGCGGACTTACATACCATAGAAATTAGCGCTATGGTATGCAGGTTTCCTCACGATATTTTCCTTCACCGTTTTAGTGCGTGGTGATTGACTATCAATACACACATGACTCCGAAAAGTCAGAGGTGTGCGCTGGGCTTTGAACCCGCGACCACCGTGAACATGTTGGCAGCCGCGTCTGGTCCGTTTACCAACAGGCCACCACGCACTTCTAGTAATTCGTTATGTATATAATATTATTATGTTGTTTAATGAAACAAGAATAACCGAGTTGTTGCTCTGTAAAAAGAGATTTTTGGTAAAGAGACACAATTTTACAAATGACTTTAAATCAACTACAATTTAACTTTACACTTTAATACAAATTAATATTGAATTACAAAACTGTAAACATAAACAAGATTTAAAGCTATTTCTTCAATTTATATTTTCCCGAGTACAATATTAAATATTTGTAATAACCTGTTAACTTTTTATGGTTTTGTTTTACAAAGCATGTATCACAGATCCTAAAGCAAATTGCTGTCACCACAGATATTTTTTAGATTTGTAAGAATATCTATAGTACTAGTTGGTAGAGTCCGCCAACCTGCGCTAGGCCAGCGAGATAGACTATATTATGTTCTCGAATATAGAGGAGTCATGTGCCCTGCAGTGGGATGCATATGGGCTATAAAAATCAGAGGTGTACCCTGGATTTGAATTTACAACCACCGTGAACTTAGTGGCAGCCGCGTCCGACCCCCTTTTATATTGGTAATGTAATACTGAAAAAACTATTGACTTCATCAAATATTTCTTTATTTAAAAGCACAAAAGTAATTTCACATCCTCAAAGATACCACATTTACAAATGTAAAGACTTAGCACTCGACAGAGTTGATACACAGTTGTCGCAGAACGATTTCTGTTTTACATTATTATCCTTTTAGATCTAAAATCTCGTTTAACATCCGTCATACTCGGTTTGAGTACTGTCGGGTTGAAAAGTGTTGAAGAAAAACATATTTTTAAATGATTTGAAAGGTATTTTACTGGTGGTAGGTCTCTCATATGTGAAAAGCCATCTGGGTGGGTACCACCGCAGTGTCTATTTCTACCGTTTAACAGCAGTGTAAATGCACTGTTGTGTTTCGGATTGAAGGGCATTGTAGCCAGAGTAACTACTGGACTTATTTAGACTTAACATCTTATGTCGCGGGATGGTGAGCGCAGTGGAATGCCAAGCATTGCTTTGTAATTCAAGGTGTTTGGTTTTGACACTGTTTATGAGCGGTTGTATCGCTTACCATCAGGCGAACGGCATGCTCGTCTCGCTATTCATCGCAATAAAAATAAAATAAGGTGGTATAGATTCCCTCTTTAAAAGTTTGGTTAAATAACTTTAAGTTCATTTATAAGTTTTCCGTAGCAATACCGGATATCCAATAAGGGGTATTGGGTATCCTATTCCCATCCTTTTTCTTTCTCCCTCCCCATTTAATTGGCCGACAACACATCTATGATCCAAGCGTTGTGATTACTCACCATCAAATGACCTATTTACTCGTTTGCTGAAACTATGCATTTAAAACAATAACAATGATTTTTAAGCCAAATGTCATTGTTGCTAATACTTACTAAGCCAGTATCATGGGCGAAATCCGTGGCTTCATGTAGAGAAGAAGCTTATGCCTACCCCTATATTTGTTTCTTTGAATGTTTTACGGAATGTGGAATTAACGAAAAGGCTGAAGTAATGATTGAGATAATGAATGAGTTTAGGAGTTGCGGACCTTCGACAACCTTCCTGCTTGCAATTGATGCGATAGGAAGTGTATTTGAACAGTAGTTTCTTTACTTCTGTATTCTTAATCACTATTTATTTATTTATTTATTTAAGTAATTAGTACGCCCATGGTAATGACACTAATTTACAACATAAAGTAAAAGAAGATTTTCACTTACAACTAAGAAACAAAATAGCAACAGCATAATATTACAAAATAATTACATTCACAAAATTAAAGAGGCATACAAAAAACAATCAAAGAAACACAGACATTCCGACAAGATCACGTTCCATTCATCTGTAAATATTTAATGTTTACGACTAAATATAATAATAAAGTGCTTTCACTCTTCAACAGCCTAATAGCAACTATTCAATTGGTTAAGACGTTGGTTGTGAAACCCTTATTACCTATTGTTTAGAAACTAGGCATTGTAAGTCTGAAAGCATTCAGTTCTGTTACCCATGAATTTATGTTTGTACATATTACTATCGGTAATTTTTTAAAATTGCTATGAATGGCGAGACTATCATGCCATTCGCCTGATGGTAAGCAATACGACCACCCATGCACAGTAGCAACACTTGGCATTTCACTGTGGACGCCAACCTGAGACATAAGATGTTAAGTCTCAATATGTCCAATATTTATTCTGGCTAAAGTGTCCTTCAAACCAGAACACAATAGTGCGTTTACACTGCTATTTGGCGGGAAAAATATACATTGCGGTGGTACCTACCCGAGCGACCTCTCACATTTGAGAGACCTACTAGTAACCTTTTGTGAAAATGTGCTGAATTTTTTATTCAATATAATATTTAATAAATATTCATGCAAAAAGCTTTTCTATCCGACGCTACCCGGGTTCTCGAGGCGTTTTCGCGTAAAATGACGCGGTATTTTGCACGATAAAATATAACTTGCGCCTGATGAATCCAGCCTTAATTGAGGATGCGAGTCACGAGGGAAGTGGACAGTCATGTAATGTTGGCTGTGAGGATTTTTGTATATTGGAGTTTTGTGTGTGTTAATAAATAAATGCTGCCACTGTGGCGCAGTTGTATTGCGGTACGATTACAACGCTGTAGTTTTGGGTTCGAATCCTGTGTGGGGCAAAGTGATATTGAATTTTTCTATTTATTATCAGTTTGGAATCTTATTAATATGGCGATAGGCTAGCCACCTACCACATCGTGGAACGGAACGTGGGTGCCTTGGTTGCACTTCTAGTTACCCCTTCTGGATAAAAAGAGTTTATACATGTATGTTGAAACAAATAAATAAATATGTACACCAACAGTCACATACATAGTCTTGACCCCACACTAAGATCGGCTCTTGTGTCGTGGGTATCAGGAACTACGGGAGACATGTCGGTCTCACAAACACCCAGACCTAAAAAAAATACTTGTGACTTACACAAACATTTGTCTCGGTGTTGAGATCGAACCCATGACCTCTTGTTTCATAGCCAGCATCTAGCCAACTTTAAAATTATTTAAAGCAAAAACCAAATCTTTCCACTATTCTGGGATTTCTATTTGTTTTTTAGATTATAAAATATATTAATCAGCGTTCAAAAATGTTTGTAATTTTATTTTATAAGTCGGTTTTGTATTGTATTGAAATATATTTTTTTAGTTTTATTATTTGTTCCGGGAGTTTGTTTCAATACAATTTTTAATAAACCAACGGTTTCTAAAATATTCGTTGTTAATATATTACGAAATATTTAAAGGCCAAAATGATATTTTCCTTTTATGACATACATACATACCTAAGTCATTTCTTTCTAGCTTATTTTCAATTCAGTCCATTTAATCGTTGTTTGGAAGGAATCGCGGTAAGTAATAAGATCGCGAATTGTCACCTTTATTTAAACGAGGTTGTTTTTTTTGTCTTATGCCTCGGTGGCGTAGTTGTACTACGGTACGCTTACAAAGCTGAGGTCTCGGGTTCGAATCCCGGGTTGGGCAAGGTGATATTGGATTTTTCTATTCATTATCAGCCCAGAGTCAGGAATTAGTGCCCGATATGGCGATAGGCTCGCCACCTATCACATCGTGGGATGGAACATACTGGCGAAATGTGGATGCCCTGGCACCTCTGCCTACCCCTTCTGGAATAAAGGCGTGAGTTTATGTATGTATGTATGTATGTATTTTTTGTCTTATTATTGTTGCATGTGGTTTTCAATAAATAAATAAACTCATATCTTTCGCCTACAAAGGACAGGCAGAAGTTCTCCTCGTAGCAACCAGGATAATCACGTGTCGCCTTCGTTTATAACCTCTACCCAAAAAGCAATTGATACATTTACAATTTTCAGACATAATATCAGAAACTAAAGCGATATAAGTTATAATTATTATTTATCATTAATATATTGTTATTTATACATTATCTTGAGTGTAGAGGAGACCCGTGTCCTGCAGTGGGACGAATATGGACTAATAAAGCTACAGTTAAATTCTTTCTATGATATATTATTTTCTTTTCATTTATTTTCCACATAATAAGCATCTGTTTTTTTTTTGTACAAAATGCTCTTTGGTATTAACTCCGCCAATATAATTGATGTGTACTAACTGTTTAAATAGAAATAAATAATAAACTTCGCCCAATACTAATAATTAAACACAATCTAAACTACGCGAAGGTCAAAACAATAAACCTAAAATAGACTCCCGTCCCCCGCACTGCAAGCACATCACAAACTTAGGACAACCCAAATGAATATTTGAAGCATCAAAATGAACAAGGACCGTGCCACAATGGCCCAACTTTCCCAAGATGGAATTAAAAAGTTCGCCAAAGTCGCGAGAACCACAATTGCGCGGTGCTTTACGAACGTTCCAAAGATATTACAACATTTATCGCGACTTATTTTGACCTCATTTTATTTGGTCTATATATAAAAAAAATTTAATAAATAAATAAATAATAAATAACACCTAACAGTCACATACATAGTCCTAACTCTACACTAAGATCGAGTCTTGTGTCGTGGGTATCAGCAACTACGAGAGACTTTTCGGTCTCACAAACACCCAGACCCGGAAGAAATATTTGTGGGCCGCACAAACATTTCTCCCGGTGCGGGGATCGAACCCGCGGCCTCTCGTTTCATAGGCGGCGTCTAACCAACTGCGCCACGGAGGTTGTCTGTATTCTGATAATTTGGACTGAAACATGTTCCAAATATTAGTTTAGTAGAATAGTATTTTATTTTGTATTTCTTATTATTTTGTTACTTATTTTGAGAAATCATGAAACGAGATGCTGCTTGTTAGACCGAGACAAATGTCGGTATCATTATTTAAAATTTTTGTTCTAGGTATTGTGACACAAAACCCTGCGTAGCATCTAAACATACATAAATTTTAACATTACGGTTACAATAAAGTATATGAAAATTTAATTGATTCGTATTGACATGTCCAGAATTATTTAAAAAAAGTGCGTGGTGGCCTGTTGGTAAACGGACGAGACGCGGCTGCCAACATGTTCATGGTGGTCGCGGGTTCAAATCCTAGGGCACACCTCTGACTTCTCGGAGTCATGTGTGTATTGATAGTCAATCACCACGCACTAAAACGGTGACGGAAAACATCGTGATGAAACCTGCATACCATAGCGGTTTATAAGAATTTCTATGGTATGTAAGTCCGCCAATCTGCACTAGGCCAGCGAGCCTAACCACTCTCAATCGTACTGTTGATTGTAGAGTAGGCCCGTGCCCTGCAGTGGGACGTACAGATACAGATATATTGACTTGCCATAAGAGCTATTTAATGCCTACATCGTTACATAGTATAAAATGAAGTTTATATGTATAATACATATACAAGGTGTATGTATATATGTATATACATGAAGTTGCCACATGGAAATAAGTATTTTTTAGAAGAATTTTACTGATACGGGATGGGAAGAAACGGGATGGGATCGGACGGAAAGGGTTGGAATGGAATTGATCGGTTCATGATGAGAAGAAAGTGGGAGGATAGGATAACCACGTTGAGTTTGGGTGCACAAAAGTTGGCCCGAAAAATAGCATCTATCTGGTGTGGAATTAAATCAAAAAATATCTGCGCCCAGGCGAAGCCGGGACGTGCTGCTAGTGACCAATAAATCAATTTCATTTCATTGATTAATTATACTAATCATGTTTTAAAAATCTTGTATGTTAGGTAGCAAGGCAAATTGAAAAATGTTAATTTGTTTAGGTTCTTACAAGCGCCAAAACTGACGAAATGAACGTCTAGAATTCAAGTTGATACACAGATATTTTTTAGAATTAATTTGTTTTACGTTTCAGTATTAGGCTATTAGACCTCCCCCAAGTACCTCCATATCATCAACATCATTGAGGCAGGTCTTAGTTCAGCAGACGACTTTCTGTGGCTGAAATGATGATCACTTCAAGGATCTCCAGATCATCATCATCAACATCCGTCACGAAGGTATTTGTTCAGCAATGGGCTTCCTGTGGCTGAAAAGATGATGATAATGATTAGGGTATAAGTGACTTAGCACTTATCTTAACCAATTAGCTATATAATCAACAATGGGCCATCATAGGATAGACAATCTGAATCCCAAAAGTCGTAAAAAAACAGTCAATAGAGATTTAGACTCAATTTGCGTAAATTTATTTTCTACACATTCAAGACAGTATTTTAAAACTTAATATATTTTGAGAATATAAGTTTTCGTCATAAATAAAATAATCATATTTTAAATTGTATTATATATTACCCTTTTATCACGTGACTACCAACAGCGATCGGAGCGCGCTGACGTCACTGCTCGGACGGCATGATGAAAAACTCAGTTCAATTTGATAGAACGCTAGACTCTGTAACTGATTGTTGACGTAAAATGTAGATTATAGTCACCAGACAGGTTGGAGCGTTTTGGTGGAAAATTTGAGAACTATTTTTGTTTACGTATTTTTAATTACAATTATTGACCTATATTTTAGTATATATTTTTTCGTGTTTATACCGGGTATCTCAAGACTGCTACCGAAAACGAAGCCGGGTAGTAATTTTAGTGACTTACAAACACAATGCAACTAAAAATTTCGCAAAGATACGCGACAATTTTTTTTTTGAATTTTTAAATATTATCAGTTTTGGGTGGTTAATCATGGAAAAATAATAATTTAAACTCTTTTATACCTTAGAGTCTTTATAAATAAAAGCGTATACACTATTATTCTATGAAAAAATGATTTACCATCCAAATACGACCATAGGAAAAAAATAACAAAAAAAAAATCGCCGCATTTTTATTGCAACATTTTGTGTTGCTTTGTGTCTGAAGTCGCTTAAACTACCACCCGGATTAGTTTTCAGTAGCAGTCTTGATATACCCTGTATATAGTCACGTGACAAGTTGGAACGTTTTAGCAGGAAATTTAAAAACTATTTTTCTTAACGTATTTTTAATTCAAAGTTGTCCTATATCCTATATTTTAGTAAAAAAACATATTTCTGTTTATATAGTGGCTATCTATAAATTAAAGCGATTCCAAAAATTAATCAAGATCCCTGTTAAGCCTAACATTATTAAACGGGTAATAAACATACAGCGTCCGGTAACAAATATTATGTTACATATATAAAATGTCTTCATTAATTACCTTGTTAGTTGATCCTTAACATAATCATGTAATAATTGTTGGGTATGTCTTCTCTGAAGTTGAAAGGCTGGGTGCAAAGTTACGACTGATGTTTAAGAATATTTTAAATATTATTTATGTAACTTATTTTTTTTATTCCCTAGGTAGTGCTTATACTACGGTACGGTTACAAAGCTAAGGTCTTCGGATCAAAGCCCGGGTATGGCAAAGTGATGTGGGATTTTTCCATTTAATATCAGCCTGGAGACAGGAATTTGTGCCGGATATGGCGATAGGCTCGCCCTTAGTTCTTAGTTTCCTCGCCCGTTGATGTAGTAAGCCCATGTCGCTCATGAGGTGGCATAGGCTCACTACCATCACCGGATCGTCACCGGATCGCCTTGGTCGTAAGCTGTCCAGGCGCGTACGGCGATATAACCTGGTACACCTTGTGCCAATCTCTGACAGACTATTTGTAGTAAGTAGGTACCACCGCAATGTCTATTATACAGCCATACAGCAGTGTAAGTGCATTGGCCTGTTCCAGTTTGAAGGACATTGTAGCCATAGTAATTACTGAACATATTGATACTTAACATCTTATGTCTCAGAATGACGAGCGCAGTGGAATGCCAAGAATTGCTTTGTAATTCATGGTGTTGTTTGGTTTTGCTACTATCCTCGAACGGTGGTATCGCTTACCTTCAAGGGCATGCTCGTCTCACCATTTATATAAAAAAGCAGAAAAGGATTATTGGGCCTTCAGAAATCCTACTCCACAAAATAAGTAAAGCCTTACTACGCAATAAAATACGAAATAGCTCGTACATTTCTTGAAAATGTAATAACTCGGCCTGTGTAAAGGAAGCCTTAACAACATCACACGTGCTTTCATAGAGTAATAGTATACGTTTCAGCCGGTCTTGTGGCTAATGAACGGTTAGTGTGGTGTCGCCATAATTTTTGTCGTTTTTAGGAATGATGTAATCCTATGTTATGAGTTTGTTTGTTGATTTGAGAGGATGCTGGAGCAATATTTTTTTTTTAGTAATAAGTGGAACTAACAGTCATATAGCATATTTTGTGGCATTGTAAAAACACAGATTGCGAAGTAATTTAGAGTTTAATCCCTAGGGCCAACCGCTGACTTTTGATTTTAAATTAACAAGAACTATGATGCTTAATGAGAACATCGTGACGTAAAGTATATACCATAGAGACTTTATAAAATGATGTGGTATGAAATATACGCCAACACGCACTGGTTAAACTATAGGCTAAGCAATCTTAATTTAATTTCGATGTTAAAACTAATTTTCAACAACTCAACAGGTCGCTGTGGAGGCCTTAGTTCCGTAGTAGACTTCCTATAGCTGAAAAGAGAGAGAGAGAGAGAGAGAGAGAGCCCATAGAGAGTCTGTTAAGTCTTGTAATATCCACTGAATGTCCGCACGTCATGAAGGTCTATCATGGTGGTGCTGCAGCATATTAGCTGAGTGAGAGATACCTTTGCTGGCCCAATATTTATTTTTATTTTATTTGTATAACCTATATTCATATTGTTTCGATTGTTGTTGTTGAAGAAAAACAAACGTTGAAAAACATTAATATTGCAAAGTGATAGTAAGTAGCAAAAGATTATATCGTAAAAAAATATTTATCCGTATGAGAATCATCGCTAAAACTACATCTGTATCAGCCCACATACGTCCCACTACAGGGCACGGGCCTACTCTACAATCGACAGTACGATTGAGAGTGGTTAGGCCATATAGTCCACCACGCTGGCCTAATGCGGGTTGGCAGACTTACATACCATGGAAATTATTATAAACCGCTATGGTATGCAGGTTTCCTCACGATGTTTCCCTTCACCGTTTTAGTGCGTGGTGATTGACTATCAATACATACATACATCTACATCACGTGACATAAAAATGTCCCAATGTGACTCACAAACATGTCCCCCCTACTCCTATTAAACCTCTGTCCGTCGTCCGAGATAAATATTGCCCTCTAATGAATAGCTGTTCCGACAGTCATCAAATCAATTACAAGTCTGGTAGTAACACGAACCGTGCTCTTTTATTCCACATTTATCTTATAAGTAATGCCATTAACTTTTGTGCTAGAGTAATCCTAATGCGGGTTTATTTATGGCGGAGTTAAGGACTTTGGTAGTGCCTGGTGGTTTTTTATATTTTATTGCAATTAATGGCGAGGCGAGCATGCCATTCGTCTGATGGTGAGTGATACGACTGCTCATGGACAGTAACAGAGCCAAAAAACATCATGAATTATAAATCATTGGTTGGCGTTTCGCTGCGCTCGCTATCCGAAGACATTAGAAGTCTCAATATGTCCAGTAGTTGCTCTGGCTGCAATGTCCTTTAAACTGGAACACAACAGAGTTTGAAGGGAAAAATAGACATTGCGGTGGTACCTACCATGGCTGCCTCTCACATATGACATAGCTACCTCCAGTAAAGAATTTAATAAATAAATAATAAGTAATTTAATTACATCTAAGCAATATTTTTTTTAATGAATAATGTTTACAAAATACGGTGTTATTATTGGCAGCTTTTGTAGTAAATTATTGATGGACTATATGGCCTAGCCACTCTCAATCGCACTCTCGGTTGTAGAGGAGGCCCGTGGCTTGCAGTAGGACGTATATGGTCTGATACAGTATTAAAATCTACATACTAAATAAGTTAACAGACGAATTATGACAGATGGCTAAGTAAATGAAATGGTATGCTTAGCAGATGCCCATACCCGACCATCAAAACACATAATAAACTAGGAAACAGCATTTTTGTTTTCAAAACACATAATCTAAAAACTGTAAAAATAAGACGTCTGGTAAAACAAGATATAGATACCAGAATTCGTCTATTTTTACACAGTTCGTTTGCTTTCAATAAGTAAATGTGCAATATATATTGTGTTCAATCCACCCCCTTCGGGGCGAATCGTGAACATATAAAACGAACAGACGTGGTGAGAATTTAATAAAAATCTGTTTCCAAATCTAATTGGAAAGGAGTTGCAGAAAGTCTCAAATAATAGCACATTCAATTATCGACTCTACCTTAAAATGTTAGGGTGCAAATTTGTCTGCGATGGATAAAAATGTCTGGATCCACATAAACAAACGGTATTTGATATATTTCCTTTTGTTGGGTTACGTTTCGTATCCACTAGACTATGATAAACATCGGGCAGAAGCTCTTGCTCAAACGGTTGCCGAAAAAAAACTTTACCATTTGCCAAAAACTCTCAATTTGCTGAGTGAAATGGCAGAGAGTTTATTGGCGAGATATTTTATTACAGATAAATTATACACATTTTATTAATACAGGACTTAAATAATAAACAATTAAATCCTACTGCAAAATTTATTATTTTAAAAGTCCTTTTCCACTTTTACTTGATATAAAATACGCCAACCTAAAATCTATTCTTGCTCTCGAAATATGTAAGAGTCATTGACATTCACGTCCCAACTCTACCAGCTTAAATATATTGAAATCCTTGCACAAACCCGCATATGGTAGAGTCAGTACTGCATAAATCACTGCGCATAACGATACGCGATTGAAGCTCTATTGTACGTCTCTACGTGGTAGAGTCGTAATGGTGCGTTTAGACTACCAAATAAATTGTGAAATAAATGTCCGACATGAATGTCTGTACTGTTTACACTGCACAGCGTCTGATGCGACTCATTGTCGTGTCACAATAAATAAATAATCTTAGTAAATAATAAATAACACCCAACAGTCACATACATAGTCCTGACCCCACACTAAGATCAAGTCTTGTATCGTGGGTATCAGGAACTACGAGAGACTTTTCGGTCTCACAAACACCCAGACCCGGAAGAAATATTTGTGGGCCGCACAAACATTTCTTTCGGTGCGGGGATCGAACCCGCGGCCTCTCGTTTTACAGGCGGCGTCTAACCAACTGCTCCACGGAGGTTGTCAAATAAATTTGCAATCAGAGACACTTCGATGTATACACTAAGTGTACTTGTAAATATCATAGTTCTTTTTTTTGCAATGAATGGCAAAACGAGCTTGCTCGCCTGATGGTAAGCGACACGACCGCTCATAAACAGTAGCAAAACCGAACAACACCTTGTATACATAGCAATGCTTAGCATTCCACTGCACTCGCCATCCTAAGACAAAAGATGTTAAGTCTAAATATGTCCAGCTACTCTGGCTACAATGTCGTTCAACCCGAAACACAATAGTGTATTTACACTGCTGTTTAGCGGGAGAAATAAACATTGCGGTGGTACCTACCCAGATGGCCGCTCACATAATATGAGAGACCTACCACCAGTGATGAGTCTAAACGTATTTTAAAAACATCGTGGTAAGGCGCAGCTGACAGTGCATTTGGCACTGTCGCCCTATTTGCAAACGTGACGCCGCTACCAACAACTCAACGTTGCTATTTTATAAAATTCCATTTTTTTACAATATTTTTTTTGAACTAGCTTTTTCATGTGATTTTGCTTGTACGTTTGAATATACTTATTGTAAATTTATTTTTTAGCTTGTTTAAGTGCATATAGTTTGGTAATGTAGAAAGGATGGATGAAAGGAGACTAACCAAGCAAATTTACAAGGCGAGTGTGGATGCAAGAGGCGGTAGGATCGACCTCATTGAGCCTACACTATTCAAATTGGTGATACCCTCAACAAGGGTCAGGGCAAAAGTAACCTGATACAAAGAAAATGCATGAAGAGGTTGATCAAAGTGGATGAAGCGAAAGTAATGTTAGGATCGAGCAATGTGGCAATTCATAGTGTCTGCCCACCCTTATAGAATACAGGCGTGACGATTATGTATGTAAAGTACATAGCGTAGTAGTATATAAAAATAATTAGGTGTTTTAATTTGATAAAAATATGACGTAATGTATTAACATTAATTATTAACTAACATGCGCATGTCATGAAAGGCGTCCATTGAAAATGGTGCGAAATTGTCACCAACATAATATGCATCAGAGCCACGTGCAAATTTACTCAGTAATTAAATATTTCTAACTACTGTGTTATATGAAAATGTTTATGAGTATTAATTAATATTATAAATATTATCAATACTAATATTATAAAGAGAAAAGATTTTTTTTGTTTGGCCTAGGTTCTGAATATACTGGACCGATATGCAAAATTCCTACACCATTAGAATCCAACATTATGACTGATGAACATAGGCGATATAATATTTTCAATAAAGTGTATTTTTATAAAATGGCAAAACCAATTAATTTAACTGCACAGGTAAATAAATACCGTAAAAATACAACAGCAATAAAAATTGTTTCGTTTTTCTATACCACGAGATTTTTCATTTAACGAGGATTAAATTTCCAAAAATAGAATATAATTTGTGAAAATCTCCAATTTTCCCCTGATGCCCACACAAAGATGGACATATAATTATATATATATATATATATTTATTGCTATGAATGGCGAGACGATCATGCCGTTCGCCTGATGGTAAGCGATACGACCGCTCATGAACAGTAGCAAAACCAAACAACACCTTGAATTACAAAGCAATGCTTGGCATTCCACTGCGCTCGCAATCCTGAGACATAAGATGTTAAGTCTCAATATGTCCAGTAGTTACTCTGGCTACAATGCCCTTCAACCCGAAACACAACAGTGCGTTTACACTGCTGTTTGACGGGAGAAATAGACACTGCGGTGGTACCCACCCAGATGGCCTCTCACATATGAGTGACCTACCATCATGTGATGCCCACACAAAGATGGACGTGCAATTTTATATATTGTGGAGAATACCTTGTTGCGTGAGTGGAATCGTTGATTCAACATTTTTTCGCAACGGTGTTGTAAAAATAAATTCTGTATTAGAATTGCATATGAGGCAACCGCGGTTCCACCCCGAAATATTTTCTGACAGACGTTTTAAATTAAAAATGTACTCAGTTTTGCATATAAAATGTAGCTGGGAAGAGGGAAATGCGCTTTTTTTAAAATAATCTTGCATAATTTTTAGTTCGTCACTTCATTATAATATTTTGGATATGTGAAAAAGAGTCCCTTTAAAATAACAACACTTAATTGTAAACCAATTAAATTATTATTAGAGAATATAATAGATAAAAATAATGTACAAGTGGCGGTCTTATTGCTCAAAACAATTCCTGCCAGACAACTATGAGATGGATATATGCTTCGATGATC
Organism: Hyles lineata; assembly: GCA_030180105.1. Taxonomy (NCBI): domain Eukaryota; kingdom Metazoa; phylum Arthropoda; class Insecta; order Lepidoptera; family Sphingidae; genus Hyles; species Hyles lineata. Next base: position 4,107,993 of record JARJEE010000032.1, on the reverse strand, counting down.
GATGAAATATACACAAGATTATAAGTAACGGCTTAAAAAACTGCGAGATAAATAAGAGCACAAATATGCGTGTGGTCTTATTTGATTTTAGTATGGTCCAAAACATAATAAGTCTTAACATATAGGAATAAGGTTTATCGTTACTTGAAGTTGATTACAATTAAAACTTTTTGCTACATCTCGTAGTTCGAAATTCAAATGTATAAGTATAAGCAACCTAGGCTACTTTTGGCGTATGATTTTGTTGCGGACCCTGTATCTAGTATTTATTTGATCGAAGGATATTTGAGAAAGAACGAAGGTTGGGGCAGTTTCAGGTGTACGAATAACGTAAAAATCTTTTATTGAATTTAGTATAATGTTTCAAAATAATGTTATTTGAAATTGTACGAAGATCTTTTCCATATTAATATCTTGGCTCGGAAATGATATAGTAATAGTTCGGTGAATGATGGGTGCTTTTCGTTACATCTCAGCTAATCTCGTATACAATTGACTAACGATTGTTACAGAGGTAAAAAAATGGTTCTTTGGAATTGGAGGTTGTGACTTTGATATCCAAATGCTTGCACATATTATTGCACCAAGATTTGCACAGATCTTGGCATTTGTGCTTGTATTCATTTTATTTATGTATTAGTTTATAATTATTTTAAAGTAATCAAAATGCTGGAGTAATGGTAATGTAGAAGGTCGATTTTTTTATATTGCTATAAAATTATAAATTATCTACATTGCACATAGAAAACAAATTTTCATAACAATGTTACAAAAAACTACAAGTACACACCACTTCGATAGCATTAACTCGCGATCGGCATACATCATATTAAGTTTGTAGATCTTTTAAAACCATCTAAGAAACTAAACTCAATTTCCCCGCACGGTCGCATATAAAGGTAAGCAATTCGACCGCTGCAACTGAATACTAAGTGTTAACATTTACTGAAAATGTATCGAAAAGTATTCAACTAGGGTTAAAAAGTATCGATCGTTAAATACGGTTGATGATGTGCTGTTGTTTGGATTGGAAAAATAATGTTTATTTATTGGGAAATGGAATTAAGATATGTGGTTCTGTATCAGTCCATATACGTTCCACTGCAGAAAACCAGTCTCTTCTACAATGGATAGTACGGTTAAGAGGGACTATTCCAGACTAGAGCTAGTAGTGGAAAAAAAGTGACTGAGTCTAAATCGTGTATGACATTTTATGGATTCAATAAATATTTTCATTTCATTTCAGTGCGGATTGGTGGACTTTTAAGTAAGACTTTTAAATAAGTTCTTTCGAATCGCTATGGTATGCAGGTTCCCTCACGATGTTATCCTTCACCGTTATAGTGCGTGGTGATTAAAGATCAATAAATACATGACTCCGAGAAGTCGGAGTTGTCCCCTGGTATTTGAAACCGGGACCGCCAAACATGTTGGCAGCCGCGTCTTCTTCATTACCACACGACCACCAGTCACCACAAACTTGCAAGGATACTTCTACGGCTGTCCGGAAGAGATCGCTTAATGCGATAAGACCGCCGATTATTATGTTTTTCTGTGACTGCTGTATAAATTCTTTCTATTTTTTTTCTTTTGTTTATTGTTTGTTACGTGGTGTTATAATAATGAGTTATTATTATTATTACGTCCAACTGCAGGCCAAGGGGTTCTTCTACGTACAAGACGAATTAGGTCATAGTCTACTACGCTGGTCTAGTGCGAGTTGGCGGACTTTACATACCATTAGGATTTGGATAAATATATCCATGTTGTGAATGGTTTCCTTAGCATGTTTTCCATAAGGTTTATAATTCTAAAATAATTCATAGTGGGGGCGTTCCCCCCTTACTAATTATTATTCAGTAGATTCCTCATAATGGTTATACCCCAAAATAATTCTTAGCAGAGGCGCTACTCTACACTAATTGTATCCCAAAGATGGGCAGGAAAGTAAGTGGCCTCGTATCTATCGTAGACGCCCACTATTTAAGCGGGCGGACAAACTCTGCTCTAAATGGGAAACATAGTGTCTGTTAATTACAAAGACCATTTATGGATATACGAGGGCGGTCATGTGAAAGTAAATGAGTGTGTTTTCCGCCCTGGGACATTCGGTGCCACCCATAATGTGGGCTATTAATTTTAATATAATATGGGGCTCATTTTTTTTATTTTTTTGTTTGTTTGACTGCGGTAATCTCAGATACTACTGGCTCATATTAAAAATGCAATATCATGCTTGCCAATACAATATATATAAATTGTTGTGTATATATAATATAATATGCTTTTCTTATATATATCCAAATGTTGTCTGTAAGAAATCGTCTGGAGAGATAAGACCGCCATCTGTACTTTTTTGTTCACTTGTAATATATTCAAGTGTTTGTCATTTTTATGTGCTGTTAAGAAAAAAAAATATGATTAGGCAATAAATATGGTGAGAAAATACCATGACATTTGGAGTCCTCCAAACTTGCGAGCGTATGGACCGTAGCACTTGACGCTCTATAGTCTCTGGCTACCCCAATAGGACATATGAGTACACGTGAATTTGTGCATACACAATTGTAATGAAATATGTAATTTGTATATGTATGTAAAAAAGTATTTAGTGGCTTCATTAATAAGTATAACTTGGCAAAATAGAGCACGATACGGTGACAATTGGTATTAAAGAAAAGCAATTACGGCAACACAATTAAAAATGTCATTATGTTCGTTCAATAATGTCATACGCAGGTATTTCTATACAATCTCGTAGGTTTTTGTTTGTTTTGTGATTCAAAATAAACAAAGAGACTGTTAACAACAATAAAAAAAAATAACAAGTATTTAAACATTTTCAGCCATAATATATCAGGTCGTCATATTAATATATTTTTTTTATTGCAATGAATAGCGAGACGAGCATACCGTTCACCTGATGGTAAACGATACGACCGCTCATAAACAGTAGCAAAATCCAACAACACCTAGAATCACAAAGCAATGCTTGGCATTCCCCCGCACTCGCCATGCTGACACACAAGATGTTAAGTAATTATTCTGGCTACAATATCCTTCAAATTGAAACTCAACAGTGCATTTACACTGCTGTTTGTCAGGTAAAATAGACATTGCTGTGCTACCCATTCGGCCTCTCACATATGTGGGACCTACCAGTAAAACACCACCAAACAACCTTTTAAAAACCAAGCATCCGATTTTTAACCAATATAAATTTACATACAGGATTACCCATGGTTAATACCCCTTAAAAGATAAGGGTGCAGAGCGACGTAAGCTCATTTTTCAGTTCGTCACCCCAACACACTGAGCCAACGGGGTAGAAAATGACCCGATATCAGTATAGGGTTACCCAACGTTCATTTATGCGAGCTACGCACCGCTCAGTTAATTTGCTTCGAGATAAGCGCACGTCTTCGGTGAATTGGGGTGTGGCGGGGTAAATGACAACGAATTGTCTGGAGTGGACTGGGTACGAAAGAGTATTTGGGAAATATATTGTACTTTATTGGTTTTGTTGTATCGAAATAATTTGGATTTCTGTTTAGGGATGAAATTTTCTGATCGATATATCCTTATCGCTTAATAGGTTAGACTTGTCCAATATGTATATTTTTATTGCATTGTATCTGAAGTAATTAAAATAACTACCTGGCTTCGTTTTCGGTAGCAGTCTTGATATACCCTGTATGTATGTATATATGTAAAAATATCTAAAGCAAATAACCCTCAATTACATACATTTGAAATGTTATGTATATGTTTGTTTGTCCACTACCAATAGACGCCATGACCTATATAAAGTCTACAATATAAAGTGTGCGAGACTCACACCTACACACAAGTGACGTCACACATGACGTATATATTGCATATACTGTCGACCGAGGAAGTATTGGCTTCGACGTTTGAATATGAATTTCATTTTAAACGCTCTTTTACTGGCAACTTTTATAAAGGTTCCATTTTTGTTTATTGTAAAGGTTCGGTGCATTCGGGAAGTGGTACATTTTGGCAATAATATGAGTGGCAATATCGAGGGCGCCGAGATCAAATTGAATACTGGTGGTAGTCCTCTCATATGTGAGAGGCCATCTGAGTGGGTACTACCGCCGTGTCTATTTCTCCCGTTATATTGAGCCTTAACATCTTATGTCTCAGGATGGCGAGCGCAGTGCCAAGTATTGCTTTGTAATTCAAGGTGTTGTTTGGTTTTGCTACTGTTTATGAGCGGTCGTATCGTTTACCATCAGGCGAACGGCATGCTCGTCTCGCTATTCATTACAATAAAAAAAATAATGTTTTATTGAGATGTGTCTCATATCTGAGAGGCCGAATGGGTAGCACAGCAATGTCTATTTTACCCGCCAAACAGCAGTGTAAATGCGCTGTTGTGTTTCGGTTTGAAGGATATTGTAGCCAGAGTAACTACTGGACAAAATAATGGTGGATAGCGAGCGCAGTGGTATGCCACGCATTGCATTGTAATTGGTGTTGTTTGGTTTTGTTACTGTCTATTAGTCGTCGTATCACTTACCATCAGACGAATGGCATGCTCGTACCGCCATTTATTGTAATGAAATGTTTATAATAAAAATAATATTGAATATATCATCATCATCATCATCATCATATCAGCCACAGGAAGTCCAATGCTGAACATAGGCTTCCCCCAAGGATTTCCACAATCTCCTTTCATGAATGAATGAAAGGTTCTTGAGTGGAGGCCACGTACAGGCAAGCGAAATGTCGTACGCCCGCCTACACGGTGGACGGACGACCTGGCTAAGGTTGCAGGAGGTCGCTGGATGCAGGCCGCTTCCAACAGGCCATTGGATGTATGTGAATAAGTAAATTGTAGCGCCACAGGAAACCTGTTTGCAGATAAAATAAAAGTCTTATTTAGTGGGTATGAGAAATTGTGAGATTTTCGGAGTCCTCACACCCATACACCATACAAAAATTAATTATGTGCTTTACAATTCTTCGAAGGAAACAACAAGCCTTTGGTCTTTTTTCAAATGCATTTATATTTATTTATTTTTATTAACCAATTTATTAACCAATTTATTCTTTAGAGTAACTATACGTTTTCAGATTTCTATGATGGTCTTTACAAATATCGTGAATTTGCCAACCTCACGACCAAAATATTACACAATTCTTCGGTTGACAGCACTGAAAAACCTCTTTGCTACTTAACCTTCTTCAAAATAAATTAGTCCAATGAGCGTTCTAGAATATTATACACGGCGCCACCACTGAGAACCTTTTCATAATGTTGAAGCCTTTTCATTACTAAAACAACTTGAATTTCAAATTAAAACGTATCATTTCGTCGTACATTTGAGATGCCGAAGAGCACTTTAATTTTATTCTGTCTACTAGCGACACGGTCTGACTTTGTCCGGATGCGGATACTCGAGTCCAGTTTACATCAGCAATATTATTTCACGTACTATTTCAATTATATTTAAACTTAATTATTGAATACAATGTGATTGCTGTCTTTTATACTGCTTTCCCCGTCCCGTCGTCTTATATCCCGTCCTGTACCGTCTCATTTTGTCCTATAACATAAAGCTTGTGAGCCAGTCCTCTCCAAATATGTAAATTTGGATTCGTTGCACATCTCAGGGGACACTATATTTTTCGGGATAGCTTATGTGTTAATCCGGGATGTCTACTACCTTTTTTTTGCATGCCGTTCGCCTGATGGTAAGCGATACGACCGATCATAAACAGTAGCGAAACCGAACAACACCTTGAATTACAAAGCAATGCTTGGCATTCCACTGCGCTCGCCATCCTGAGACATAAGATGTTAAGTCTCAATATGTCCAGTAGTTACTCTGGCTACAATGCCTTTCAATCCGAAACACAACAGTACATTTACACTGCTGTTTGACGGGAGAAATAGACACCTCCACACCAAATTTCAGAGAAATTGGTTCAGCCGTTTTTAAAATTGACAAAGCCACAGAAAAAAGGTCTAACATTATTTTTTGTGTTCTATTACGTTAGTATGGTGGTATAATAGTTTTTCTCATATATCTGCCATGTAAAGAGAAATAATCGAATCAGTTACAAACTTATTATTACATATAGATAATTGAAAGGACAAAAGCTGGATGTAATAAAACAGAAGGCGACCAGACAGTGTCTACAATAATATTATTTTTAGCTACGAAAAAATATTAAGAAAAACTTCCTCAAAATACGTCGTCAAATATTCATGAACACTTCATAACTCATAATGGAGACGACATAGAGTCGAAATTTGTTCAGAACTGATACTTGTTTTTATAAATAATTTTACGTGGGTTGAGAAACTCACGCCTTATTCCCGAAAAGGTAGACAGAGGTGCCACTAGAGTAACTCGTAGTTCGTTGAGATTATTTTCGTCTAAAGATGTAATTGGGATGAATTGTTCGGTAAATCTGGCGAAAACTTTTAGCTTATACAAAGTTTATATAAATACACAGAAGTTAAATTCACGGACCTTGGAATCACACTTCATCTTTGTTTTGAGTACTGCCAGGCAACACTTAAGACGGAAACATACTATTAAAACGACGCAACGCGTTTAAATAAATAAGATTGCACTATTTCCTACCACTATTTTATAGCACACAGTTCGGGCCATATAAAATAGTGCAATTAGATTACACTTAACAAGTCCCTCGTTGGGTTGGATTGCATGTCATTTCGGTAGTATGTTTAAGACTTTAATTGCCCCTGTTTGTAGAACAACACCCGGATAGCACTAATCTTTAGTTTGTACAATCTGCAGGCAATGGGAAACATAGAGAAACTACCAAGGGGTCAAGGGTGGATGCAGCTTCCAGCCCAGGGGGGGGGGTCATATAGTTGTTGTCAGAACACTGGCTACGATTTCAATACTCGAATTCGTAATAATGATTTTTTAACGTTTGTTACAGCCGTGATTGGTGAACACATACACTTTTTACTTTATTTATCGACATTTATCAGTACTGAGTGTGGATGGAAGAGTCGGTAGGGGTCGAACTCACCGAACATACACCATCCAAATCGGTGATACCCTAAGGGTCAGGTCAAAAGTACCCTGAACCGACGAGAATGCATGAAAAGGTTGAAAGTGGATGAAGCGAAAGTAATATGTCAGGATCGAGCAAAGTGGCGGTCTATAGTCACTGCCTACTCCTATGGGATACAGGCGTGACGATTATGTATGTATGTATGTATAAATTTTATCAACAAGATAACAAGATGATAAATACATTCTGTCAATCAGGAGCCAGCCCAGGGTGGGTCATGACCCCCATGACCTCCCCCCCTGGATCCGCCGTTGCATGGGGTAGGCCTCACACCCGCCACTCCAGCTCTTGTAAGCCTGGATCGACAGAGGCACGCACTTAGTAAAACCTAGCACTAAAGCTCAACAAGTCTTTGTGTATCTCTAGGTAGAATTTAATTTTTAAATTAAATGAAATGTAATGAAAATAATTTACTGAATCAATTTAAATGTTCCACATCATTTAGATTCACTCATTTTTTAATTTAAATTCGATACATCATTGCATCGGTGTGCAAAAACTGCGGGACATAGTTGGTCCAAAAATAAAGGCAGGCACCAAACTTAATAAAAATGTTGGCATATTTAGATATTTAACCCTCAGGGTACGGACTGGGTTACCGTAACCCGAGCGAAATTTGAAAGACGCGCCATACGAAGAGAAGTCGGCGCTGGGGGTCCGGACCAGGGGGGGAAAAAACTTATAGGTACACACTATTAGAGGCCCAAGCGGCAGAGTCAGTCTCCGCTTTGTGTCCGAGCTAGACATATATGAACATTGTGCTCGGGTGTGGTACACCCAGTCCGTATCCAACGTTACAAAATCCAAAATTTTTAAAAATATAAAGTGTTAATTTTCGTCTGTTTGCCGCTGAGGAATAAAAAGGTAAGTAAGATACGTACTCTTTACTTAATTTTGTAGATTCTAACCTCAAAATAACGCGTTGTACATGGGTAAGCGAAGTATTGTAGTAGATCTCAATCACTTGAACGTACGTCTTATATCGAAATCTTTGCTGCTCGTAGTGAATTATAACTCATTAAATTTTGTTTCTTGTAATTTTTTATTACAGAACACGCATTAAAAACATGGCAACGCGTCGAACCACTCGAAGCGTTACTGCTTTGGAGAAGTTGTACAATGAAAACGAGGAGGACAGCGTTACAGAGAGCGACAGTGACACCGACGACGCCGTAGACCGCAACACCTACTCTGAGGATAGGTCTGCGAAATACGATTGAAGAGTTTTTGGATTCTCGTGAGTTGCCAAAAGAAATGGACATTCGCGATGAGTTTGTCGACAATAGACTTCCAAAGCAAAAGAGATGTAACTTATGTCCAAGTTCCCTTGACCGAAAAACGTATTATAAGTGTCTTAGATGTCATAAGGCGATGTGTAAAGAGCACGTAGCGAAACTGTGCTGCGAGTGCAGCAATACTATGTAATATGACTTTTGTAACCTTTTGATAATAAATATTTGTCTTTAACAATTATTTTTGGTATTTATTTATATGATACTACTCAACAATATCTGAGAAACAATTTTTTTACGCTCAAAGTAATTATTTTTAACCTTTATCATCATAAATCAACGAAACAACATTTTTTCGCTAACTCGAAAAAACGCGTATTTTCATTTTTCAAAAAAAATATAGTTTTTGGAATAAATCAAAAAACCGTTATGGACATTTGAAAGAACTACTTTTTACCTTTCAATCGCGATTTGTACAAAGTTAATATCTTTTTTTTTCAAAAAGTTACAGCATTTTGAAAAAAAAACGTTTTTTTACAAAAAAATTTCAAGACCCGTTCACATTTTTCATTATAATTTTTTTTCAATTAGTTAAATGATTAATCTGACAATTCTATCATATTTTTGAGACAATTTCACACAAAATGAAAAAAAAATATATTCAAATTGACAAAGTACAGCTCGACATACACCCAATCAAAGTCGTCGGGTTAGGCTAACCCATGTCCGTACTGAACGTAACTTTTTTATAGTCCGTACCCTGAGGGTTAAGATTAATTAAAAAGATTAGTTTTATTTCTCTCTTGTACAAATTTAAAGTAGTTTTTTTTTTTAATTTTTCTTTTAATAACTTCTCTCTGTAGGTAATTGAGAAATAACAACGTTGTTGTGAAGACTGTGTCATTGGCACAGATATATTATGCTACGATTAAAACGACGAGGTATTCGCTCGGGTTCAAATTCCGGGTCGGGCTTAGTGAAATTGGATTTTTCTATTCATTACATTAGCCTGGAGTCAGGAATTTATGCCCGATGAAGCGAGAGGATCGCCCCTATCACATCGTGGGATAGAACAAAATGTGGGTAACCTGGCCTTCCGCCTACCCCTATTGTGAAAAAGCTGTGAGTTCAAAAGACTTAAAGCGGAATGCCCATTCATAGTATCAGTAAAAATATCGATGATCCCGATATCGATACTGCTTACAATAAATCATTAAAGTATTTTTTATGGTTTGTCCCTTCGATCAAATATACACTAGATACAATATGAGCGCTTAGAAAATGGCCCCAAAAAAGAGTGCTTTAAGCACTCTTTCGCCTTCAGTCACGCACCGACCGTTGCTTCCAAAACGTCGCATAACTAGACAATATTATGTGAAAAACTACTTTAAGCTCCAGGAATAAGGTGGAATTTGTGTTAATATATTTGGAATATGTGATCTTTTTGTTTACTCTTTTTAATGTCATGCATCGGTGCCACTTTTTAACAGAACTTTTACAGGGAACTGTGTATCTAGTGTATATTTGATCGAAGGTTTGTCCTTAAACGTTTTCCTCTTTTATCCCGGGCGACATATTTTTATAAAATAAAGTAATTATCATCACATTTTACATTTTCTTCACAGAGTTGAACGCAAAAAAAATATCATTTTTATTGTACTTCAAGTTCATTTCGCCAAGAACTGTGGGCGTGGGTCGCAATTACGTTTATATTTATTGAAAACATATATTTTTCCCTACACAAAAAGTAGGTTTCATTGAGGAACAAACATCTTCGCACCGATACTAAGTTTTTTTTAATTTGCTATGAATGGCGAGAAGAGCATGCCGTTCGCCTGATGGGAAGCGATACGACCGCTCATGAACAGTAGCAAAACCAAACAACACCTTGAATTACAAAGCAATTACAAGCTTGGCATTCCACTGCGCTCGCCATCCTGAGACATAAGATGTTAAGTCTCAATATGTCCAGTAGTTACTCTGGCTACAATGCCCTTCAACCCGTAACACAACAGTGCGTTTACACTGCTGTTTGACGCGAGAAATAGACACTGCGGTGGTACCCACCTCTCACATATGAGAGACCTACCACCAGTAAAATGGACATTCTCCTGTCCTATAAGATTAGCTTCAAACACTTTTGAAGTAGAATTGCATAATTAGGCATTTAGAGATTCGTCAAGTCACATCTACTTCAATTTGGTGACTACCCGCCATCTATGGTTAGTATAATGTCAGCAATGTACTGTCCTTTTAGAGGTCGCCCTAAGACGATTTGAAACCCTTAGATGTACAGCGAAAAGGGTCAGATCTTTGGTCTCAGAAACACGCTGTCTTAACAAAAACAGTGCGCGATAGTAATGACGAATAAATTGAAATAGTAGTCCACTTTTGGTTCAACTTCGGTTTATGATTGTACAAATGTATGTATGTATGTAACTTGAAATAAAACGTTTTAAAAAAATCAGGAGCTTAAAATTAACCACAAACATCGCCTAGAATGAAACGACTGCAATCTGTACTTTTTTTTTTGTAAAATTTTTAATTGGTTTTTCCTCTTTATGTGCAGTAAAGAATAAATCTGTATCAGCCCATATACATCCCACTGCAGGGCACGAGCCTACTCTACAATCGAGAGTAAGATTGAGAGTGGTTAGGCCATATAGTCCACCACGCTGGCCTAGTGCGGGTTGGCGGACTTACATACCATAGACATTTTTATAAATCGCTATGGTATGCAGGTTTTCTCGCGATGTTTTCCTTCACCGTTTTTAGTGCGTGGTGATTGACTATCAATACACACATGACTTCGAAAATAAAGAATAAATAAAATAAATAAATAATTGACCACATAAACTTATGTTCGTAAGGATGTATTTCAACGCTGCATCATAAGTTTTCAATGCTTGTAATCCTAAAATTACCGTTCGCATACTAGAACATTCAACTGTTCGCAGTATGACCAAGTTCTTATAAGAGGATTCAAAGTATCAATTTCCCAAAATTTGCGGTTCTCTGAGTGTGAATAATGATTATTTAATTAGATTAATTTCCTTCGTATTCTAACTTGGTGTAATTGGTTCAGTGGAAAAGCGGGTAATGTAATAATAAATTGAAGTAACTTATTATTTGATTAGGTTCGGAAGATTTTTCAATGTCTCTGGTGTTACTATGGCATGTAAAAGTACATCAACCTGCACTAGGGTAGCATGGTGGACTATATGGCCTAACCTCTGTCAATTGTAGAGGAGACCTATGCCCTACAGTGGGACTTATATCTGCTCATACAGTACAATACTGAGGTTACAGATCGGAGATATAATATGTGTTGTACATTTCAAATATTTATTATATCAGATACGTGTATGAAAGTGAGTGGTGGCTTGGTAATGGACCAGACGCGACTTCCAAAAATTCCAGGGTACCTCTGACTTTTTGGAATCATGTGTATTGATAGTCAATCACTATTTACTACCCACTATGACGGACAAGGAAAACACCGTGAGAAAACCTGCATACTAAAGCGATTTGTAATAATTTCTACGGTACATAAAGTCCCGCACAGTACCAGCATCGTGGACTATATTATGGCCTAATCTTTCTCAATCGTATTCTTGATTGTAGAAGAGACCCGGGCCTTGCAGTGGGACTCATGTCGGCTGATACAGACGGATATAAACATTATCATGCGGTGAGGTATAATGTAGGAGAGACATCGCAAGTAAAACGTAACGATTGCCCTTTTCAGAGGCACTGGGTGGATAGAGCGATAGGAGTTATAAAATAAAAATCTGTATCTGTATCAGGCCATATAGGTCCCACTGCAGGGCACGGGCCTACTCTACAATAGAGAGTACGATTGAGAGTGGTTGGGCCATGTAGTCCACCACGCTGGCCAGGTGCGGGTTGGCAAAAAAAAAAAAAAAAAACTTAAATTCCTGATTGACTAACATAGTTTTTTAAGTAAATCTTTTGTTACTAACACACATATGGACATACTTTGCTGAAATAAATGTTATTGTATCAGTCTGTATCAGCCCATATACGTCCCACTGCAGGGCACGAGCCTACTCTACAATCGAAAGTACGATTGAGAGTGGTTAGGCCATATAGTCCACCACGCTGGCCTAGTGCGGGTTGGCGGACTTACATACCATATAAATTCTTATGAACCGCTATGGTATGCAGGTTTCCTCACGATGTTTTCCTTCACCGATTTAGTGCGTGGTGATTGACTATCAATACACACATGACTCCGAAAAGTCAGAGGTGTGCCCTGGGATTTGAAAATGTTATTATTATTATTAAAACCTACAAGAAGGGGAGCTTAATAGTCTTCTTTCTATAAGAAAAGTAAGATTTAACTCACGCAACAAAAATAAAAAGAACAAAAGATGGTTTCCTTCAGTGATTCTTCAAGCAAATAATTAAGACAACGTGACTTTGAAAGTTACAAAATGAGTTTGCAAATTCGTGACACAAATTTAATTTACCCCATCGTTCTTTTTAAATTCATGTATGTATTTTTCTCTCTCTCTCTCTCTGTCTCTTCAGCCACAAGAAGTTTATTGCTAAACATAGACTATAAAAATACTTAATATAAGAAATATAAGCGATTTTGTATCGAGAGTACGATTGAGTTAGGTTAGGCCATATAGTCCACCACGCTGGCTTAGTGTGAGTTGATAGACTTTACATACCATAGAAATTTTAACAAGTCGCTATGGTATGCAAATTTCCTTCCGATGTTTTCCTTCACCGTTATAGTGCATGGTGATTGACAGCTATTAATATATACATGACTCCCGAAAAGTCAGACGTGCCCTGGGATTTGAACCCGCGACCACCGTGAATGTATTGGCAGCCGCGTCTAATCCTTTTACCAACAGCCCACCACGCACTATATAAGCGATTATCGAAACTAAATTGGTGAGATTTCAGTCCACTACTACGGTTAAGTAGGGCTTTGTCTGACCTTTGCAAAGGTGATTTTTCTCCAAAACGGATCTAATTCATATGAAGCTAATGGACGAGTACCCTTCTGATATTACATACTTAGGGAGCGTAAGATTTTGCCCGCTCCATGTCCTTGGAACATTGTACGTCCTTTTGCTTTTTGGTCGATATGGGTCAGGCCTCACGCCTGTATTCTTGACAGGGTAGGCAGAGAGAGTCCTTATGCAACCTTCAGTGTGCTGAAATTATATTAAATCCATGTGCATGTCTAGTTATTGACTAGACCGGTGTAATTGTCTCATTTGGAGATGTGATTATATCTCGCCATTATACATTAGTTTTACTAAATATAGCATCGAATGTATTATTTTTACGTAGTCATATCAAAATAACAATAAAAGAAATAGTAAATTTTTAAGCTGCACTTAAAAATTACAGCGTAAATTATTGAATAAATTCGTTGCCAAACGTACGTAAATTGCAAATTAATTTCTACATAACCAATTAATCAAATGAAGAGCTACAAAACATTAATTATTGTAACTCAATTAATACAGCATTTATACGCCGTCGTATTTAATTACTGGTATCATATTATGTAACAGTGATTCGAAGAGTTTGGAACTAAGGCGGCCGCTTCCTGATTAATCCGTAACATCGACCAAAGAACACAAATATTTGTATTGCTTAACGCAAAAGTTTCTGCGAGATTCTCAAAATGTCCGAGTCTTGTCAGACTATTTGCAGACTAGCCGAGCAATAAAATAATGTGAATAAGAATAATTTATTTGTGTAACATAGGTAGGTACATTGATGATCTTGAATAAATATTATGAGCTCTATGTTTTGCCATAAAGGCGTACAAATATTAATATTTCAAATTTTACAGCTAAGAATTACATTTATAATAGTTAATTATTATTAATTTAAGGTAATTTATATTGTCAATAATTTAAAATACAATTACGCAAAATAAAGAAAAACAAAAACACTTATTCTAACACATACAACTAGGAGCGTAGTGTGTCACGCGCGGGCGGTGGAGCGACGAGCTGAAGGTAGTGGATTTTTATATCAGCCCATATACGTCCCAGTGCAGGGCACGGGCTTTCTTTACATTCGACAGGACGAATGAGAGAGATTAGTCGATATAGTCCACCACGCTAGCCTAATGCGGGTTGGCGGACTTACATATCATAGGAATTCTTATAAATCGCTATGGTATGCGATTTCGTCATGATAGATTCACCGTTTTAGTGCGTGGTGACTGACTATCAATACACACATTACTCCGAAAAGTCAGAGGTGTGTCCTGGGATTCGAACACGCGACCACCGTGAACATGTTGGCAGCCGCGTCGGATCCGTTTACCAACAGGCCACCAGACACGAAGGTAGTGGATGAACGGTCAAAATTATAGAGGGCGATTTTAAAGCGACGCAGTAAAAGTGTAGGGAGCAAACGCGTCGAACCGTATAACAAAAAGCTGAAAGATGTGAATAGCTCAGGGGCGAGTGTTGCCAACATACAATAGAGAAACAAACTGACGCTTTATCTAAAACACGAGAACAAAGATTGAGAACCCGCATCGCATTGGAGTGTCGAACAACGAAGGGATTACGGCGGTAGCCTCGTCCGAAAATGAAGCGTTTTTACTCCGACATTAATGCGAAAGTATATTTGGAAATTCGAGCAAGTTTCCAGGATTAATTTGCTGCGTGGTACGTTTTCACAAAAAGCATTGTGTTGCCCGCTGCACAGCGAAAATTTCAGATGTTGCAACTTCGTATTTTGTATGCGTTATTGTTGACCGTTTCACGTTCACGCGCCGAATTTTTGGAAATCTGTGAAATAAATTATTTATGAGGGATTCTGTAGTGATGTTGCGATGCGACTGTATAATGAGGGGCTGCAGGTTCAAAACTTACGCTGATATAATTTACCTATGTGTTGTGTATTGATAGTAAATCACCACGCACTAAAACGGTGAAGGAAAACATCGTGAATAAACCTGCATACTATAGCCATTTCTAAGAATTTCTATGGTTTGTAAAGCCCGCTAACCCGGACTAGGCCGGCGTGGTGGACTATATGGCTTGACCACTCTCAATCGTACTGTCGATTGTAGAGTAGACCCGTGCCCTGTAGTGGGACGTATATGGGCTGATACAGTTATCAATATAAAAAAGTATCTCGTAGTTTCTGATCGACAAAAACAAAACAAAAAACATAATAAATTGTGACACTATTGGCTAATTTAATTGAATAATTTGGTTTTAAAACAGTATAATATCTCAAAAGATTGTAAGTAATTCGATGTATGTATAAATATTTAGTTACAATTTATAACGAGTACGTTACAGAATTACATTTTGGCTGAATTGCTTTTTATGAAGTGCTACAGAAAATAATGTTAAATTAAAATACTAGAGTTGAAACTCGCAAGGTATTTTAAATACAGTATTTACTTCATGTTTATTATTAAATCACGTTGGTCGAGTGGCAGAATTTGTTTATTAATTATTAATAAATGTATTAATTAATTAAGAAGAAAAGTATTCATTTACTTATTTATCAACAAAATAATTAAAAAGAAAGCATGTAGACTGTTAACTCTCAGGATCTGAATTGGATATTTTATTCACTTTGTGTATTATTGTTTTAATTATAATGGTAAACCAGTCATAGTTTGGTACATTGCGTTTTGGTTTTAACCTGTGTTTATCTGCTCTCGAATAAACCGGGATTATTATGCCAATTTTTAACAATGATTATTCATTTTTGTCTCTACTAGTCTTTAGAGTCCATTAATGACTTTATCTATCTGGAATAAAAACTTCAGTACTAAACACTTATGGTTTTCTACTTACATAAATTCACGCTTATATCCCGCTTATATTGATGTAGGTACATTTATTTTTATTTTCAAAACTGTGCAAATTTTGTATAGGTGGACTTAATACCTGAGGCATTCTTTACCAGTCGAACCTAGGGTGACGCAGAGATTAAAAGAGACAGGTGCGTAAAAAATTAAAAAAGATCATAAAACATATAATTTCAATAAATTAAATATATAATATACAAATAAATAAATAATACCGAGACAAATGTTTGTGCGCTCCACAAATATTTCCTTCGGGTCTGGGTATTTGTGAGACAGAAAAGTCTCTCGTAGTTTCTGATACCCGCGACACAAGACTCGATCTTAGTGTGGGGTCAGGACTATGTATGTGTCTATTCGGGTGTTATTTATTATATTGTTACAACCTTAGTACAACTGCGCCACTGATATGATAGAATCACCTAATTTAAAAAAATACTGAAAGTTTCGCAACGCTTAGATTACT